>JAUMJL010000401.1:0-600000 GCA_033558185.1 Dromococcyx pavoninus | reverse complement strand
ATCACAGTAATTATTCCTTTTTTTTTGTTTAAGAATAAGATAATTATCCATATTATCTGCCCTTAAAAAACAATGGGAGCAGGGTCCAAGGCATGGGATTCCAAATAAACCGTGATTCAAGCACTTACGCTTTTAAGCAGGGATGGCATTTTAGTCATGTTCAGCTAGTACCTTTTCCTACCAGCTAGTACTATATTTGTTTCTTGCTCAGCTTGCCATTTTTTTGAGACTATCCTCTGGAGCACTTAATTCTCTCCACATAGCTGCAGTAATACCCTCAGTGCATGATCTTTATCTGGGCTTTTTTTTATGGGCCTTGAGGTGTGTACCGCACTGCCTACTTCTAGGCAGCTAAGTTTAGCATTAATCTAGCCTCAAATATTTACAACCAGAACAGCTTATCTGTGCTGCTCTTCCACATTTGATATAGTTGGTGTACTGTCACAATTACTAACAGGGATAATAAATTATTTTTGAGAAAAGATTTAATTTGAAGACCTAACAATGTAACCTATTTACTGTACATGTAAATATGTAAATGCACATTCGTGTTTTTATGTTTCTTCCTTTGAGAAAGAAACTTAGGAGCAGAAAATGATGGTTGAAAAAAAGTCTTTAGATCTCTGTAGGTCTTTGAACCTTTATGGTGTGTGAAACATTCTGAAATTAGAAGGTAAAGTTATTTTAAAACTAATTTAAATGTAGGTATTTGAGTAGAAAAAAAATATTTGCATTTGTTTGATTTGACCATTATCTATCAGTTCTAATCACAATGACTTCCTTTACCTACCAAATGAACTGTCTTCCATGCAGGATGAGTGACATCATACAAAATATTCAAAGTATTTCAATGTAATGCACTTTCCTACTATTTTTGTTCAGTATCATCAGTTCACCTACACAAACTAGGGGAAAAAATGTGCCATGGTACAACAATGTTTACTTTCCTGCTTGTAAAAAGTATCAATGCAAAGTAGAGGGTACCACATCTAAGAGGAGTCCACCCAGATCTGCTAAGGCTGTAACTCAATCATAGTGACAGAGATAAAAATGGATTAAAAAAGCTAAGTGAGTTTTGCAGGTTGAATTACTTTAAGCATTCACAAACTGGTAAATAAACTTTGCTATATAATTTGTTTGTCTTATTCTAATATAAAATAATTATTGTCTGGATTTTGACATTTGCTATATTTACAAGAAGGCTGTGGGGAGGGAAATTATTCTAAAGAAGATAGGCACTTGTGGTCAGACAGACCTGCCTCGACCTCTGATTCCTGAACTCCATTACGCTTGTTTTCTTCATCTCCTGCTGCATTTGTATAAGCAAGGTATGACAGAGGGAAAAAAGCAAGACAAAAACATGCATGTTTTGTTACGAGCTGTTCAAATAAAACATAAACAACAAACAAAAGACCTTTACAAAAACATACAAACCCTCAGTCTCCAGCATAATTTCTTTTTTGAGTGAATCAAAATTTAAATAAATTCTTTTGTTATTTTTTATTGCTATATCTGTTTTACTCCAATTAGATCCTTCTGCAAGTAATGATGGTCATATGCAGCCCTTAATATGCCTTGTTGCCAATCTCTCATTAAATTATTGAAGCACTGGAAAGCAGACAATAGGTACCAAAGCAGAGAAAGCAAATATATATTACTCTGTAATTGGTTTAAAATCATCTTCTGATTAGTTTTGCTTTAGTTTTTCTAGAAATAAAAGTCCAAGCTTCTATTCCTAAAGACCATGTTTAAAATCATGAATAAATTGTAAGCAAGTGGACATACTCAGCAACTTAAGTGTGGAAGAAACAATGCAAATTATTTTCCAGCTTGAAAAAAAAATCCTCAGTTTGCCAGATAACATGCTTTTTACCTGGATTTCAGAGTAGTAAGAATTCAAAAAGGCAGACATTTTCTATCAGTAACTACAGTTGCCAAGAGCATATTTAAATATTAGAGAGCACTGAAATAATTACAATCAAAGGTGACAATGAAGTTAATGATAAGCAGCACAAATATATTTCTTTTATGTCATTAATAAAGAATTTTTTTACAAACCTCATCTAATACCAAGGTAATAACAGTAATAACATAGAAGAGTGCTAAGCTCAATAACTGGTGTACTGTATGTGTGCTTTAATTTAAATGGCAGTTATTCATTAAACACTGTTTTGATGTGATGTAATGTAGTTTTTCAAAGTTCAGACTTTGATTACTTACTGATTTTTTGTGATCTCTGTTCCCAGGTTTTTTTCCAGTTCACTCATTACTTGTATAGGTTCATGTGCAACAGAATACCTCATTGAACTCTTCAGCTTTAGTTACCATGTAATAATAATTTAAAAACTACTTGTTCTAAATGGTTATTGTTAATAGGGGAAGAGTATCAGGTTATAATCAAAATTAATGCAATGAAAATTGGAAAATGGCACTGCATCCAGCTTTGGATCCCTCAGCACAGGAAAGACATGGACCTGCTGGAGTGGGTCCAGAAGAGGGCCACAAAATGATCAAAGGCCTGGAACACCTCCCCTGTGAAGAGAGGCTGAGAGAGTCGGGGTTGTTCAGCTTGGAGAAGAGAAGACTCCGAGGAGACCTTACTGCAGCCTTTCAATACTTAAAGGAAGCTTACAAGAAAGATTGGGGAAAACCTTTTAGCAAAGCCTGTAGCAATAGGACAAAGGGTGATGATTTTAAACTAAAAGAATTGAAGTTTAGACTAGATACTAAGAAGAAATTTTTCTCACTGATGGTGGTGAAACACTGGAACAAGTTGCCCAAAAAGGTGATAGATGCCCCATCCCTGAAAACATTCATCATGTGGGATGGGGCTCTGAGCAACGTCATCTAATTGAAGATGTCCCTGCTTACTGCAGGGGGATTGGACTAGATGACCTTCCTTGTCCCTTCCAACGCAAACCATTCTATGATTCTATGAAACTAATCTTTACATAGATTTCTAGTCTATAATTCTGTGATAAAATCTAGATATTGAAAATACTGATTGAAATATTCAGCAAGGACACCATGTAAATAAAATATTTTAATATTCTTCAGGTGCCAAGGACTCTGGTGCCTCTCAGAAGAGTTAACTAAGCATCCACAAGCAAACCCCAAAACTATTTTTTTCAGATTCCTAGTTGAAATTAAAAACACAAGGTAGATTCAAGAGTTATCCAAAGGGATCCTTGTTACTAATGTAAACTAAGAAATTCTCTTTACATTCCTGTCAAGCGTACGTCACGTAAGTTAACATGTGCAAGCTGAAAGTGTCTAACATCAGTCAGTACCATGGAAATATTGATATGAAAAGGGAGCGGATGCAGATACATATCTTCCTTTTACAGACAGCTATGTTTGACTACTTAATCAAGTCTTAGCCAAGCTGAAGGCAGTCCAAGTTCCTATCTTTTATTATACACATGAGATCAATCACCTTTTACAAAACAAATTACCTATATGCCATATATTTTTTAAATCCTGTGAACTCACAGCTGATAGAGTATGATAGAATTATGCCCAGTGTAAACACAGGTTCTCTGCAACTGGATTATAATTGTTTTTCACTGTCTCACATCAAACTTTGAAAGAGCACTGGAAAACACACAAGAAAATTCCTTCTCATTTGCAAATTTATGTCTCATTTAACAGAGAAATTATGTTCTGAATAAGACAAAAGCCCTCTAAATAAATTGTGTGTCTATCTCTCAATAGTATCAGTACTGCACAAGTTGCAACAATGTAAATTACAGTATAGATATTTTTTTTTTAAAGACTCAAAATTGTATCTGAGAGATATAAAGACTGGAGTTATGGCTGATAGCTATCCCTGATTAAATCTAATCAGCTACATTCATAGATAACTTCATTCTGGAATAAAATCATCCATACCTGAAGTTAAGAGGGGACAGTTAATCAACATTAATGTCAGGTTTAACAGTTTCCGAAATAACTTTCAGAAGACACAAGATTATTATGAGACCATGTAATTAAAGTCTGTACCACAGAACGTAAAAAAGGGCAAATCCTCACCGAACATTACTACTTGCTAAATTTCTGAGTACTTATTTTTTATGCTTAAAGATTTTATTATAGTTGCTTGGCCTTACATGATTTTCTAGGCTTTTTCTGTTAGGTGGATGCTTGAGGATCTTTGGTAGGGATGAAGAAAGAAAGGGCCATGTTTATTTTTAAGAGGAAAAAGGTAAAATCTATACTAGGAAAAAATTACCTCTCTCTGATTAATAATTAAAAACAAATTGAAAGCGCTAATACTGAATACTTTCAAGAGCGCTTGATGGTGTTCCATTTTAATTAGCAGCAAGCAGTCATTAAGTTCATCTTTCTACCAAGGCAAGTAAGAACAAAGAAATGTATCTACACATAAATATAAACAAACCTTGTTAGGCCTTAAGAACCATAAATACTCCAGTATTCACTTACTGTTTATAGCACTAATAGTACAGAACGTTTAAGAGTATATTACCATTTCACTGCTAAAACTAAGTTAAATTTAATACTATTGTTTTTCTGCAGATGTTCATTAGAGACAAGATATCTCTATCTCCAACATGATTTTAAAATATACAAGCAAAAGTTCAGACAAAAAAAAAAATCTTCTGGCATTTTAGCAGTGAAAATCCAATAAAACATTAGGTGGTCCCCAATTTCTCTTCAGAACTATTTCCCAGTCATCTAACATGAAAGTAACAAATCTAAAACAAATCCCAGACTGCCTAGATTCATTATTTTATCTAGACAGAATATACGTATGACATGCATTTCAGAGATACTCAATCTTTCTTTAGAATAGGTAAATCTGATACTGGCAGAAATGTAGCTAGGGCAGCTAAGTAATTAGCCAACATGTAACGACCATGAAAGACTTTAAATGCAATGTAGCAATGTTTTTTTACGGAGCATGAGGGATTGTGAAAAATAACACATAGGTCAATATACTATTGCTAGGAATAGTCCTTTGTAGCTACCCACAGCTAGATTTCTTAAAAACAAACTTATCTGGCTATTCTGGAGAAATCTAGACATCCTGGAGCATAAAACTGGAACCACATAACAAGGCTCACTGAACTAAATCTACCCCAAATTAATGCTTTCTAATTCTGATCCTGTTCTGGAAAGCAATTACCCAGAGCTGTATTGCATTTTTCCTATAGATTCCTTTCATTCCAGTTCTAGTCACATAGTCATAAGCACACCATATTCCACATTATACTGAGCGCTTCATTATAACAAATAATCTCTCCAACTGCAAATTAGTCCCTTATTTCTACATAGGTCCCTACATTTCTACTGCATTTTAAGACACGGTACCCAGTTTCAACCCTGTAGGAAATATAGATTATTCAAATATAAACAGAGTAAATGAAGCTACTGTAGCAGTTACAGCTATAGAAGTTTTTTCTTTTACAAGAAGACTTCCAGTTCCTGAGAATTGATTGAGATGACTACCAATTCCTTGTTGTCTATAATGTATCTTTTACTAATCTGTTTCTTAAGTATGATTTTTAACTTAATCTGGTCAATAGTAAAATCTTTGATTTTGAAATACCTTCACTGCATGTGTCCATGCAATGTAATACCCCCACTGTCATTAAGTCAAGTATATGCTTCTATAAGAACAGAAAGGACTATTCTGTGACAATTACTTTTTCTGGTATGGACATATAGCCTTCCCTTGTTTCAACTATTACCAACAGACAACTGTTTTGATTATCACCAGGGGATATAATAACACATAAAAATCTACTAAAATGCCTATAAAGTCTTCAAGTTTACTTGCTGCTTATTTGTTAAATAAGAAAATAAACACCTTCTACTATAGTCAGTATTTTCAATTCTACTGAACTTCAGCTTTTATCACTGATCCTTCATTTGCTTAAAATAACTACTTGTAAAATTCAGTTTCCACAGTAAAAAAAACTACTATTAATCATAATTAAGTTCTAGTGTTCTCGTAGAGTGATATTCCTTTTAAAGAAAATTATTATGCCCCTTAGAGGAAAAGATTAGAAAATCCCAAATAACAATAGAAAAAGCCTCAAAGTAGAACAATACTGTTATTAGAACATAAACTCTTAATTCATGACAGAAAATTATATAGTTTTTAACTACAGTGTTTACCACCTTTATATGTCTAAAATTAAACATGAAATGTGGCTAGGTACTGTATCTTGAGTCAACGATGATACTTTGATTGTATATTAAAATTCCTATATCTGCAGATTTGAAAATTTTCCATAACTCAAATTTACCAAAAGACTACTTTATACAGAGGTACAGAAAAATATTACTCAGTCTTGAAGTAAAAACAAGCAGAGTTCCTCAATTCCCAGCAGTACTTACCAGAGCAAACAATTCTAGCACTCCTATAAAAAATAATTATTTTATTGTATTTATTATATTTCTTTCTACAGAACCAGTGACGTAAATAAGACTGTTACCCTCTCTAATCAAACACAGTAAAAATATGTAGTACATCACAACTGCTGCCCTATAGAGCTCACAGTCTAAACAGATATACTAAGCAAAAAGCAGGGAAGAGTGGTAAAATATAAAAGCATATACAGCAATGATAGCAAACATTATGTGATTAGATGTGATTATTTCCTGGCATATCTAGACGGTATTTCATATAAGCACTTCACAACACATGAAATGACGAAGAAATTAATATACTAGGGTGATAACTTGAGAAAACAGAGTTTTCTTCTCATGAAGCTTTGCTTCCAAAATGGAAATAAACACTGTAAACATCAAATTAAAAAGTCTGATGAGACAGTTACAGTAATACTACATATCGACCCTCAGTGGTAAAACCAAGGACTGCAATTGATATCTTGTGTCTTGCTATTAAGCACATTAAATAGTTTTCATGGCATAAAATACAATGGGATTTAATTTTAAGCAAAAGTATTACAACTTTTTAAAAGACTATCTGCATTCAATTGATATTTGCTCATATATTATTTGAAAATCAGCAACTGTATAACATTTTAACACATTTGCAATGAAAACATTGTTCTGATTAAATGCATGGTTAACATTAAACAAGTAAAATAACCTCAAATGCTTAAATATGTGCCTGAAGTACTAATCCTAAAAAGGTATATACATACAGAAGTTAACTCGAATTTGCTGCAATGTAAACCCTTAGTACTTAAAAATGAGTACCTGTCTAAGAATTTTTCTAATGATGATTATATTTAGAGAGTATTACATATATTGTTGTCTTTTTTTTTCATGTAGAACCCTGTACAATTTATGAGTCAGGGGGTTGATTATAAAAAGACTAAATAATTATGACAATAATTCTTTCCGTATCTGGGTAATCAAGTAACATCAATTGCAGTTGGGTTTATTTTTTCCTATACAGCCTCTCAAAAAGGCTTTCAGGTTAAAAACAAACCCTCCTCTATGTACAGACCTTCATAAGATTCTATCTCCTTGTCTCCATTGTCTAGGGAAAGTAATAAAAACAAAACAAACAAAAAAAAGGGAACCAAAGCACAGGGGTTAAAAACAGCAGTTGTTTTATAAAAGATACAATAGACATGTTAAGAAGGATTAAAAAAAAGGAGCGTATATGGCCATTTAGACTGATTTTGCACAGCAATTCTAGTTATCAGAAGTGGAAGGGTGAAAATGTATTTGTTATCAAAAGTGTGTTTACATTCCTCTGTTTCTAAACATTTTAGAAAATGTCTCCATTGACCAGTGCTTTTATAATACATTAAAGAGAAAAACAATTACTGTATGAGGAAAACGACTCATGAAATATCTTGCTGATCTTTTCTATTTAAAAGATTATTACCTCTCTTCTTGCTCTTCCTGTTTCAAAATGCAGAGATGCAGCAATCTGTAACACACTCTATGTGAACCCATAGTTGATCAGCTATGCCCCTAACTCCCAAAAGACCCACATAACACACAAATAACACACAAAAGGCCATTTCCTGTGCCTGTTGAAGTCAATAACAAAACACCTACTGAGTTCAAAAGGAACAGGATCATGCTAGTAGTCCATCTTAGATTGTGTGTATTGCACTGTTGATGATAATTGTACTGCTAATGATTCACTTCCATCAAAATTATTGCAGGTTGTTTTAAAACATAATATAAGAAAATAAAGTACAAAAGACAACACTACTATCAAATTATGAAAAACTCACGATATTTCAACTGTAATGCCAAAAGAAAAGTAATAAACAGAAGTAAGAAATTTTGTACCATCATTAAAGAGAAAACTATACACTTACTTCTCTCCAATGTCCCCTTTGGTGGGAGCTGCGGTAACTGCCTGCCCCTTCGCCCTACTACTGGAGTACTTGATGGACTTGTCTGAACAGACCCAGTTCGAGGGTGTGACCTATGAGACACATATCAAAACAAACCATAGAGATTAAATGACATGTTAATCCTTAAATACCATGAAGAACTGATAACATGACTATATAAGCTTTAGATCACTTGGGACACTTGCAGCCCCATAGTGAAACTATTATCTCTTTTCAGAAAAAGACGATTGAAAAACAGAAGTCTCTCTGTGAAAAAACAGAAAGCCAGACTAACGCTGAACATCCATAAGATGCTTGTTCACACAGTCACGACAGAAAAAGTGTTGTGTGTACATCCATGTGCACATGGATATAATACCCACATACAGATAAAATTATCCACAGGTCAAATTCAGTGATTTTTACTCAGCTTGTATTTGTTTAAATTATCATTGTGTAGCAATGAGATTACAAAGATTTGCCTAAACAAAGTAATAAACTGAGAACTGACATTGGTATTTGACTTTAACTCTCACTGAGGATGTAACGTTATTCTCACTTTCATAAAACAAAAGAATGTATATGCAGTTCTAAAATAAGCTTTACTGAATATCAACTAGACCAAAATGTATTCATATTTTTACTGTATTATGTCTATTTAAACTGAGTAATGCATATAAAATTTCAAAAGATCAATCACTCAAACAGGAAAAGTACAGACTATGGCACAGTAAAATGTAGTCAGAGAAAATGGTGGTTAAAATGGTAATTAATAGACAAAGTTAGTACAGTCCATTTAAAGAAACTTTTTTTTTGAAAAAAAAATAGTTTCATTTGGTGTTGTTATGATGGTTGTTCCAAAAGCGATGTCTGATGAACACAAACAATTTCTCATTCTGTAAGAGAAGAATATGATAGTTATGAGGTGCTTTATGTGGGAAACCATCCAGGATTCCTGATAAATGAGAAATCACAAACAAATGTAGTTATACACCGTTAGCAAACAATCTGCAATGGCAGCCACACCATTATATCCAGAGTAGAATATAAATAGTGTGTTGGCACTGAAAGGGTTAGTATCTATTGCTACTAGTGATCAGCTAAGGATGAGGCGATACCAATTAGCTACCAGGAAAATAAAATGGTGAGCTGGTGGAGTAGAAGGGGATTAGTCTGATTGATTTGTCTGTTTCACCTCGGTAAGGCAGGTGAGGGAGGGGCAGATCTTCCAGTCATTAATGAAGGCATCGACCTGATGAGGTTTGAGTCAGGACGCTCTGTGGATCGGGAGCGGGAGTTGGTCCGCTCTAGCATAGGACGTTGCTCTGTTGATCTGGATCTTTGATATGGCTGTCTATCTGCTGCTTCGCAATTCCTGTAATATTAGTCAAAAAGCAGCTCAGTTGACCTTTGACTTTCCTATTAATTATGAAATATGCTTCATGTCACTCGTTTGGAGCAAATCATTTTTTATGAACATTTTTGGGGAAAAGGGTAAATTTTCAGAGTTCACTTCTCGACAACATACAGGATTTTTATACATGTATGATTTGGTTTGCTCCATACTCTTGATAAATGGGCTGAAATGTTTCCAATGTCTCAGTAATGACTACCCATGCAATAGTCTGTTTCCTGATAATTTTGGGGTAAAAATATTGCTATTTTCTTAATTAATACATCAAACTTGGAGGAAGAGAATAGCTGACATACTATGAAGTTTCCTTAAAGCTAAAGACTCATTTAATTGTGCAGTTTAATTGAGCATTTTTACCCATATGACTAGATTTTTACAGACTTTTGGAGGTTGTACTCTTGTATGTAGGAAAATCCATATTCCAGATATCATAATTACCATATAGCACTGTTAACTGTTAGACTATGGATGTCTGTCAAAATAGGCTAGGCTATAGTTATGGATTCATATGTGGTGCTTAGACTGCAGTCAGATGAAAATCTACCATGTCATTAGCACTTGCAGAGGTTCTACCAACTAGACAAAGTCTGGTTTGTAACAACAACAAAAAATATTCAAACTAACAGCCTAAAGAACTGGGCCAAAGCAGCAATGAAAAAGGCTACCATTTGAGATGCAACACGGAGAAAGCAGACTGAGTAAAAGACAGTTTCTTGGTCAAGCAGTCTGGTCTTCTACTATCTTAGGCAATAAATCATGCCATTTCTTTCAGAAATTAATCAAGCCCCACCATTTTTCACAATGGAATTGGTTTGTTTGCAAGGTGTAATGTTTGCTAGCAATATCCTAAAATATATAAAACCAAGGTAATTTTAGAAGTAAAATCCATACCCTGATGGAGTTAATTATTAAATTTACACCTCTCCCACCTCTCCTTGAGTAACTGAACACCTATAGAATACAAATGGGGAACATGCACCCTTCAGGACTTTTCTTTGATCAAAGTCATGCACTTTACAATGAAGTCTGTTAATACAAAGAGTGACTGATTGGTGATCAAGTCTAACAAGAAGATAAATTTTAATTAGTATCAAAAAAGAGAGAGACATACCACAGCCTCATTATAAAGAGTCATGTTATTAACAGCATTTTATTTCCAAAAATCATATTGAGACAGACTGACAGGCTAACTTTGCTGAATGGGTTGATAAAAGATTCATTAAGATGAAAGTCTCTTCAGGCCTTCCATGAGGTAATTATTGAACTCCTAGAGCATACAAAGGAATTGCCACAGACAGGTTCAGAATAATACCATTCACAATGAATTATCTATAAGCTCCTAACAGGCAAACACACCACAGTGAGATACATAACGGCAATTATAAGCTGCAGCACTACAGATTGGAGGAAAAATACAATGAGCCGGGCACAAACCCACAACAAAATTACCTCACTTCTTCTTCTATTAGTTCTGTTTCTGAATGGGAAGCTTCATCAGCAAAAACATCCACTGTCTCGCTTCTTTTACATTGTGGATAGACAAAGAAACACAACCTTAGCTTTGATATGAATGTTGCTTAGTTCAGGTAACTGTTTAAGAGAGATTTCAGTGCTATGGAAGGTGAAAAATGTGTCAGCCATCTGCATGGTGGTCAAAAACATGACCATGGGAATAAATTCCTAGACTACAGGAATAAATTCTAAGAAAGAAAATTCCGAATTCAGCAAAATTTTAAAAGTGAATAGGGCCAAAGTCCAGACAATCCAGCCCTACCTTGTACATCCACATGCTTAAGAAAATTAGTGAGCCCACAGAGGCATTTTTCTTTGACTCTGTCACTCACAGAGAGTTAGAACAACCCTTCTCCTGACAGTGAGCGGGGGACTGCTGGAGAACACAGCTGCCAGAACTGGGCAGTATGCAGAGAGATATCATTCCATTTTCTATTTCTCTCTCCTTCCAATAGCAAGTAGGACACACAGAACAATGCATAAGTAGCAACCACATGATTTGTGTAAACACTTCATGAGAGTTTAAGCCTCTTTCATTTCATACTTCTAAGGTTTCATTCTCTTTAGCTGTTGTATAAAAAGTACTTTTTAGAGTCTCAGGGATCTGAGCCAGTACCAGTATTAGAATGCAGGAAGGAATTTTTATCACTTGGATATGAACAGCTTACTGAGCGGGTTTTGTATTCTGCAGAGCACCATAGAGCCACTATACTTAACTACCGCGCCAGTAGATAAGGGCCTCAGAAATTTCATTTTCAACAGTTAATATAAATATTGTTTTCTGCAGTCTGCACCTGATATTTACTTCAGGAGGAGGAAACAACCAGTAGTTCCCAGAAGAGAAGGAAAACATGGATTTTGGCAGTGAACCTTTTGCTTTTACATGAAGCTTTGGCTGTTGCTTTTGTACACTGAAGGATTTGAAGACTAAGTTGAATTCTGAATTCTAAATTGAAACTGAGTTGTTGCCCTCAAGTTACAGGCTACATGCTGAAAACATCTCAGTACTCACTGCAGCAAATTGAGAGCTTTGTAACAATACTGACAGTCTTCCACCTGAAAGCTTCACTGTGCGGTTTTAGATCACACACATATAAAGACCAACTCATCAGACAGTTTTACTGCCTGCAGTGAAACAGGAATGTTCTTTGTCCTCGCATATTTTTTTTGTCCTTTTAACAGTAAACATGTGTGCTATATCATCCAGGTCTTTAAAAATGAACTGTCCCTTTTATAGAAAAAATATCTGTTGGGTAGCGAAGCTCCTCACCTAGCACAGTATAAAACTATGTATTAATATAACAATCTAGCCATAAAGATGAAGGGAGAGTTTTCAAAACACCTCAGTAAATTAAAACCAAATGTTCATAACTTTCCAGGTATCATTCTTGAGGGTTTATGCTCCCAAGTTATCTAGATGAAAGTTTCCCATATTCTCATTATAATTCATATCAAATGAATTACTGATTTTTAAAGAGGGAAATATAGTAGTCTGTGTTAAGGTATTCAACATCACCATAGTATTTTAATGTATACTAGAGCTGTTTATCTTTGCTAACAGACTTTTCACTATAAAAAATATGGTTAATGAAATGTCAGATAGTGACCTGCTCAATTTACTGTTGCCTATCGTAGCATTCTCTGCCTTTCCTGAGGAAAACATCCATGGCAGATGGCCTGCTTCTCTGGCAAAGCCGACAAGGCTTTTGAGCGTAACTCTCCTCTACACTGAGAAAAGAGTACAGCAGTGTTTCCTTTTTAACTAAGCACTCTGAAAACTACCATTTTGTAATTGTTTGAGCTCTCTGTAAACCACCATGCAGAAAGCTCTGTGGGTATTCACAATTTAATTTTATAGTCCAACCCATCAAAAGTTAGAATTAGAATCCCATACTGTTCAGGTACCGTTCTAGTAACTACAATATCTAATCAAATTGCTACAACATTTTTTTTTTAACTACTGATTTATCTGCATTGTTCTATATTCATATTTTGGAAATTTCAAAATCTAAGCCTTTTCCCAATGCAGAAAACAACAATTTCTAATTTTTAATTTTTCAGATTTGTTACATTTCTTAAAAAATAAAAGAGATTTTTTAACAAATGAATACATTCATTGATCTAAAATTATGTATAGACAAAAGCTTATAAAAGATGGACATTTTTCAACAGTAAGCAATCATAACAGCTTACAAAACGATTAAAAGTCATTTATTCCACAAAATAACTTAAATCAGTTTATTTGAAAGCCCATCTTGAATTATTTTGTGGTGTGCAAGACTGAAAAAGCAAGCTATGAGATCCAATCACAATTTTAGTACTAGGTTGCTCTTGTAACAAAAACCTGAAGAAATAAAAATAGAATTAATGTAGGATTACAATACACTACAATTCAGCTCCTAGTGCATCTTTCTTTCATCTAGAAACACTGAACACAGAACAAGAAAAATACAGCAATGTATTTTCTAATGATCATGATTTCAAACTCCAGCTATTATAGGATGGTAATACCTGTCAGTGTCTGTGGATGGCTGCTGGATTTCAATCCTTGGACATGTTATTCTTCGACTAGCTATAGGAACTTTGCTGTTTAGTCACAGACACAAGATCCTCTGTTAGCATAACATAGATAAGCATGTCTACAAAGAACTGAGATTTCTAGTACCAAGCAAACTTAAATTTGAGTCATAAGTATTGAAACAGACAAGGGAAGGAGCCTAGATTTTCTGGTGACTGGATATCTCACCATGTCACTCATCTATACCTATAAAGAAAATACAAAATTATGTCCTGCTATAGCTTTAAAAACCAGGAACACAATGCTTTTAGGTACTCTTGCAAAATAAACAAAAACAGGAAGCAAAGCAAGGTAATTTTGCTGCAGTAATCCTCTATCATGCTTTCTATGTAAGTGACGCCTACAGATATATATGCTTACAAGCACACATTCATCACATTTTCACATGCACATTACACTGAAGTGTGACAACTACAGGTATATCTACGTGACAGTCACAGGCATGACTAAGTATCTGAACCACTTTTCTGGCTACCTAACTCTGCTAAGCAGACAATGCAGAGAACTCAGCTGTGATCCCAGTCACATTGCTATGTGCAGACTGCCACTGCTATAGAAACCCAGTTGCTTACAGCTTGCTTTGATATCTGTACATGGCATTGCAGTCACTTTGGTGATTCTGTTGTAGACCTATCTAGTCATGCTAACACATGATAGCATGATACAACTATAAAAATGCTCAAAGAAAGCACATAGAGCTGTATCTATAGAGATTCACTCTCCAAAATATTTCATCATTGATAGATTGTAAGGTTGTTAAATTACTGAGAAATAGAGTTAGACCAGACAGATTTTCAAGGTTTCTTCCCATCCAAAATAGTTCATGATTCTATGGATGCTGTCAGAGGTTTACACTAGCTATTACAATCAAATATGAATAAACCTAGTAGTAGTATTGAACCTGGAACAATTGAGACAGAAATGGTGTGCTAAATCATTTCATATCCTCTCTGTCTGTAAAATCAGGCTAAATTAATTTTGAGTGTTTTTCAGGAATAGAAAAGCAGCTTGTACATTTGAAGGGAAAATAGTAAATATATGTAAGCAATAAAGAGTTAGTGAGTACTTTTGAGAAAGAGGCTTAACTTCCAGTTACCACCGCCAGTTGTCACAGATCCTATTTATAACTGCATTCCAATGAAAGCAAGCACAGAAAATGAGCTAATAATGATGCTAATTTCACTTAAGTAGTTAACTTTAAGTAGTTTAAGAATCATTTTACCCAAAGATAATGTCTCAAAAAATGAACTTTCCAGTATACAATTTCATTACAGAGGTGAACCAATGAACGCAAGGAATATATATGTGGCCCTATGTCTTATCAATTCATTTAGCTTGTACTAACTTTATTGTATTAACATTTATTCATAATTTTATTCTGTGCCTAGAATACGAAGTGTCTAGAGGTATTCCTTCACTACTAAATTAAAAGTGTGACTGACTTAAGCAGTTTTTTGCTATAATGTAATATGTTGGGGTTTGTTTTATTTTTTCTCTTACTTGTAACATATATTTCCATCTATAAAGCCAGCTGCCTTTTATAGTAACTTGCATTTTGCCAACTACTTCCAACTTTCAATATCTTTAACATAGGCCCTCAATTGACACATATTAAAAAATTGCACTGCAGGGACATGTATCTTCATCTTCATGCAATGACTCACTGAAGATCACAATAAAACTGATTAGCATTCAAAAGCTGGGAAGTCAAAAGAAGAGAGATTAACTCTTCTTCTCCTCCCAGATCAGTTTTATAACTGAATATGCTGCTGCAACTCTCTCTAAGAAATTAATCTAAATTCTAATAATATGGCAGATGTTTAATTTGTAAAATATCACAAACAGCTTAATACTGCAAATATGTGTTTATCTGTCTTTTTAACTTTCGGCAATAGACCTGTAATTCATACCTCACAGAAGTCAACAAGAGTTCTGTCACTAGATAAAGTGAGGATTTTGATCACAGCATTCCAAGAAAAGCAGTTATGTAAAACTGGTTTTTACATTTTAAGCTTTTAAATTACAAATGAGCAATACAACATACTGTTTTTGTTAAAGGCATTCTGTAAATTTAGTGATCTATTTCAGTAGCCTTCATTCTGTTAAAGTATGTTCTACGTCTTATAGT
The DNA here is from genome assembly GCA_033558185.1 of Dromococcyx pavoninus. NCBI lineage: Eukaryota > Metazoa > Chordata > Aves > Cuculiformes > Neomorphidae > Dromococcyx > Dromococcyx pavoninus. The sequence continues at coordinate 584,074 of JAUMJL010000401.1, read as the reverse complement.
CTATCAAAAAGTCATATTGGTTAGAAAAAATGTTCTTATTGTTTATTTCTTTTTCCACAGCTTTTTTTAAGCTCAGTTTAAATGGGGATAGAGACTACTAACAAATAAGTTTCCTTTTCAAGTTGTGAATCTGTTTTATCCCTGATATTTATCTATGTTAGTAACTATACAGTACTAAATCTAAGACAAGCCAAGTAATGCAGAACTACTTAACGTGACTATGAAAAGCAAATACAAAAGCTTTGTTTATATTAAGTACTTCCCAGTCTTCTTCAAATGCTGTCCATTGCCAGCATGCTTGAGTACTTTCACAGGAAGACTCAATACTAATAGCCCCTGCTGTAAGCAACAATTAAGTGTACACTTCAAAAACTTAAAACTGAGCCAGCAAACAGTGGCACTCTGGCTCAAAAAGATAGGGAATAAATATGGTCTCCATTAAGTTTCTATGCCTGCACTCAAGTTGAGCCAAAAGACCCTTACAAATCTCTCCTTTCTAGAGAAGAGAGAAACTTGTGCCAGAATATTGAAGTATTAATTCTAGGTTTTACCAGATTTTTTTTTAGTTTCAAGTTGACAAAGTCACTTATGTTCTCCTTCAATCTCTGAATTTCTTAAATGGAATTCCTGTATTAGTCTACATATACAGGAGAAATACGAATAACAATTTTATTTAAATAGTCTTAGGATTGCAGGTGAACTGTGAACAATGCCTTTTATTTATACATATAAATATATACATATCTTCTGGTTTCAATGTATAGCATCATTTTATGTGGTTTGTTATATTCAACTGAATGTAGTCTCATAACTTTCCTGTGATCCGTTTTAGATATATAACTATTTCTCCAGAGCAATATATTGATTTGTATGATCACGGAAGAATAAACAGAAACACAAAATCAAAAGTAAGGTCAGTCATTAAGTCACTAATAAGCAATTAATTCAATATTTATGTGAAATGTACGTGTCATTAAGCATTTGTATGTACAAAATTACAGCATTTGAGACACCAATGTATCATATTATTTTGTATAATTTCACAACAAATACTTTTGAGATACAATTTCGTAGCTCTTATTCTTCATCAAGGAAAAATGCCCAGTAACTCTGTGAGAGTTTCACTTAAAAACTTTGGATTTACCAGCATTTCAGACCTACATTATATGTTTGTTTTACTTGGTTAGATTATGTCACCAGTCTAGTCCAGCTCCCACTTATAAGATATGGATGGGCAGAAAGAAGCAAGCTCTATGCACATTCACAAAATAATGAAGTAAAAATAATGAAGAATTATGTAGCAAGAGTAAGAAGAAAATGAGGGAGAAGCACTAAAGTGAAAGAACTATTATTAGCAAAGAAAACCCATTTGCTCCCTGGATTAGGAGCCAACTAAAGCTGGAAAGAACTGAAGACTGTAAGAAATCCAGCACTTTGCATGGGTTACGCATCAGTTACTAAAAAGTATTAGGATATTAAATATTAAAGATACATTCCCCAGTACTGTGAGTGCAGGCAGGTCTTGTCAGTCAAAAAGCCCTTTTTCATTAAAGTGTCCCTAAAGAGTGAGAATATGTTTTAAAATGGTTCAAACATAAATAATATTCTTCTACTTTTTGCAACTGAATAAACAGTTTAATCTTGGGGGGAAAAAAGAGGAGCACATAAATATGCTTTAGTTCTCAGTCAGGAAAGAAAGACATCAAGAAAAATATACTTATTAAAATTATAAATGAACTCTTACTATAAGACTAGAAATACATTTTAGCTATATCTGTAACACTACACTCTTTACTTACCCATAATTTTCAGCTGAACCATTGACTACATGATCTGCCCATGAACTTGCACCATTGTACCACCTTTCCAACGCAGTTAAAATAAAGAAGTGTTACAAAGAAACACGTATTATTAATAGCACTCTAATTCATGACATGATCAATTCTCAATAAAATTGGAAGCTTTTCAAATTTTTCCAAATGATTTTGTAAACTTCTTACTTCCTGTTAGATATGAAGAAAAATGTATATCTTTAAATTAAAATCAAAGCAATTTCTGTTTAATTTTTCCTTATATAATTCTTAATATTTTTCATCTTTATTCTTTTCAACAATTTCAATATGAATTTGAGTTCCATGCAGACTAACTGATCCCTTATCTTTTCTTACACAAAAGTACTCATGTTTTCAATGGTCATTGAGTTTGTAGAATAATTAATGAAAATAACATACTATGTAACAATAAAGTAACACTTTTAACTTCAAATCCCTAATTTTTTTTTAAAAATTGAATTTTCTGTTTGATAGGGTGGTTACTTTTTACTACACTTTCAGTCCCAGCACAGAAAGCATCCAAAATCACCTTGAAGACATTTAGTTAGTCATTTTTAAGTTAGTGTGGGCAGTGACATGTTAAAAGCTGAGGAGCTTCTTAAGTGACTTGAGGTACTAAAGAATTCTAAACTGTGCTATAATCGCTCCTTGTGACTGAAGGTTAGGCATTAGAAATATGCTGCAGTCAAGAGAGGGAAAAACCTTCAGTTGTACCCAGCTCCTCTGTATTATTTGGTATTCCATGTTAATGAATAAAAAAAATTTCATGCTAAGAATCAAGCTAAAAAAAGTCCAAAGTCGAATTAATGGAGAGCTAAAAGAAAATGAGGTACTTAAAACGATGGAAATTAGTTGTTCAGTATTTGGAGAAATACTGCATAAAGTACACTGTAAATTTAAATAATATTGGTCTAGGTCAATTAAAAATTTTAGACTACACTTCAGAAAAAAAATCTACCACTCAGCTTTTATCTATTTTTACTATATAAATTAAAATACCTTTCAGGAGTATAGCTTGTGTCATCATAATATGAATTAGGCACTCTTCTCTCCCGCCTAGTCCTCCTGAATATGGAATAAACAGCACAGATACTTCAGACATTTTAAAGGGTGCTTCTTCCACATTGCTTTCCCTTGCTGTATTATTAAGATAGTGATGAACATAGAGCACATTTATCTAAAGTTCAGCAGTATCTTCTGAACATTTATTTTCATATATATGTCATTTTAATATTTTATATTTAAATTATATTCAGATATAAATAACAACATACTAGGAGCACTTGATTGATACACATATTTCATAGAAGTGAAAAGTTACATCAGTAGGAAAACAGTATTTGATCAACCTATAAATTTCACAAAAAAAAGAATATGGAAGTTAGAAAACTTCTAACTGGTAAAACAAAAGTCAGAAAAAAAAATTGGAAGACAAAGTTTGTTTCCTTAAGCGAAGGAACATAAATTCTGCTTGAGATAAACCTCATATCCTGCAAAAAAAAATATGCATAAACCATTTTCTATAGCCTTCTAAAAATTAACTTCACAGGCTAAGTGAAAAAAAAATGAAAAGAGCAGATAGTGTGTTCTCAGTGACAAAGCTGAGCTTCGAGATAGGCAAGCTAAGAAAGAATTTCATACAGTGAGGTTTTAAGCAGATTTTTACTTGAGAGGGATTACTAATATTTTAATTTAAAAAACAATTGGGATAAAAATCTTGAGAACATTAGTCTGTCACTGAAATCATGTATGTCAGCCAATACAAAATGGGTGAATGTCAAATTATGAATTAACCTGTATGACTCTAAAGGACTGTGAATTGATTGGGGGATATAAATAAACATGTAAATAAAGCTCTACACATCCAGCCATGACATCTTATATATGTTCAATCTGAATAGCTGCAGCAGTGCAAATGCCAGCTAGTGCTCCAAAGCTGACTTTCACATTTAAAGAGTCAAGGAAAATTGCACCTGGACTCCTGAGCAGTAGGATGCTCTTGAGAAAGCACTGGATCCAAATGGCACCGAAGTCACTGAACACGTGCCTATTGTTTTTGTCTTATCCAGCATAGCTGGATATGTATCTATCTTATCAATGCTGCTTCCATTTCTTTTGGGAGGGAAACAGCTGGACTTTTTCAAAAGGAATTGTTACAGAGACAAAATGACAAGTTCTGTAGCCTAAGAATGAACTCAGAAATTATAGTTTTGGTAGTGTAAGTGTGTCCGAGAACTAATGATCTAAACACCAGCAAATCTGATCAACAGTAATTAAAACAAAACCCAGCACAGAAAAGATGAAAGAGAACCAAAAAGTTACTCTGTGGGAAAAACCCAAAATGCTAGAAAAGGCTACAAGTATTAGTGGGCTGGTAGTGTAGCTGTGAACAACTACAAGATAAGCAACGAAAGGAGTCATGAATAACAAAGGTGGCGAGTAATTTTGCCTGATGTATCTGTATGAAAAATTTGCCTGCAGGACATACACGCTGTTGGATTCACAGTAACATAAAACACAAAACTCTCTGTTCCAGATTACTCTTCCCTGAATGGTGGACTGTGCACAACAATGTTTGCTATTTTGATGAATAGTGAAAGCTGGGAAGTTATTTTACATGCTTAATAAAGTGAAAGTAAAAGAAAGGCAGAGAGGTGGTTGCTTGACATCAAAACGACATTGATTAAGTAGATGGAACTAAGACAGGACTAACACTTTGACCTACATAAATAATGCAACTTAAGGTAACCATTAAACTGGGAAGAAATGTAAACATAAATGAGGAAATACTCTTTAAAAACTATTTGTTCATATAGTTCCAAGAAATAAAACAAGGAAGAGGAAATGGTGTTTTTCAATGGATGAGGAACTGAATAAAGATTATGCTTTAAATGGTCCTTAAATAGCTAGAGAACTGTTGTTGGAATATGGAAAGACAAAAAGGATGGAAAACTAGGAAACACAATAGTGGCTATGAGGCACTCAGCATAGTTCATATCTGGTAAGATGCCTCAAGTAACTTGAACACTAACATTACCCTCATGCAGCCTGGATTCAAGAGGACAGGAGAATCCAGGATCCCTACTTTCCTAGGCCCAAGGAATCTCAAGATACTGCTCTAACTGTAAACTTAGAGATGTTTCTCTTCATGTCAGATTTTCCTTTCTGGCTCCGGGAGGAATTAGCTTTAATAGCTTTGTCTTCAATAAAGCCCTGAGAAAGTTTTACCGTCTCTCACTGCTTAAATCCCAGCTTTTTCATCTTTATGTAGTAATTTCACCCTTTATTTTCATTGATTTTATTTTATTTTGAGAAATTAATCTCTGTAGAAACAAAAATTAAGATTTGCAAGTCAAGATCGTCAGACTAAGACAATTTGATAATAGACTTGACTTTAGACAATATCTGAATAGTGACAGATACAGCTGACAATCTGAAGTGGGTTCAGATAAACTAATGCAAATGTGAGTATAAAACTAAGGCAAAAAAAGGTCCAGTATACAAAAATTAACTATTGAAATAGCATAATTATGAACAAATTTCATCACAAATTTTCAGAAAACAAACAAAATATCCCTCTCCTTATTAAAGTTTCTGCATGTGAGCTGAATTATTTACACACTTTATTTATTTTAGGTTTCATCTAAAACAGCATCTTTTCAAAACAATTGTTTAACTTGAGTTCTATAATGTCTATTTTACTACAGCTTTGGAGAATTTTTAAAAAACAATACTTCTCTGGAGGGAATACTTCTATGATACTATAAAAGTTTCTGCATGCAAAAGTTGTTCTACACTTACTAAAAATATGTTTGTATATGATCTGAACCCAGAGCCAACTTTAATGAACTTCTCAGAGTAACTCATATCCAGAGGGCAGCCAAGCAGTTAACATATAAAGAATTCTTTAGTTCTTGCTATGGAAAATTGTACATGGCCTGTGTTATAAAGCAATAGCCTATCGAACACTATATCTGCTATTTGAAATGTGAAGCCACAACTTCCTTTTTATTGGCCCACAGTTTATCAGATTTACATACTTATTTCTATTCACAGACAACCACGTAGACTTTTTCCTGTTTTGAATACTTTCTGAAAGTATCATATTCACAGTAGTACATCAGCACACCTTATTACTTCTCTTAAAACCACTGTATTTCAAGTACACTTTTTTTCATAGAAATTATTATGGGTTCAACTTCTCTCTACCATATATTTCATATATATATATAGGAACTCTGATGTTCTGTAATCACACACAGGTATTGTGAATGTATTCAAGTATTTACAAATTACACAACAAGCACTATATCTATGTCTACAACATAAGCTTTTACTTTTCATTCTATTTTTCAGTTAAGCAAAGTATGAGATTTCAGAAAGACTCTATTTCTGTTTACTTTGAAGTAAATAGGCTTTTTCTCTTTATTTCAAAGAGAATAGTAAGTACTATAAAATATTTGGAAAATTGTTGCAAAAATAAGGGTTATACAAAGAAGCATATGTAATATCCATATAACCTAATTTATGAAACTGACTTCTATAAAACTATTCAGCTTCTCTTGGGATTCATCCATAGCCCTGAGTTGCCCATTTTAGATGAGTACATGCTCACAGAGGATTATAAAATAACTTCACAGTATATGTTTACCGCCTAAAACATAGATCACATTTTCAGTTTGGAAACCAAACATGGTACTATCAAAGTATAAGTGGTAGAGCTAATGATGTGCTCCACATCAATTATACCTCTCAAGATCATAGTAAGCACCCTCAGAATAGGTACGGCACATCTTACGGGAGCGAAGTAATCTGATTGCATCTTCACAAAATAGAGGATACATTGTGTGATCCTGGCTGCCAAAACATAAAAGGTGAACACAATGAAAAGCAACACAAAGATGAAATGAGGTCAAAATGACATGAAAAGCAACCAATGTCAGCAACAGAACAAAACACTGGAACAAAGCTCGCTGGAACTTCTGTGAATTTTGCAAAACTACTTTTAAAAGTTAAGGCATATTGGTCTGCAGCTGAGACTATGAGAAAGGTATCACACTCCAGCTTTATCTATTGTATCCTATAACACAGCCATATATGTATGCCATTCTGTATATGAAAATCACAGTCTTAGCAGGTATTTGTGTTTGTTGAATTAATTTTCTTTATTGACTTTTAAAAAGGTATTAAAATAATATAAAAGCATCATCCTCATGGATCACTAATTATAAACTATTGGCAGCGAAAAAATATTTTAAATGTGGAACTTATGAAGAATTAGCCAGTGATTGTCTACACACTATATTAAGAAAGCTAACACTTATATTAACTCAAGACTTTTAAGTTTTCTACCACCACACGCAGACTAATAAAACCAAAAGTGGATAGGTAGGTACATAAAAGTACATGCATCATCCACACAGAGTCACACAGAGGAAAACATATACCTGGCATCTCTGTAATGGTGAACTGTGGACTGGGTATACCGGGAACGAGGTAAAGTAACACAATGACTGAGTAGATGGCAGAAAGAAAAATACAAATAGAAGACAATATGAGATGGTGAAGGAAAGATACACATCACACAACAAAAGACACAAAAATCTGAGAACACAGGAGCTACAAAAGCATTGTATAGTGCAATGAAATTATTAACAAAATTAGAAATCCAATATACAGTTCTAAAGGTAAAAATTTCTACACAATTCACACACTTGTTCTGAGAAGTCATTTGGAGACCTTAGATCAAGTGAACAGCTAAAATTTGGGATTTTCTACTTTATCTCAGTTAGGAGGAAAAAATGTGTAAATCTCTGTCTGCAAAATCACAAAGTCAAATTGCCCATTCCCTTGCTTGAAGGCAGTGATAACTTCAGCATGAATAATATCTTTGGCAGACATTTCCTGGTCTGTCTGAAAGGCTATCACCATCCCCACATAGCTAGCTTTCCCATTTCTGAGTGAATTTTCCTAATATTTATCCTATTATGATAAAAGATGAATTTTGATGAAATCCACATTACTATTTAAATAATGAATGAAGAGATATAACATCTGTAACAGAATATTCCAAAAAAGTATGTATTTCAAAAATTTTTGTAAAGGTGTTTATCCTTTGTTTGTATTTTGAACACATATTAAAAATTATATATTTTTAATATATTTTTCCAGCACCAGATATTTTCCAATTATCATAAGAATGTTATTTCTCTTTTACTATAAATGTATGCTTACACCATAGGAAAAGTAATTTTGAAAACAGTTTTTTTCTTCCAATTTAGAAGGCATTATTAGAATGCAAAGAAGCCCCTAGTCTAGAGTTCCTCTGAATTTGGGGTATTTGAAAGCAAAGTCCAATCACAAAAGTTCACATTGGAAGTGTGAAACAATTTCACAAAAAAGAAAGAAGACCACATGTTTGTCCTCCACTTTTATTTTTCATGTCTTAATTTCCTTATAATTAATGATTTTCTACCACCATTTGACATTCTCAGGCTATGCCTACATGAATAAGACCTTAAATACTATGGATGCAAACCTGGAAATAACACCAGCAAGCTGTTAAAAACATTATATTAGTCTTAATAAGAAATTAAGTGCTTTCAGCTGGTAGATGACATTTTAATGTTAACAATTCACTTTCATTTCCCCTTTTATTCCCCTTCAGTGAATTATTGACTTTTCTCGATGGTCTTACAAAAATATAAGACATCAAATAAGTATAATATATTCAACTAGTATTTAGAGAGTAAAGCTTTAAACAAAACTAAGACCTCATGCAGAACATGTGTTGCAAAACATGAATTTCATGGGAATGCAATCATTCTTTGCAAGCAGCTTAACTTACTGTCTATAAGAAGGAACACACCAGACTGGTCCTTCCCTTACTTGTATGTGGATCATTAGCTAAAGCTCTGCATAGGATTTGAGTCCTAACTACTTTTCAAATTCCCATTAAATTGCTTTATGTGCCCAGCCTCTGTTTTTAAGTTTTGTCCTAGAACTTCTAAAACTTCCAGAAACTCAGAGCTCTTGTGTTCTTGTCAGGTTCTAAGACTTGCTTGTGAATGCAAGCAAGCAGCCAGCTCGTGGTTTTCATTTTTTGTGGGTTTTTTTTTTTTTTTAAATTCAGGAATTCAGAATCAGAAGAAGCTGGCATTTAGACACAATTACTTATACAGTTTGATGTTTAATAACTTTTAACAAGTTTGAAATATGCTTTCTCATCATCCAGAACTCTGCATGTCTATATAGAGAAGTGAGATAAGTTTTAGCTTAACTTGACCTGATCCTCTGACATTACTGGCTATTTATACTTTTCCCTACTCTTTCTTAGAGTCCATGTTATCTATGTTATATAACTCATAATAAATCACAACAGAATATTCTTACATGTGCAACACAAAAAATGAGATTATGCCTAAATTCATTGGAAAGAAAATCAGTTCTAGACATGAATTAACACAGTGACCTACTTGAGTACAAGGTACTAATCATAAAACAAAAATATATAACCTAACAAGGTTTGTATATTTCCATAATATCTCCAGCTACAATAATAAGTATAAAGCTGTTATTCATAGAATCACAGTATCATTAAGGTTGGAAAATAAGGTCATCAAATCCAACCATCAACCTAATACCACCATGCCTACTAAACCACATCCCAAATACTTCCAGGGATCTAAACCTCCTCTGGTGTAACTTGAGTCCATCTCCTCTCTTCCTGTCATTTACTTGGGAGAAGAGACTAACACCCACCTCACTACAACATCATTTCAGGCAGCTGTAGAAGGCAAGAAGTTCTCCCCTCAGCCTCCTCTTCTCCAAACTGAACAAACCCAGTTCCCTCAGCCACTTCTTATAACATTTGTCTTCCAGATCCCTCACTAGCTTCGTTGCCCTTCTCTGGACACGTTCCAGCAGCTCAGTGTCCTTCTTGTACTGAGGAACCCAAAACTGAACACAGTATTCAAGGTGCAGCCTCACCACTACCAAGTACAGGGGCACAATCACTTCCCTCGTTCTTCTGGCCGCACCATTTCTGATACAAACCACAATACTGTTGGCTTTCTTAGCTACCTGGGCACACTGCTGGCTCATGTTCAGTCAGCTGTCAACCAGCACCCCCAGGTCCTTTCCCATCAGGCAGCTTTCCAGCCACTTGTCCCTGAACTTGTAGTGTTGCATGGGGTTATTGTGAATGACAGGTCCAAGTGCAGGACTTAACGCTTGGCCTTGTTGAACATCACGCAATTGGTCTCAACCCATCAATCCAGCCTGTCATGTAAGCACGTGTCTTTCTTTGTCTAGAAACAGTTTCTGTTGAAGTACAACAATATTTTCCATAAAATAAGCACGATTAACAAAAAAGAAAGGAAAGATGCACGGCCTATGTATGTAAGAGAGAATGCCTGACATCACATAGGTCAAAATATCTTCCCCTTCTACTTTGCCCTAGTGAGGGTACATCTGGAGTACTGTGTCCAGTTCTGGGTTCTCCAGCTCAAGAAAAATGCAAAACTACTGGATAAAGTCCAGCAGAGGGCCATGAAGATGATCAGGGGACTGGAGCATCTGTCTTATGAGGAGAGGCTGACTGAGCTTGGTCTGTTTAGCATGGAGAAGAGAAGATTGAGAGGGGATCTTGTCAATGCTTAAAAATATATAAAGGGAAGTCATCAAGAAGATGGGGCCAGCCACTTTTCAGTGGTGCGCAGCTATAGGACAAAGGGCAATGGGCACAAACTGGAACACAGGAAGTTCCACCTCAACATGAGGAAAAACTTCTTTACATTGAGGGTGGCAGAGCACTGGAACAGGTTGCCTGGAGAGGTTGTGGAGTCTGCTCTGGAGATACTAATAACTCATCTGGACATACTCCCATGAAACCTGCTGCAGGTAAACCTGCATTAGCAGAGGGGCTGGACTAGAGGTCCCTTCCAACCCCTACCATTCTCTAGTTCTGATTCTGTGATATGATAGTATGCATATTAGGAAGCAATGTATTTTTCTGTGCTTTACATATCTAAACATGCAGAGTAAAAGGCTTAAAGGCCATCCACCCGTCAATACTCTGCTATTTGTTTCTTTATTATTAATATTTTATATATTTAGCTTATTTTTTTGTTTTTTATAAATATACTAACAACATAACACCAAAAATGCCTGCAACATACCTAATTCTCATTGTTCAAAAGTGAAACGTGCAATTTTCTTTTTGTTTCTAATAACTATTCCAAAACAATTAAACCCATAATTTAAATAAATCTTAAGAGAGTAAAATCATTAAGGTTTGCATTGCCTAAATGCAAAAGAACTCCAGATACGTTCCATATCTGCATCTACAGTAGTCAACCACAGAAGTACATCAAACGATGTACTAAATGAAAATATTAGTCTGCATCCTCACAGATCTCTGAGACACTACACACTTTGCTAGAGATAGCACAGACGGAAAATTTGCAGCAGCATCTCATTTTATTTACATTAAAATAATGAAGATAGTCTGATAATGTGGTAATATAGGTTTTGCAATATGAACATTAAAATACACACATATCCCTTACACACACCCCTGCATCAGCTGAAAACTGATTTCCACTAGTCTGACAAGAAGATTCCAGACATGGAAATAAACATGATTGATAATTTTCCTCTTTTAAATTGAACAGAAAAAGATGACTTAAAATTTTCTGATATTGCTCACCTATTTGCCCATTTCCTTACATCTCGATCAAAAGTCAGTGAACCATAAAGCTAACAATGCCAGAGATCACTAATTCAGTGACTAATTAGATTGCCTAAATGGAAGTACTGAGTGTCCAGGAAAAGGCTTAGCATACCAGAACAGTCTCAGAAGCACACTTGGAAACATATACACATAAACAGAATGCCTCACTGAACTATCCATGGCACAACTTTCTATTCTTCTTAATGCACAAGGGGAGCTAAACCTGGTCTTTAGTGCTTGTGGTATTTTACTCAATAGTAAAGATGAGGCATTAGAAGATAAACTATTTATTTCACTTTTCATTCTCAATAAACATGTCTCACAGTTTGATTAACATTGTAGTTTACTTATTAGAGTGGGAAGTTGACTCCCACAGATTTCTGTAGAAAGGATGAAGTACAGGAGTACTATTACATACTGATCATCTTGTGCTTACTGTAATATCCATAAATCTGAAAACAAAACAAGACTCCCTGTTCCACTGTTAGAGCTTGCATGAATCACATCCAGTTGACACTATCGTCCTATTATCCATTCTGTTAATCAGCTTTTTCTAGCATATTATCAGATTGCAATTTACTGTAAGTGATTTTATCACGGGCAACACCACTATCGTCCATGTTTAGTAAGACTTCTTTACACTTTTTCAACTGAAATAGCAAATTAAATGTGTGACAATTATGACATTATTAATGTTGCTAAAAATAAATATAATTTTTTTACTGGTATGAATTTGTCTTTAACAAAATACTCCCAAACTTTTCATGTCACAATTTTCTGAAAATCTGGCAATGTAAAATAACAGGAATTAACTAAATCAGACCACAGAGTAAGAAAAATGTCATTCTTTGGGACAAATAGTTGGAAATTTAGGGGAAAAAAGAGCCATTGAATGTGGTAAAAGGGAAAAGAGTGACGTCTGACATATAAAATTTAGGATAAATACTGTGGGAAGGAATGAAGTAAAGAATGGGGCATGGGATCAAATTAGGGACTGAGCACAGAATTGTAGAAGAGAAGGGGAGGCTTGAACTGAAAAAATGATGTGCCTACCACAATTCCAAACATGGTAACTACCTACTACAGCTAGTTTTTCCAAATAAGTGAGGCCAGTGATGCGGTTCTAGAAGTTTATATTCTCATTTGAACAAAGTAGGAGTTATTTTGCTCTGTGATAGAATGTTTTTCATGTTGCTTCAAGAACTGGGAAATCACACCTAAAATCTACATAAATAAAATGTGAAGTCAAGCTGTCAATCTCTAGGAAACAGTAAATGCCATTCAAGAATAAAGCAGTGGTTATATAATTTCCCCTGTTCCACCTCTTAGAAAAGCTTAACAGTGTAATTTTATTTAATAGTTTGGTTTTCTTAAAGGTGATTAACAAATTTTCTCTACGTATAAACATTAACAGTTTTTCCACCCATAATGATGTGGATGCTATTTATCACATCAACTGTACAGAAATTCCTGTTTCTCTTCTGGGACAGTTAAAATACTAAAAGCATTCCAACTGATGGCAATTGACAGTTTGAAGAATTTAGCTGTGAAACAATAGCAATTATCAGCAGAGAATTTGTAAACTGATGCATATTCAATCAAGATGACAAGAAAATCAGCATCACATTATCACAATGCTACCCATAACATATTTTTTAAGTCCTCACTCCAAAGGCCAGAACACTGAAGTCTTTCATTAGAACTGCATTATTTATTCATGTTAATACAGGCATTTTGTATGTGTATTTTATTCTAATAGGAATGCATCTCTGACTTTCGTTGTGGTTTGTTTGTTTGATTAATTCCATTCAAAGGTTCTGAATCATGACTCCTTACAGATGTAGCTACATTTGCAAGATCGCACTTCTCTTGCCACCTTCCTAATCCATCCCTCTGTTGAAGATTACCATCCTTCGGCAGATACACGGAGACGCCAGGTGGGTGGTGCGAATAATTTTGCAATTTAACAGTGATTTCCCTGGGAAGTAATGCACTCACTTCAAATAACAGCAGCTAAAGAGAAAACTCTGTCTTTTCTGCCATCCTTAGTGCAAGGCTAAAACAGGACAGTGTGCTAGGATAGATGGAACTATGTTAAGAGCCTCACTGTGTTCCTCTAATTCACCTAATTATATTGATAGCTTAAATATAAATATCTGAGGTCAAATCAAGCTGTTTCCAGCATTTTCTCTGTAGTTTGATTAGTTTCTGTTCTCGAAGTGAGGTGAAAGTGTGCTTTAGAAAGCTCATAAAAACATGCCAAACTGAAGTTTACAAGGTTGTCCTGTCACAGATAAAAGACCTTATGGAAGGTGAGGCTGTATCAGATCATAAGCATTCATATTTCTTTCCATTACAAATCTAGTCTATTTCACAAAAGGGTGGGTACATTTTGAAAAAAAAATTAACTAGTACATCTGTATTAAATATATAATATTTTATATATATGTAAGTACATACATACATGCATTTTATATGTATATTTGTTTGGGGATATGTAGTAGTGGACAGGCATGGTTGGACTTGATCTCCAAGGTCTTTTGCAACGTAATGATTCTATGATTCTATGATATAGGTAATAAATTAAGCGGAATTCCCAATTTGAGATACCAGTATAAACAATATAGTTCTGACATTTTTGATAATATATCAACAGATACAAATTTGTTACTGTAGCCTGCCAACAAAAACGAGTATATGATTTGACAGCAATATTTAATATATTTAAAGGCCTAATGTTTAAACTTAAAATTATCTCAAATCAAATTTTAAAAATTATGTCTTTTAGCTTTTTTAAATAATTTTATTTTTACTTTTAAGCTATGCATTCAGTTTTGAAGAAATGTTTACATTGCCATTAGGCTTGAGGTCCTTAGACATTTTTGCGATTTCAGCCATCTCCTTAGTGCTATGTACCTTAGAGAACTTTATGTTAAATTATCTAGAAAATTAAGGAAAGCATTTTCTTACTGATATTCTCAGTCATATTTTAACTTAGCAACAGAGCGTGTCTACAAGAAGGTACTCTTCCACAGTCCCTTTTTTGCAAACATCTCCCAGGGATAAATGGACCATGGAAACAACAAACAATCAGAGCTGTGAGAAAGCAAAGTGTGATTTTTTTTCAGAGGTAAGTGTGGAACAAAACCAGAAAGACAAGTAGAGAGATTACAAAGCTATACCAAGATTCAGTTTTTCCACTCCTCCAAAGTGCCTGCAGTTCCAGCAGTTTTCAGAATCAATACGATTAAAGTCCCTACTTTAGACTCTTGTGTATGCATCTTTTTTTTTTAAGTAACACAGAAAATATCATAAATACTCACTAACAAAATTTCAAGTCTAATTCCATTCATAAAACCACTGTCAAACTAACAACGCATATAAAATATGACAAAGGTTTGAGACTAGCCTTTTTCTATTTTCTTGAGTGTGGCCCAAAACCAATATGCTTCAGAGACTGCATGTTGCAAGAAAGGCATAACTAGTAACAGTCTAATTACACAGACAATTGCTCATCAGATATAAACAAGAGAACTTTAGTGTGTGTTTTGGAAAATAAAAATGACAGATATACCTGTGTTCAGAGATTCAGAGCATACCTAACAAATCTCATCACCAACAACCTTCTGATATTATTTTTCTGACTTATTCTAAAAAAAAAATAAAATAAAAAAATATTCTCCTCCTCTCAGATGAGCCAGTTCAGTTGGTGTTAGGGTGATTAAAGTGATGGGGAAAATTGTAGTGCTGTACTTCAAGCCACTTTTACTGTTATGCATTTATCTGGGAGGCAGCAAGCAAACTCACACAGTGAAAAAATGCAGCAGCATTCCATAAGGCATCTACAGGCTCTGAAGACAGTTCAGATTCTATTTCAAAGATGACTGGTCTAAAACCCAACATAATATTACATCAAGAGCATTCTGTTCTTTCCTTGTATGAAAAGAGAACAGAATATTTAAGTTATCACCTTCCATATGAAACATTCTTCTTTTTTATAACTTAAATAAAAATATTCAATAGTTTAAAGCAAAAAAAGAGGTTCACTTATGAACTGTTGCATTTGCAGTGTACACA
Organism: Dromococcyx pavoninus; assembly: GCA_033558185.1. Classification (NCBI taxonomy): domain Eukaryota; kingdom Metazoa; phylum Chordata; class Aves; order Cuculiformes; family Neomorphidae; genus Dromococcyx; species Dromococcyx pavoninus. The sequence goes on along the minus strand of JAUMJL010000401.1, from coordinate 568,432 downwards.
GTTAAATTCTGGAGGATAAGTACATGATTGCTTTTCAGTATCTTATTTTTTTTCCCATTTGATTTTTTTTTCCAAATTCAATTAGAAATCACTAGACTATATATGTTGTTGTTTGTTGGCTTGTTGGGGTTTTTATACTTTTTTCTGAAGAGTTTTGTTTTACATTCCTTATGATCATTGTTCTTTTAAGACTTATTAACATTTTGGTACTTATTTTAGTGAGCTACCATACTGAAGTAATTCAGGTTGATGAGTGTAGGCTACAGCTGTTTCTAATTCCAGTCAAATATTTACCTCTCTCTGTCCGGGGAGTAGTGGTCATCTATTACACGGTGTCTATCCATTCGGTTCAGAGTATTGTAATGCACAGGAGTAGATCGAGTCCCTCGTGGTCCCTGATCCCCATTTCGACTAAGGATAAAAGACATCAGATTCTGAGTTCTATGTGCTCCTGGACCACATTCCCTCCTTGGTTTGTAGAGACAATTATTAGCAAACAAGTCAGTAATGAGATGTGTCAGTTGAACTGTTTTTTGTAAACTTTTACTCTCACGTAATTTTAAATGCCGTAAAAAAAATTCTGCTACAGAAAAAGCTACTAAGTGCATGCTATGGATAGGGTTTTTCCTTTAATTTTTTTTCAATGTTTGTTCTGGAAATGAAAGGATAACTTTTTTTTTAATTTTAGATAAAATTTCATTTCCAGACTACTACCTTCAAGGAAAAATTCCTTTATAGCTGAAATATACACTGTAAGGAATTTTCCATAAGCTCTTACATTTGGATATAATATAAAGATGTAAACTGTAGGTTAGACACAATGAGGACTTCCGGTTTTACAGCAGAGCACAGCCTGCTGAAAACCTTGTCATCTTAATTAAACAACAGATGCTTGATTTGCACTGGAAAGTTTATTCTATAATCTCACTAGCACAGAACCTGAAAAAAAAAGAGCTGTTTAACTAGATAAAAGTGGTACCCATAGTTCAGGCTGCATTAAAGAACAGTGGAGTTAACTGCAATAATTATTGGATAATGAAAACATAATTGCTTTGTATAGCTTTGAAAATAACAGTTTGCATGCTTTCCTCCACACGATTTCAAATTTTAGACCAAAAAATTTTTCCACCTCCTGTCCTCTCCTGCAGTGTTTCCTAACATGATCCCCATGGGCTTGTTGTTTTGGGTTTTTTTCACTTTTATACCATTCAGTTCCTGCGTCCTTTTCCTGTCACTTTGTCTGCCCTTTTGATACATGTCATTCTTATCCTTTGTCATTTGCCAGTCTCTAATTAGTGTTAGCCTATATATATATATCCTTCACTGCTGCTGCCATGCTGTTTGTTATTTCTGTATATTAGTGTTCCAAAGATGTTACACTACACAAACTTCTGCCTTCAACTCCAATTCTCTTCTCATAAAGCATTTCTCCACTCTGGATCTCATGTAGTAAATTATGAAGCTTACTCTGGCTAGTAAACTTTATATTTTGCATATTAAAATTAAGAATAATTCTTTACCTTCTACTCTACAACACTTCCCCACAACTTCTTCTTTGTATGTGTTTTAACCCTCTTATTTATACCAAAATGATAGAAAATCCAGTACAGCCTTTACCCTGCTATGGACGTCTTTCTCTTATATTTGTACTCTAAACCTGTGCTGTTCTTTGTTAATGTTTTTAATTTTTCCAACAACCAGTCCTTGTTCTCCCTGTATTGGGTTTGCAAAGCAGGGTTTAGGTAGCAGGCAGGGGGAGGCTACAGGGGCAGTCTGTGAGAAGCTGCTAGAAACTTTCCCCATGTCTGACAGAGCCAATGCCAGCTGGCTCCAAGACAGACCCAACACCCTTCAGCAACAATGGTGGATGAGCCCATCAGCAACAGCAGAAGTGCCTCTGGGATAAGGTATTCAAGAACGGGGAGGGGGAAACCTGTGCAACAACCTGTAGCCAGGAAGAAGACTGAGAATGTGTGAGAGAAACAATTCTGCAGACATCAAGGTCAGTGAAGAGGGAGGGGGAGGAGTTGCTCCATGTGCCAGAGCAGAGATTCCCCTGCAGCCCATGGTGAAGACCACAGTGAGGCAGGCTGTCCCCCTGCAGCCCATGGAGGTTAACGGTAGAGCAGATATTCACCTGCAGCCCTTGGAGGACCCCACACTAGAGCAAGTCAGTGCCCAAAGGAATCTGTGACCCCCACTGGAGGAGCCCAGGCTGGAGGAAGGTTTGCTGGCAGAACTTGTGACCCCTTGGGAGACCCAGGGTGGAGCAGCCTGTTCCTGAAGGACTGCACCCAGTGGAAAGGGGCCATGTCACACTGGAGCAACTCATGAACTGCAGCCCATGGGAAGGACTCACACTGGAGAAGTTCATGGAGGACTGTTGCCCATGGCAGGGACCCCATGCTGGAGCACGGGAAGAGTGTGAGGTATACTTTCCCTGAGGAGGAAGAAGCAGCAAAGACAGCATGTGATGAACTGACCATAACCCCCACTTCCCATCCCCCTGTGCCGCTGGGGTGGCAGAGGTAAAGAATTTTGGAGAAAAGTTGAGCCCAGGAAGGGAGAGTAGGGAGAAAGTTTTTTAATATTTTTACTTTATTTCATATTATATTGCTCTGATGTGATTAGTAATAAATTAACCTAGTTTCCGCAAGTCAAGTCTCTTTTGACTGTGATGGTAATTTCCAAGTGATCTCCCTGTCCTTATATGGACCTATGAGGCTTTTTATGTTTCCTCTCTCCAGTCCAGCTGAGGAGGAGAGTGACAGAGCTGCTTTCTTGGGTTCCTGGCAATCAGCCAGGGTCAACCCACCACACCTCTTTTCAGAATTCTAGTTTCTGTCTGACTCTTTTCTTCAGTGTCTCTTTTTTAGTTCAGGTTTCAAATTAAAAATCCGTCTTTTTTTTTTTCTGTCTATAGTAGTATCATCTTATTTTTTCTCATTTCTTCTTTTGACTTAAATATTTAAGTTTTCTCAAGCTGTCATTTCTTTGCAAAACTTCCCAAAGATCTGACCTTTGCTATCTGCCCACACAATCAAAACTCCTACCTAAACTCTAATCGTAAGCCTTAGTCCTGACAACTCCGTACCATCATGTCTGTTCAAGTCACTTTCAATAACATTGTGTTATTGGTTTATTGTTCTACATAAATAATATATTCCTTAAATTTCTGTATTATATCAGATTCTGATTTCATGCTGGGTTTTCACATCCCACACAACTGTATTTCTTCTGTTTCAAAGCATTACTACTGTTTCAGTTCCATTTCACTCTACTAAGGTTGCCCTCGTCACACTTTCTCCAACAAAACCTGTTCTATATTTAAAAAGTTGCTTTCATAACATATGCCTTCACTTCTTTAAAACTTCTTTGCAGTTTACAGAATATGTACAGAGCAACCAGGTAAACAGGTGAAAAGTTGTAATTGCAGGTGGTGATGATAGAGAATAATGAGCATCCTACTAGATTTACTATACCATTTCAGCCTAGCCACTTTCTACAGTCACCTTTATCTTGCTTTTTCAAATGCATAGTTTTAGAAATCATTAAAAATATTGTTGTTCAGTATCTGCGACAGTCTAAGCACCATTCTGATACAGAGATTGAATAACATTCCATTAAATAAATGAGCAAAAATCATTACGAGGACAGTAACAATTTCTTGTCAGCTACTATGCAATTAGGCTTTGGTGGACCTTGTTAACAAAATCCAGTAGGACTGAAGACTGCAAAACAACTTCTAAGATATAGCAGCAGTTTGCACTTCTATGGCTTAAGAGCTCCTGCCTGAATGGCCATCAATCAGTTTGTGGGAGATCTCTGGGCATGCAGCATGCTTACTGCAGTTAGAACATATCTACAGCAGCACATGTATAACAAACTCAACTAAACATGGTGCAGATGTGACTAATAACTGTCACAGCTTTGCTCAGTACACCTGGATTTTCATTAGGATTAAAAAAGACATTTCTGTAACCCAAGGATTATGCTTCTATTCTAAAAACTCTCAAGTTTTGACAACCCAGTTCTCTGGGCTTGACAAGTCCTGAAATAAACAATTTGGTGTGTAGGCAGGGAAATATTACATAACGCATTTGATTGTGACCTTGCAGGGAACAGGTGAAACATTTTTCTCTCTAAGTTTAAAATTATATTTAAAAATTTAGCTTTAGTAAGTCTGGAAGCAAGCAAAATTTCATACATGTAAAGAAATGCAAAACTACAAAAAACCGAAAAGGGTTTCCATTGATTTTAGACAAGTGTTAATGACTAGCACTCAGCATGTACACACACACACACAAACACACGCACACACAGAAAGAGGTTTTGCTCACACTTCTGTCTATATCCAAGACAAATAACCCCAGGCAATACCTTAGACTGAAATCAGTGTAGTTGACATCAGAAAAGGCTCTTCTGTGTCTGCTATTTATGTTTCATTTAAAGTCAGTCTGTATTTACATATTTACATATTTCAAGTAGAAACTTGCATTTTCTACCTGTTAGCTGTCTGTGATGATATGGGATAATCTGGGATCCTAACACCTCACTAATGTAAAAGTCTCTTAGGGGAAATTGTAAGTAAACACATAAGTAAAAGATTAAGAAGTCAAGAGAATTTTAAGCTACCAGAAAGAACAAAGAAAGATAATAGAAAGGAAAGCAGAACACAAGAGAAGCAGAAAGGCTGCAGAAGAAAGGGATACACAGATATTCCTGACAGGAAATATTGGATAACTGATCTTCAGTATTAAATGGAAATTGTGAACATTATGGGGCAAAGAAAAAAACAAATTCTTTTATTCCAGCTGAATTATAGCAGCTGGAAACTTAGCCATACACAGTGACAAAAATGCTGGAAAATGTGTTCATTCCCTTTTACATCTATCCTTCTGCTTACCCATGCATAAAAATTCTTAATTCTGGCTTAAACAGGGTGTTCAGTCAAGTAGTGATCACTAACCAAAATGGATAACTTTTGGAAGAAATATCCTGATCTTTGTTTCACAAGATAAATAGTTATCAGAGGCCTTCTGAGATCAGTAGTTGACACTTTTTGGTATAAAATTTTACATGTGTCAATTTATTCTTGATGCTTTTAAAAGTTTGAAGAAAACAGTAGAAAGCAAGCTACTATGAGGAGGAACTATGGCTCTCCCAGAACCTTAATTCTACACAGAAAAAAGGAGTGAAAACAGCCACTGACAAGCTAGGAAAATGTCAAACCATCAAGTGCTATAAAACATGGCACCCTCTAAATAGCTCTTGAAAATGAAAATCTGGAGAAATAGCTTTCCTTCCTTAGATTCAAATGTACTGATTTTTGATGAAAAATAAGGCAAAACTAAGCGGATTTTTGCACATCAGCATAACGTGAGAAAAAAATTACTGTCTTTCCATAATTTCATACGATCTAACTAATTCGTTGCCATTTTGAAAGTCTGGAGTTTCCTTCCAGTATTGTTATAGGATCAATACCACTTAAATAATTTATATACCCGCATAGTTCAATAAGAGTTTACCTTTGTGGGGGAGGGACACTGGGAGACCACGATCTAGTCCGTCCTATACTATCTCCACGGTGAGGGGACCCTGATCGAGAGCAATGATTGGATGACATAACTTGTTCTGGCACTGATAGCGTTGAGCTTTGAAGATCTCTCCCATTATGTCGATAATCTAAAAAGAAATGCAAACATACGATAAATCCAAAATTGCACTTTTTAGTTTCCTACCGTATCTGTAATAGTTAGAAGCATGATAAACTATGAAATTTGATCAAGAATGTTATTGTGTATTCTTTTTGGGTTTTGTAACTTAAAACATGTAAGTAACATTGATTCCTGTTGTTATGTTTAATGTAAATATAGTTCCTATAGCTATACTTTAAAAGTATAGAAATAAATTACCATGCACCAAACTGGGGATTTATAATAATCAAAATATCCAAATTTACCATTTATTTATGGTCATTATGATGTATTAATAATAAAACTAATAAAACCAACTTTTTCATAAGAATAACATATAAAATTGATTATTGTATTTTCTAATTAAAATTATATTATAATGACTACATCTAATATACTTCAAACAGAAATGTCCACAACTAAAAACTAATCCAGAGTTCAGTTTAAAAAATTGGAACAGGAAACTACTATGGGGTTTGGATTCAAGAAAGATTTGTATTTCAGAAACAATTAAAGTAACAATTACTCAATGAATCATATTTAACTCATGGGTCTGAACTTAAACAGCAAGTTTCCTTCACAGACATACAAGCTAAGGCCACACGTGACACCTGATTACATCCTAGAGCTAAACCTGAATTAGAATAATAGAAGGCACAAATGGTCTAAGCAAAAGCCTTCCCAATTATAATAGCTTAAAAGGCTACCACATAGTCATTTTATATAGGCTTTTAAGAAAATATTTTTTAAAAGCTAGATTAGATATATTAATGTTATTGTCTATATCAAATTGAAAAAGATGAATTCATGGTCCCAGTGTACAATACCCTCCATGAAAAAAAGATGCCAGATATACAGCAGATTCAAAGAAATATTCACAGTTTTTGTGAAGATCAAATTAGTATACAATGAGAAGAAATGGAAGAACTGCAAATCTTAACCTGATGATAATGTTTTGCAGAAATAGGTCTTCAAACTGCTACTGTGGTTATGACAACTGATATAACTGACTTTTTTTCTGAAGACAGTAACCAAGTAATGAACATTTAGAGACCCAAATGGCAGTGGAAAAATTCTGGCTTACAAAACTGTAATTCTTTTTCCAGGAGAAGCTTCTTAGAACCCAGAAGTATTTTGTCTTCTACTCTAGATTGTTCATAGTTTGCTTCCTGGAAAATGTTCAGTAAGCATCTAAGCAAAATCTTATTAATTGAGTCCATTTTATGGTTCCAATAATGTTCAATACTTTCAACGAAGCATTCCTATTCACTGTATTGCCTTAGGACCAAGTATATATATGAATCACCCTAATTCATAAATAACTTCTTCCTCCTATGTTTAGGTGTAAGCTGCTCTGTGTGTGTATGTGTGTAGATAAAGGGAAAAATAGAGCATCATTACTTTACATTTATATAAGCATGTTTACGATCAATGCGATGAAGGACGATAGATAAAGAGCTATCTTTGCTTTACCAATTCATCATGTAAATAGTTTATTTTCTCTTACTACACTCCTGAAAACATCCACTGGATTACTAAGCAGATAACCCCTCCCTTAAGTCACACAAGACAGGTGAAGAGATGGCACAAACAGGGTAAGCAGTGTTTTTCCGCAGCTGGTGGTTCATAAAAAAACTTTCTAGAGCCTTAAGCTTTTTGTCTCCATGGACTGGATCACAACAAAACAAATATAGTATAAAATCATCTAAAGTTTTTGCAAGGAAGTCTGGAAATCAATAGACTCTGCAGTTCTGCAATTTTTTAAACAAAAGAGAAAGAGCCAAAATAACAGCTGAAAGCTCAAAAATGATAAAATAAAAAATGCAGCAAAGCAATAACAAATTTCTTAAATAAGCAAATCCACGTGATATTTGCCAGTTACAAAAAACACATATCCTCAATACAAAAACAATGCACAAAATACTCCTTAATGACAAAACCACCATTTTCAAAGAATGCAGGGAAAGCACATATGAGATATTTAATTTGCCCAGAAGCTGGTAGAACATGAAATGCACTGCAGAGCACAGAGAGGCAGGAAAATGAAGAGGAACATTTTGCAGATTCTTTGAAGACTCTGGTCGTCTGCCACTAAAAGAAAAATTCTACAGGTAAGGAACAGGCAACCAAGGGAATGGAAGAGATCTGTGAAGAGCTTTGTAGGCCACCATCTGCTGTACCAGAAAATAAAAGAGCTATAAGTAATTCTGAGTTATTACCACAACTGAGAGCTCTGCAGACTGCTTTTGGATAGACTAGAAGTTAATCTCTCTATTCTTGTATTATTTTTTATATTTTACACTTTTTAATTTCCAGTACATATCACTAAGACAACAAACTGTGTTTCACTGAATTGATTAAAAGACATCGTGTACAGAGTAAAACATGTACTGAAAGAACCAGCAGTTATTATGCTTTGATATCATACCATATACTGAAATAAAACAATACCCCAAATCCATATTTTCTACAAAGAAGCCCAGATCAAAATGGAAGGGTAAGGAATACAAATAATAAAACAGAAAAGAAAACCCCACTCTATCTAAAAAATTCCTGGAAGTGCGAACTAGTAAATCAAAATAATTACATCTGTATATATAAACAAAAAGTCTCCTCCAGCTCTAGTTTGTTATTGTAGTTGACTACTTGCACATTACTGTTTCAATAAATAAAAATATATGACTACAATTAAATTGTGAAGTGTAATCTTGATCAAAAAATGTATTGAATTGGGAGCAGACATGCAATACTTTCAGGTAACTAACACTGGGAATACTTTCTTAAAACAATTTCAAAAGATAAACTATCAACGCAATTTTGCATCAACAAAATTAGACATGTTAAGCTGTGTTCAAAGAAACAAATTAATATCCTCTATGCTTTGTTGCCAGAAAATAAACTTTGAAATTTACAATTAATTCACTTAAAACAAAATTCACTGTATTTATAAACTACTGTATGTGTAAACTCACAGGTCACACGTTGACGTGGAGCAGTTTCAGGAGGGCAATCAACTAACATGAGTTACTTCTGAAGACATCCTTCAGTTTTGTAGTGTTCATGTAGCTCTCTGCTTTATTCCACACTATGTATTTTCACTAGCTGGGAGTCAAAGCAACATAGAATGCTATCTCATACTGAAAATAACCACAGCAGACCTTCACAGGAGATAGCTTTCTGTGATCATTCTGTGAGAATTTAATACTTCCACTAAATAAAAATGTCCATTTTATAAAGTCATAATACCACAAAGTTTTAATGTTGTTATTGTGGAGAGAAAGGAGTTTAAGGATAGATAGAGTAAGGCCTTTAGGTTTTTTGAGTATAGTCATCATCATTGCAACACTTTACAGCCAGTACAAATTCTAAATGGTAAAGAAAAATATTTGAACTATATAAATGCACAAGAAAAAAATAGGTATTTCAGAAAAATTATCTAAAAAACTACAAGCTGTTAACAGTCATGTAAATACAGTTCATAAAAGATATCGCATTTTGAACTTAGTTGCTAAAATCGAGGATGCAAGGAGGATGATTCCATTCACTCGGGATCCAAATCCCTGCATTTTCTTCTGACATAACATATCTTACAGTATTTTTTAAAAGAATTGAATATGGATAAGGCAAAAACTGTTTTTTCATTTTCCGGGAATCTGAGAAAACTGCCAGGCTTACGTTGGAGCTAGCTGACTAGGCACTCAGACTATGCCAGTTCTGAGAAACACATGCAGATAAAAAAAGTATAATCACATATAAAATTTTCAGATCCAGAAGTTAAGAGCTTATAAGGCCTTTTGATCACCTTTGGACTTAAGCAAGTCTTCCTAAAGCCAGCTTTGGAAGATCAAGTAGTTCAGAGCTACAGTATCTATCTTGAAGGCATTTGGCCCCAGTATATCACAGTTTAATGATTCATTGGTCTTCAAGTCTTTATATTCATTTGAAAAAAAAAAACCGCTTCCTTTATTTATAATAGTGGAGATTTTTTAAGTATTAGAATTTTATTGAAATGCCATTGGCTTACTGTTTTATTTACTGGTTTCTTTTTACAAATAAATGCAGATTTCCAAGTTTAAGGCCCAGTGTAATACTTATTTTACACTCTGAACTTAGAGATCAGAATAGTATAGTTACTGTGTGACTGTTACAGTTCCAGGATGAAATAGTTGTCTGTGTTTGAATCACATCATAGACAGCACATGCTGTGTGCTGAGCCAGTAGGATCCATCACATCTTTATGTCATCTGTGCACTGATTTTTTTCCTCCAGGTGAAAAAGATGACACCTTGAGATTTCAACTGGTATGGGATTTCAACCCAAAATTCAGAAAATATAAGAAACTACCTTGAATACAGTGGGTTGCGGCAGGAATATAAATAGTATCTAAGAATTGTATAAGAATGAACTTCACCAGATGAAATATATTGAGACTCTGCTGATACCAAAATAATTGATTCAATCATCTTCCATATGTTTATTCTTTCATTGAATTTTAATGTTTTTAATTGCAATTACTACTTATCAAATAAAATACTTCTATATATAGGAAATATGTGCCTTTCATTGACACATGAACTTCAGAGGCAAGACAAGCAATCTGTGATTATGCTGCAGCCACAAGAAATACGTAGAGCACGATGGACCGGCTCCTCAGTTACAAAGCTTTGGGACAGAAATATAAAGCTTACATGGGAGGCTTAACAAGATGCCTAGAACAAATTCGTAAACCCCAGAAGTGGGCAACACTGTAATAAATATGTTTAGCAATTAACACTGGAATTCTTATACCCCAAACAGACTTTAAAGGTGCTATTGATGATGGATTGACCATAGGATGTGAAAGGGTAACTTTGGTACTCCTAACTTGAGAACTTAATTCTCTCTAGAACATGGCCAGCTTTGCTTGCCCAGGAGTGTAAGCATTCACGTCTCTCCCAAGACAGGTGACATTTCAAAGTTATAGTGACATTTCAATTGAAGAAGGTGCAAAATTCAAAAATACTCCATGTCCTGGAAATAAGGTTAGAGAAAGAAAGTAAAAATATTTTCTTGCAGAAGAAAATTACAAACAGTAAAAACTGGTCACAAGTTCAACTTGACCAAAGATCTGCTATTGAACAAAGCAGGTAGTTATTTCTAGCAGTAGTAAAAATGGGTGAACATTGGAATCTGCTTGCAGCTATAAATATTATTTACCATAGAATCAAATGCTCTATAACTACAGAAAGCCCCTTAAATCAACATACAGAGCACAGAGAACCTGATAATCAGTATAGAGATGATCAGCGATAAACAAGTGTGAGCTGCAGACTCTTAAAAGATGGGCACATGACAGAGATATCTGCAATGTCACCACCTTCTTCTTTCCATGGGAGGGCATCATTAAAAAAAAACTATGATACACGTCAAATGAGGGATTTTACAAGGCAAAATAAATATAGCTTCCTCTGAGCTGAAGTTTTAATTTTATCTGTTTTAAAAGAGAATATTAATATATTTGACTTAAAGTATTCATCCATGAATTACAGCTGTACTGCACTAATATCATGCTATGCTGCTCAGTAAACAGTAACATTAATGAATTGTTACAAAATTCTGTAGCTTTCAGGCACAAAATTACAGAAAAATCATAAACCTCAAAATATGAGGTTCATATCAACAGCATTGAAATAACCCTGAAAATGAAAAACTGAAAAGCAGTAATCATTGATAAATGTCTTGATGCTTGACTGACTTTAGAGAAACTCTTTGTACGAAAACTGTTCTAGAAAAGCAATATTAGAATTGCTGTTCATCACAAGCAAAATAATAGAATTGGTTCAGACACTGATGCCAAGTGGCGTTTTCTCCACTTTCAACATCTGTACTTCATTGAGGCATCAATGATTCCTCTTTATCAGATATTTAATTTTTAACACTCACCGTGGTTGGGCTTATAAAAAGCACTAATTAAAATCAATTATATAATCAAATTGCCAGAAATGCTTAACATATCAAGATTTCACACATGGGCACTTTGGAGGCATTTCAGATCTTTTATACAAATGTGCTCTGCTTCTGTCATGCTTTGAACATCTAAATGCAGAATTCCGATGTGCTCTGAAAAAGTGCTGAAAGTAACTGACCAAATAAATTGAATTATTAATATGTGAATAATTAAAGATACGTTATGGATGGGTTTGGGACATTTATTTTTTTTCTGCACCAAAATATTATTCTACAAGCACAGGAAGAATTAATAGATAGTGAAAGGAACCATAAAACACTACAGTAAGGACAACTGGTTACTTACTGCATAGTAACTCAGTTCTTCAAGAGGTGTTTCTAGCTCTACTGCACTAATGGTATGTAAGTGCCTTCTTAAAAGTTCTTGTCACATCTCAACCAGGCTTCTCCTTATGTGAGAAGTATCTGTCAAAAGTGTGTCTGACAGCAATGTGGCCTCCTTGCACCTTTCCATTATCTGTTAAATACCTTTGTCACTCTTTAGCTATTAGGACTGTGGCAGAACAGGAACTAAGGTGCTGAGTTCATGTTTGTTTAATTTTACTCAAAGAAGAGAACACTGCTAATAATTACTCATTATCCGCAAATATAACTTGAATTTAATTACATCTTGACTTTCAAAATGAAGTGATACAGGTTATAGCTAAAACCACAAAACTATTTGTTTTTAATTGTATTACTTGAGAGAACTTGGATGTTTGAAGAGAAAGATGTTTTGTCAGCTGAGGAAATGATACTGAGAAGATGGGGATTTTTAAATAGTAAAAGTATTACTGAACTTTACCTTTGACACACTGAAAAAGAAACTAAAAACATAAGGAAAACCTTGAAGAACGATAATAGAAATTCCTGTGTTAAGAATTGTAGGGATAAAGTTGTAAATATACACCTCACTTGTTTAAAAACCAAGAAAATTATTAATGACCCTTTGACCAAAGGGGTCAGCGTAAGGACCGTTTTAACAATGCTTGAATTTCACATGCAATTTTGGGGGCAATTTTCAAGACAGACAGACAATAAGCTATTTTTTACACAAGGAAGAACCCCCAAAGAACAGATTTTAGACCAGGGGAATACGCATCAGCATATAATAGAAGAAAAAGCTTGACGATGTTTATGTGTGTAGTTACTGGGGTTTTGGGGCACTACATAGTCCCATGTGGAGCTGTCTGGGGATCTGCAATGAAATCCTTTATTTTAGTAAGGGTAGAAGACATCCAGTCTTTGTACTAATGCTGGCTGTTGAGATGTCTTTCAATAGGTAGCTGATTTCAATCTGCAACCAAAGTATTTGTTGTGTTCTGTATCTGCCTTGAGCAGCAATCATCAACAAGATCCAGGTATAAAAATTCAGATCACATTATCAGTAAGTGGAGAGAAGGCCTTTTGTTTCCTCTGCAGGGAAGGCTGCAATGCAACAGTGAAAGAATTCCTTTGAACAAAGGACTCCTCAGGTGTTTTGAGAAGTGAAGCAAAAATGCATAATTGCTTTTCATTCTTCTACAAAAACAGAATCACTTTTGTAAATTCAATAAGAATTTCTTTACTGGTTATTACCATTCTTCCTAATCTACTTGGCTCTAACCATCCTCTGAATAAAATCTTATTTGTATTATTCTGCTTCTGAAACATCTTGCTATCTTTTGTATAATGAGAAAAAATTTTCCCTATAAATGTTCTTCTCAAGGCTAGTGACTGCATTCTTCTACTTGGAAAAGCTCTTCTCTGAAGAGACTTAAAATCCACTTTATGCAGAATTCACTGCCTTACATTCTTCCAGATTTCACCTGTTGAAACACATCACAGATTACAAGTGTCTCATAATTATGTAGTGCAGATGAGATACTGGTGTAGAACTGAATTTTTAACAATAATATCTCACTTAATATTTAAAACTTACAACAACAATAGGTGAGATTTTATGATTAAACGGTCTTGACAGTATATGTCACTTTTCATACATAGAGGCAGACTCATTAGGTTACTTGTACTTGGTAGGTTACAGACAGTTCAATATACATTATGAGGAATTACCTGGAAAGATAACTATTTAGAAATTATAGTTCATATTCATTGAACTTCATTAATTGTAATACCCATTCAACTTCAGTCCAGAGAAAGAAAAAAAAACACCCAGCATTTCATTGAATTGTATTGAATGTTAGGATAATTTGGCTGAGGGGAAACTTTATCAATCTCTATAACTACCTGAAAGGAAGTTGAAGCGAGGTGGGTGATGATCTCTTCTCTCAAGTAAAAAGTGATAGGATGAAAGGGAATGGCCTCAGGTTGTGCTAGAGGAGGTTTAGATTGGACATTAAAAAAAAAAAAAATTCTTTACTGAGAGAGCAGTCAAGCATTGGAACAGGCTGCCCAGGGAAGTGGCGGAGTCTTCATCCCTGGAGGTGTTCAAAAAGTATGTAAAAGTGGCACTTTGAGGCATGGTTTAATAGGCATTGTGGTGTTGGGCTGATGGCTGGACTTGATCTTAGAGGTCTTTTAATGATCCTGTGATTCTACGCTTTAAATGGTGATTTGCAATGTGCTTTCAAATTTTTCTAAAATCAATATAAAAATACTGTATTGCTTTTATCAATAAGCATGTAAGAGCATTCTAAGGGGCACATGAATATGCTGATGTTCTCTCACAGAGAATTGCTGTTGACAGACAACTTCATAAGGAACAAAGTTTATTGTTCAGGACAGCAAAATGAATGCTTTAAGTGGTTTTAAAGCTATGTACAAGTAATCTAAAATATGAAAACAGAACTGGCAGTGCCCCTCTTTCCACTATCCTGTGTGAAGATTAAATTCAGCATAGATGAGATATAATACAGATTCTCTTCCAGTGGGTTTGATCCCAAGATAAAATGAATGTGTATTATATATAAAGAGAGCCATTTTAAAATCTAGTAAAAAAAAAATCTTTTTTATTCTTGTATAAATACATAATATGTTATAAGCATTTCTGACAGTAGCTGGTGTAGAATACAGATATACCCATAAAAAACATACTGATGTTTTTCAACTGGTGTATCATTATTTTCTTAAAAGTTTTTCTTATCAATAGAAACAACTCTCTTTAATAATATCGACATTTATTAAGTTTGTCCAAGCATAATAAGAAACAAGTAACAAGAAGTGATAGCTTTTATAAATAATTTTTCCAAGAGATGTTTGAACTTTTTGTAAAAATTAACGGAAAGAATAGTGTGGGAAACAGACTTAATTTAAGCATTTTATCATCAGGAAACAAAATTTGTGGATCAAAAGTACCACAGCAATGACAAACAGCATCTGCAGCTTCCTTAAGAATAGATAATGATATAAGGAACTGTAACTTATAAAGTTCCCTCTGTTTCAGCAAATACAGTCTAACACAATTTTGTTTACAGATGTACATTGAGAAGGATCTTCTGGTGTTGAATTTCTACCACAAGCTTATCCAAAGATGAAATCAATTGACCTTATGGGACCAACACCAGAGAAGGTATATAAGATGATGGAGAGAAAGAGATAATCTTAGCTATGATCAGGAACATGGTTTATAAGGGTTTATGGAGTTTGGTATATAAGTCAAATACTTTGAATAAGCATTAATTTTATAGAAAAGATCACTGAGAGTACCTGACGGAAGTTAGCAAACATACTTGATGTGATACAGTATTTACATGGCAGAAGAAAAAAGAGCAAAGTGAAGTGTCATATTAAATAAAACCTGAAAACACAAAATGAAAGAACTGGGGTAAGTAAGAAAGAAAACAAAGAAAGACAAATGGCTGAAGTATTATGCTTCACGGAATGAACGTATATATTTAAACCAAGATTGTGATGAGTCTGCAAATGAATAGAAGAACCTGAAATGAGAAAAGGATGTGGATGATAAGACAAGGATAAATCAAAAGACTTGCAAACATAGTGATAGCAGCACAAAAATAAGAGTCAACAAATAAATATTTCAAAACCAAAAGAACATCAAACTTTCTCACCCACGCAGGCAGTCTGAATTAAAATGCAACGCACGTCTAGAATTGTCAGCAGAAATCCAAAAGCTAAAAGATCCTAAAGGAACTAAATGTACTTCAAAAACTTAGGTAATGGAAGTAGACTCATTCACTGAACTATAAAGACCATAATTTTACAAGTTGTCAAAAGCGGAGTTTATTTCCTGTAAAAAAAGCTAGCTTTTACAGTCTTAACATAAGAAATGCTGTTTGATAAAATTTACATGGCGTTTAATAAAAAACTGTTATCCCATTTTCCCAATGAGCACAAAACCTATGGCAAGGCAATAGCAACATAGAAGGGTCAAAAATTAAGAAGAGTCTAAGAGATAATGATGAAATAGCTGGAAGTACAGGGACGGCTACACAGACAACACAGAAATGCATACAAGCTCAGGCTGTTAACAGTTATTGAGACAGGGTTGTGGAAACTCGATAATTAGGTAGCTCACTAAATGTTTGGGTTCATCAATACTTGACTGCACCTCATCTTGCAATATCCAGGATTGCCTATTTTACCTCCTTTTTTAGTTCTACCCTCTGGTCCAGCTTTATTCCTCTGACTCCTATTCCTATATACTGTTCCTCAGTCTGCCAGTAGTATGTACAACACCTGGAGTAAAAACTGAATGTATGCTGATGGGTGGCCGCACGGTAGCAACGCTTTTTGGCTGACCAGCTGATCATTGTCTTGCAGCTGCTGCATAGACCAGACAGCATCTAGTGCTCCGCCTCTGCTGTGTAAGGCACACAAATCACAACACGTACACTTTAATCACACTTGATTCAAGGGACTCAGAAACTGTCTCACTGACCACTATGGGTGAGTTAAAAAACTCAGTAAAGCACTAGGATAACAGAGAACACACTGAGCTGTGCAGCCAACTGTGTGCTGGTACCAGTAGCCATCAGTACTGGATTAAAGGTGGCATGGCTGCACCTTAAATATATTCTTTGTTGTAGTCAACACAAGCATATGATTCCTTGATTTTGTTGGTTTGAGCTACGATTACAGTATTATCTTTTCTCTTAGAAGAGGATGATAAATACTCTTTCGTATGACAACTTTTATCTCAAATGATTATTAAACTCACAATTCCAATGCTTCGTTGTAAAACAGATTATCTGTTAAGATAGCTCTTGCCTTCAATGTTCAAGTTTCAGACCTGAACAGTGCTATTATTCCATGAAGAAGTTTTAAAGGATATACCAAACCCAAATGTCTGTCAAAAAAAATCAAATAAAGACTAATTTACATTTAATAAAGAAAACGTTTGCATTATTTTTATCATTAAAAGGCAACAAGAAAACTTGCACATCTTTCTTTTTTCCTTCTGTTCATACTTTTTGTAGTTAAATATGCATTATCCATAATATTTTATGTCTGTTGGAAAAACACACACTTAGATTCTCCTTATTTTCCAGCAGTAAAATATTATGAAATTTGTAATAATATATTATGAATAAGAAAGACTTCTGCTGAACCTAGAAGAGTAAATTTAGACAGTAATACCTGAAACAACACCAACTCCATCATCACAGTCATAATCAGACACTTCACTGTCGCTGATTCTTTTCGACCCTGTCAAAAAAATTAAAAATCAGAAATGTATAATTTATCTTCCAGTAAGTTCAAACTATCCTCAGCCAACAATAAACATAATGATTTCATACTAGACAATGAAGCACTGAAATATGCATATAATGTAAATTATTGAAGTTATATTATTGCAAATGTTTTAGTGTACCAAAAATTTTCATCTGAATGTTCAATGTAATATGAAATGATATGCTGAAATACAGCTTCACAACATTGCTTTTATAAAATATCTTCATATACTTCATATCTACATGTATTCACTGCATATAGAAACTGTCATCACACTGTTCACCTTCCAAGTTTTCATATGCAAGGCACCATCCCTCCCCAAAGTCTTTGAATGTCAGAAAAATAAATTATAGTTATAATATTATGTGGATGTAATATTTCTTTAGTTTATTAGTAAGCATTATAAGGAGGACCAGCAGCTTTACACATGTAGTGTGTTCTGAAAAAATCAAATCTCTCTGTGATATTTTAGAAGAAACAAGTACAAAATGCTCTATAAGAATATACCTAACAAAACAGTTAAATAGTAAAAGCAGATTCCACATATACAATGTATCTGTCAGTTTGTGTTTAGCTTAATTTTAGTTCTGTCTTCAGGGGCATCTTTTAAACAGCATTTGATTACTGACATCAGGATGAAGCACTGGCATATGAACGATAATTATTCATTTACTTGTTTTAAATGTAAAAATCCCGTTCTTCAGCAAGGTGGTGTGTCTGCTCTAATTCTCTGGCAATCTAAACCAGGTAACTAGTAGGTAGATGATTTACTCTAATTGTCACCAATGCTTCAATTATGTGCAAGTTTTTTTTATTCTTACTACAGGATGATTTTTTTCCAAAAAACACACACAAATTACCAGTAAAAACTGGGAGTAAACCCAAAGAAGCCCAGGACAAAGCAGGATTAAACTTCTAACTGGGGGACTTGAACAGGAGGATCCCTACCTTCCTTTTCCAACAGAAAACTGGGAGGACAAGAGCTAACAGGATTTTTGACAAAAATAAGAGTTTCCAATTTAAAGATATTTTACAAATTATTTGAATCATAAGAACTGTTGTCATTTGTGAGAGTGTCTAACATCCATCTACCCATCGGGGATAGTGGAAGGTCATTCTTCATTGCTAAGACTGTGCTTACAAGACGCGCACAGAAAAAGTTTTCTGTCTTGCAACCTTCTAGTTTTCAGCAGGCAGGGCTCCTGGCAACTCAGACTTCTCCTAATCCATCCTGTTTACCATATGTCCTTAATCAACTCATTCTCCACAAATTCATATAATTTCTTTTTGAGTCAGAGTATTCTCTTGATCTCTATAATGCACTGTGTCAGTGAGTTCTGCAGTTTAATTTCACTTTGTGTGAAATAGACTTCCTACTGTTTTGTTTCTATGACACTATTTCTGACAATTACCTCCAAACTTCTGTATTCTGAGAAACATGAATTATCATTCTCTATTCTCCCACAGACATCTCTTTTTTTGAGCTGAAATACCATTGTTTAGTTTCTTCACATATGCAAACTGTTTCATGTCTCTGATTGTTCCTGCTTTAGTTTTTTGTACATTTTCCAGTATTCTGCACCTTTCATGAGAAGTCAGAAATGATTGGGGCAATCAAGATCTGGGTATATGAATTTATGAACCAGATTGTAGACTATTTCTTTTGGGATAAAACTTTCTCTGTTAGAAATTATTCAACTAGAAAATGGTGTGTGATACCTGTTAATTCTTAAAAAACACAATCTAGATTGCCATTACATTATAAAATTCCAGTAGACCAAGGTTAATTGTTCTTATTTAATTGAAGCCATGGCTGGAGGTTTTTGCTTACAAATAGGAATTTAAAATTAGTACAAGGAAAGTCAAGCTTTGTCTTTCTACGCCCTGTAATTCTTACATAGTAGAATTCAGGTAGGTTCAATTTATTACAAAGTATAGAAATAGCCACGCTATTGTGGGAAGTATGAAAGGTGCCTTTCAATTCAAGAAATAATTAGAAGGTCTTTCTCTAAAACAAGAAATAACAAGCAAGTCATGATAAATAGCACTTGAGAAAGCCTAGAAGATGAGTATAGGAGTGAAGGAAAAGTTTTCAGCCTGCCGACGGACTGTCTGAGAATCAAGATTTCTTGAAACAACTAGGTCTGACAAGGACAATATTCAGTCTGACTATTTTCCTAATTATAATATCACAGAGGCCCAATGAAAATCTCTCTTGCTTCCCGAAGAAGGAGCATTCAGTCTGCCTGTGATGTTCCTGATGCCTTTTTCAGCAGAGCCTTCTACTGGTGTGGGGATATTGAGCAGTAAGTGAGTCAACGAGCAAGAAGGATTAGTCTCAATCCTCCTTAGCCACTAATTCAAAAATCAGACTATTGTAAAAGAAACAATATTTGTGACCAAACACTAAGCAAGCAAGTCCTACTAGTTTGGCTGGGTTTTGGTCTCTTGTACCAGCTGACATCCCTTAAGTACAAAAACTTGTTCAGATCAGATCGTCTATTCTGTCTCCTCAAGCACAGATTAATTAAGCCAACTCTAATTACTAACAGACACAAAACTAAATAAAAAAAATCATGTTTAACTAATATTTCACATTTACTTATAAATGTAAATTTAAATACTGGTTAAGAAGTAGGAAGAAATTTAAACCAGAATTAATTACATTATTTTATATTTGGAAACCAATGTTTTGAGGAAGGACAGTGGAAAGAAAGCATGTCAATTAAATATTTAATAATATTAATTAATATTAAATATTTAATAATTAAATATGTCAAGAAGTACTGTCTGGAATATGTAACTTCTGTGGAATCACATTATATTTATTTAAAATGTCTTCCATTCACTTCGGAAATGGAACTGACCAGAAAGTACACAGGTCAGAATCCTGTATTGAACTAAGCATTCAAAATGCCAGTATAATTTCTGGCTGCTTAGTTTAATATTTCTTTTATTTTTTTTGCTAGAGTAATTTCATCTGCTATGTATTAACTTTAGATTGATGTATATTTTCTTTTTAACTTTTTGACAATGCAAATCTGAAGATTTAGGCCTCAGTACTACCTTAGCCACAAGTTTTTAAAATACCACTTAATTATCTAAGTAATATGAGCCACTGACCACAAAACAGAGAAATAACAATTTATAATTTATCTGGAAAATGTGACAATGAAGCCTCTCAGAAATTATTCCATAGGAATATTGTTAATGAAACGGTTATTTAGTATTTCAATTAATATCTTAAAAGCGTTTGACAAATATGTTATGAATATGGTACTTATTTCAAGAGCAAGAAGATTATATCCATTCTAATATAAATCCAAAATGCAGTAAATAGTTAAAGCATGTGACATCCGGGACACCAGCTGCATCAAATAAATGCATTGCTGCCGATGCATCTAATTAACTTTTTCTTTAATGGATTTTACACGAGGAGTGACATTAAGTCTCACTGCCATTGCACGGGAATATCGATTATAAATGAAACATTCTTATGGATATTATTACCATTTTGCCTGATAACTGGGTGGCAACGTGTGGTAAATATTGACTTTTGAATGCCTTCCACCAGGATTAACGCCTGTTACAGACTGAAGGCAAACCAGATGCTATGATGTATGATTAATTTTTGGAAACCATATAAAAATAAAAAAACACTTTAATTCAGCATAACCTCAATCCCAGTGAAATCAAAAGATATGTTCTTATAACTTCAGCAAGTTTTGGCTTAATAGCCTTGAACTATCAATAAAACAGTTTTCCAGGGTCAGTTTACCTTGGGAGCAGTGGAGAACCTCCCCAACAGAACTCAATAACCCTCAGCATCCTCCTTAACTCCCACACCCACCTACTCCTTCCCTACCACTGCCGCACAAGCTACCATCCCGCCCGGCATGGCAAGACTGTATACACACTAGGGAAGTTTATGGCACTTGCACAGAAGCTTTCATTGCAGGGTTGGGGAAAATCTCATCATCTAAAAACGATTAGCCTCATTATTTTCACTTTTGCTTTAAAACGTACCTTTTTTACATTTTTAAATTTTTACTAGTTTACCATTTTTTCTATTTACATTTTTACTTTCTATTAGGCAGAAAAGAATGTAAAACACAGCATTTCTTAGAGTAAAAACCTTTCCATTTTTCATCTTCATGACTAGCAATAATGGAGAGAAAAAAGTGAGGTGATTTATTCCATTTTTATTCCATTTTATGTTAACTTTTCACCGGCTGCAGTATTGGTGGCCATGGAAAGCTCTAACAACTTATGAATAAAAATAATATGGAAATTGTTGAAGACATTTTTAGAGAATCTTCTTTGGGTGTCCCGTGTCTGTCAGTGTTTAAGAGGCATTTGGATAATGCACTTAATAATATAACATGCTTTAACTTCTGGTCAGCCCTGAAGTGGACAGGTAGTTGGATTATTGTTGTAGATTCCTTCCAACCAAACTATTCTATTCTATTCTATTCTATTCTATTCTATTCTATTCTATTCTATTCTATTCTATTCTATTCTATTCTATTCTATTCTATTCTATTTCTACTTTACTTTGACAGAATCACATTTCTTTCCATAATATAACTGGAACTCTTCCAAATAAATGAAACAATATGCAATCATAAATATTTTCTTGCAAGGTACCCTAAATCTGTGGAGAGTACTGAAGGATCTTCTGACTTCTACATGACAACTGAATTTGGCATAGAGCTATGCTCCACTCTATTATTACTATACAGGGGAAACAATGCAAGATATAATAACTTTTGTGTTTCGTATATTGCTCATTAATATTCCTCATTAATAATCCTCATTAATATTCCTCAAGAGATGACCAGCATGTGAGATTCAAAACTCCACTAAAGCCTATATGAACAACCAATAAATTTATCAGAACTGACAAGGACAGGTGACAGAATGAGAAACAAAATTAAGGCACATCAGCTTAAACACAGAAGAAAGTGCCAGATTAATGGCTCAGGAATTCTCTGTTTTCCTTGTCAAAGAGGAAAAAAAAGAAAAGTAAAATAAAGCAGACTGAGTGCCCAAGCTGTGGATCCTGCCCCTTGCAATGCAGGAAGATTTTACAAGGTTTTGTGGACTCCTTAGGGGAACAGAAGGTAGTGAAGCATGCTTATGAGCTCCTTCCCTGAAGCTCACAGAAGGCCTTCACAACCACTCAAAGTAACTAGCATTGCCTATAATTGTTCTGTGTTCAAAGCTGACATACAAGCAACCCCAAAATCAGTCTCACAACAACTGTCTTAAGAATTTGCTCTCCCACATTCATCCAGTCTGTGCCTGAGGGTTCTTAGGGTGAGCTGATTTCTCATGCAGTCCCGCTGTCTCCATGTCAGTCTGTCACTTTATCCTTCTACACATAATAGGGTTTTTTATTTTTTGACCACTTTCATATACACTGACAGAGGGTTATAAATACCAAATTTAATTAAATTCCTACAGATCTTTGGAAATAGTTGCTGCATAAAAGTGAGATACAAGCCTTACTGAAAAAGAAATATTATCCACCTAAAATTTGTGGCTAATACACACATGCAAAAGTCCAGAGTCACCACACCAAACGTGGTCTTTTCCCATGTGAAGATATCATAAAACATGAGAAGAATGTGAGATTATTTTCAGGAGAGAATGGAATAGAAGAAATATGGAGGACTAAAGGTGGATGAAATGGAAACTGGACTTTCTCAGTACTACTCTCAAGAGTAGTACTGATAAAAACTCCTGTGGGGGGTTTCTTTCTCTCCACCATGGCATCAGATCTATTTTCCTAGCAA
Organism: Dromococcyx pavoninus; assembly: GCA_033558185.1. Lineage (NCBI taxonomy): Eukaryota > Metazoa > Chordata > Aves > Cuculiformes > Neomorphidae > Dromococcyx > Dromococcyx pavoninus. Next base: position 545,319 of record JAUMJL010000401.1, on the reverse strand, counting down.
TGTGTGTTTCATGTTTTAAACATAGCTAAAAGATAAATAGCTGAACGAATTATTTGAGATTCTCATAATTAAAACTGCAAGAACTGAAAAAAGTCTCATGAAATGCACTATGGAATTTAAGCTTGTAAAAACTGCATATTATGATTTTATTTATATTTAATTAAGGCACATTTCTGAGATACAGCAGCTGGATTTGTAAGTGGGGTTTTAAATCAATATGAAACTGTAAAAATATGTATCAGTATAAATACTGGTTTTGCCAGTACTTCACTTACCCCATGCTTGTAATCTAAAAATACTTACGCTAGTTCTCAAACAGATGTAATACAAGTGTTCCTTTTAATATAGCTTAAGCACAATAGCATTTTCCTTTTATAATTAATAAAGCTCTCTACAGTTTACCTACCAAAGCTCTACCTAAAACAAAGGCAGGCAAAGCAAGTAGAGTGTTATAATACTGCTCCAATATCAATATTGGGATGTTAAGAATAGAGAAAGAAAGCCAACAAAAAGACCTATTACTGAAAAGCAGACAAGAAAAGCCAAGGAACATTTAAGCAATTTAGCATGTGCACAACAGGTAGCAAAAGCACACCAATAAAATATTGAATTAAATTTTGCGTGTATATGGAAGCAATAAGCATTTCTGGCATGCTGAAAATTTACCTGAATTATATGAATATAAGCCTTTATCTGGAAAACAAATATTGAAATGAAGTAGTGTCAGGGAAAAAATACATGACTCATTACATGTAACAGGGATGGTTAGAACCTTAAACTTTATTAAAATTGCTTCTGAAAACTGAAGAATTTGATATTGTAGGCCACATTCATTCAAAACCATAAAACTCAAGCAACTAGGAGAAATTAAACCACAAAAACACCAGTCCCTTCTGGATAAACTTTTATACTCAGTAGCCACAGAGGACTATTAGAGCTTTCACAGCCATTTCCAAATTTGAAATACAACTACTTATTTACTACAAGCAAGGGTTTAACTTTTAAAGGACAAAATATATATTCAACTAGGCATACAATATGAGCTGCTACCCTTAAAGTCACTGCACACTGCTGATGGCACCTCAGCAGGAAGTTATTAGCACATATTATGGTCAACAGTGAATTTAAGAGTTCTGATGTGAGCACAATGATTAAATACTTGCAATATTGTTTAGTTATTGTTTACATTCCTTAAGTCTGACTCATTTACGTATTTTAGCTTTCCATAAAACCGTACAAGTTTTTCTAAACTTCACAATATAATAGCATGCAAACATTTGGGCAGTTATGGAAGTGGGAAATGTTACCTTCTATTTGCAGATTTTGTAAATGTCACTTCCATAAAGTAATATGGAGAAGCCAAAAAGTAAGAGTAACATGAGCAGCATCTTACCATTAGTAAGACATTATGAATGTTTTTATTCCTTATAGCAGAACACCTCACAGACAACATCTTAAATACTAAAGAGTGACGATCCATGAGTAAATACTGCACCTCAGACGACAAGATATGACAGTGTTATAGGAAAAAAGAAAATTTCAATTTCTGGCCAACTAACACTGTTAAGAATTTACTGGATGACTAGGTACTTTCTGGCAAGTCGAAATTCTGCTGACATCCCGGTACAGAACATATCACTAAGTCATTTACTATTTACAATTTCTGACTCTATATTTTCAAACTGGGTTTCTTGATAAACATAATGAATTTTTAGGGGCCAGGTCCAGAATTCCATTAGGCTATATAATTTCAAAGTGAATAATATGGGGTTTTTTTCAGCATCATTTATAAACTTTTAGATGTGAGCTTTATGCATGCATACTTTCTCAAATATTTATATTCCTTGGTACAAATCTCTTCCAGTTATGACTTTAATGAAAAACTTACTCGTCTTTGGCTACAAAGTTATGAAAAATGGAGTATAGGGACGTTTTCTAGTTTACTTCAGCAACATCAAAATGTCACCAAAGGTTCAAGAGTACCATTAAAAAAAAAGTAAAAATCAATTAGCAAAATCTAGAAATTATTTGAATACTTAAAATTTGTGGACTTTCTGAATTTAACTTTTGGAAAGATCTGTAAAAGGGTATAGCTTTTTGAAGAGCAAAAGAATATAAAAACACTGAGATTAAGATGGGAGTGGGGACTAAGGAAGCATGTTTGTTTCTGTATGGTTAAAACACAGAAAGGAAAAAGTCAGAACAGTATTTAACACATCTGAAATCTTCATCAGTACCGCTGCAGTTATATGACAGTTTATTGTACTGCAACAATTAAAAATATACATACACACACTACCTTTAGTCAGAAAAGGAAGCTACTGTATGGAACTATATATTTCAGAATCTTTTTAAAGGTCACCTGAGTATCTGCTTAACAAGGTTACTCTACCCTATCCACTGAGTTATTTCATCAGAGCATTGTATTTCTGTCATCATTACATGACAGAAGAGCAGTTTAATGACATCATTCTATCAACTAACCAGAAGCAAGAGCATTATAAATAATCAAATTCTCTTAAAGAGCTTCAAAGCAAGATTTTAAGTATTTTTGTAGTTTAATTACAATTCAATAAATTTTATTTTAAAAGTTTCAAACAGCACAGAATTAATGTCTTGAACAAGTTTCTATTACTAGGAAAAAGAAAATTATTTTTTTCGTTTAAGGCCTTTTCAGACACCCCTGTATCATGTTAAATACCTTCTAATTAAAGTATTTAATAAACCATAGATGTACAATAAATATAATAAATAAATCATAGCTGTATAATAAATACAATAGTAATATAGATATATACATAGTCTATGAACAAAATACCAATGCATGCAAACAAAGATAACATGCCCAAGGCCTGTGCCTCATAAAAGAAAGAGAAAAATTAAGGAAGAAGCATGAAAGAGAAGCATGAAAGTGTTATCTTTGCTCTCTAGGGTAAAATTCATATAATATATTCTTCATTCATAGTCTGTGTCACTGACCATAAAATGCTCCATATTATAATTTGAAAAAAAGTCTCTGATGCGTGTTTCCATTAAGCAGAACTCACTTATCTACTAGTGAACAGCATTATTATAATTCCCTTAAGTAAGATTCAGTGACATTAATATGACATTATTTTACTGACTTACCATATTCACTAAAAACTAAAAGGAAATTGCTGAGACAGCAAAATCTTGATTTTGCGGTAAAATGAGACCCTACCAAGTTCCAAGAAAGTCAACAGCTTTCATTGGAAGACTGAGGTTTGAAATGCAGGGGCTCAGATTTTACAGGCATTTAAAATATATTGGCATTCATTATTATTGAAAAATTATTTTAGTACTACCAAGTGTATCTCTTAACACAATACAGATTGTTCTACAATATAGATTTCAAAATTTTAGCATTTAAATAATGGAAGAGACAGCTTAAATTAACAATTATAGCATTCAACTCATCTATGATTTCATGGCACAGCTGCAGATTTTCAAAAACATCCCTCAGCACCGAGGAAAGACAAGCCCATCTAAAAACAATTTTCAAAAAATAATAAGAAAGAGATCCTTTATTTGTGAATTCAGTCTATCAGTTTGGTTTCTCTAGTTAGATATAACAATTATTGGCATGTTAAAACCTCAGTATTGCCCCAGAAAATATACTCTGATGGGAAAATGTACAAAGCTGACCAAAGATGACAAAAACATTTCATGTAATTCAAAATACTTTGCTCATACATTATAGAGGATTTTTTTCCCAACTGAATGGATAAATAAAATTCAGAAAAGGAATGCTATCTAAAGATTTTTGTACACTACAGGCATATTTTTTTTGTAGACTATAACTACACTTAGTTTTTGCCCCCACAATTTAATTACTTATTGCCAACATTTCTCTCCCTCTAGATTTTTTTAATATGTCATAAAAATCATGAAACTCAGTGACCTGAATCACTGATTACTTTAATTCTAAAAGTAATGAAAGCCAAATTCCCTTCAAAGGCAAAATAATTCACTGACTATTAATTTGTAACTCTTTTGATTGACCGCTTTTTCTGGTGTCCAGTTCATGAAAAAATACAATTTGACCCCCCATTTTGGCCTTCTGTGTTTTGATTTTCAAACATCGTCATTTCTAAAATCTTGTAGACCTTGTTTTCAGCAGTTTATCTCACATATATTTACTACTTTTCTCTTACTGAGGATGCTTAAAATATAAAATTTCACTTTTCTTTTTCAACTCATATTGTGCATTCTCATGACAATTAAAAGCTCTCCTTTCACTTCTGCACATACCTATGCTGTAACTAGAGTCCTGGAAATGGGTTTACTGTTATTTTCACATTTCTTCCCCTGTGTTGGCATTTAGCTGTTATCTACACTGTACACCCACTCTCTGTGGTCTGTAGATCAATAATTCAGATAGCTTGGCTTTAAAGCTGCAAAACCTGACCTAGAAATCTTGTGTCAGATAGTTTTTAATCCAAAGCAATTGGGAAATTCCTAAAATACTTGAAGTAAAATAAAATCAGTTTATAAATCAAATTCAGATTTAATATGGAAGAAAAGCTAATTGTTGTTCTTTAAAATAAACAATAACCCAGTAGTCTTTATCAACTAAACAGTACCAGCTGCACAAAAGCACGTATTACATGGACATATCTGTAAAAGACTGAACAAGAATGTCTCAGATTCCAACTGATGTCTGTTATGTCTCTATCCAGGGCTACACGGAGATGAAGTAAATTTAGATTTGCAGTCCCATGGGATAAGCCCTGTTTGATATTTGTATCAATTCTCAATGAATACTAACAATAACTTCCATACCATTGATTTTCACAATTACAAACACAACATTCAAACCACATTCAATTTTCAATGTAATCTATAGTAAGCCTCTTACCTAATGTAAGATGAAACGATAATGCTGTAATCTAACCAAAAGGAATTCCCAGATCTTTTAAAAATAATCATTCATTTTCTGTTTATAATATATCTTCCAAGGCAACATAAAAAGAACTTCAGTTTATCTCAAATTCTAGTTAATGCTATCTGGAATCCTTAACATGTGGCTGATTGTATGTCAAATTTTAGAGAAAATGAAGGCATTTTAAAAATTGATTTCTAAAGTTAAGCATGATGAGTAAAATAGATCTACTCATTACCTCACATTTCACATAAGAAAAAAGCTTAAAATACAGTCATTGGTTTAAAAAAAGTCGGTTTATGAAAATATGAAATATAATTAAAGACCCATTAAATCATAATCCAATGTTCTATATTAATTTCAGTTTCTAAGTAGATGTCTTTAAAAAATGCTAAAGAAAAAGTATGGTAATGATCCTTCAGCTCTAGGAAGTAACTGGATTGTATGGATCAGAGCACTGGGCAAGGTGAACAATTGCCTTAGATCAATCTGTACAACAACATAACGTCCACTCAAGCATATTGAGAAATAAATATATGTAGAAACTTAGCTACTGCCTCTGAAATCTGGTTCCTAAAAAAAATGGCATATGGGGCTCTGTGGGAAGCTTGCACTTTGCTACTGGCAGTCTGTAAATATAGGAGTTCAATTTTCAGGGCTGACAGTTTGCTCTTCTACAGTAACGCTACAATTCAGTGATACTAAAAAGAGAATAGAAGCAAGGGGTAAGTGTAGGTGGTTCTTTTAAAATACCTTCAGAGAATAACATTTAAGTATTGTCTTCAAATACATGTATTTATAGCAACTTGGCAGTCATGAAGATAAGCAAGCTTAGATGTGTTGATGTGTATTTATACAAACAACAAACAATCTTGTAAATCAAAATATCTCTCATTATTTCTCACACTAAAATTTTTTGGAGATGCAATAAAGTACTTCATACTGTACTCACTAATCCTATACACAAGAGGCATCACAGAAGTGAACAAAAGGTGGGAGGACTGAACTGCTTTTTGCAGCCCCAGAAATTTAAACCACCTGATTGTGTAATAGCAGAGTAAATGTTCTAAAAAGTACTTTGACAAAGACAGACAAATTTGAAAGACATGTCTTGTCTTCGTTCTGGAGATTTTTTTCACATTGCTGTAATACACTACTGGATAACATCTGTTTCATCATATACAAGAGTTCTTACTGAAGGATACAAAAAGAGTTTCAGCCATCAGAAACTAAGATATTAAGTTTAACTTAATATTCTTTTTAAACCTAAAAAAAAAGAAAAATACTAGACTTCTATAAGTTATTTACGTATTATAAATACTAGTGAAGGCAAACAGTCATAAGATGTGTTGTCTGCCCTTCACCAGTCCCCTTTTCTTAATGTTTAGGTTGGGAAGGGCTTTTTGAGGTCATCTGGTGTATACGCTTGTTTCAGGCTTGACCCAACTTACATTGCACTGCTTAGGGCCTTGCCCATTTGAGTTCTGAATATCTCCCATAGAATATTTTAGCACCTCTCTGGAGACAAAGAAATACTTTTATTTCCATTTCAGAGGTGTGGCACCAACTTTTTAAAAAGTGTATTTTTTCATTGCTAAATGTATTCTGCTGCTATTGCAGAACTCTGACTAGATGCTAAATTTCTATTTGGAAGCCTTCCCTGTCTGTAAAAAAGGAGGGATTTTAATTTCAAGAGACCTTTCTCTCTATACCTGTGCATGTAAAACTATCTGTTTAAACTGAAAATGTTTTATTACACACAAGGATTCAAGAAGTGCATATATTCCCAGGATACTAGAGAAAATCCTTCTGTGTGGGTCCTAATCTTGGTAGGAATGCAATTAGTACAGTTTATTGCAGGAGCATGTGAATTCTCCAGTAATCACAGTGAATGCTGGACAAGATGGCAAAAGTACTAGTCTGGGATCAGCCAGGGTAAATTGTTTTCACTCAAAAGCAAGACCTGAACAGCAAATCTTAGTCTTTCACTAAACCAGAAGTTTTGATAAGTCATTCCCTCTACATTTCCAGACAGACACCTAAGATTGTTCAGATGAGTATAGTATCAGTAGTATTAGAAAAAATTCTTGACTGTCAATTTTTGAGTCAGTATATTTGAACAGATCTTTACTCAAGTACTACTACAATCTTTTCCAAAATAAATTACTGTTTTATTCATTCTTCATGGCAGCGGTTTATTGCACATACAGGAACTACTATAAACAAGCAAGGTTTGTTTGCAGGAATGAATATTTCCTGAAAAACAGAATTTCACTAACTTCACATGCAGACAGATACTAACATGCCTGTATGGCCTGTAAAAGTAATTTTACATGGAAAATTTAACTCCCTAAAATGTGTTACAAGATGGCAGAAAAATATAGAAAAAAAATTAAAACTTTACTTAAACAATAGTCACAATACTTGAGAAGGCTGAAGAGGACTGAATTGAAGTAGATCTACTTACCTGTTAATTCTCATTTTCCCCTTCTTTTGAGGATAAATATAATCCTGCAGCTTGAAGGTTATGCACTGTAACTCTCTGTTAATGTACCTATCTCTGAATATTATGATATGGAGCATTTTAATCCTTCTCACCATCGAATGCACAAATAAAAAAAAGTAATCTATTTGAAATACTTATATACAAGGGATTATATAATAGAGAATCCACACAGAATATACGAAATATCTGAGCTTGTTTGTGAGGCTGCACATGCATATGTTTCTATGTGTAACACATGCACACACACTCACTTACAATGACTCAGAAAAACCCAAAGAATTCTTAGAAATAGCTTCTGCTTTGTTGGGGTTTTTGTTTGTTGTTTGGGTTTTTTTTATCAGTGTAAACTGATATTATATAAAGTTAATTCAGTAGCTTTAAATCACAGACTACTGAGCAGTTAAACTAGAGAAACAATGAAGTATTAAGGAGACAGATTTTCATCCTTTACAGTCTTATTCTTATGTATACATTTTCTGTAGCACATTGTACATACTCTATTTCCAAAATATCTTCTGATAACATCAAACTACTGTGGACCAAGTATACCAAAACCTACAAAATAGAATTTTAAGATAAATTCTATTTCTGAATGTAACCACATAAAACACTATCAAAAACAAGCAACAGGCCAATGTACTAATTTAGCTACATCTGATGTTATACACAGGTATTTTTATTTTTAAGAAGCATGAGGTAAAGGTACTGCACATTCACTTTTGCTTAAAAGATGAAATGATAAACACAATATAGGAGATAGGACTTCAAGATAAAAACAGCGCATTGCAAAAGACCGAGATAATTTGCTCAAGCTCAGGATCTGAACTAGGTAGTCTCATAAGAAAAAAAATGGTGTACCATATTACCATTTGTAGCATGTCAGACTCTTCTCAGAAATCATAAATCACCTAATTCATAACAGCTACAAATGAACACACAAATTCTGTCAGCTTCCCATCTACAAAAATATAATGTAGTTTACACAGTAATTCAAATGAATTCTACACAGTGCATAAAACTAACAACCTACTTTGTAGTCTCCGTGTCGGACTCTCACCATGGAGTTGTCTACGTGGCAAATATGGTGAGGGATGGGGAAGTGGCAATGAAGAGACATCATGAGTTTGAAGTTTGTACCAGTGAGGTTCATCATCTAGTAACGCTGTCTCTAACTCAATGAGAATCTAAAAAAGAAAATATGTTTAAAAGTAGGAAAGCATTACACAAGAGAACATTTTAAGATAGGCACATTCATAAAAGTTTGTGTTATTCTCTCATTTTTAAGGACTTTGTCTGAAGTTGGATAAAAATCTTGCATGTAATATGGTAGGAGTCCCTATGTCTTTTACGACACTATATATACCAAAAATCTTTCATAAAATCTTTATTACATTATTAGAACCCTTAAAGTAGTCAAATATCTTGTTGCAAGTTAGACAGCAATATTCAACATTTTGGTAAAATAAAACTACAGATAATATGGATTTTAATTAACAATTCTAACAGAAATTGAGAAACCATGTGCATGCTGTCACTAAAACAGAACAAATATAAGAAGAATCTCATGTCAGTACTATTTGTTAACTGCATGATCACTATTTGTTTACTACTAAGAGAAATAAGGACAAATACAACAATTTAAAACAGTTTTGCTTTGCTATATTCAGTAATTTTTTCAAAAATACTGTATCTAGACATGAATCTGTGAGCAACTGTATTTCTATAATAACTACCACTAATTGTATACCTCTCCTAAAAATTCACTTTCTTCCTCTCGAACTCGTGCTTGGTCCCAAAGCGTAATTTCTAACATTCGTTCTCTAAACTCTCTTCGGTGAACTGGAGAATAAATGAATGTCTGATTCCACTTCGGCTCCAATGTTTTCTTTACTGTTTTTGTTCTTCTTTTATTTTTATCACTGTAAAAAACAATTAAATATTAAGTATGTTGAAAAGACAATTATACTGTAGCAAATATCCTGGGAAGTAGAAAATCTTACAGCAGAAGTACATTTTGTAGTATTATGGGCACTATAATCTATGTCAGGATTAGTCCTTTATGATAAAATAATTTTCAGCATATACATTGAGAATAATTCATAACTTCATATTAAAAACTAAAGTTAGGTGATTTCCAGTTCATGTGCCTATTCCAGTTTTAAGAAGTTCCCTGAAAAACAGAAATGTTTTATTATGTCTGTTTTGGAAATAGGATTTTATAAAGCAAAATATACTCCTGTAAATGGGAATTCCATGAAGCACATGTATGCAGACAACACTGGGCATAGCAAAAATCTGCATTTCAGATAAACAAGCCAGCTGGCTTACTCAAGTTCCCAGTCCTACAGTGGCTGACTCTTCAGCTGCAGAGGAGGAGGAAGCAGCTAGCCTACAAGAAGGAGTGGTCAAGAGCTGCAGGCAGCTTGGGGCCTTCTCTGCAGGGTTTTTCCAAGTAAGGGTACCACAGCTGGGAAACTATAAGCCCCAAGAATAAGTTACACGTCTTTTTCAAGCAACACACTTAAAGGAACAATGTTCTCAGAACAATCCCTGAAATCCTTTGGGTCACCTCAAGAATCCACTCAGGCTGAAGGCTGATCTCCACTACAAGGTTACATTATATTTTGCAGCCTGATGAAATTTTCACGCAAGTTTTCATGGAACTCATGACCTTGGCTCCAGGGTGTTTTGTAGAATACAAATGTGTTTTGTAGAATAATTCTGCTTAAAGAATGAGTATTTTCTGACGGAAATAAGTTTTGCCCATACTCCTTCTACTGAGAATACTGACGAGTTCTCATAACAATGCTTAATTTTAAACCTGCTGATTGCTGCATAATGTGGCTGTGGTACTAATTTATGTGGATATTTTAATATGGCAATGAAGGTACTGTCCATTTACTAATACTTGCAATTGTAATATAGTTGTCATATTTTTGACTGGTTCCTTATAAGCTGCAACAAAATATCAACTAAGGAATAACATTTTTAGACACATTTTTAAAGCAATTAATGTAATTATTTCTATTATTTTTAAAGATTTGTTTACCCTGGAGAACAGAAACAAGTTACATTGGACAAGCTTTTCCAATGAAATTAGTTTAGTTAAATACAGTTCAGTATCTTCATCTAATTAAATGCTTGACTTATTTAAGTGTATTTTACCTCTAGCATGTTTCCTTCTCCTATACAAGAAATATATTGTTTCTTACTTAGCTTTTACCTCTAAGGAAAAGAAAATGAATTTGCACGTCAGAAAAAAAATGAATCAATTCAATAAGATCAATTGCTGATTATTACATAAGTGATAGAAAACGTATCTAATAATTAAAGAAAAAGTTCTGAATATTACACATAAATATATCAGTTTAAGAAAATTTCATGTTATGTAACTTTCTGTATGCCTGAAAGTATTTAATTAAAATATTTTTCTTCGCTATATTTCTAGTTATTACAGCTTACATTGTGAAACATTCTGACATTTTTGGTAGCTATATTAATCTTGAAAAAGCAAATAAGATAATTTAAGCAGATCTGATTCTCAGTTTAGCAAAGCTTCAGCATCTCCACATACACTACATCAATCTGAATAATCTAAGAATCTAGTGCAACAGTTTAAATATTGATCCAATATAAATCCAAAACAATCCATCCAAAACCTTTCTTTCTATCAGTGATACAGCAAACTATACAGTCACAGAAAATTTTCTTGTCACATATAGTATGCAATGAAAGTGAAAAAGCAGTGTCTTCCGAAATACTGAATAGCTTTAATTCCTGCTGAAGTCAATTGGTACTGAAGGTAGTTGACATATTCCCAGCTTAGATAGTAGGAAAAGAAAAGGATGTAAAAATATGAACTGCGAAGTTACATCCTATTCTACAGATTCAGTGAACCACTGGTCAATCTTTTATATACTGTCAGGTCAAATCTTTGAATTATTTGGTAGATACACTATAAAATACAGCTAAACATCTTCCCCTATTGACATAACCTGAGGAAATACCAATTTAAAAAATCAGCTGGGGAACACATTGTCCCTTTTGCTATTCTTCTCACCACCTAAGTTGAAATGGCAGAAAATCATGGACTAAAAAATTAAGAAGATATTAAGGAGTAAGCATCCCTACCTCAAGTTTAGTTTTCCCTAAAGGCTTATAAAATGCTTGTCCAGATTAATATCAGTCCTGTATTTTAGAGGGAGGTTTCAAGGTGCGTCTAGGAAATTAAAACCACATCCCTTTCAGCCTTAATTCACTTGTACCACTGTATGAAATCTATGGGGTTCATATAGCAAACCTATTCCTGCTTTGCTGTGTGAAGTGGGGGCAAAACAAACTGCTGGACTGATCATTCCACAAATCTGTGAACCTAACTATGTAGCATTTTCTTTACATTAGACAGAAAAAACTGTAATATGTTTTAAGGCCATTATAAAACAATAACAACATTCTTTGCAAATAACAGATCCCCATACAATGACATATGTTCACCTTTCCTTTTCTATTCAGTATTTAATAAAATATGTAGTGAAAGTGAGTTTTTGTTTAGTGTTCAAAGACACATTGCTGTGACCTAGTATATTCAATGAAGAAATTCCAAACTGTAAGACTTTTCTGTATATGTATAATCAGTAAACTCAGCTGTGCATGTCATCAGAGTATCAGACTAATTCTTACTCAAACGCTCCTTGTTTTTGTGTTCATCCTACCTTCTGTCTGGAAGAAAGTAAATTTTAACATAAGGATTCCTTGGCCTCCCATCTTCCCTTGAAGGAAGATCCTTTGCTCCCAATATTGTCACTATTAATTGATGACCAACCTTGTCATACCACAGTTTTATCTGTAATGAGAAAATATTAATTAGTGAACTCATTTCTACAACAAAGTTACATATTAATCCTTAAAATTGATTTTGCTCATAAGCTTCTATTTATATTGGTTACTTATACAGAAAATATCATGTTCTACTTTGTATTTCTAACAAAGCATTAGATAAATTAATACTACAATAGCTTCAGTGTGTACCAGGAATTACTATTTTTAAAACCCTGTATAATAAGTACATTATTTCATCCTAATTGTTTTTCACATGGTGCTCTGGTTAGGATTATTCTCTCTTGGGGGTGATATTTTATTACTTGCATTACTGATGCATGGTATTGATTTATATATATTTCTAAGGAGTTTATGCACAATTAATGAAAGAAATTTTCATATCCTGTTCTGCTGGAAAGACTATAGTATAAGACCATAAATATTTCAAATCTCTAAATGTTTTTCAAGATGCAGAAACTCATGCTGAAATCAGATAAGCTGTCCAAAAATTGTAAGAGGGGAAGGCTCAGTATTCGAGCCCTCTTCACAGTCCAATCCAGCAACAAGGCACAAACTACTATTAGTCATCTGAAGCAACTATTATTATTAATCAGTCTTAGACATGGTCTGCTACCTTTTTTTTTACTACAGTCACTAGAAGCTGCTATTTAGCTATTCCAGTTTGATCACCAGAGCTGCAAATAATTTATTCAAGGAGAGGATATACCTACTTTAGAGCACTCACTGTAGAAAGGGGGAAATGGTGCAGTTAAGACAACGAAAAGCTTTCCAAATATCCAGGGAGTCATTACATGGTGGTATTCACTGTATTATCATTAACTGAAGTTGGCAGAGGAGGTTGACTGCACAGGGACTTTGCCTGAGACAAAGAACAAACTACAACGTTTAAAGGAAAGAGTGATCCCACCTGAACTCAGGGCAATCAAAGACGATAATGCCCAGCTTCACGTTTAACCAACCAGTGCACCTTTAGGCATGACTATATGCTAGCTAAGATAAATGCAGCTATGGGAAGGTTCACTTTGTGTGGAGATAAACTCACATCATTTCAGGGACAAGGTCTCCATCTACTGTTATGGCACCTCATCTTCAGCATTTCAGTCTCTTAAAGAAAGTTGCTGCCAAAATTCTCAAGGCTTTCGACCCAAGAGACTGATGTAAGCTCTCTGTCATTCCTAACACTTGAGTAAGTGAGATTACACTAAGACACACCAGCTCAATGGTGGCAGTGTACCTCTTCCTTCCCCATTACTTTAGATCTTGCAACTCCTGTAGCCACCAACCAGCAGTGTTTGAATGGATATTCAAAAGGGGAAGATATCTGTTCTCTGTTATCATATCGTTGGTCTGATAATACTGACTTTATAGATTTCTAGTACTAACAATTAAAAGGCTCTGAAGCCAAAAACTAAAGCCAAAAACCATGTGAGAGGAATTATCCTTTTTATGTCAGATTCAAGAATCCTAGATGCTGTTCCTACATTCCTGCATAGCAAAGGCTTTGTCTGTATTTTTTTCCAAACTGAAAGTAATCTTTATCCAGCTACAAGTAGAAACCTTTGCACCATTGAATGAATCCAAACCAAAGCAAGTCAACTTAAATGTTCTCTGATTAAATGTAACCACCTGCAAGCTTCCTTGTGAGTCCTTGCTCAAAGGTCAGACTTCGCTAGTCTAACACTCCACGAGGAGTAGCACTGAAGACAACCTTCTTAATCTCTCTTTTTTGGAAAAATTATCCTTGTTTAAGCAGAATGCAACATATCTGTGATTGAGACACTATCACAATCTGAGGCTGAGTGATGGTTAGATAATCCATACATGAGCCCCTAAAATATAACCAGAGTTATTCGATAAATATTTCTTTGCTATATTTATTTCAAAAATTTTTGCATGAAAATGTTGGCCAAAATGTTTGGAGAATGACTCTAGGGAAAAAGTTAAATCATCTGACACCATTTCTTTGAGATGCTCTTACATCTGTGTTTTGGAACAAGAACTCAAAATTTGCATTGACTTACAACTTCTACTTTTCTCTTAAGGATCTGAAAAAACAATTAGAACAACTGGTACGTAACTGGCATATATTGCTGTAATTCTTTGTAATTTGGATTGTTACAATAAAAGATGGGAAGCAGAATTACGACCAGAAGGCTCTCTCTTTCCTGCGTTCACACTGCTCCCACCCCAATATACAGCACAGTGACTTGTAACTTGGATGCAAAGAAAAGGGAAGAAACTGGGACAGAGAGAATGAATGAAGAACCCCATGAAGGGGAGGATAGGATTGCATTCTCATGGGGTTAGAAGAAGGAAGAAGCGACAAACCACAAACTGCTTTAGAATTACTGGGAAAGTAAAGGGTACTTCTCGGTGAAACACAGGAAGAATGGGAACACTAATGTGAGGGATCACAGAAGAAAAGAAGAGCAAAAACAGACCGAATGAGAGAAATGGAATGAGGTTACAAAAGAATGAACCATTCTGTAACTGGTGCAAAATATGTTCCACAAAGAGACTGGGATGAAAGAAAATCTGACAAGAAGGCAGGAAACTGGAAAGGAAAATGCAAAACAGAGAGTTAGATTAGCATACTAAACATGGAAAATGAGTTTGGGAAAAGCACTGATCTAATTCTGACTCTCTTGTGCATAAATATTATGACAGTATTCAGATAATATGGTATTTTCCTACATGAACCTTGTTTTTTCTATTCACAAAGGGAGAAAGGACAGTCATCTAAGACAGCCAGGTGCAGTCCAGGAGGACTGGATTCTATCCCTTACTTTTTCCCAGAGCTCTGGTGTATTAACTCATTGATCTCTAAAAATATTTCAAAAGGCATTTACAAACTACATGTTCTTCATTGTCTGGGATCCTGACATCACACCCTGGAACTTGATTTATGGTGCTAAGTAAAGCATTAGAATTGAAGTCTAAGGTGTGTATCATGCCTGGACAGAACCTGGTTGTCTCAGACTCAGATCATAGTTTCTCAATTCTTAATAAAAGCAGGACAAACCTACCACACCTCATAGAATGTTATATATCTTTTATGTTCTGAAATAGACACGGGCTGGCGCATGTATAAAAGAAAAGTTAATGAGGAATTAATTTTTTTATTTTACAGCTTTGTTGAGTGTTATGCAAAAAATATTCCTAACAACCAACAGATAAGAACTTTCAATTATCCAACCCACAAAAATGTACACATGTGATGTTCAGAATTGTAATAATTAAGCAGCTAACAGCAGAATTTACAAACACTGCAATAGCAGGGTTTTGTACATGCAGGAATGGCACTTTAAAATCTTAGAACATCTAAGAAACTGTGACGATGCAATCCTGATCTAAATGAGGGAAAGGGCAAGCAAAAATTAGAAAACATAAAGTACTCCACAGGAAAACCATGCTGGCTGAAGCTAATGTGGAGGTTAACACCTGTGAAAATCTTCTTGAATAGGACTTTGCCTACCTGGATAATTTAGGATGTTGGCACCTAAATTCATTCAGAAAGTGATCCAACCTGAATACGTTTTAAAGATCTTTCCACATAGTGTTGAAATTCAGAAAATTTATTTGCCACACATACATTCATGTGCTTTTCTTCCCTAGGCAGATATACACCTAATTCTTGACTAAATTTCTGTGTAACCTACACTCAGGCAAACGAGCATTTAAATTTAGTGCTTCCTGAAATTGTGAGATGGTCTGTCATTCATAGAGTGCATCTGCTGCATTCCTTGAAACAGGCTTTCAGGTAAGAATACCAGTTACACAGAGTGCAAGAAACAAGAGCTCCTCTGCAGTCAGGTAATGAAGGTAGTCAACAGTGTCCAGAGATAACGGTCTGGTCCCAGCTTCATAGGATTTTTTTCTGTTTTTTAACCAATAGTGGCCTAATACAAGATCAATAGTGGGTAGCAGGCCTGGAATCTGCTACACTAAAATTAACCTTTCTTTACTATCACCATGTACTTATACTCCCAGTCACAAAATATCTCAGCTTCACATGAAACTTCATACTCTGGAAAAGCAAGAGATATGCAATAGCTTGATGATAAAGGCACTTTTCTGAGAGACAGGGCCAATCTCTTCACTTTAAACAGGGTGTAAACCACAGATGTCCTGTTTGTGGAATAAGCCTCCTACATAAAGAACAGTATATAAAGGCTGACGCTGGTGTTGCATTCTAAGAAGTGACAATGCAGGTATCTAGTATTCCTGTTTGCTCCTGTGTAGCCTCAGAAGATGCCTCCCTCTGGAGAATCAACTCACTCTCAGAAGCAGTCTACATTTCAAATAGAGTTAAGAGGTATAGGTGTCCTTTATTTGGGCTGGATCGGTCACTGCAGATATTCAGGTACTGAGTTCTTTCCTTCAACAGTACAAGTTTAAGTTTCTCCCCAAGACACCTCAGACTTACTTGAAAATAGCATAACTTAAGTTATATAAACACATAAATTCAGCCTACTAGATTTCATCCTTTTTCTTTTAGCTCTCACATTAACTAGTAATTTTCTTCAGAGCACTGACTGAGGTCAGATTTCTAGAAAAGAAGTGATCAAGTAATTAGGACTCATACTGTAATACATATGCATAAGGGAAATCAACCAAGAAAATCTACATATTATTATTGCCACTTCCTATATTCCTATCACATGAATGCTTCACTCTTTGCTTAACTATGCAATTCTAATCTGATTTTGTGCACAATGCATACAGGCACACTGTCTCTTAAGTGATAATTTTGGATTTTAAAACAGAATATTTTGAAGTTTGAAATTTGATGCTACACTTTTGTTTGTTTTATAAGGGTTGCTTCTTAATCTCATGGAAAAGAAATAAAACTTCTGCCACTGGGAGAGACCACCTGGCCTGCAGCTTGATTTCTACCACGCAGCCTACTCTAACATCACTGGATTTGACAGACAGCTGGCCAGGCATTTTTGTTCTTCTGTTGTTCATTATAATTTTTCTTGTAACCTACATAGCTGTTTACTAGAGTAATAGTTTGAAAGTGAGACACTATTTTTCTTTCTTACTTGCATTACTCTGAAACAAGAGATATACCAGCAGGATCTGTTGTTGAAAAAAAAAATCTCAGATTATTTAAAAAAATTTATTATAGCAATCATTTTATTTGCCCCTAAGCTTATGTAAATCCAGAAACTCCCCTGGAGTGCTAAACTCTTTGATGTATCTGAGGTGAGCTTTGGATGTGGTTAGATACCTCTAATAAATCCTGACTACTGAGGGTTGCTGAACTAAACTATTATTGCCATCTGCTCCAGATGCTGACTGATCTGCTGGAAAAAATACAAAAACAGACTGTTGAATTTAAGAGCTTCCAGGATATGAAGACCAGAAAATTATGGAGGTTTTTAGGCTACACTAATCTAGATTTCTTTTTAAAAAATCTCTTTTTAGTGGCTTCATCTTGATTTCAATAATGCCAAATAGACACAAGCATATAATTTTATACATGATCAAGTATACTAAAGTTTTGTATTAAAGCAAAAAGTAAGTCTAATTTTTTGAAGTTAAAAAAAAACACAGTAGTTTCATGGCAACTCTGACTCAGAAGGAGGTTTCACCAAGTAAACAAGAGATACTATATGGAAAACACAAATTTAAGAACAGATTGTTCCCTATAAAGATATAGCAAAGCACCACTCTGTGAGTTAGAAAATTGTTGGCATGCTAAACTGAATCTAAAAGTTCAGGAAAAAAAGGCGCACTTTTCCAAGAACTGCAGAATTAGTAAAAGCTCCGGAGAAAGGTGCACGGTAGGGAAAACCATGAAATTTAGTGCTTTTCTTCTCAATAAAATAATAATGACAGGTTTGAAGTCATCCAGTGATCCAAGAGCTAGAAAATTAATGGAATGACACAGAGAGAAGTGTGGAAAAAGAACTTTTGCCAGAATGTGGGGCATTTATCACCAGGATCAGATTCAGACTAACAAGTAAAGAGGATGCAGGAATAATGATGTGCATTTCCTGTTGAAAGCAATGAAACAAAGAGGTATAAACAGAATTATTTGGAGATCCTCATTCTTTTAGAGAATTCTACAGACAAAACTATACCACAGCCCACAACATAATGTACATTTCCTGGCAATCATGAACAACAGCTCAGAGCTCTGAGCTAATTTCTCATGCCAACAAATAACCAGAGTTCTGCACTGCTGCTGGACTGCTTCTAATGCACTTGTTTAAAGATCACTTGAGAATTTCTGTTCTTCTTTGTAGCCTGCATGGTAAACATATCTTAAATTAACCCATGTTAAATTATCTGCCATCCCTACTAAAAGTGGACAGATGGGAGACTTTTTCTTTCAGTCTACTTGGAAAGCTGATGCCAAGCTCATAAATTTGAGTTCTTCAGGAACTCTTGTCACAAACATTCTGTTTAGCATTGACTGTTACTGAGCTCTGCAAAAAACTGTTAGAGAGGTCCACAATGACTCCATAGACATTGTGCAGATACAAAATTGGGGCTAAAGACAATTATGATCTACAATATAAAAAAAAATCCAAGCAGAGGTGAGAGACTAAGCCTCATATGATTTTACCTCTTGCTGGATATTCTCTATCAAGAATTACACTTATTTTCTTCAATGACCACCACAATAACTTGAGCAATGTATTTTTTTTATTAAAGGATATTAGTCTAAGTAGAATTGACATTTTTGTGTCTATTTCTTTATTTTATATAGTGTGATTAAAGTAAGGAATAATGTTACTGCTACATTACAGTATTTTATGAAATACGCAGGTTTCAGGCAGATGTTTCCTTTTTAAATTGAACAATCAATTGTCATATCATTTATTAATTTTTTGTACATTTCTAAAAAAAAAATCAATATTAAAAAGCTACTTATGTCACATACAATATTGACCTTTATGAACTACTTAAAAACTCATGATTTAATTTCTGTCTCTCTAATTTCATTGTCATGAGTAGAAGCCAACTTTCTTAAACACGTTAAAGGATGTTGTAAATTTTTAATATAAAGCCACTATATGTGAGTAGCATATAATATGTTAACCTAAACCAGTACTATCAATACGTTACTTTTTAAATATTTTTTCTTATATCTTTTAATTTTGTATTTACATTTATGCAGTTGGAAGAACTACTTTTGGAAAATAATATACTGTGAAAAAAATTGTATTTTATGAAACACAAGTCATAAGCAAACCATTTCCTTCAATCTTATTTAGAATTCCTTTTTAAATATATAAATGATTTTTTTTTCATTTCAACATGAAATTTAGTCATCGTATTCTGATCATTTAGATCATCGTTTTCATCTTTCCTTGAGCAACAGATCAAACGAAGAACATTTACACAGCTTCCACAGAAAACATTAACATCTCCATAAATATTTTTTTAAAAAAGCAGATAATAGTCTACACACAAAAAAACCCTGAATAACATGCAGCAAAGCAAGATAAGCATTATAACATATTAGTAAACCTACTTCTGTGTTAATCTACAATACCTTAGGAGTTTCCTACTGAAAAAAGGCAAACAACTTGTACCTAAGCAGAATACAAAAGCTAAATAAATTCAGTAACACAATGGGAGAATACATTTTTTATCTAAATAGATTTATGGTTATTATCATGTACTTTTAAAATGCAAGAACGAAGTGTCATACATAAGAAATTTGTTTCTTTAAACAAGGTACAAATTTTTTGCCTGTCTGCCACTGAAGGCGCTACTATTACTTGGAAAATGCAAAAAAAAAGGATGTGTTAAGTAATGATAATGAATGATTTAAAGAGACATTAATCATTATATAATAAACTAAAGCACAAAATTATTTATTGCTTAAACAGTACACACATTTTTTATGTGGGATGCATAGCAATCATCACTGTTGAAACCTGTATAAGTTTATTATTGGGTAAACAACAAACAAAAACTACTTGTCTCTTTAAATTTTAATTTAATATTTAACCCCCATGCAGAATTTTACAAGCTACTCACAAGATGACATGAAAATTGTTAATATGGTTTAAAGCAACACACTAAAAGTATGGGAAAACGGACTATAATGTAACGTTTTCCTACTATGCATTTTCCATAACAAACAAAAGAAATAATCACAACTTTAGTTTCTGTCAGGCAGACGAAGTCTTTACCTGAACCCTAGGAACAAAAGGCGTTGTTCTTCTACTAAGGCTTTGGCTCTGGTAAGCAAAATTAAAGAAAAAGCAATAAAACAAAACCAAAAAGGACAACACGCTGGAAACTAAAAGACCAAAAGTAAAAACAAAGACACACAACTATTACTTCAAACACAGCTTTACACCAATGACATATTTACCTAACATAAATTCTTCTAATGCAATGCATAAATTAAATCTGCAAATCTGTTACCAAACCATATCAAAACCCTGTGATGGAAATTCTAGCCTTAGGGAAGTCAGCAGGAATTTTTACAATGATTCCCCAGGAGCAAGGATTTCACTTTACAGTTCTACAGACAGCATTTACAATAGAATTAGAAATAACATTAATAAAAGGAGCAGATCAGCAAAGTGTGACTTAGAAGTGGGGGAGGAAACAAATTCAGCTTGATTATCTCTTTCAGAAAGATTGTAGATTCATCCTCAGAGATAGAAACAAGTACAGTTCACATAATGAGAGCTTTGGTTGCTTTCTAGAGTAAAGCAAGTGAAGTAAAAGGTTTTGTCTTTTCTGCAACTTTAAGAGGCATTTCTACAGAAAGCTCTCCTAATTCAAAAATCATTCAAAGAAATTTAGTGGTATCTGGTATTAGCATTACATCACAGATGGTACCATCAATGTATTTCAATTTTCTAGCAACCATGACAGAAATTCCATGATACATACAGAAAACCCTTGCATGAAATGGGATCTAGAGCATTTAGCAAACTTTGTAGTTGCATTGCACACATAGATGCATTTATAACTCTTATTTTTGTGATATGACACTTCAGATCACATACAGCTTTGTGGCTTCCAGCAGCTACAACAAGACTACATCACTGCAGGCCACACTCCTGTGTTTCTGGACTAGCTACAAACTCCAGCCAACCACTCTCCATCTTCAGGTTAGGCCAACATCTAATGGAGTGGCACAGAAAGGGTATCTACTAGGGAGAATGGACAGGAACAGGAGCACAACGTTGATACCTCAGAAATCCAGTGAGTGGGCAAATAGGAGCATGGGAGTAGGTTACATCAACAACAGCAGTGTGGCAGATTTGAATCTCCTTTATCACCCTGTTCGGTTTTCCTGAGATTATTGTTCTATTTCAAAGTGATGGTAAGAAGCTACTACTCAATATTCACTTCCGTAAGAAATGTACCCAAAGCATGGAGATAGGCAGCATGATGATGCTTCTGTCGCCCTCCTTGCTTACTTGGCACACACATACGCTTGAGAAATATGTTCTATAAAATGTGTGAAGTAATCTGTTCTCACACCAAAGCAAGACGATATACACGAAAATTCGACAGCCTGGATAACTGGTTTTGTCTGCTGTGCTCTTGCGCTCTGCAAGGTGCAGCAGCTGTACACAGCCCCCAACTCTGCTCAGGCAGTACTGCACAGCGCAGTGTATGGGTGCCAGCACGTGACCTACTCACGTACAATAGAAGTAGATATTCACCTTGCTTCTGCTCCACATTACATGAAAAATACAGATATTCCAGAATATTGCAGTCCTAAGAAGGATAGAATATCTCCCACCATGCACCAAGGACCCTCACATGCCATATTATGCCTTGGAAAATGTAGCGCAATAAGCACATGGTGTGCACTACCTAGAACTCTCCAGGTGTTGACATTAGAGTAACAACAATTTACTTGTGCAGAGGTAGAAAAGGGAGAATAGAAAATGGTAAAAGGTGAAAGAAGGAACGGGAGTAAGTCTCATACTTGATCTCACCTACTCAGTATGCTGACATATTATGTCCTTCACAATGGACAATATCTGCTTTCTAATATGCTACAGATATTACAACTAGAATTAATATACCAGTATTTTATTGCTTTATAAATAGAATCTGCATGGAAAAGCTATTGAAGTAGTTCTGTGGTTCAGCTGTACAAGGAAACAGATTAATTTTACAAATTATCATCCCTTTTCTGCTAGAATTTCCACCAGTACAAAAATGAAATACTGTAATTTTATACTTGTATCCGAGTCATATTACCAATCTCTAAACCTAACTACTGTAAAAACATTCCAAGTTATACCCTTCATGCAGTATTTAAAAAGCAGCCAGAATGCAGTAATGAAGTGAAAGCAACAATACACAAAGAATTATAGACTTTTTCAAAATGATATTAAAGGAAAAATAAACCAGTGAAAACCCACAGAAATTAGACAGGAAATAATAATAAAATGATAATTGCAATTATAGTCAGATACTCCTCTGAAAGAACAATGTGGATCAAAAATGACAGAATACAGATAAATTTATATACCTTAGTAAATTATAACACACAATAGTGTACTGTAGCTGCACATATTTTTTTTCAACTGACTATGTATTTGGGCAGGATAATTACTAATGGAAAGAAGATTTTCTAGCTATGTGTGATGGTTTTCTTTATGGGAAATCCTATTAGCCAGCTCTGGAGTATCACCATAACCTCGACAGAAGAAAACACTTACACAGACCAATGTCAATACAGAGGAAAACATGGAAGACAATGATATCCCTGAATAACAGAGAGGCATCACTACAGCTAAACTGGCTAAAACTATCCTGAACATAAAGAAATACATTCCAAAATACTATCAATACAAAAATCCTTGAAGGATGTGCAGAACTGTCTGAATAAGGGTTACTACATCCAACTATTTACTGAAATAATTCAGGCCTCCACCCAAACTGCAGGTATCTCCACTTCTGCCCACAACTCTTGTATTTCACAGCCTATTAACCACAGCTGTCCTAGCAACACCCCATCAGGGCTACAAGGTATTGTCCAAAAGTACAGAAAATACAGAAAGCAATTCTAAAATCTTGCCTATCATCTATTCCCTCACACTCATCCCACCTGTCTGATTCCAGCCACCATTGCCCAGAAAGTGAACTGATCTTCCTCTTCCACAAAAAATAGCATCCTGTTCCCATCTACTGCCAAGGTTCTGCAGTTATTCCCCTGCCTAGGTACACACCATAAAGCCTGATGACATTTGGAACTTAGTATTTTCTTCCATTTCCATCTTACTCAGCTATTTGGAATGAATATGCATTCTATCAACTGTTCTGGCAGTAAAGAGCTGATCAAAAACATGGAAAAACAAAATACTGAAGCTCATCCATTTGGTAGTGTTTAAAATATTTTGTGAAACTTGAGGAGGTTTTTAAAATTTGGGGGTTTTCCCTATTATTTCACCTTTGCTAAAGGTCCAAAATTAGAAAATCTCATAGTTTATTATAATTTTTCAAAATGTCTCCTACTTTACAAAGAGTTAGTTTTTTCACTACTTCTTCCAAAGTTTCAAATATTTTTAGAATTATAAAATGAGAAACCAAAATTTTAAAAAGTGAAGGAAAAGCTGTTTAAGATACCTTCAAGATACCTAAATCCCCAAATTAAAAAAGTAAAAAAAAAATATTTTTCAAAACTAACTTAAAATATCACATCAAAAAGAAAATATAAATATTTACTCTTTTGGAAAAAAAAGTGTTCCTGTAGAATTACTTCTCTTGAAGTAATCTTTTTTCTAAAAATATATTTTTTTAATGGATTTCAAAGTGCCAAGTTTGATGCCATGTTGCTATCTTCAGGCATTGTGACAGCGACACTACCACGCAACAGAAAAGGTTTAGCAATAACGTCCGAAAGCCTTGAGCCAACAGTAGCTGGAGCTGGCTTGTGCCATTAACACAATAATACGAAATACAGCTATTTTCAACTTTTCTTTAACTTGTGAGGTATGATAGATGTCCAAATTTTCAAACTGTATACTAACATCTACATTGAGACAGTGGGACTTTAATTTAGAGTTTCTGAGCATTTCTGACTTCAGTGTCAGTCAACTGGAGGTATGTGTTCTCAGATATCAGCTGCTCTCAGAGGGAAACCAGGATATTGTGTATACAAGTACAGTATAGAAGGGATTACAAAGAGGACAAATTATTTGGTTTCCTTAGATGCAAAAGAATGCTATAAACTTATTAATAAATCATTTATATTTGAAACAAAAAAAAATTACAAATAGTAACACTTCAGTTAAAAACGGAATTAATATGTCATTCCAAGACGTAAAACCTTGTGAATTTTGTTATTCTCAGCAAATTAGAATATACCTCCAAGTCTTGTGATATTATTCACCTTAGACTCCAATATCCTATCAAACCACAAAATCAACAGACATATTGACTTTACCAATAGATCTTAATCTCATATTCTTGAACATTTTGTTTCTGAAACTGAGAAAATGATGAAATCACTTCTGTATGGTTCCTGTTTGGACCATCATCCCAAAGTGTCTGCTTTGGATATCTGAGCAGCCAACTCTGGATGTTGAATTTCATGCTGGGAGCTCGGAACCAAATTTCTTATGCTCCCGTTTCCACTATCATTTTTTTTTTGCTGTCTTGTAAAGCTAAAGAAAACTCGCTCTGTACATTTTGACAGTTCACATTCATGTTCCCTTGTCACTGTATTTTGTGCAAAGTGTTCTGCACTCTACAGTCAAGATTTCTAGTTCTCCACTATTCCGAAGGATTGAGTCTTTCAAAGTAGCTAAATACAATAGTTAATGAAAATTAAAAATTATATATTGCAGATGGCTGGTTCGATGAGCAAAACAAATAATGTCTCATGCATTGCACAATGGAGCCAGTATGGCTACTGAACAGACAGAAAAATATTTCTTCCTTTCCTCTGTTGACACCATAAACCATTAGTGTGAGACCTATAAACAGTTATGGGACATTATCTAAACATAAACAACTTAGAAGAATTATGAACGTGATATTTTCAAACTCTTTTAACACCAGTTTTGTACTGCTTCCATTCCAACCTCCTTTCCTTTTCAACATGCAAGAGGCCAAAACTAAGCACTTCTGAAAAATCACACTTTGGAGTTGTAAATGACGCAGAAAGGAGTACAAAACCCAATTCTTCAGTTTCATACAAAAAGTCACCCTTTTAAAGAAAACATTCAGGTAATTAACATGTTCTCAAGACAGTAAAGAACAAAATTCAACAGCACTGGTACAAAGAATACAACACTAGTAAACAATCAAAGGGATACTTGGGGAATGGTATATATGAAAGCTAGTTCAAAAGAAATAAGCAATACTGGTGATAAAATCTACCAACTGTACATGCAAGTGTTACAGTTAAAAAGTGTACACACTCAACAGCACAAACATAACTGGAGGCCCTTTCTGAAATTTTGATTCTGTTAGTCTAGCTCACTAGATAAATATACATGTATTAACCTAATTCAACTCATATATTTCCAAAAGCAAATAAACTTGAATGCCCTTATGAAACTATGGCCCTGCCTATACTGTGATACATAGGATTAACCAAAAAATTTAGTTAATATAACAAGAAATTTATGCTAGAGATAGCTTGCACTCTGCGGTGAGAGTTGCATATGCTGCAAAAAGCACAACATTAATATTAATTAAATTTTTACATACTGAAAGTTGTCCAGACAAGAACTGTGGAACATCCCTTAACATGCCAGGACTCATAGGAGAAGTCACTGAAATAGAAGGTCGGTCCATTTTTTGAGATTCAAATGAACTAGAACCTGTAATTATAAATAAAATTATTTTATAAATAGTAGCATTTACGCATTTTTCACAATGTTCTTTAAAGAAAAATTGAACAAATATAACCAAATAAACAATAAAGTTGTAATATCTTTTTTTTTCACCTATTTAAAATTATTAAACAATGATACTCAATCTTTTGGTGTTCAGATGTAACCAAAAGATTTCCAAGTTTATTATAGCTGCAAAATGTCATCTGAAGCATATAGAATGAAAAATAGTGTATTCAGATATTTCCAACTGTAATTATGTCAGTAAACTGAAGGCCCCAAATTCCTAAATAATAAGTACTTTATTGTGGTCAAAGGAATTCAGTCTTCTGAAGGGCACTTATTATTTTTAACAATCAGACTAATTTTTAATCAGATTTTTACAAAAACATGTCATGCTTTTTATGCATTTTGTTTTAACTCTACAAGGTTTGCAAATTGTCAGATGACAAGTTTTAACATGCAAAACATAAAGTAAAAGCAATGTACTTTTATAAATACAAAAGACATTCCACATCTCACAGAACATAAAACGGATATTATTTTAAGACTTGGCTGATCAGTGAAAAGTTACTGGAGGAGTTATTGATATTATTATAATTAAGTTTATGCCACCACATTTACTCATGGCTTCTATTATAAAAGAGTTCTAAGATAATGATAAAAAATAACTGCAAGCTGAAATCCATCTTATCAGATATAAGCCAAAGAAAAGTTATTTTTCTCCACATGGAATACTGCTTTAGCCGATTTAAAGAGTGCCAAATGGTTCTAATAAAGCAGAAGAGTTCTGATTTCAAAGTAGCTATCTCTCAGGTCGTAAATAAAGAACATTTCATCCTCATTTTTAGTTTACAGGGGCTAATTGAAATGCAAGAAAAAAAGAAATTTAAAACTATCATCAATATTCTTGTATATTAGTTAAAATTATATTTTTCTGTTCAATAAAAAATAGCCTAAGATTATAACCAAATATCAAGCCTAAATAAAAATATCCTGACTTTTGACAGTTTATTATTAAACAAAGGTAGATAGATAATGTAGTAAGATGACTTATTGAGACAAACACAAAGAGACAAGAGTTATACTGACTATAGATGACAGTTTTCAATCTATTTATGCTTACATAAAAGAGAGAGAAGATTTTCCTACCCCACAATTGAAACTTACTGGACTCCAGCTGTGCATGTGTGCTGTCAGGTATTCTGGGAATGTCCCTGAAATCAGGAAAATTGAGACAGGCTTATCCTTTATCTAACAAGCATATTCAAATTTCAAACACACTATAACGCTTCTCAAGCCACTGTGGAATGCCTCAAGAAAAGCATATGATCTGCTGTCTGTCTTCAGCCATGGGGAAGATTTATCTTTTACCCAGTATAAATAATTTAAGTGGTAAATTAAAGTTCACAGAACAAGTGGTTTGGTGAATGCAGGAGAGAGGCTGCACAGTCACAAATAAAATAATGCAGTAAATAAAGAAAAAAAGAACAATCTCAGAGTTAATGGTAGACTAAAATCGTTAGTAGACATTATTATGACATTATACATTAATTAAATTTACTGGGACCTCATTCAAGCATACTAGACTGCCAATAATGGTTACTCCAATATGTTCTTTACTGTCCTTGAAGCTCAAATTTGTCCAAGCTTATGTTTTCCATGAATAAATAAGATGAGCAATTTCATTTGGCAAAATTGCATACTTACATATACATGAGATATTCTATAACCTGTATTAAATTGTGTGTATAGCTATGTAATTTTAAAGCACTTTGTGGCAATGACTAAGTATCTCATTATGTCCACCCACCCCCCAAAGGAACACATTCTTCCTAAGAGGGAAATATTACTGTATGCTAATAAAAACTATCAATATGCTAATAAATTATTTTGGAGGTATTTGAGCAAAACCAAGCAAGATGAAGAGCTTCAACTCTGAGTCATAGCAAGAACAATATTTAAAATCATGATGGGTATTTCAGTGCAGTTGATTTCTTCGGGGTTGCCCAGGTGCTAGCCATGGGGACAGCTGGGTGGGCTCTGTGAGGAGAGGCTGGAGCTGCCCCGCCAGACACACCCAGTTCCAGTCACTTCCAGTCAGCTCCAAGAGCCTCACCACAGGGCATAGCTGAGCCCATCAGTCAAGGTGGTGTGAGAGAGAAGAGTGAAGAAAAAAAAAACACCATGGGAGAAACATTCCTGCAAGACACCATGGTCGGAGAAGTAGGAGAAGGAGGAGAACTGACCACAGCTCCCATTCTCCATTATCCTGCACTGCTCTGCAGGGGAGAGGTGGAAAAGCCAGGAAACATAGGAATGAAGTTGGGCCTGGGAAGAAGGAGGGTAAGAGGCAAGTGGTTTTAGTTTTGTTTTTACTTCTCACTATCTTATTCTGTTATTAAATCCTAATAAATTAATCTTCCCCAAGTTGAGTCTGTTTTGCCCATGATGGTAATTGCTAAGCGATCTCCCCATCCTTATCTTGACCCGTGAGCTCTCCTGTCTTATTTTCTCCCTCTGTCCTGCTGAGGAAGGGAGGGAGAGAGCAGCTGAGTGGGCATCTGGTGGCCAGCCGAGGTCACCCCATCACAAAAGTATGTGGAAAGGAATGTAAAGTTAATAATGCTTTCAGTGATATCTACTGTCTCATACAATGAAAAAAGCCTTCTGTATACAACTAAAACTTATCTAGTTCCTTTTTGGTATACAGCTTCCAAACATTTTTCAAGACTCAGTAGAAAGATATGTTTGCTAAGCAGGCTGAGGAATCTCTCCAACTGAATTGATGAACAGTACCCAATAACTCAAATTAGTCAAAAGGCATGCAGCTGGTGTAAGTGCTCACTGTAGACAGGAAAAAAAATCACTGTTTCTATTGTTAGTAAGCAGAAATTGCCAGAAACTTACAAGGACTCTTGAGTAAGTAATTATTTAAGTTTGCGTATTTAATATCTGTAGAATTTATAAAGAAACCCAATACTCCCCTATTACTTTAGTCAGAATTACACTCCCAAACCTAACCTGTAATTCAAAAAAAAAGTTTTCTATCATATGAGTTGAGAAGGATGCCTTGAAAATATATATCATTGTGAACAGATTTAATATAATATTTCTGCAGATAGCTAAAACAATGAAGTCAAAAACTTTGAACACTATCATTTCAGTTTCTAAAGCACACAGATCCCAGTATTTCAGTATTTCACAGTAGTGTGAATAGTATTTCTTACAAAGAACTCTCACTGAGATAAACAGATGCAGAAGAAGCAGAAGTACTTTTAGGCATTTCTTTATGTTTTAAGATATATTCCATTACCAGCAGAATGTATAGAATAAATAATAAAACACTGCATCATTCCTTCCAAATTCAAAACTGTAATGACTAGGAAAATAACGTGTTTTAAAGTAACCATTTCTGAAAATTTCAAAGCAGAAAATAGGTAAGTGGTTGCATATAAGACACAGCCAGCTCACATAGAATAGCAACTTGGTCATCAATTTTTTATATTAAGATAGAAAAAGCGATAAATTGCATGCCAAAATTATATGATTTTTTTAAAAGAAGCTTTCCATTATATCTTTCTTTATCAGCTTATCTTGCTGTCTTAGATTCTCAAAGCAGGCAGTCCATAACAAAAGAACTAACAATCATATCTACTGGAATTTGGTTTTGTATTCGGAATATCAGGATATTAGAACAGGTTCTTTTTCTCAACTAAGTTAATTGCTTGTAACTGTCTGAAGATTTCTGGCATAAGTTTGTGCATTGCCATGAAATCACCAAGACTCTCTTTACAAGTAGTAGGATATACCTCAATACAACAGTGAAATCCTTCAAGTAAGCATCAAGTGTTTTAATCAAAATAATTATCACTTCAGACATCTGGTAAATCTGACCTTTAAATGATTTTAAATACACAGAAACTTTAGTCCTGGAGCAGACAGGGACTATGATGTTATGTTTCTTTGGGCAAGTATAAGTTATTAATTTTTATAGTCCATTTGATTATGACCAGAAATCTCCTAAACTGAGAAGATAGTACTGTATTTCCAGTTCAGCAGCTCAAATCTCATGAAAAACATTTCTGAAGTTATATTGTTAATAACAAAATCCAAGAGAGATATATATCTAACCTGAATCTAAAATCTTACCAACTTGCAGAAAGTACTCATCACTGAGACTTCAGTTATAAACTCATTTAGATTAGTAACTGATTTTTGGATGTGAAAACTCTCTTTTACATTTACCACAAAAAGACACTGAGGATCAAGTACACAGAGCAATGCTTTTAGCTCTGATCTGGCTCAGTTCTTCAGAGTATGTGGCAAGCAGTAAACGCTGAAGAAGGCATATTGAGGGTCTACATCATTTTCTTTAAGAAATTATAGGTGAGCTGCTCTAATGACAGCAGGTGGAGCACAGGGTAACGCAACAGAAGACATGATGATAAGGAAGGTAAAGAACAGACAGTAAATACAAAAGCATGAGAAAACATAGGAGGTTTCACACAATGAACAGAATGCAGAAAGAAAAATAATTAAAGATCTGAACAGTTCCTTGAAGCTTTTGACATAAACTTCTGCTTGAAAGAATCTTTTAAAGATCTTACACCTGTATGAAATTAATTTGAAACCACCCTTTCTGAGACAATATTCTAGCAACATAGTCTGTCCTTTAGCATTATTATTATTATACCTACAACTCACAAGTTGCGCAAAAGTTTTTAAGAATAAGATAGTACAGCCCTCACCCTAAAGGGGCTGCATTTCAGTATGTGTGCAGGAGACAGATAGCCTCTCATCTCACTGACAAGATAAAGCAGTTTTTATTATTATCAAGTTTGTTTAAAATTGTCGAACCAAATCAAGTTCCTACACATTAAGTTCCTGATGTGTCAAACACATTAAGTACCTATTATAGCGGAACCCATAAAAAATTACCCTCACTGAAATTCCATCCTCATATATAGTTCAAGATTTTTTTTTAGCACTTCTTAATTTTCAGTTGTTGTGTTAACCATGAAGGTATCATATAAATTGTGTGTCATATAAAATAAAGGGATAAATATATTTATTAATCATAATTATAGAATCAGGCTGGAAGTGTTCTTGAAAAATCATCTGGTCCAACCTCACATGGAAAAAGATGAGATTACCTAGCACCCTGTCCAGTTATGTCATATGCATCAGCATAAATTCTATTACAGGAAAAGAGGAAATTCTTAACAGCTATAAGCACCTCCTAGTCATGTGATAACCACCCCACTCTTCATAGCTCTGGTGTGATCATCTATGGAACTCCCAATGGAGAAGTAGAAAAAGGATGTATGTTACTGTAGGTTGTAGGAACTTGGAGGAAAAAGAACAGATGAAGAAGGGGGAGCATTCACAGTCTAATATAAAAAAGCAACTCGAATGCCCTGTTGTTATGCAATAGTTGCATAACCACAGTTTCAAGGCCAATATAAGATGGATAACCAACTAAACAACCACAGAAGTGAACCTGGTTTTGACCATATTAGCAGATAATGCCTGGGACTCTCTCAGAAAACACAGTTTCACACCAGCTCCTTCTGCTTACAGATGTGATCTATTATTCTAGCTATGCTTTTGCTTTACAGAATTTTGCATACAGTTTTACTATTAACAACATTTAGGAATCTGTTTGATATGATTTCCCCTAAAAGTTAAATTTATCAACACTTTTACTATATTTAATACAAAAATTAAAAAAATTACTTACCCTATTGGTCTTGAAACTACAAGCTCCACTTGTGGCTCAGGTTTGGATTCTAAAATGATGTTATACACCTCCTCAAAGGTGGCTCCTTGTAGTAGCCTTCCATTCCATTCTAATACTTCATCACCTATAATTTCCATAATAACACTGCTTAGGACGTCTGCTGTGAACTATATTACAATGACAGTTCAAACCATTTCACTGTCAGTTTACTGAACTCTGAAACTCGTATTATAGAACAAGTTTGAAGTACTTCATACGTGAAAAGGTTTTCTGCGGCTCAGCTTCAAATATATGAGGTTCAGTGAAACAATACCATCAGTAGGACCCCTATAGAATTAGATTTACCTCTTACTCCCTTTGGTAATCGTGGCTTAGATGAAACCCCAACATACTCTTTAGAAAATTTAGATCTTTAAAAAGAGCATATGTCAATTATCAATTAACTGTTTTGAAGATCCATTTACCTCTACAAGTTTAGTATTTAAAGTTCAGACAGTTCTCATATTAACAGTTTATATTTCTTGCACATTCTCCAGTCTAGCAAACCATGGTTTGTGTGTGGTGATAGAAGCAGTTTCTTAGCTGAGCTGGTTCTAATGGTGCATTTGTAACATCTTGGTTTCCTCTAAATGAAATATACACTACAAAATGACAGGGCAGAACATTACCGGAATATTATTCTGAGTATAAACATGTGAATAAAAATGTTGAAGCATGATTTTGAACAACAGGACAATTTATATATTTCACAAAAGCAGTAATGCCAATAGGCTAGTAACTGAATGTCATGTTGAATTCTGCAGCAGTTCATCACACCCATTTAACATAACTTCACATTTAATTAAACTCACTCGCTTATTATCAGCTTTAGAAAAGCAACTCAGCAGTATAGATGTATAGTAGATACGTACCTGGTCTAAGATGCCCCACTGTATCAGCTAAGCTTCCTTTTTTAACTTTGGTGATAAATGCACAGAGTCGACCTGATTCAGTCATCTTTCCTCCTACTACCTGTTTCAAAGAGGAAGTATTTCCACAGAATGAAAATTACTTTAAATGACTTAAATGTTCTGGTAACAGAAAGAAGAATTCAAACATTTCCTTCATTTTCAGGTAGCCCAAGTAAGACAGATAC
This sequence comes from Dromococcyx pavoninus, assembly GCA_033558185.1. NCBI lineage: Eukaryota > Metazoa > Chordata > Aves > Cuculiformes > Neomorphidae > Dromococcyx > Dromococcyx pavoninus. The sequence goes on along the minus strand of JAUMJL010000401.1, from coordinate 512,406 downwards.
ACTTGAAAAGACACTACAGAACTTTGGCTATGACAAGCTACATTTGTACCTATTCTGGCTATTTCTGTAATTTAAACATAATGTAAATACAGAACACTAAAGCTTTTAAACTTCAGCAAATATATTTATAGTAATTAACTGTATTGTAAATTACCACTCAAAAAAAAGTAAGGTATTGGTCATTAGACTGCTTGCTTTGATACTTTTTAAATGAAAACAGACATGGTAATGTAAAGGAACTCATGATGTTCCCATTAAGCATCAAATATCTCTATCATTTAATCAAATCCACTTTGGCTGGACAACTCAAATGAAAATACTTGTCATACTGAAGATTTCTCTACAGGAAACTTCCAATAGGTTTGACCTTAATATTTATCTTAGAATTGGGAGATTCAAATATCAGAGTTGGTTATAACTGCATAATCTTCAAATTCTTAAGGTTTCTTAACATTCTTCATATTAGGATTTAAAACTTGTAATTCTATATCCAGTTTAGGTTACTCTCAAATACATAAATACTTGAAAGTTCAGGTCAGGAGTCACTGCTGATAATCACATAGTGGCACTGTTAGTCTCTTCTTTTGCATTTTCTGACATTAAGACAATAACTCACATATCAAAAGTGATGCTCCACTGCCTTCTCCACTGATTCAAAATACAATAATTTGTCAATTAAATAAAAAATTAAAAAATTTTCGAAGCATACTAGTGCATTATAAGTAACTACACTGATTTCATCCTTATCTACAGCATACGGCTATAACCTAGTCTGTGTACTCAAAGCAAAGTTAGTGCCATGCTTGATAAGGAATGGAGACTTAATCAAACTTCATAATGATTTCTCACAACAAGGATGTTGATTCCAAATAAATTACTTGCTTATTTCTTTTACTGCGTATAATTCATTCTCATTGTTGTACTAGTTTTGTTCAAACTGCAAATGATAATATTACACAAAAATGAGATCAAGATACAAGCTAGCAATAGCTTCATAATGTGTTCAAAGAGTACTGAATCACAAAAATAGGTGCAAACACATTACTTTGTGATAATATACAAAAAATACTAATTAATTTTCTGTCTTGTGTATTTAAAATGTAGCAAACCAAACAATCAGAGGTGAAATAGTCCAGAAAAACTGCCAGATTTTGCTCTGGAGTGAAATGTCATTAACTTCCATATGTCCCCCTGACCTTCAAAAGAGATAATTTATTTTACAGATTTCTCTCCTCTTTCAGGAAACAGAAGTTATACAGTGCGGTGCTCAATACTGAAGAAAGCAGACAGGGTTTGGCTTGCCCAGCAAGGATACAATTAGTCAGTCCCTTGCAGAGTAGACATTCTCAGTGAACTTGTGATAGCATGTCTAGTCATCTGCAAAATTACTCTTTGTAACTGAGTAAAAACTATCTCTATATTGTAACATTGAGAGTGCTAAGACATTACAGATAGCAGTATACACTACATACTATGAGAATACTTTCACTGAAAGAGTTGTTAGTTCCAAAATAATTCATTACCCACCTTTAGTCCAAGCATTGCTCCTGAGTCTCTAGGCACACTTCCATCTTTTAGTCGTTTATTTAACAAAATCCGACCAATGAGACGGTCTCCATCTTTGGATGGTTGCCAAGTTACTGGATGCTATCATATGGTGTTGATGGAAAATACAGTGAACAGGATTTTACAGAAAATATTTAAGTAGTACCTTTCAATTTCATTAATTTTTTAAAATGTTATGGAAGTACTATGATTACACTAATATTTACTAGAATAACAGAAAACTGTGCTGGAAGAAATTTATTTGGACATATAGTCTACACAATGTATTTTAATGTTTAATAACATTATCTGTTTTACTAAATCCAATTTGTAAATATCTATAATGATCTTTGTGTCATGATTAGACAGATATAGACAATTATACATAGTTATTTACACTCAATGACACCTAAGAACTGACAAAAACAAATGCAGAGGTCTAGTATAAAAGCAATACTGAAAAAGAGGTTCAATGCAAAATAGAAATTTGATGTAAAATATGTTTTCTTTTTCTGCTATTCCAGACATGTCAGTTTTCTCTAAGACTGACAGACTTTTTTGGTGTTTGACTTTCTCTCAGAAGTAGCATATTAAAAATTATAGAATACATTAAAAGGTATAGTCATTACTCTATTTAAATGTACTGTTGCTTGTTTTCTTTTTTCTAATTACTTCACTTATGAAGCATGGCCACAGTGAATGCTAATAATGTTCCATTACTATATATGGGCACAGTGGTACTTGTATATTGGCATAATTAATAAAATTTTAAGATTTTATTTTGTGTAATCATATCACTTTTTTACAGATAAATACCATTTCATGCTCTATTTCATGCAAAATTAGCAGGCATGGACAAATCTGCTCCCATTACAACTAATAACTCTAAAAAGTTTTATCATAATCTCCACCAAACAGAAAGCAAAAATAAAAAATACCAAAGCAGATGGCAAAGCTTTTAATTCTGCACAATACTGCACAAAAATGGCATGGCAACAAAACAAAAGAACAACCATGACAGTGAAAGGGAAAAAAGAAAAACAACTTCTCTGTGCAGAGAGACCCAATTTTCTCCCTTTTTGCACCTGGGGTTTAAACTATTAATTTCATTTCAGCCCCAGGAGTTTGAACGCAGTAAATCAAATAAGCCAATCAGTAGAATCCTTATTGTTAATTACTTTATACTTGAAGGTAATACAACGATATTCTATTATGCAACCGTAAGAACAACATTCCTTTATGCCTCTCAGGGTTTTTCTTAGGCTGCCAAACAGTAAAAGCTGCATTCATGCAGAGTCTTTTCATTTGTTTTTCTTTTCTGCACCTTTAGAAATGCTACATTGTCTCTAGAAACACCCTATCCTTTATTTTATGCACTATTTTAATGAGTGACAGAGAGCAAACAAAGACCAAATGAGCAGGTTAAAATGCAGGCTCCATAATCTCAGTACCTTCTCGCTATGGCTATGTTCCTCGTTTAGAGTTGTGCTACTACACGTATCTACCCCAGAGTCTTTTATCTGGGGCTCAGACCATTCCAAGTCCTCTTCCAAAGAGTGGCCACCAAAGTATACCATTTTCTTTTGCATCTCGGATAAGGTGTTAGAATCCGACAAAACTGCCTGCTCACTAGTTTTTCTTTTTCCCCTTTGACAGTCCCCTAAAGGTGTGGGATAAAAAAAAAAAAAGATACAAAAAAGAAAACATGCAAAGGTGTAAATAAAACAAAGGAAATATGAAATGATAAATAATCTAAATGGTAAGGCTCCACATGTCTCACCAAAGACATTGGGGATGCCTCACTGCTATGCCAAGACGTATGGTCCAACCAGTTGTAATCCATGTCTCCTGTGAGAATCAGACAGACAAGATAGTGTAGTAAAGGAAAGGTGAAAGAAAGGACAGACAAAGATACAGTAAAATTTTATAGACTTCTGATTATCCTATGTGATTCATAACCTCTCCTAGCAGGACTTGCAAGAAAAGTCTAAGGTTCCAACAAGAGAATATACGGAATGACATGCAATGAGGAAGAAGGTACATTTGTATGTCTATGTCTGCATAAAATTATGGACAACATGCAGCATCATTGCTCGAGTTTTTAACTGTCCCACAAAACTAAGCTGCCAAAAGCTAACAGATGCTTTAAAAAAGTAAAATACAGTCTTCTCAAAGAGATATTATGTACAATGAGAAATGCAATCTTTTTTCACTTGATTTCTCCTGATATCTAGCCATGTGTGTGCTATATGGAAAAATACACAAGCCTCATTTGCATTATAAAGAAGGAAATTTATGGAATACAAAGGTTTTCTTTTCAGAAACACATTTTGAGTTTAGTCCCTTGCATTTTGCAGAAACACTCTAGAAGATTGAATATCCATTTTCTTTCATAAAACAGTAGTAAGGGATCCCATGAAATTACTTTGAAATTTTAATTCATTCATATTTTCTAAGTAATAAATGGGCCTATTGTAAATGTATTAACCATGTTTCTTGATTCTTTTGTAAATGTATTAACCTTGTTTCTTGATTCTTGAAAAGAAGATAACATTATAAAATGGGAAAATCTCACCAAAACTGCTTTCTCATGACAGTTAACATCTTGACTACATTACCGATAAAAGTGTCGCTATCCTGCTAATGGAAAGAGAAATATTCTTCTGAAAGCTAACAACATTTTGCAAAAGGTACTTCTGATGTGGAATTTCCAATGCTGTCTTACTTCTTTCTCCAAAGACATTACTTCAGAGGAACTGAGTGAAATCATCAGTGAGCTCATGAAGATCTAGCCTTTACTGCACAAATGCACATTTAGAGATATTCAGAAGATCGCAAGAGTTCCAGTCTACATTTTGCCTGGTTTACAAATCCTGATTTTAAAATATATTTTTAAATGGATCTTAAATGAGGAAAACTCACTAAATTGCAGTAATGATGAATTCTTAGCTTTAATTGCATAACCTAAAGGCACATGAGCCCATGCAGATTTTTTCCAGCAGTTATTTTCTGTGTCATGAATACAACTGCTGCATCCAAACCCAAATTCTGACGAAAAATGTTGTGATTTGGATCCCTATAATTTGGTATCTAATTCTAGGAGAAAAGCACTGAAATAAAATAGTCTTTAGAAGCAGAACAGTTAAAGCTGATCATTCTTACTGAATCTAATACCCAACTCTTTCTGATAAATGCTGTATTTACATTGAAATTACTAAATTTAAACGTAGCTATTTATCATTAGGCAAATTACTGGCCATTTGTTTAATGTTTCAAAATTCTCAGCAACTATCTCAACTAGCACTTATAATCCGAAAGCAGTCACCAGAAGTGAATCCAGCAGTACAGCTATTATGTCCTTGCTATTCTACGTAGCATAGTCAACACAGCACTTTACCTGCACTTTATAAAACTCATCATGCCATTTCTATCAAACCTAATTTTCACTTGTATGTTTACATAGAAAACAACTTGTTATAAAAAGGAAAATACGTTACTTAAAAGTTGAGGCCCCCTTCAAAACCTCACAGAAGGCAGCTCTACTGGATTGATTTCATGACATTAGAAATACCAAATATTTCTTTTGATATATCATTTGAACAGGGTATCATATACTCTTTCACTCTTCACATTAGCAGTGGTAGTGGAGACTAAAAGGTTCTCTGAAACAGTTTCTGTGCTCTAATGCCTCGGGTCCTAGGCTCATCTGCTGTTGTAACTGATTTCTGCTTTTCCAAGAGGCTTCTCACCCATGTATTATTATATAGATCATCCACATACTATATATAACCAAGATTAGACAGTCAAGGTGTAGAAACCTTTGTTCTTAATTTAGTTGCGACTCACAGTAAATAAAAATTATTCTAAAATTAAAATGATAAGAAAATAAGCAACAACTCCATCCAAAGATTGTCTTGTTCTTATCTGTATTCTTCTTTCCATTAAAATACATAGCTATACATTTCAGAAAAATTATCACAGAAATTAGAAATTATGAATCCCTTGTAGATCATCTAGATTTTGCCCTTAATACTGCATTAAGTAATCTAAAAGACAGGTCCAAATGCTATAAAGTTAAGTAAATGCAATCAAATTTTTATTAATAAATTATTTAAACTTCTAAAAATATACCTAGGTTGACTGTCTGGAAGCCCCATAGCTTATCACATGTCTGTGAGAGACATGTATTGCTTAGTACATCCACACCTTTTTAAGGTACAATGAATGACTTGATAAAGTCACTGGACATAAATTTTTCAGTCCAAGTTCTATAAATATTAAAATCTTGACTAGGGAAATGATTTGTGAAATCTTGCAAAATTAAAATTAATACAGGTCAGATAATGTATTACACATATTAATGCATACATTAGAAAAATAAGAACATAAGAAATATTGTTAAACCAGAATCTTTCTGTAACAAACAAACTGTAGTTTTAATTCTGAATACTAGAGAATGCACTTGCAGGTCTCTTAGATATTTCTCTTCCACAATAGCAGATGCTTTGTTATTCAGAATATGTACATTTAGGTTATGCAGCAGAAATTACTCTGGAAAAAAAATGTCACCTCATTGATAAATTATTTAAACTATAATATCAAAACCACCTTTTATGGAAAAAAGGAACTGATATATTACTAAGGAAGATACAATCTTAGCCAATGGCATTATAACAGCATTCAGATACCTTATCAGATCAGGAGTGCAGTCGGATATGAGAAAGGACATATGTGAGATTCGCTCTTATTAATGTCAGTGAGCTCTGTGTGTATATGGAAAGCCTGCATGGACAAATTAGGTTGGGGAAATATCACATCAGTGACCTACCCTTTCTGTATAAACTGTGTTAAGCTGAAACCTTTGTAATCTTACTGATGTTTAGTTTTCTTTATCTAAAACCAAATAGGCAGAGGAAAAGCTTCTCTTCTCCCCCACCCAGGAACCCAGAGCAATGGTAACTTCCCATAGCAATGGAAACCTTGAGTGACAGTGTATATTTGAAATAATTCCATTCAGTTTTTATTACCCTTCTATTTTAATGTTTGATTATGTATTTTTTGCTTCTTAGAACAGCTTTCCCACCCAGAAATCTGGTACTTTTAAAGGACATTAAGTAATGTAAATCTAACATACACACTGTGTGTCTACTGTTTCTTGAGTGTTGCCCATGTTCATGGTACAACCCAAAGCCATTTGTCTTCCAAACAGTTTAGAAATATGACAATTTAATTGGCCATTCTACATTCAAAGTCATTTGAGATGCTCTAATGGCCTACCTGGAAACTGGAAAGTTCTTCCTTTAGTAAATTAAAAACATCATCTTGCACTGAACCATGTAAAATAAAAACATTTTTCCTCAAATCCAAATCTCTGCCAAAAAGGACAGGTCATATAACTTTAAATTCTTCAAGCTGTTGAGTCTACCTGACTACATACTGCATACTAAAATACATACGACATATCTACTACATGAACCAATGCTTATGTATATGTCTCATTACTCAAAACTGCAAACCATTTATCCTTTCAATTGCGTGAGTATATTCCCCTCCAAGCTGATTTTCCACATGAAGCTATAATGAGCAGAAACACATCCCATGTCACTTGATACTCCTCTTAACTGCAAGGGTCCCAGTGAAGCCCTATACCAGAAGTGGAAAGTGCACTACAGCTTTTGAAGAACTCTCACTTGAGCAGGTTAATTTCTATGTTTGCAACACTATCCCTTTAGACTGATAGTGTTTAGATGATGATGGGTTGGTGTTGTGTTGGGTTATAGGTTGGACTTGATGATCTCAGAGGTCCTTTCCAACCTTGTGATACATAGTGGGTGAGAAAATCCTAAATCACTGGCTCAGAAAAATGGGTCACCTTGTAAAACCAATGCTAAGGAAGCACAGAAGATCCAATGGTTCTGGGATGTGTTGGAGTTGCTGCACATCTGGGAACTGATCTGCACATGTACAACAAATTCCTTCCTCAGACTTTGAACACAGTCCAGACAAATTCAACTGCCTTACTGTCCCCAACAAGGCAAAAGCAAAACTTGCCAAGTCAGTTGGAAAAGAGCCTTGTAGCACCCTGGAAGAGAACTCAGTTCATAATTGAAACACTATGAAAATTTGTGAGAAACAGACACACTGTTTAAGAAACAGGTTTGGATCTTCTCGGCTCATGATACCTATTTGTATTGGATTTTGCTTTTCATTACAATTTTATTTACACTCACCAAAGGAGGCTTGGTTAAAGAGAAGAAATAAATAGCTCCAGAAAACTCAATTTAGCATTAGTAGACATATTTATTAACGTAGTTCACTTTATGCTGGTTTACCCTATATTCAGCTTTCCACTGATATACATTCTTTATACATCCTGAAGTTGTGACTTTGGCAAAATGACTGTCAGAGTCTGGCATCTGGAAGTCTCAAGGGTATAGGATTTACTGCACATGCTCTAAATGTAAAACTATTTCTATTTAGACATTTTGGACAGACATATGAGCTGTCTACCTTAGGGAGGCAGTGTTTAATCACGTGCATTTGAAGTTCTTTTAGAAATGGGCATCTGCTGACAGGAAGTCTATACTAATATTTTCTTCAAATGACACATTTAAAGCTACTAGGACAGCTGAAGCTAATACAAATAATATATATATATTTATTTTCTCTACATGTGTAGATCCTTCTAATATGTATTAGTAACAGAAAAATACTACAGAAAACTAGCTCTTAATATTGGACAGTTATTTACTTTCAAGCTTTAGTGTCTGGTGTCAACACTAATTATTACAGAAAATAACCCTAAGCTACTTTGAATTGGTATATCTTAATTACTAAGTAAACCTTAAATTTACAGAGTGAAGACAACAGGAGACCATGAAAGACAGCAAGGGAATGGATTCTTTATGAGATGTGGTCTCAAATGCCCAAAGAACATAAACTTAGCATGTCAGTTGTACTCAAGACAGAGCAGTTTTAATTTCAGCAAGAAAACAATAAACCATAAGTAACGCAGAAATAGCGAACATGTCAGGAAGGAAAGGAAAATCTTCTTAGCTTAGTTTTAAAGAAATAAAAACATACTAATTCTTAATAGTTTTCTATATTATATCCCCAAATTAAATAGAGATAATTCCAATGGAAGTAGACACTACTAACACAGAAATGCCTCCTACCATAGGCATATCATTGGTTAGAATCAATTTCCATCATCAGCCCAACAGCCACCCATATGTTATGACTGAGGATCAGCGAGTTGTTTCTTTGATCACTATCTTTTTCCTTCTTCTCCGCTACTTTCAGTCAGGATCACAGATATCTTTGTACCAAAAAATTATATTAAAGCATACTCATTTTGTGATTTTCAGCATGAGATAATCAATACACAAATAATATACCTGTGTATCTAATAGAATTATTATTATTATTTTTGTTGTTGTTATTACAAAATGGAAATGTTTAAAATTTTGAAGTGAAACCATTCTATAAAATAATCAAAACTATATCTAAGTTCCGGTTCACCATTTCCTTTCTCTGTTCAGTTATGAGGTTTTGCTTGGGAGGGAAAAAACCCTCCACTTCTACCCTTGGACATCACTGTGTTCCTATAAGGACAGCTGGAGGGAAGCAATAACACAGAAAAGGCTTTGAGCATGATATTCCCAATATTTTTTTATAAGTTCTCAATAGGCACAGCAAAGGACTTTAAATTCACTCTAAATGTCGTGATCACTGATGAGGAAACACATATTTTAGAATAGAAATAAGATTAACTTTAAAAACAAAATCTTCTATATTACAAACTGGAACAACTAGGCATTTTGAATAGAAAACCACCATTCAGGATCTAAGATTACTTATTTTCTTGTATGTAATTATCAGTTTGCTTTATGCAGAAAACCGCAGGCAAATTTTAAAATTCTACCTAACAATCAAGAGAGAAATACAGCTACTGTGCTATACCATCACCAGTTTAAGATTGAGCTATTTCTAACAAGGAAATACATTATTTCAATACAAATCATAGCAGTTTTTCTTTTCTTTGAAGCTCATCTAACACTTCACATGTTGAATAATAACAGCCTTTCTGATTGTCTAAACTAGTGCAATTTTTAACTAATTCAACCTGCTACCTTCTCAAATTGATTTCCAAACTGCAGCAGACACAACATAGGCTCAGCACTTTTAAAATTGTTTAAGAAACAAGAGCTTAATCACAGCAGTAAATCCAAAGCATCATCCACCCATGACAGCACACATGCCGTAAAGGGTCTAGAAACATGCAGTGCATCTGCTGATGCAGTAAGCTGAAGTGGCAGCAAAAAATCAGTTCAAGAGGGTTTTTCATCATCTTGACACTGCAATAAAAGCCTCTTTAAACTGGTAATTGGATCATTAATTACTGATCTCCCCTTTAATAGTCACTATGAAGAAAGTCATTTGGTATATGTAAAAAAAATATTGTTTTGAGTTTGGTTACATGTTATTTTTGTCAAACCACCTTTTTTGAAGGAACTTAATTACCTGCTTACAGAGGAACAGAAAACTTGACAACAAAACTCCAGCGTATTCCTGAAGTAACAATCAACATGAGCTGTCTAATGTCCTTTCATACATTCTGTGCACACGCTTGAAAGCATGATTCTATACAATCAAATTAGTTTAGGGCAATTATCTGTTATATCTGGTTTACAGTTTAAAGAATAGATGTGCAGAAGTAACATGCCAGTGACTTGGAGGGGGGGTATAAGACATCTTAGCACTATCAACCTTATTTTGTGCCTATACATGTTTATGTATGTAGGTGCATGCAGTAAAATTCACATACGTGTTACCTTAAGAGGAAGGTTAGGTTACAAAATGAAAAATTCAGAAGATAAGAATGATATGAGACTTGGTTTGCCATGGAGCACTAATTTAGTCTCTATACAAATGCATTAATATATAATCTTTCATAATATGATGGCAAGCTCCCCCATCCCCTAGGACCACAGTCATCTTCTGTGCACAAAATAAAGTGTGCAGATTAAATAAGTAGCTAATCAATACCTTTGTTTCTTCAATTAATGACCCCTTTCATTAGCTACTGAATGTTATCTAAATGCAGTTCTTAATACAAAATTATTTGTCTCCTGGGAGTATTTCTCTGGTGCTCTCAGAGTATGTTAGTTCTTCAGGAGTCAGGGTTAAAGTCAAGGAATTTTTCTTTGTGGCCTATCTGCATAATGAAATTAAGTGCATGCTACAATTACCTTCTTTTAAAATGAGCTGCTGACATGCAGGCATAAAAGTGAAAACTATGAAATGTTCCAAATGATTTTTAGTGTTAAACTTGAGAAAAACAGGTCTTGATTTTTCGTCAATAATTTATAGGGTTGTAGTTCTGCCTTTTCCTAGCTTAATTATAATCATGCTTAGTAAACAACAAGATTTTATAAAAAACTTACCAAACCACCACTGAATTTTAGTATATGATTAAAACAAAGAAAAAATCCCTCTTCCCAACATGCATCCAGGATTGCTCATTTATATATAAAAACTAGATGGAAACCTACTTTGAGTAGAAGGTATTTAAGAATGCTCCTAAATAATAAGGGTAAGATTGCTTAAGTCGTATATATAGAGAGATATAGATACATTTGCATTCCAAAATTAATTTAGAATCCTAATGAGAAAGAAGAGATTTCTTAATTATAATTTTCAGGGTCTTCATGATTTCCAAAGAATACAGAACAACTGAAGAACATTCCATGGAAGAATAGTTGGTTGACATTAGCTTTGTAATTATTTCATTTAGCTGAATACATAAATAAGCATATTGCTCAGGGACCTTTCCACAGTCAACAAAAACTACTCCCATAATTATAGCCTTGATGGTAGCTGAAGCTTCAATAAAAGTTACATAAGGGATTTAATCTCAGTCTCCTGCTTTTATGTGACCACAATTACCAAAAAAAATATTTCTCTTGAGGCTAACTATTTCCAGCATGAGTTTAAGCAAAAGGTCAGTATTTTTGACTGTTTTTTCAGGAAAAGCCCCTCCCATCATCTACTTGTTCACCTTTAAATTTAAGGAAAGTTCTGGTGAGAGGAGAAAAACAAAGTCATAATACTTATAGCCTGCAAAAACAGCAGGAAATTTCACCTCATAATTGGACCAGGTCCTACATTATGGAGACACTCATTGCACAAAGTAGTCCTTCAGCCAGTGCAACTTGTGTAGCTCACAACAAAAGAGCTTTTCAGAAGCAAACAAATAGTGTAGATCAAGCCTGGATCACCATTCAGTTCTCCAGGTAGGACAATATTCACAGAACAGAAGTTGCACATTCCTGATGTTAACACTGAAAGTGTACTGCTCCAAATGAGGTTAATAAATGATTCTTGTTTAAGTAGATCAAGGATAAAAAAGTAAAATGTTTCAAAAGCCACCAGATATTACTTCAGATTGAATTGTGCAAGACATTTGCGGTGCAGTCATTTTCAAAACATCTTCTTCTCTCTTGCTTCAGTTGCTCATGTCCTTAGGTGACAATATAATTAATCCAGATTAACACAACCCTTCAAATAAAAGGCTTTTCACATTTGCCTTGTGACTTTCCACATCAGTTTTACCTTAAGATAAACTGCTATTGTACTAACCCACTACTACCTAAAGATGACTAGCAGCAAATGCATAATGTTCTCTTCACCATTTGTCTTCTTCACTCATGAACGATTTATACATCTCTGCAGAGCATAAATCTGAAAGTCTTTGACAAGGAAACCTAAGAGAAAGGAAAGTTACATAAACAAATATTCATTTATTTATTTATTTATTTTAATTTGTCAGAAACCTGTTGAAATTAAGTTTCAGGGTTTTCCTATTATACAAACATTACTGTTAAGAAATAATTTTTGTTGCCTTTTATTGTGAAGAACAAAGCAGGGTAGAGGCTTCCTCTTTTCCTCATCATGCTTTCTTGATAACTCTGTATAGGACTCAGATGTGAAAAAAATCCTTGTGGGATCCTGCTGGCACAGGTGTCTTCACAATGACTTTAACAGATACAGCCAGATAACTTGTAAACAACAGAAGGATCATTCTTCTGATTTAAATCTGGCAGTGAACATTTGAAAGTACATCCATTAGTCCTTGAAAGACTGCTCAGCAAATTCTTCTTAGAACTCCCTGAAATACACTTTTCTGCCTGTGTCTGCTCAGAACAGGTAAAATATCATACAGCATCTTTGCTTTGCTGCAAGAACTACAGTTCTTGTCCAAGTCAGGGTTTTATAAAAAACCAAAGCCTTGAATAAGCTATAAGATAATAAATTTATTACGATTAGACTATTGTATTATCTGAATCTGTCATTTTTAACGTCTGTCATATTATTTTATTTATTTTACTGCGATTATAGATATTCTTAATCTGTTTTCTTCTGTTGCTGCCTACTATAATGCAAGTAAATTTATACTGTTTATATCTATCAGAAGAAAATAAAATTAGCTTAAATTGAAACCTTGATTAGTAATACAACTACGAATAATGAAACTATTAACATTTATTACTATTGATTTCATAAAGTATAGTAATTCCCATTTCTGGAATTGATTTGTTGGAATAAAGAGATGCCGCAGGTTTTTGCAAACCTAAAATTGGCTATGCTCACAGCTACACACTGTAAAAAACACAAGCAGTTAATGAATTTTTAGGGTGACATTGCTGTTTCTGCCTGTTTTTTTTTTAGATCATCCTCTGTCAAATCTGATAAAGAACTGGCAAGTATGATATGCTTTGGGAATAACAACTTTGGCAAACTACATGTCTCAACAAAAACAGTTACAGAAGTTAACTGCTTCTCTGCCACAATTCAGTATCTGTTCTTTTGGCTTGATGTTTTCAAATGAGATCTTACGCAAAAAAATGGCTTTCACATTTCATATAAGACTGCGTTCTTAAGATCAGTCTCTTATAATTTTCTTTTTAATTTGTTTTTATATCCTGTCTTTCAAAAACAAAAGATAATGGGCAATTTCTTATTTCTTTTACTCATGTCACAAGCAATAAAAGTTCACAATACAGAAATCCCTTACTCCCTGGCCTTCATATATTTCCAAATGTAAGAGTGTCCCAGTGGGGGAAGGTAAAAAATTTACTGCAATTTTCTTTACCTCCAGGTGCTGCACACACCAAGAACTTAGTAGAAGTTTTCCAGTTCCTAGAGAGAATATGAGTACAATAGGACCCTTCACAGCTTTTACTGAAGTGTCCTTTACAAACATAAAATCTTTTCCTCTCCTTATCTCCAAAAACCGTCACATGCAATCAACATCGTGTAATCAGACATGGAAGGTAAATATAAATAGGTGAACAGAATGCTAGTGAAAGACAGCTTTGGATACAAACTTACTCAGCTACAACAGTTGTTCCAGCCTTCCTCAAATCATGAGAAAATTTTCTGAGCCAGTGTTGCACTGCAGACAATGCCACAGTTCCCTCACTGGTAGCAGTGGCTTTCACACTAAATTCTATGTGGCCCTGAACAAGTCAAGGAAGCATTCCAGACAGTGCCTTACTGTAAGCCAGAGGTTATGACTTATCAATCCACAGTGCAACAGAAGACCAAAGCGACCATTGACCACATCTTCACAGCTTGGGTACACTTAGCAATGGGAGCTATCATGTCATCTATGATAAGCATAACTAAATAGTTGACACTGCAATATTCATGGAATTTTTTGCTTCTGGACAAGTCGACTATTCTGATAGCAAATGCTTTCAGAACTGCTGTGTAACCAGAAAACCGGGTATGGTGGATGTTAAGATTCTGCATTTCTTTCCCTGGCTTAAACACCAAGAGAAACAGCAGGCAGAGACAGCACAAGGAAGTACCAGTGGGGACTGGTCTTTCTCAAACACTGCATAGCAAAGGCAGATATTCCACACTGGAGGCTTTAAGACCAGTTCCCAGCTCTGGCCCTGTACAATGCCTTGGTTACTTAATCTGCTATAAGAGACAAGTCATAAAAAGAACAGATTTAGGAGAGTTTTGAACATAGCAAAAGCAGTATGATGACAATGTACAAGAATGAACAAATGTTAGTAGTGCAATAGAGGAGAGTCAAATAAGTATCACAGTTTCAGAATTTAGAAGATTTGGAATTTTGCAAAATCTTACAAGACCCAGTGGGGACCAAAGGAAGAAGACTAACAGAAAGTCAAAGAAGCAAGCCAGGGGGTTAGAGGGAAGAGAACAGAACGCAGGAAAAAAAAATAGATCTGTTGCTTTGTTTAAATGCTTGTGCCTAAATAGAACATCACTTCAAGCAAAATTTTGGAAAGTGACCCCCAACTGAAATCGAACAATCATAAGGAAGGTTAACTGAAATGTGAATCTGCAGTTCTTCCCATAACAGTAATAAGTAATAAGCTCAAATACATGGGATCTGAATGCTAAGCTTTGTTCTGACAGTGATCCATTGATTTTCAGTCCATAAAATCAAGATAATAGAGCTTTCTTCCACCTACAGAGATAAAGGAATAAATGTGAGCTTCTCAAATACTACCGTGACGAGTGTTCTGCAAAGGACTATGAGAAAAAAGGGCATTTACAATAATCCAGGCTCTTTCAACAAGAATTAAAAGAATAAATATCTGTCTCATTTCTCCAGATATGATCCACTGCCTACAATGAGAAAGGCAGATGCCTGCTGAAAAACGACCACGGGATTATCAAATTAAAGATATTGGCACAAAGCAAATATTTAAGGAAGTGAAGTAGAGCTGACCGTGCAATCAGGTTACTGAATTTTTTTTAATTAATTTTGAAACACAGCAATGTTGTATCTAGATTCCAGTTCAAGAGAAGAAGTGATCAGAGACGGGCTCTGATTCTATGCACAATGGAGCAAATGCCATCTCAAAGATGAATGCTCAGGACTGAAATTCCTTGTGCTGGTATGCAGGAGTTTATTTTGTCACAGTGTGAATTTAGTTTTCAAAAGTGATCTTAGTGTTTTACTTCAGTACTTTTTTCACAAAACTCCTATTTAATTCTTGTTTGTTTTCGAGTTAAATTGCATTCTACTAGGATAATTAGGAAAATAGAAAGAAATTACATCAAAAGATTACCTAGTTCAGCTATTTCAAATAAAAGGAATTTAAATTCTATTACTTACCCTATATATTAATAAAACGAAAAAAGTTCTTGCAGCTGTGATATTTGGGAGTATAAATACCTTTTTTTTTACTCAATTTGGATATTATTTATTTCAATACTAAAAAATATACCTTAGCAACTACCAAGTTCTATTTAACAACATCAAAATACTGTTCTCAGTCTATATTTGACATCAGCCAGAATATTGTCAGCCGGCATTGTAAATACTGATGTACAAGAGCATCTGGTTAAGATATCTTAAATAGTATTTATATAGTAGCTTTTTCTTTTGGATTAGGAAAATACTTGACTTTTTTTGTATAAATAAAACTATTTTAAATGCATACATTGTAAGTGTTCATGAGAATTTTGGGGGGGTTTGTTGTGTTTTTTGCTAACATCACAGAAATGAGGAAACTACAAACAGAAGTATCCTCATTAATTAAATTACATTCTATATACTAAACATATTCATGAATATACTTTTTATTGTAGAATGGAGGAAAAATGTGTTTCTTCATACACAAAATTCTCATTTTGGAATTTAAAAAATACCATAAAAATTAGAATACCTCACTTTTGTCTTTCAAAAGTAAATATTTCTGTAATTTGAAAAAAATCACCTTGGGTGACTAATGTCACATGGGTTATACTAAACTGCGATGTGTAAAGTAGCATTCTTTACAAAAGCCTTATGTTAATATTCCCAAACCCTTTGGTCTTTCTGTGGGCACATAATGCTGTGTTTAAGGGAATTGTTCCAGAACTTCATCATTACTGCTACAGTAAAACAATACACATCTTTTCAGATATTGAATACAGCTTCATTACTCAAGTTTAACATCAAATATATTTTTATTATTTAGCTCTTCCACAGATAATGCAGGTAAGTTCCCAGCCTGTTTCTAATTAGAACTTTCTGAAAATATATACTGTATTGTGCAGCCTATAGGGAAAATAAGGCATCTGACAAAGAAAAATGATATTATTATCAGCATGTTTCATCATTACTATCAACATTCACATTTAAAAGTATCACGACACTCTTTCAATATTTATTCCTGGAAACCCATTTCATGTGTTCATATTACCATGCTATTTCATACTGTTAGCTACTGGGAAAATATGGATTTATTTATAAGTATAAACCAGTTCATTAAACTCCTAGCTCTGATTATACTTTGACATTATACTTACTGAAAAAGACAACCATAATCCATATAAATGCCTCCAAAGGAAACAAAAATTCTCAGCTGACTTATGAATTCATGACTTGCATATTCTGCCCTTTGTTTTGCCTCTCAGAATAAGAGCTATCAGTATACATTGACATTTCAAACTGAAAAGTGAATTCAGTTTTTGTACTTTTTCCTACTAGTGGAAACATTATTAAACTACAGCCCACATTAGATACCACAAACACTTCCCACTCTAGATTCCCACTCTCAATCACTAGTATTTGCAGACATTTTATTTGCAGTATCATAAGTGCCTGAATAGGATGCTGCATAAAAGAAACAAAGCACCTAATTTCTTAGTAACTGACATAAGTAGAAACTTTCAGACAGCTCTTACTTTCCGAATTAGAACCTCATCAATCAAAACACTAGAAAAAGGTAAAGCTAAGTGTCCCAGACAAAAAGCAAATGTTGTCAATGTACATCACAAATAGAACTGAGATTTCCAGTAATTGCTCAGCTGAAAGGCATTGTAAAAATGTAGAACTCCACACTGAACTCTCAGTGATTTTTGGATTAAATCTGTCCATGCTATAATTTTAAGTGGCAGTTCTTGTCACCTCTTTCGCAGGGAACTCAACCTGCTCCTTAAGACCCTCCTCAGGATTGCACAACTCCAAACATAAATTGCTCTGCAAGCAGAATTTGCTGATGTTATGGAACGAGAAGCAAACCATCTCCTTCTCTCAGGTCTCTCGGACGCTTACAAGAAGCACAGGGGAAAAAAAAAAAAAAAGGTTGAACTGCAGGCCTCACTTCTTTGGATTCAGCCCAGGACATGGTTAGCCTTCTGCAAGTGCACATTGATTGCTGGCTCACTTCCAGTTTTCATCCACCAGTACCCCAAGACCTTCTCTGAGCTGCTCGCAATCTCTTCATCCACGAGCCTGCATTCATACCAAGGGTTGTCCCAACCCAGGTGCAGAATCTTGTACTTGGCCTTGCTGAATCTTGTTCACATGGGACCACTTCTCAAGCTTGTCCAGGTGCCTCTCTATGGCATCCCATCCATATGGTGTGTCAACTGAACCACTCAGCTTATGCCATCTGCAGACTTGCTGATGGTGCACTTGAGCCCACATATCATTCGCAATTTATTTAAAATTTGAAAGATTATGTAAGGAAGAACACAAAAGTGGAGATTTGTGTACATTTATTTAGGTGCATAATATTTAACAGGCAAGAGGAAAATAAACTTCAAATTTTGGTTCATAAATTCTCTCAAAACTTTACCATTCAAACGTTAAAAAGAAAGAGTGAGGAAGCAAATGAAGTATGCATTTACTTTCTTTGTATACAAAACTGCTTATTTGTATCTCTAGTTTAGTCGTTGAGCTGGAGGTGGGATTAGTTTGATCTGACACACACTTGCAAAAGGATAACTGTTCAGAGGGGAAAATATGCCCCACTTCCACTACAATTCAATTTCTCTTTAAAAACATATGTCACCCCATCCTATTTGTTGACCAAACCATTGCTGAACTTCAGGAAAATAGAACAGTATTTAAGCAGCCAAAAATTGCAATAAAATACTCTTAAGTTCCAGAACTAGAACATTTGATTTTTTCTTTTACTGTGGCCACACAGAAAGCATCCATGAGAGAACTTGGAGGATTTGTAATAACAAACCTTTTAGCTATTTCAACACTCCTACTCATGTCAATGACAGGCATTAACTTCATCATTGCTCTGTTTCTCTTTTTGCTGCTTTGCAATTCTGCAGTCTTGCATGCAAATCTAGGGTGTTAGCCTGGATTTACTGCCCTCCTATCCTACTACACAGACCTAGATCAGCTCTGTGTCCCAATTCTCTTTGTTGCAAATGCCTTTTGCCAGGTCGACACACCTCCCATTTTTCTCTCTTTTCTTTGCTACCACTATTACTTTTTCTCTCTCTCTGTTTTCCAACTGTTTTATCCCTCTTCCCGTACTAGGGTGCCAGAAAAAACAAAGAGTGATTTTGCTGTGTGACTGCCTCCTCAGGTTGGCAGACACTTTCTGACTATCTTACTATTCACATTTTTTGTAGCATTGGACCGTGCTAGCATCACTGTTAGGAAATAACTTGCCAAATGTTTTATCGCCAAAATACCATGAAAATGAATCCACTGTGAACAAACTGTGAGCAAACCAGCATAAATTTTTGCCCATGATACAAAGGTTCCAAGTGTTTCAATTCCAGAATGCAGTTCTAATTTAATTTCTTTTTTGAATATGAAAATTTTGCTTGACCAAATCTTACCCTTTTTAAATTTAGTTAGGTCACAAACAGTCTTTTTTTTTTAACCCTCCTCAAAAGCTCCAGTTTCTCTATTTGCTAAGAATTATAAACATTTGTAGAACAAAATATGAAATCTTAATAGCATTACATACATCTTACAACACAGATATTATATAAATGTCCGTTTTCTTAAGGGCAATATTTAAACCAGGAACATAGAAAAGACTAAAGATAAAACACAGAAATATGTTCAGATAAAAAGTGGTTAATCCCAAAGACTTGAGTTATAGAGGATTAAGGGGCTCCTGTAGGGCCGATGTTTGCTTATCAATGTCACAGAACATAGAAAGCAAACAGAGGGAGAAAACGCATGATTTTTCACTGACTACAGATTTTCCACATTCTAGATACCCACAGTAATAAAAGCAGTCTTCAAAACTGTTCAATAAACTCTGGTTTCCCTACAGACTTTGTAAAGGTACTAAGGAGTTTTGCTTTCTCAGTTACATCCTCCAACTCTTTTCCATAGTCCATAGCTGTTAATACTGCAATCGTCATGTGTGGCAAATATTTACAATTTGCATTCATAAAGAAAATCATTAACACTCAGGCAAATTACAGGATAGAAAGGAGGTCACAACTAACAAGTCTACCCTTATAAATTCACCTCACTGCATGAGATCTACATTATAATGATTGTATACTCTTGTCCTTTCCATTCTTAACAAAGATATGTTGTGTTCTTCTCCTCACTGCCTTAGGAGAGCATCCCATCCCAAACAAACTCTTCCTGTGAATGTGAGTAATGCCAAACAGAAGATAAGAATGTGTAGGTTGTTTATTAATAATTTGAATCAAGAAACTACTTATGAAAAATTAAAGTCCCTGTAGATATAAATGTCTAAAACTGCAAAATAAATTCTGAGACAGAAAACTGGGAGATTTAGATTAAACACTTAAAATATTTCATTGCCACTTTGAACATAGTATCAAAAAACTGAAAGTCTATAATGAAACTATCTCAGCTTTCTCATACTTAAGAATTTGTTGTGTCAAAACGCTGTTTTATTATATTTAAGTCAGGGTCTGTCTAAAAGCAAAACATAACCTACCTTTTTTTCTTCTATAATTTCTTCAGACTAAGCATTTTGTTTCATGAGGAACGCACATGAAGAAAGAAGAACATGTCATATGCCCACTTTTCACTTTTACCACAATCCTACATTGTATCATGCCATAATTCAAGTGTTATGACACAACCTACTTTAGGAGAAAGAATGTAGATGGCATGCTTTTTTACTTCTTAGTCATATGTGTGATGGTATAAAAAGATATAATCCTTACAACTTTCTTATCAGAGAGATATTTTAACCCTGGACTTCTAAAGTGCATCTGCTATCCACAATCAGTTCGAATTTCTCTGACCCAAATATTACTATTCCACCAATATACTTATCTCTTGCATTACTGAAACTGCATTTGTGATCTTTTTTTAACATTCTTATTAAAAGAAACTGTAAAAAATTTATTAAGATAAATCACCCTCATATGGAACTATTTGTATAAATGTAATTCAAATACTTTATTTTATGAATAATATTAATTCACTAGAAGAGATTACTAAAAATTTCAATCAAAGATGAGGCACAGCTTTGCAAAAACATTGCAGCCTGGGCACAGATGCAATTAATAATTATGCGCAGATTAATTTCACAGCAGAGGTACAAATGCTTTACTTAACCACATCTGCACAGGCATTTCAGAACAGATTTAAATCTGCTATGAAAATTCACTATCATAACTCTTAACCAAGGTTTATAATACTATTAATCAATCTGAAATTTTTTTCTCTCCATTCAAAATTGTGCCTCCTTGAAAAAAAATGGTTTGATTTTCAAGATTTTTTCAAAATAAAAGTTAGGAAAAAATAAATACCATCTTTGGAATTGTGCAAGCAAGCAGAATACTTTCTTCTTTATTTCTCATTTAAAGATTTGTAGGATTAAAAGTATTATTAAGCACAATAAACTCCAAATATTATACAGATCCTCCACATAAATGTTCACTTCCCAGTCAGATATTTAAATATTTCCTTCTGCTTAACAATCTTTTTTCATTCATGCATTTTGCCCAATATTAAAATTTTCTGCCAGCTTCAATTTTATGTTGTTTTACTTGAGAAGAAAATTTCTTAAGAAATCTGAGTCAAATGACCACTTAACACTTTCACGAACTGTATTATTGTCATGTTCAGCCTCAACTAGCTTCTACAAGAAAAATCTAGGCTAGGAGCACCAATCTTTTCAAGAAAGCAGGTGAGCATTTGCATTTGGTAACTTGAAGGCACTTAAGATTAACTGCCTTGATTGTGTAATTAAAACATAAATCCTTGTTCAAACTGATACATATGAGAGATTTCCTATTAAATTCAGGGGAACAAAAAATATTCTGAACAGATGAATTCAACAGAAAATAAACTCAACATCTAAATCTTCGCATAAACTCTTCAAAATAAATTATAAATTTATTTTATAAAATAAAGCAGAAAACATACTTTCTTACGCTAGAGTTGGACAATTTGGTGGCTTTATAATCAGTGATAATGCCTTTCCCAATATTCAGACTGAAAGCTGGCTACAGTTAGGATCACAGAAAAAATCCTACTGACTGCAGTAGAGCCTGGATTTCACCACTGCAGAGCAGCTCAGAGACACTTCTGGCTGTCAGGGATCTGCAACTCTTATCTTGCCATCCTGGAAACAAAAGACTTTTGCTTTTAGACTGCTTTACTAACTGTTACTTATGTGACAGCTGTTCTTGCTGATTAGCTTCATAGGCCAGACCAGAAAACCGTGAGGTGGTTGACTGAGAGAATCTGAAATAGTCTTCAGGAATGCTATTGCAATCACTATTACATTTTCTCCGTTCTTCACATTCAATTTTTTTCTGTCATTTTCTTGACTTCTAAATAACCAGTTTCAAAAGCATCCAGCTTTTGAAATGTCTTTATGCTATCACCACTATCATAACCAGTATGAGAAGCTCAGATGTAGTAAGCAATGTTGTCCAAACTGACAACAAAAAGAAAGGAGGAGAAAAGGCAAGGCAATAAGTGCAGCCCCAAGCTAAAATCTGGAGATGAAGTCCTACCCATTCTCAAACAATGTTTACATAGTACTGTACCTATTCTATTGAACAAAGCAATCACCAATAGGAGAAAACCTTTCCCATTTCTTTGTAATCTCTCTTCCTTTTTCTATCCTAAAGGCAAGAAATAACATTAGCAAACGTAAATGAGCCAAAACATCAAAGCCACACACACCTTAATGAACTGTTCTTCTGCTGCAACAGTGAAAACAGATACATATATTATTCCTATCCTAATAATACGCATCATCTATAGAGTCAAAGGGAACAAGGTTGATATGCTGGTTTAGATTACGACCTGATAAGCTTCATTAGAAAGACATCTACTTTAATCCACTCTATCCTGCAGGTGGCTAGCACTGTTAGCAGATACGCACAGAGCCTAATCAAATTTTCTCAACTTTGTAGGTAGAACTGAATGTTTTTGCACTGAGAGCTGGTGATATCCCATCAAAGAGAGGGGATATCAGAAGATATGGAGCTGATGATGAGGGTAAGAGAACATTTAGAATCAGGTTTGTTGTTCCTCCTGCCTCCAGGCTATGGCTGTCACTGCAGCTTGGAGAGATTGCTCAGCTCATGGTCCCCCTCTCTCCAGCAGCAAACACTGCACCAAACACTAGCATCTCTTGCAGCAGCCAGCTCAGCATGCAAAATAATCGACTGGGCAATTTCACCAACCCTGATTATCCTGGGCTGCTGCCTACTTAGATTAGTCCTGAAACCCATCCAGGATATTATCTACAGAGTCAGCTGCGAAGTCCTACATGCTTACTTCTACCACCTCTGCCAAAGATGCACAAACAAGCCCTCAACTGGAAAGGGCGTAATTGTATTTACTCAAATTGTGATCATGCTAGTAAGATCAGCCACTCTACTGAGCTTATTAGCAGTCACACACTAACATGAGGAAATGGCTGTTGAACTGGGAGTGGCAAATGCCCCTCTAGTTCAGAGCAGAGAAGGGGCTAGCACTTAGCTATGTGGGTATGTTCAAGTGCTAATTTTATCCATTTTCAACTTGTTAATAGTTCAAGCCTATCCAAGTAACAGAATACATCAAACTTAGCGACACAGAAAATTATGTTCTTTCTAGCCATCCTGAAATAGTCGATGCCACATTTATTTTAAGAGTCTCAATACGTTACTTCCATAGGAAAAGGCCTTACAGAGTATGTGATGCCAAGTTTATTGAGTATCCTTAGTTTTCCTAAACTCTAATTTTTGCTTGGTTCATTGCAAGTAGTTTGGGATAGAGAATACCTTTAGAAAGCATTTCAGCCCGTGTTCGTTCAGGCTGGTGTTACTTACTGCATTTCTGAAATCACTGTCACTGCTCACACTTTCAGGAAGATACATTGATTCAGCACAAACTCTCTCCAGCATCAGCTTGCATCGCAATCCCCTCTGCCACAAAAAGCTTTGTGTTCAACCCATAAGAGTTGACAAAAGACTTTTTCTGTTTCTCACACCACCCAACCAGTGAGCAGGCTAGGGGTGCACAAGAAGCTGGGACACCGGAGCCCAACTGACAAAAGGAATGCCCCATACTAAACAATATGTCATGCTCAGCAATAAAAGCTGAGGAGGAAGAAAAAAAGATCTGAAAGAACACAAATTCTTCTGTAGTTCAGGGGTAAAATACTTCCTGCTTGTTGTCACTCATTGACAAAGGCATTCATCAAGAAATGGATTATGAAATCTAGCTCCTCCATTTTTTATTTAACATTTGGATTTCCGTTATCATGGGCTTCATTCTTTTTTCACTTTTAAATATTATCTGAACATGTTAAGTCAAATTATTGCAGCTTTTAGATTCGTACGTAGTAAAATATAATATTGAACCTCAGCCAGTTACAAATTAACTTCCAAGTATATTTATCATTTTCAAGTATATAATAAATCTTTAATGAATAATTTATTGAGCCTAATTTTAAAATTCATATTTTCTCCTCGAATAGTTTTAGCAATGCCTTCTCTCTCTGATTTTAAATTCACAAAGCATATTTTTCTAATAAAATTAAGAGTCAAATTGTAGTATCATGTAATCTATTCTCTTGTCACTGGAATGATAGTGATAGACATAACCATTACCCTTTGGTGTTTTGGATGCTCTTTTTAAATGTCAGGAATATCAATTTTTAAAAAAACCCTTCTTCCAATAAAACTTATCATTCCCTTTTCCATAGATCTTTTCCTACATTAATTTTTATTTAATTATAATATTTTTTTTTAAATAATATTAATCCATTTACAGGTTTGCTAGCTCACAACATCTAAATAACTGTACTGAAAACCAAAAGCAATCAGGCAGGTTGTACATTGCACATAACAAACCATAATCTCAAGCAGAAATGTCATTCTTTAACTAAAACACTATATTATTTTCTCTGCTTGTGCCTTCACATCTTTTAAATTCAAAATTCCTCATATTAAAAGGTGGAAAAGACATCTAGTTAAAATCCAGAGCAGAGCAGTTAGGAAGTCTGTTTAGAGATCAAACTAAGAATATTTTATCTTTTTTAGTTAGGTTGAGTCCTCATAATTATTAATGAAGATGCATCAAAACTTAATATGACAACGTTTTGCCATCTGCAATAAGCTTAGGAGCCCGGATTACATATAGGCATGAGTGTTGCCCCCTGTTACTGTTCCCATACAGTCTTAGGCAAATGCAGAAACCCACACCTTATGATTCATACCACTGACTTTACCAGTATGACTTAAAATGCATAAAATAAAATAAAGCCTCTATATCTTTTAAGATGAAGGTTTAAAACACGTGCAAGGCTAGATGAATACCTGGAATCTAAATCCTCACCTTAAATGACAACAAAAATCATGTATTGGAATGAACTATTAAGAGACATCATAGATTCCCATCTCTCCTTCACACAAATGCTGGATGTCTTTCAAGAAATGCCCTTTGATCAAACATAAGATATTCTTCAGTCATACAAGTTATTGAGCTCAATAACAAATGAACACAGGACACTGAATGGACTGTGATAAATAGCAGGTCTTATTAGATGTTGTAATGGTAAGTATTCATTTTAAATTCTCTGAAGTTGTAAAAACAGTTTAGAAAAAAAAAAACCAAACAGAAATACTGCACAAGTACAAAAGCAGAGTTTTCCTGCTCAATAAAGCATTGTCAGTTGACCAAGTTAGACTCAAGGCAGCAATATATTAGTTCTGTAAAAGCAGTAGTCAAACATTAGGGCCCTCTTGAGTATGCCTCAGTCTGGACTATGGAAATACAGCTACTGTTTTGTGCTTATGTTTTTATCACAAATAGTGCACAAGTACATGATCTGATGGGGCTGTCTAGTTCAGCAAAATCTGCTTTATTTTTACAGTGAATATAATAGGCAAAGCATTTGGTGGATTATGCTACATAATACCAAATTTAAACCTCTAATAGGCAGGCCAGATCCCTGGCCTTGAAAAAGACCTACTGTGCACTCCTAAGCCACCCAAGCAGGCTTAGCCAGCCATCTGATGAATCGGCCAGTGTGAAAAGTTTTGGGGTAGCATAGAAATGACAATGTCAGGTACTTGGCATATGCTTGTGGGACAAAAATATTTCTGCACCACAGTAAGCCTTACATAATAAAGTATAAATAGGAGAAGCAAAAGCATATTTATGTTTCCAATGAACTAGGACATCTCAATCTGATTTGATACAGTATAATAACAGCTGTGCAACTGTTTGTTAAACTACAGCTGTATCTACCATAAGTCAAAATGAGATCCTACCTGTCCTGTCTCCCAAGAGCAGTAGAGCTTAAGGGAGCTGTTGTATATACCTTCAGTTACATATTAAATAAACAAACATAATGAGAAAAGATTAAATAAACAAACACAAGGAGAAATATCTACAAATGAATACAGATCCAAAGACTGAAGTGATGGGAAAAAATGCAAATCCATCAATTTATCTTCTACAACTGAGTTGAATTCCGTTGCATCATTCACTATTAGACAATACATTTCAAAATTATTTACAACCCCTCTTGACAAATATGATTAGAAAAGATTTGCCAAATGTACTAGCTGTTCTCATAGAAGGATAAATCTTTAATAACTTCCACTCTTGAAGCAGCAACATTTTCCAAAGGAAGCTGGAGAAAAAACATCCAGCTAGAAGCATCTAGAGAACTACAAGTACTCAGAAAAATGTATGCAGCAGCAAAAAGAATAAATAAATGTATTAAAAAACTAAAAAGATATTGAAACTTGTTTTACAGAATCACAGAATCATAGAATGGTTTGGGTTGGAAGAGACCTTAAAGATCACCCAGTTCCAACCTCTCTGCCTTAGGCAGGGACAGACACCTCCAACCAGACAAGGCTGCTAAAGACCCCATCCAACCTGGCTTTGAACACTTTGAGGAAGGGGGCATCCACAAGTTCCCTGGGCAACCCGTGCCAGTGTCTCAACACCCTCATTGTGAAGAATTTTGGTACCTGAAGTTCTGCTTTGTGAACTTGCTGATCCCATGGGGAGGACCATGTAATAGTGAACAGGAGACACAGTTTTTATGTCTCATTATTGCCATAGGAATTACTTGATAAAACTGTTTCGTGCATCTGTATCAGAGGCCTTGACTGTAGGAATTTACTCAAAGAAAAGTATTTTTACAAGTCAAAATAAATTATGACAATTAGCTTAAGTAAATTGCAGAAAGTACTATCTGAACAATATTTAACATATTATAATTCTCTCCAATCAATATGAAGAGTATCTCAGTCTAAGTATGGGTCCATGATGATCTATTCCATAAGGAACAAAATATTAACACATAGCGTTGGCTTAAAAAGGTGATTTTTGAAAGGATTTTACACTCGTTTCCTTTAATACAATAAGAATGTCATACAGAGCTTTCACACAAATCTCTTTAATTATTTGGTATAATTTTTAAAACCTTCTTGTTCAGACCATATTTCAACTTGTCAGAAAGGATCTATCATCAAATGTGCAGACAGAGGGAAAAGGGTTTAATTTCTCTTCAAGTATTACGGGTGAATGCATCTCATTTTTCTCTGTGTATTTCTTCCTTCCTCAACCTTGGCTTCCCCTTGAGCAAGAGGCATTTTGAATATTATTACAACAATTCCTAACATGAAAAAAACCCAGAGAGCAGGGGCTGGAATCAGGTAAAAAACCCCACTTGTTCAAAATGAGGCCTTGCAAGAGTATACTTATTGTAGAAACCTTTGACTGGCTGTTCAGTTCAGGTCTGCGTAACTATACTGATATTAATGGAGTTATATATGCAGGTAAACAAAACATTTATTTTACTCTAGAACAGAACAGTCAGAAGAAACAGAAAGGCACTAGGCTAAAGGTCTGTTCTAGTTTAAAAAACAAAGTATTTGAGAAAAGCAGAGCAAGTAGGATAAAAGAGAGAACTAAATAAATAATGGATTTATGTATTGCAGAGCATCACAATAAGCTAATTTTAGTAAAAAAATCTATCACCAATGTTCAGCTATATTCTCTAAATGTCAAATCTTTTTGTGTTAGTATTTAAAAAATAATAATAAAATCCCACACAGGGAAAAGAACAAGAAGTGCAGACATAGTTGTAAGATTAAGTGCTAAAAAATCTGGAAATGGCACAGTGAATACTAGCAATCCCAGTCTCGTTACCAGTCCCATATTCCCACTGGCAAGCACTGGTCCTCCCCTCTTCCTCCTCTCTCTGCTCCCCAGCCACAATCTGCCCTTGCCGGAGTCAGCAGCTTCCTCTCACTCCCACAACCTTCTGTGTCAACCATCTACTCCCAGTGACAGTTTCTCCACCTCCTGTCCCTGCCACAGAATTCTTGTCCCAGTTTAATGGTTTTCCTACACTGTATGAGTCATCTGTTTTCCTTCCCGGGATTAGCAGGATAAGGAAAATATGTCAAGAATACAAAATATATGGTCTTTCTTTTGTACTCCTGTAGTGCCTTAGTCCAGAGCAGCTACATGGAAAATCCTCATGTCTATGAGTACAAGGAGAAAATTAGTCAAGAATTCCTTAAGAAAGGTCCCTATATATTGTGATTATACACAGGAGCTTCAACACATTCAGAACAGCCATAGATATTAGCAACTTAATACTCACAATTGTCTCCTAAGCCTATGTGAGCTATGATTTTTATTCAGAGGCCATAATGCAGCCAACTCTGTGTCAGTTTTCATAGTGACGTGAAGTGCACATATCCCCACATGAAGGTGATACACCATTTCAAATGTCTTAAGTACACCACAAACAGCCAAGTCTCACTGAGAAAAGAAATAACTGATAAAACAATTTCCAAGTAGGAAGTCCGAAGGTGTCTTAATGTCAGGCAGTGCTACAACCTGGTTTTCACAAAGTCCAGGTGACTTGCAACTGTTATCTATAATTAACAACTAAATTATATCATTACAATGTACTTCCATAGTACTTCTTACTCTACATTTCACCATTGTCAATAAAAAGCCAACTTCAGCTTCACCTAGCTCTGTAAAATGCTCAGTGATGTGTATCTGAAGTTACTGAAGGTCATTGCCTTCACAGGGTGATGGGATTTCACACTCACACTACACAAATCTAAACAGTTCAAAGAGACAGGGCACTGTGTACAAGTCTCTTTCAAGATACCTAAAAAGAACAGAGCTGTTGACTAAGAACTCGCTGCTCTCATTGAATTTCATAGGCATGCAGAGACTAGCACTTCAAAAAAAACAAAGCTTTTATTTTCCACTGGAAGGCATCTTGTCTAGTCACCTGCTCTACTGTACCAAGGAAGGCGTTAATACTAGCAAATCAGAATGATAATGTTTTACAGCCAGCTTCATTCACTTTGTACAGATATAAAGGGAGTTGAGCAACAGAAAATCAGGCTTAGGAGAGTGCTGAATGGGAATCATGACAAGATGCTTTCTTGTATATCTATGTTTACTACACTTTTCCTTTCTTACAGAAAACTATTAGTGAAAAAGACAACAGCATTGATCATATATTACATTTTCTGGTACAAAGTTTGCCATAACCATATATCTTTGTGAGCTTAACCTACAGCAGTAATAGGAAGTATTGTCATTTTCATAGACGCTTTTCGTCATCTTACAAATGTGCTATAACAGATTCTTATTTGCTCAAGTTTACAGCTTAGAGAAGTCATCTTTTTCCACAGGCCAGGACTGAAAAGCCATTAATCTCATAAGGTATCTGTACAGCAGTAGTCGGCCTCTGTAGTGATGACATCGGCAGAGTAGCTCAGCGCAGACTCATCACGGGAATATTTACCCAGGATTTCAGCAGCCAGCACTATCAGTACTTTAACTACTACCTTCAAAAGCAGCTCCCATCTAACAGGATGCAAAATACTACAGTAATTCTTCAGCTCACTAAGATGAAAGAAAAGTGTTCATTTGTAGTAATGGTAGTGTAGTGACCTAAGA
The DNA here is from genome assembly GCA_033558185.1 of Dromococcyx pavoninus. Taxonomy (NCBI): domain Eukaryota; kingdom Metazoa; phylum Chordata; class Aves; order Cuculiformes; family Neomorphidae; genus Dromococcyx; species Dromococcyx pavoninus. The sequence continues at coordinate 482,672 of JAUMJL010000401.1, read as the reverse complement.
TGGCTCAATAAAATTCAGGTAAATATTGTATTTGGTCCAGATCAGCGGGCATGAGAGAGGATATGGAATTCATTCAAGATGAAAATGTCCTGCTGGCTCACCACAGTTCACCTTACTGAACCCTGCTTCAAGACGAAACCTTGTCCTCCCTCTTTCTACTCAATGCTTAAGGTGAGACACTGGGACTTGGTGCCTTCTCAGCTTTTAATGAGGACTTTAAATTGGTTCAATCACTCTACCAACCTTACTTTCTGCAATGACTTTATGCTTTTACAATGGAATTCACAGTGAATTATACGAGGCAACAGACTACATATGTCTCAAAGCAAGGAACTTTCAACCTCAAATATATTTTCTACACTGAAGAGACAATAACAGCCTTTTAAACTGTTCTTGGATGACTGGTCTGAAGTTCAAAACTATTTCTGGTGGCCTTCATCAGTCAAAATCTTTCAAGAATAAATTTAATTCCTTCAAGTTATCAATAGGCTAGCTTAGGAAAAAATGTTCTTTGTTGTAATTCTCTCTTTTTTAAATACATTAAAATTGCCAAATGGAAACAGAACAGGAAAAGTTTCAAAATATCTCAGCTTTTAGAACTCTCAATATCAACAGATTTTCAGAAATAAGCTTAGAAAACTTTTTAAATCCAAACTTTAACTTGCAGAAGAAATGTTAAAATTCTTTAAAATTATAAAATCTGATGAAAAATACTGCATGCAGTCACTTCTTAGATAAGGCATCATATACTATCTAGACACCTCACATAGTGCATCACAAGTCAAGTTTTTCCTTGTTATATATATAAAATGGCCTGTAAATATGCGTAACAGTAAATAGTTATGTAGATTTGTGATGAAAACTTTTATTTGATTCTTATTTAGATTATGTAACTAATGTCCATGTATTTCCATTTTCCAAGTAAACAGATTATATAACTGTGACTCTTAAATATATTCATAATCTAAATGTTCAGAAAGGCTGAAAGTATAAACACTGGAACTATTTCTTAAATAATATTTCTCCACTATGCTATTGATCTGAGTACATTTCCATAAAAATTACTGTCTTCAATCTGGTCTAAATTTCAGTGACACAGGTATTTTTATGGATGTATTCATGCACTTCATCTGTCTTTACACATCTCAAAGGAATATCTTAACACAGAGAATACAGCTGCATGAATACAGGCTATTAAATTCACTTTTGCATTGAAACAGAGGAGACATAAACCACATAAACCATAGCCTGTATTACCACCACACACCCTTCTCTCACAATCTACATCTCCATGCTCATAAATGCTATGCAGATTTTCCAAGTTCCAATCAACAGGGTAAAATGAAAAATCATTTGTGTGACTTCCCACAGTACTTGAGGCAATTTATCAAGTTAATTTTCAGTTAAATATTACATGAAAGTAACTGTTTTAAATGTATCTTCAGGTCTGAAAGCTTGTATGTGCTGTAGCATGATCAGTCAAATCATTGACAAACTACATGACTTCAAAAAAGAGGGGAGGAACAAAGCAACGTAACAGAAAAATTATAAATTCAGTAAAGGGAAAAAGCACCGCTGAAAAATGTCAAGATTTTGATGAAAGAATTGGGAGAAGACTGCTGCATAGGTAACGGTGATCTTCACAGGAGGAACTCAGTTAAATTTATAATGTGATATCTCTCCATTTTTCCCTCTCTTTTATCCTATGATTGTTCATTTAATGTGTAACAATGCCCAAACACAATCACCTAGTAGTTACAAATTAAAGACTGTGGACTTGCTTTGTCCTCAACATATCTGGATATTCTAAGATGTAAATCCCTTAGCAGTAGAGCATGATACATTTTATAGAAATATTTTCAAAATAAATTATAAATTATAAATTTCAAGTGCTTTCATATTTTAAAGCCATATAGAGAACTTTACAACTAAAAAAGTGATGATTTATAGCCAAGAAAAAAAAATGTTAGTATAATAAACACTGCTCCTGGTTTTGTTTCCCCTGTGCAATAGTCTTTAACCTTTCCATGACAAATAGGATCAGTTCAATAGAAAAGGTGAAAATGTCAATGTATGCTATAACATAAAACTTCACTCTTCAGAGAGATGTAGGTTATTATGGTTGGAGGAAGAGAGAATTTTCACAAATAGGGTAAAATTCAGTTCCTAAACCAATAATCAGGGAGCATGATTTTCAAAGGCACTCATTATTTGTCACATTGATTTTCACTGGTGGGGTGCTGGGGAGATGCAGTATTTCATCCTTTTGAAAAACTTCTCAGAAGTCTGTCTGAGAAGCAGGGACAGATTTCTGTAAAGCTGTAGTAGCGATGCTTTCTGCCCTAAGCTGCCTGGTTCACTCCTTGTTGCTATTGCCTTCATCACAAGATCAGTTCCAAAGTTATACGGCAGCCTCTGAACAGTTGTAGTTGAAATTACAGCCAGATCCACTGAAGTACACAGAAATTGGTGCCATTTTACCAAATTTATTCATGCCAAGTATCTCTGGTGCTTAGATTGTGAATTGCAATGGATAAGGCTTGGATGGGGAGAGAACTGGGAAAAGGTGGAAAGGATGTGCTTTCCTCTGGAAAGCACGTGCTTCCAGCTGTCACCTTTACAATACAAAATTTAATCTCAAGCAACTTCTGTGGATAACTTCAGGTCTTGAGTGGCACATTTGGGGAAGCTTGGGTCGATAGAGCTAAAGGATAGAGGATCCTAGGAACCCAGTTTTCAGGTAAGCGACATACATAGAGTCCATTCTGCTCATTCCCCCTCCACTTCTCTTTCTCTACTACTTCCCTTCTGATTATCCTATCTTTAATGAAATACACATAAAAATATCTGAAGAACAAGAAAGATGACTACTCCACCTACTCCACCTGGATTACTGTGTCCATTTCTGGAAGCCACATGACAAGGATATGGAACTGTTGGAACAGGTCCAGAGGAGGCCACAAACATCATCAGAGGACTGGAGCACCTCTACTATGAGGACAGGCTGAGAAAGTTGGGGCTGTTCATCCTAGAGAAGAGAAGGTTCTGGGGAGACCTTATAGTGACTTTCTAGTACCTCAAGGGGCTACAGGGAAGCTGGGGAGGGACTTCTCATGAGGGCATGTAGTGTTGTAGTGGATAAGGGGAATGGCTTTAAAGTGAGGATGATGAGACACTGGCATAGGCTGACCAGGGAAGCTGTGGATGCTCCCTCCCTGGAAGTGTTCAAGGCCAAGTTGGATGGAGCCTTGAGCAGCCTGGTCTAGTGGGAGATGTCCCTGCCCGTGGCAGGGGGTTGGAACTGGATGATCATTAAGGTCCCTCCAACCCAAACCATTGCTGATCTCTTCTGTCTTGCAGCCTATGATAGGCTAGACGTAATGGCAAGAAGATGTGCCAGGGGAGGTTCAGATTGGATATTAGGAAGAGGTTTTCATCCAGGGAGTGTTGGAGCTCTGGAACAGCTCCCCAAGGAAGTAGTCATGGCATCGAGTCTGCCAGCATTCAAGAAGCACTTGGACAATGCCCTCAGTCACATGGTTTGAATGTTGGGAGTGTGCTACGTAGGGATAAGAGTTGGACTCGATGATCCTTTTGAGTCCCTTCCAACTCAGGTAATTCTATGATTCTATGATTTTTAAAGAAATGTAAAAAAAAAGCATACCATATTACTGATAGAATACATCCAACTAAATGTTTTCGTTTTCATTAATTAAGTAAAATTATTTGACAATGGCCCTTTTATTTTCTGATAGTTAATTGAGGAAGTAGCAAAATTACCTGCAAAATCAGTTTAAATACGTCATAGGAAAGTACTATCATCATTTAAAATAACACTGAGTCTAATCCAGTCATTAAATTTGTCACAAAAAGGGCTGAGAGTTTTGGTTTACTAGGAGAAAACTCATTTCCCCAAAGTATGAAGAAAACCACGCTCCATGTATTCTAGAGACATAATATGTCATTTCTATTGCTGTTATTATTTCTGCTTGCTGGACTCCTCTGTGAAAAGAGGGATAACATCATAGCATTTAGCTAAATATTCTTAAAACTTAAGAGAAAAATTCTCTGATGTTTTTTTATTCTACCATGACATTGCAAAGAAATAAAATGTTTTGTGAAGAATCCAATGGGTCTTCATTTTGCCTCATATCTGTCAATTATGAATTAATAGCACTTATTTCTAACGCAAGACTTGGATCACAATCTCAAGTTACTAACATAGTTAAACTGAAATTTGGATTAGAAATAAGTGGACAAGGTTGGATAAAATACGAACCACCTCAATACGAAGCTTTGCATTTCTTAGGATTAGCTCCTTTCCAGGCACATTTGGAAAAGTAATTTCTTTCATTGTTCTTTATAGTAAAAATCAATAAATATTTACTGAGTTTATTCAGCAAATATTGCAGCTGCTAAGGTATGAAAGGATAATGGTAAATTATTTTTAAACTATAACACAACTTTCTTTCATTTTCTACTTAAATTTGAAAAAGATGAAAAAGTACTCATAGAAAGCTATGTTTTTTAATGACACTTTTAAGAATAGTCACCCAGACAATTCAGTGGTCTACAATTTCAAATGAAAAAGAAAAAAAAATCTTTACTGTCAGAATAGAATTTTTTTTATAACTTTCAGGTTAAAATACTTCTTGTAGTTAGTGTTAAAAAGATAAAGTTAAACTGAAGATAAGCTTCAATAATAAAAATTTTCCCCCAAGTCAAAAATATTAAAAATTGTTATTTATAATCAACTTAGTCTCATCTGGTGCCATAAATAACTACAACTAATGCACTAAAACACTTTAATAATAACTTATAGTTTTTCCACAGGCCAGGAGAGAATTAACCTGGTGCCCACACAACAATTCTGTTATAGCTGCAATTCCAGTAAAGTCCCAGAGTAAAAGGAAACATGATTAAAGAACTGCAGTCTTAACGGTTTCTATATAATTTCAGGTTGTAATTTAGTTAAGATTTTAATCAATAAAATTGAGTATTAGACTTTTTGTTGGAATAGAAGTGCTATGAATTATTCATGTTCAGTTATGAGAAAATATTCTTTCTTCTCTGACTACTATATGAAAATATTTCTTCCTTACTTTAGCCAATCCCTCTCTTTCCTCACATTTTGATAATGCATAATCACTTACACATTATCTTTTCAGCATGCACTATAGTATCTAAAAAGACATTCAATATCATTTTATCAAGAAGTTTCAAGTGTTAATATTTACCATCTTTTTGCCTAATTAGTGTTACCCGACAAAAGTTTCTTGGCTTGATGCAGAGTGTACCTGCCTGAATGCTTCTGCCAGCAGAGTAAAAGGAGTGATAATAAAGATGTGAATATGCAGCCAAGAATTGGGAAAAGGCAGGGCTCTTTCTGTAAGGGATATTATTGGCTTATGCTAGGTTTAACTGACTGCAAATTTAAAATATTATACAGTAGACTTCTAAATTCTGCAGAAGATCACATCCCTTCCCTTTATCTTCTAATGAATATGCAAGTGTCTAAATAGGAGAAGATTTGGCAAAACCAGAAAGGAACATTCTTTACTATTAGAAATCTCTGCAACTTTAAACACTCTATTTCTGCTAACATCTATACAACTACGAAAAATATTTTTGTAGGAAAACTCTGTCACAGCCAATACTAATTTTTTTAAGTAATAAGATACTTCTTATTCCCTGTTGTAAGAAGTACTTTAAAAGCAATTTTTTATCACTTAAACACAAATAAGGAGAAAAGTGTAATATTTCTTATCTCAATATTTCTTATCCTTGCACTTATAATAGAGGCAGGCTATAGAAGAAAGCTAAAAAAAAAAGAAATAGAAAATAAAAATCTGATTTTCCAGCAAAATGCTTTATACAGTGAAGCTACATTTTCCTTAAATAAGATGTAGAAGCCTTTATGGAAAAGGATGATTTCTTTATCAATGCAAAACACATTTTCTTACACTGCAATATTAAGTGAAATAATAATAAGAAATTTTCTAACTCCCTGAAATCTGACTTTTAATAAAACACATCAAACATCTCAGTGTTTTAAATAATTAGTTATTCTGTCTATGACCATTCAAAATTTCATACTTTGAATTCTAAGATAGCTCCATATTGAAACTGTGCGCAGACAACTGCTGCAGCTCAGTCCTGAAATTGTGCCTTCTAGTATAATTTGTTCCAGTGAAGTTAGACTTTCAGGAACTCACTAACCTGAATGAAGTAAATTTTAGAAACAATGACCTCATTCTGATCTAATTTATCTCAGTGCATCTCTGAAGCCAAAGTTGTTGAAGACGTACGAAACTGTAACAAGTAGGATTGAAATCAGGTCCCTTATCTCTTAGAATTTAAAAGTGAGAGTACTGTGATGCTATCCCACTTGCTTGGCATCTCTGCTGGTGTAAGATATGCACTGTTCTTGCAGTACCACTCAGAAGGTGTGCTTTCTGCTCCTCACACTATAAGCTACCATACATTTCTAACTTGTGACAAGAGGATATTTTTTCCAAACAAACTTTATTCTCTGTCAAAAATGAAAGTGTATCTCTACCAGATTGGTTTCAATATTGCAATAAACAAGTAGATCCTGCAAGCTGTTCCAGCCATGAGGACCTTTTTAACTTCTGTACTGAAAACATGCGGTTATTTATTTGTTTGCAAATTACCATAACACAGCCAAGGCAAGGATATATATCCATGTTTTCAATGCACATAGTGACAAAGAACAGCATTTAACCCCTTGTCCTGCATTCACACCTTTCTGCTCATAGCCTGCACTCTGCAGCATTCAATTAACCACATAACGACACTGAAGAATGTAAGATCACTGGAGTCTCTCTATCCACGTTATGCATACAAGTTTCTATGATAATAAAAATGAGCACCCATCTAGTTATTGTGTTTTAATAAAAGAACAGTAAAAGCAAACCCTAAACTTATGAACTGAACCTCTAACAAAGCACGGACACATTTGACTTTCCCACCAGCGATTCCACCCACATCAGATATCAATCACTGTCTGGGCAAACAGGTATCTCTTGCAGGGTGTTCTGGAAGGTGTCTGGGAGCATGGTATGCACAAATGCCTGAACTGTTTACCACTACTGGAAAATCTACTATGCCCTACTTTGTATTTAGAGCAATTTAGAGTCGTATTTAGAGCTATACACACCTAGATTTCCTTGAAGGAATTCTTTTTTTCCATTAAGATTGTTTTCCATTAAGATTGTTAATTGCAGGAACCCTGGAGTCAGAGATTTATAAAGAAATGTTGGACATCCAGAACCCCAAAGGTCTGGGAAAGAATCAGAAGAAACCCTAACTCCAGCGAAGGTCACCTCTCTATTCACTGTCTTCTGACACGGCCTGACAGCCCTAGCGACCACCGGATTTCCTAAGCATGGCAGTGGCAAGTCTCTTCAGACTGGCACTTCAACGGACTGCACGTGTGACAGTATTGCCACACGGAATACATGGGTAGTGGTACTGTTTGATTTTCTAATCCTACCTGGAAAGCCTGTAGGCAGACAAAACACGTCTGTAGCACTCTGCCTCCCATCTGCTTCACTCACAATCTTCTAACTGAAACTGCAAATAAAAAATGCTTTACTATTCCCTCACAATAGAAGAGACTTATATTGGACAAGCGATGGAGACATCTTGGCTTAACCTACACACCACAAAAATCATGACTTCATTTGGAGCTTTGTAGGTGCCATGGTTCAATGTTCACTTTACTGCAATTAACACCATGACCATTCTTACATTATAGATGACATTTCTCAGAGCCTTGAAACTGAATCAAGTAAACTGAGATAGTTTTGACAAAGTATTGGTGAATTTAAAAATCTAGAACATTTAAAAATTAATTATCATGATCTTCATGTTTACTGATTGATAATCCATTTTACTACCAATTAAAATTTATGATCTTTCAATAAGGTTTTTTTCTCCAATGTTTTGAGCATTTTTTTCTTTCAGTATTAGTGAAAATAGAAATATACCTAATATTTTGCTCCAAAACATATGGTCACATCCTTTTTCTTTTGCAGAGCGTATTTCCCAACCCTAACAGGAAAACCTGCTGTGGAGATAAAGCCTTGGACTGTCTGCTACACTGATTTTCAGGACAACCAACAAGTGTTGCAAAAAGACACCACCTTTGCAGCTTCAGAAGCTTTACATTCACAGCAAGAATAAAGAAAGGTCCCTTAGATATCTTGGAACCTACAGAAAATTCTGAATAGCAGAATAAGAGAGAATTGTTCATCCTATGCACAGAAAAAGGCAGAGGCTATATGGTAAATTAGTATACAGTTATGTCCCTAAGGATTAAAGTATATGAAGACCTGCATAACATTCAATCTGAAAAATATGTCTATAATTCTAACATGACCTAAGTTTCAAGTAAGAAGTTTTAGAATCTCAGATGTCCTCATTTACTAATGTTGCACTGTTTCCTGACCTTCTAAAAAATGAACTGAAGTCTCACACCATTGGATCCTCACCGTAGTTGCGCATTTCTTGCCTCACAAAACCCCCTCTCAGCACCTCAGGTTGATGTAGCCAGGCCCTCACTTCTTGTACAGGGAGTCCCAAAGCCCTCTCTGCCAAAGCTCCCAAGCCCAGCTCAGCCCTCCTTTCCTTCTCTCTGAATACCCTTTTCCCAGCCAATCAGTGTCCCTCCCAAAATGCTGCTTCTGTGTGTTAGCTAATCTCACCATCCTCTAACCTACCACTCAGTATGCTCCAATTCTCACCTTCCCAGTTATCATTATCAGATCCGTTTTCTTCACTTATGTCTTCTTCCCAAACTACAGGTCACAGATTTAGGTCTCCTTGGTCTACCAGCATTACTGTCTCTTCTTCTTTAGCCTCAGTTTCCACCTCATTCCACTGGTTTCCAGTCACCCAATGACATTTTGTTTTGCAGTTCCTAAACTTCCTCCCCTTGTCTGCTCACCCTCCTGAAGCCTCCTGATTCCCATTTAGTTACGCCAGTTGTCAGCCTAGTTTATGACCTGAGTTTCCTAGTTCAAATACGGGTACATTACAAAACCTATGCAGTATCTTAGGAATCTAGCTCTTCTCTTCTGCACTTGAATGCCCATCTACAATGCTTCCTCACCATGCCCGTGTATATGGCTGCCTGCTGGGGGCCTGGGTGTTGCCTGAGTGTTTATTCTGTTCACAGGTTCCCTTATCCTCCATAGAGAGGAAGCAGGAGCATCCCAAAGAAATGGTTTCTGTGCCTATACTAGAACCATGTAGAAAAATAATTTTGCCTTGTTGTCTCCCTGAAAACAATCAGATTACATACCTTCAAGCAAACAAGTACTGAAATGAGATCAGACACATATACCTAATGTCACAGGCATTCAGTAATAACAGATACTCTTCCCAGAGCTCTTAATCCAGTAGCTGGTCTATGTCTCTGTGGATTTGTACATTTTTTATGTATATATATGTTTCAACCATATATATGTAACAATTCTTTTCATATTGGAGATAAGCCTAAGAAGGTAAATTTTCAGCCTTTTTAAAAGCATATGACTGTAATTTTTCCTACATTTTCAGACTAGTTTCTCAAAACCAATGTTGGAGCCTTGCAAAATCTCAGATGTAATTCATGAACAGCTGCTCCTGCAGATCAGGCCCAGGCTGCTCCTCGTAGCTCAGTAGCTGTTAGTATTTATTTGCAGAATCTGTGTAAAGTTCGGGTACTTCATAGTGAAAGAGATGGAGGACAAATTAGTCTCTGCTTTTGGAGAACTAATTATTACTGCATCCAAATTCTTACTCTAATATTGCTACCTTCATCACTCCAAGGCAGAATATTTTATATTAAGCAATATATCTTTGGCCAAACAGACTTTGTATGTGGCTTAAAAGGACAGATGAGAAATCTTGAGGTCCAGGGAGTTTCTGAAGAGCAGAGAGTGAGTAATTTGGGTGGAGGAGAAACTCATTTTTATAAGTTGTATTTAAAATAATTAATTGTATTTTACCAATTAAGGAGATAACGTATTGCAATAGAAGGGAGACTGATGGGGGTTTATGTGCTGGATTCCTTTTTGTGGTATTCATTAATCACTTTTTTATAGGGACTCTGACTGCAAGCTGTGTCACATGGTAAGAGACATTAATGAAAATAAAAAGAATGAGGTAAGACTCTTCCTACTGCAACTGTGAAGGCTGGACAGGTGGTGAGATCTCCTTCTTCTTCATCCTATCAGATCTCTTCTGTCCTCCTCCATGCCTAGCAGAAGCTAATTCTTCCCAACCAAATGCTTTTCTGGAGCTTCCATACCAGGGGTTAAAGTGGGAGAGAATCATGGGTGGGGCTGAAGATATCACCCAATATTGCAAGCAGGACTGCTGAGGCTGGCACCAGCTGGCTCTGGTTCTGGATACAGGTGTTATTGCTGGGATGGCTGCCTTTTCCATGCATGGTCACAGCATCCCAGCCCATCAGCAAGGGCAGAAACAGGACCCTCCAGCTCAGGCTGGAAGCAGGCACAGTCAGAAGCAGCCAGACCTTTTCCCCAGTTCAAGCAGTTGCTCTCCTCCTCTATGAAAGATCAAGGCTGTTCTCCACATTGGCTCCAGCCACACGCCACCACTGGGCCATGTTGGCACAGCTACCCTCTATAAGTCACGAAAATTGCTTACAGTAATTCAGTCAAGATTAACAAAACATAAAATAGAGTATTTTCTCCCTGTAAAATTTTGCAAGGGTTTTTTGTTGACTTATAAAATACATGCTCGATTCAGCTGCATTCACTCCCTGATATGATCAAAAATATATTAACTATTGTTATCAATAATGATGTTTTCTTTGACAGTTAAACTATAAAATTATTTTACTGAAAACTGTAATTGATAACTATTATGATGACAGAGAATATGACATTGTTTGTATACTATGTTTTAAATGTATACGGCTTGTATGTTATGTGTACAAAAAATATATTGTTTGTATATTATTCTGTACAGTATGGTTCCTTTATCAAATTGAATTAAATAAACACTTTTTTACTACTTCCCATATAGTAATTGGGTCTATTTTCCTCAAAGCTGCTACTAAGAACAGAGCTACGAACACCCTGAAGGTGACAGAAGTTTTTCTACTCATCAGGAAGAATAAGGGAGTTAAGGTTTCAACACAGTTCTTTCATCTAAGTGCATGTAACTGAATTACTTTGACCTGGAAGAAATTTCTTTCCATTTTACACTATCTCACTCCATATTTACCATGGTTGCTGCTGTTGACATATGAAAATTCAGAATTACTTCAATAACTGATTAACCTGCTTCAGAATCAATTCTATAGCAATGTTAATAACAAATAGTAGCAAATTTTCTAATCCAAATCCATAACAACAGATGAACATTCTTAAGAATTAGTAAAGGTGCACTAGCTTAAGAATAATAACTGAGAACAGGTTGTAACTATTGTACTTGAGACCAACAACATACATGAAAGTAAGCAAATTAATATTATTGATTTCATTCAGTTTAAACTGATGGTCCCCAATGCTTTCACATTTAAGTCATAAATTATCTTTGGATAGGCTAGGAATAATTTCAATTAATCTTAAGACTTTCTGACAATAGCGTACCTCCAACATCATGAATCCTAAAAAGCACTAAAACTGAAAAACACCATAGCCCCACAGCAAATAGAAATCCCCACTGGTATAAATTGCATAAGCCATTTTAAGTTTGTTTGAAAACTTGAATGGGTTAAGTTATACACACAGGGGTTTTTACAGATCAGATGCTCTTTAACCTGCAGCAGCCAGTGTGAAACTGGGATAAGCTCTGTATCACATGCTCTAGTTAATTCAACAGAAATGCGGTCATGCGCCCACACTTGATCCAGATCAAATATGCACTCATTGTGATTCAGGAGTATGTAAATCTGGTATTAATGGACATGAAACCATGGCTTTATATGACAGCCCAGATTTAGACTTTGCAGAGTTAATTAACAGGTTTTTCAAAAGGCATGTTTTTTCCTTTAAGACGTCCCAATACTTTTAGTGGCTATGATATTCTTTTCCATGTAAATCATTACATTTAGATTTAAGAAAATTAAACACAAAATCAGAAGAAAAAATCTCCCATCACAACAAGCTTGAGTCCCTTGTGAAGGGCTGTAGGTATGTGGTTGCAATCAGTTCTAAGAAGTAAAATAAACATACAATGGAAATGGAAACTAAACCACATCTATATATTGAAAGACTCAAAAAATTAGAAATCTTACCTTTTTCACTAACGCTTTCACTTTCAATCTCTACATCATCACAACTTGTGTACTCTGGAGTAGATGCCAGTTCTTCTTCTGAGCTACTTAATGAAACCTGGCGCATTTTACCTCCCTTTTTTGTTTTATGGGGCTTTGGTGGTGGAGGTCTGACAGACTCAGACTGGTCCGAGCTGAGTGAATCATTCCGTAACATGGTCTCCATCTTTTCACGTTTTGTTTTCCGTATGGCAGAATTGGGATCCAAATGGTGTTGTTTCCTTAATGAATCAGAGCGCCTCATGTCTGGCCTTTCCAAAGGAATTGGACTCCTCCGAGGTGTAGGAGGGCTATGATTTGTGGTCCTCTGACGACTGGGACTTGGTCCCTGAGCCTCGCGAGTTCTTTCCATAGAGTATGAACGTTGATTTTCCATGGCAGCCCTGCGCTCAGACACTGATCTTTGTCTTGATGGTCGTTCCATCCTCAGCATAGACATCCGAGAATCTTCCAACTCGGTATTTGCCAATGAGACATCACTATGTCTCCGTTCATGACGTGCTCGGGACACTTCAGCATGGATACGCATTTGTTCCTCATATGGCTGTGGCTTGACTGGATAACGAGCCAAATTAGGATCACTTCGGTATCGTGCCTGATATTCCTCCTCCCTACGCTGCCTTTCATATTCTTCCCTGTTCTGTACATCTTCCTCTTCTACCGGATACTCCTTGGAACGCCTGCGACTCCTTCTGTTGGAATCCCTATAATCACCCAGTTCAGGTTCTTCATATAACTGAGGCCCACGCTGTGACCGCCTATCTGAATAATCTGATGGTGACCTGGGCATCGCACTGTCTGATGTAGCATACTGTGAATATTCGTCTCTCTCGTCCCTTTGGTCGTATCTTCTGTTCTGTTCTCTTGATATTGATGGGCTTCTTTTCCTACATAATCATAACAAGAAAGAAGAAAGAGAATTCTGTTAATATTTCTTGTAGCACATATATATTGTTAACACTAATCAAATGATAGAATGATCAGCTGATGGGAAAAAAATCCATTCCTTGTATTCCTTTGTGAATGTGCTTACATATTTTCTGTCCTAAATTAAAGAAAGTATGTCATGCTACAAATCTGCTTATAGCACACAGTTTAAATAAAAAACAGCTTTAAAGGAAAAATGTTAATACAACATTATAAAAGATAGAATACAAATACTTATGCTACTTTTTAGTCGTAACTGCTTTACAAGTACCAAAATCTTATAATCCTTTGTAAGCATTTTACAGCAATATAACTTGACCATGCACCTCTATTTCATAGGGGTTTATAATCACCATAGAAATTAAGGCTAGAAAGATCGTTCAGTTAGTTTGATCTTTTAGCAGCCATTATTGCTTAAAACCATACATTTCAGTTCCCACAAAACTATAATGTGTGCTAAGAGCAGAAAACTAGACAGACAAAGATACAATGGCAACATTTGTTTAAATCTGATGAACTCAGAAGGCCTGAACTCGGAAAACAAAACATTTTTGTATTTTATAAAAGGGGAAGAGTTTCAAAGTCTTGTCTCTCCGACTTGGGAAAAAATAATCCTTCCCATCCCAACTTTTGACTATAGCATTAGTCCAAGCACTTGAGCAACACACACTAGCCAGATACCAGAATGGAGTTCTTGTACCACATTAAGCATTGACTGTTTGTCACAGGCGATATCTAGCCATAGACAACTTTGAAGGCTTCAGAGGAAGGTTAAAGTAGAATTATCAACACTTATGTTTTTCTAACACTTAAAAATTATTGACTGAAGCATTTGATTTTATTATATGTAATATTTCAATAGAGGATGTGTCTGCAATATATTATGAATGTTATATGTTCTCTTTGTTTGATACAACACTGTTTGCTACTTGATTAGAAAGGATCAATTAAATAGTGCGAAAAAAACCTGGAGCTTCAAATCCTTCCTTTATCAATCCTAACGGGGTAACAAGCATTTAAGATGTTACTTCCAGACATGTCCAGATTCCTATTTAGTTTTTCACTCCAGATGGATCTGAAGGAGTTACCTGCAGGAAACTGGAGCAAAGATCCCTTATGTGGATAAAAAAGACTGAGAGGTGGGCCTTCTTTGGGATAAGATAGATCAGCTCAAGCTTTAAGTAATGAAAATATGTATGTGAAATTATTTTTTGTGTTATCAGCCCTTTACTCTTATATTGAGTTCTATCTTTATAATTAAGATCGTTTTGAAAGCATTTTCTACTCTCACAAATGGCCACTAATCCTGAAGGGAGCCTTGCAGGCAGAAACCAGGGAATCCTGCCTAGTGTGGAGAAGGATGGGAAAAACGAGAGCAAAGATGTAGCCCTGTTGTTGCCACAGTTGTCCTAGAAGGGATAAGGAAAGGAAAGGCTGAAACTTAGGGAAGAGGTGAGGGATAAACCAGCTCTCCTTGGTGCGCAGGAAAATAGAAAGGGCTCTGCCTAGCTAGTGAGAGAGAAAACGCTCTTCTGATAGTCAGACAGGAACTGGCGGTCTCTGCTTAATAAGGGAAAACCACAGCTGTCTGAGCAGAGTGTGCAAAGGGCGACGACTGCCAAATTGACATCCTGTCTTAGGTACCATGCAGGATAATTAAACTATGCTTGAAAGACTTGGACACAGTCTTGCCTTGTAAAAAATAAAGTACTTTTGCCTTACAATAGCATCGAAAAAAGAGAAAACTAATTCAATTTTGCAAAAATGCAACTCTCCCAATGAAGCATGACAACTAATATAAGCATCGTTTGGATACTCTTTGCTTATGGTGAAGCTAAGTTGTCCTATCTGTCTTATTAAAGTGTCATGTTAGTACCAGCGCAAATTATAACCACTGTTATTAGTTAACAAAAACGCTATGGATTCTGCTATTGGAGACTCAAGTTGAATCGTTCTAATGCAACATGAACAGAGTCTAAAACCAGAAATGGCCAACAGAAAAAGACAATTAGGACAACAGAACTACCAGAACCCAGAGAGATTGCAAAGGCATAGATGTTTTCATTAAAACAGCAGAGAACAGGTGTGGAAACTTACTTCAAGGAAGATATATATTTTTCATTTAAGTACTTCAGCTGATGAAAAATATACCACATCCCAAAATAAGTTGTTCCATTGCTGAAAATTTCTGCCATGCCTATATTAATCATGTGCCTAATTTCTTCTCCTTGATTGTCACCCATATAGACAAAATCTTTTATCTTTATGCAAATCCAGTTGGAATGAATGGCACTAAACAGATGTGGCATTCATCTACATGGATCTCATTGCAAGACTGAGAAAAGTATTTGTGCACATGGGCTATACACATACTCTACTGTTAATACTATGTATACTCAGCCTATATTACATATAGATCAAGTTGTATTCACAGTCACAGATCTTCACATAGATTTGTTCCTCCAAGACATCAAAACACTCTAGTGAGCATGGTTTGTAAGATCAACTACATCATGTACTGTGTAACACACAAACCATACAGAATCTAATTTGATAAATCTCACACATGCCTTGGATTACGCTGATCATACACATTCTTCAGGTTTCAACATCTGCATGCATGTATCTATAAGTAACATAAGCAACAGAATAGTGAGAATTGTTTTAGCTACATATAGGAGATTGTAGACACGAGTTCCAAAACAGAAAACAACAAAAAAAAAAGTCTAACTCTATAGCGTGGGAACCAGGAGTGGGAGGGCAAAGAAAAGAGATGGTTACAGAACATATTCTAACCTGTCACAATGAGACAAGGCCCCACTCAATCGCTTCACTCAGTACACATGGACGTGTGTTCAAATACAGACTTTTTCTTACCAGAAAATGTTGGTGTGTGCCAGCGCACAATGTTCTGTCAATGGAGCAGTTGTTAGCTAATAATATCACTGTGCTTGAGCACCCACCCAGTTCACCAATCTTGGCTCCCTGTGATTTCTGCCTCTTGCCAAAGAACAAGTCAGTTCTCAAAGGAACACATTTTTTGTCACTAGAAGATGTCAAAGCAAAAACAATGGAGATCCTCAACAGCCTTTCAGAAAACGATCTGTGGAATTGCTTTGAACATTGGCAGCGCTGTATGCAGCTGTGTGTCAACTCAGAAGGGAACTACTTTGAATGTCATTGTAGTTGATGTTCTTAATTTGTTAAATACAAAGAGTTACAGGCACGGTCTTGGGGTTTTTTATCATATAACACACTTATAGGTGTGTATTTATAAAAGACTTCATATCACAGTGTCTTCATATGGATGTATAGAATAGAGGACAAACATCTTCTGGAAACATCGCTGCTACAAATTCATGAGGGGAGAGGCTGAGGGAATCAAAAAGATGGAAATTCTGTATGAGTAAAAAACACTTATTGTAGACTTTTTGCTGAGGCAAATGTATTTCTATCAGGAAAACACATCTTCTGAGGAACTTACAGAAGATTTACCAAAAAATCCACCCCTTTTTCTCGCATGAACTCTGTTAAAGAGAGGAATATGTGACAATTTAGCATTATAATTTTATACCTCTTACACCAACATTCTCTAAACTTGTCTGTTACATTTACCATAAGCAGTCATTGCCTTTCCTCCATTTTTGTTACTAAGAAACAAACATAGGAACACCACCTATGACTGACAGTAACGTAGACAGTAACGTAGGACATAACGTAGTCCTCAATCTATTCCAATCATCCATGAAGGAAAAAGCTTTATACAGGTGCCCTGTATGTGGCAACTACTAGGCCACATGCAAGAATAAGGACCTTCCTGAGAAAGCAAAATTTTTCATAGAATTATAGAATCTTCCGGTTGGAAAAGACCTTTGAGATCATCGAGTTCAACCACACCCATCATCCACTAAACCACGTTCCTCAAAAATTCATCTATCCTTTTTTTTAACACCTCCAGGGATGGTGACTGAACCACCTCCCTGGGCAGCCTGTTCCAGTGCCTGACCACCCTTTCGGTAAAGAAAGTCTTCCTAATATTAAGTCTGAACCTCCCCTTATAGCCATTTCCCCTTGTCCTATCACCTGTCACTTGAGAGGAGAGATCAACACTCGCTCTGCCCTTTCAGGCAGCCATAGACAGTGATGAAGTCTCCCCTCAGTCTCCTCTTCTCCAAACTAAACAGCCCCAGTTCCCTCAGCCGTTCCTCGTAGGACTTGTTTTCCAGCCCCTTCACCAGCCTTGTCGCCCTTCTCTGGACGCGCTCCAACACCTCAATGTCCTTCTTATACTGAGGGGCCCAGAACTGCACACAGTACTCGAGGTGTGACCTCACCAGTGCTGAGTACAGGGGTACAATAACCTCTCTTGTCCTGCTGGCCACGCTGTTTTTGATACAGGCCAAGATCTGAGAAAGCATTCTGGTAGATAAAAATAACTAATTTAATTTCTCACCTATCTCGAACGGGACTTTAAAACTCCCTTTCTAATTAATTTCATCCCTGCTGAAGGGATCTAATTTCACTACCAGTATCAAATGCCAGAAGTTGTAATACTATCCATCAGAAAAAAATTAACCACACCTGCACATCTGACCTGATCAGCCAGAAACCTTGCTGGCAGGAGAGGGTTCTTTCTGCCCAGCAGTCACTATACTGCTTCGTGTTCAAGACTGTCATTCTCCTTTCTGGTCATCACACCACAATTTGCCCTGTTAACCATTAGACACTTTTTTTCAATTTAAAAATAGTTGCTACAAACACAATTGTACAATATAAAGTACACATTTTAAACTAGTGTTACTACATAATGATAGGAAGAATAGTCCTTGTGAAAACTTACAAGTAGTCACTACTGTCAAAAATCTGCTGTTATTTTTAGATCACAAACTAATTCTCACTCACCTCATGAGCATTTGTCTAATCCATTTCTCACCGTTAACTACTTTAAAGATACCTTAATAAAAGCCTTTCCTCCAGAAAGATACACCTCCAGATAGATACACCACAGAAAATAACTACTCCTGCATTTCCAGGACTCTCTCGGAACATTAAAAGTTAAGAAAACTTTAAATGTGGGTCAACAGCTGTGTTACATGCCCTCCAGCTGCCAGCTCAACTAAGCACTATATAACCCTCATCTGAAGATTACCACCTTTTTTGAAAAGTTACCACACCACTGAAAATATCCTCCAGGCAATTGTGATTATTGCTTCTTTGAAACAATTTTAAAATGAAAATCTGTTATGGTCAGAAAATTCTAGAACCTGCTCAAATCTCTTCATAAGGCACATTCTATGAATATTATTTTTTCAGATATAGAAAATGAACCTTACTTTCCACTAGTTATCACTGTATATTTATTTTTATTGTAATATATCAATACATGATATTTGGTCTTTTATCCCATATCTCTTAACCTTATATGGAGGGAAACCTTATTTGCAGTGTACTACAGATACCCCTAAAACTATGAAAAAGCAAATAGCTTGATTGTAACCTGACATCTTGCTCATAAAGTCCAATTATTCAACTCCCCCCCCCACAATAATAGGAAATAAGTAGTTAAAATATGGCATAGAAGAACATAAGGGCTATTCTGCTTTGATGGCTCTGATTTCAGTAATGGAACTAAATAGCTTGAAAGTCTTTGACATTCATTTGTATTCTTCCTTGAAGAGAAAACACACTTCTGTTTTGATTTTTTAAAAATTAACTCAAGCATACTGAGGTAAAAGACATTTTAAAAGGTAAGTTCCCATCACATTTCAGAAACCATGGATATTAAAAAACACTGTAATAGGTAATTTATATCAGAGTCAAAACTAGATCTCAGATCTTCCTGGCTACTAATCCGCTTCTCAGAGCAATAGAAGACACATTTGAAATGGAGAAAACTTTCAAGAAAATAGCATTCTAAAGATATATTCGAACATAGAGGTATCTGAAATCATCTACATTTACTTGGAAATTTCTATAAATAAGGTTTGGGCCAATTAAAAAAATAGTAAGGGCTCAGTGGGTCTACTAGCTACTTGAAAATCCAGTACTGGTCACCTATGTTTAAGACCTAGTTATAATTTGCTAGAGAAAACATTAATATTTTGTTCTCCATTTCCTATAAATTAGCATGGAATAAAATGGACTGGAAAATTAAAACTGAAAATATTTCTCCTGCCTATATGGTACTATTGCTTAACTGTTTTCCAATTGTGGTCCTTTCAGAACATGAAAGAATAATTCAGAGTCAGTAAAAAGTCACATTTCACTTGAACTCTTTTCACTGGAACTATGTCAAAAAAGCCACGCAAGAGACAGGGACCTTGTCAAATACACTGAGAGCACAGCTTTGTCCCTCCTTTACTGCATGTTTCCTGTTAGGAAAGCATTTGTTGGCTTCTGAGTCTTCATATAAGAATAGTTCAACTATTCTAAAGTTTTCTACTTCTATGTGTTGTATTCAGCAGTCAGGCACTTGTTTTAAAACAATAGAGACAGGGAGTGGAGGAAACACCATTGTGACACCTTAAAAAATGTTCCTAGGCTGCAAGAAGGTGAGCCGAACACACCAAGCCATGTAACCAAAACTCTGTGAATGCAATGAACCCAGGAAATGTGCTGTGCAAAACTCAGATCTGGCTGCCATTCTCAGGAAGAGTCCTGCTCTCACCATGAGAAAGCATTTCCACAAACATCCTTTGCCATACTGAAGAATCTGCAAAATGTTTACCTATTTTTGGAAGTGTTTTTAAGAGATTAGCTGCTATAGATTTAACTCCTTTTCTCATTCTCTGCTTATAACTTTTGCTTTTGCTGAGTCATATTGTACATGAGAAATCATTTTGCATGTTATCCAAAGCAGCTATGGCTTCAGCTTTTCGAAAAAATAGCTTTTCCTGACTTCTGTGCACTAAGACTTCTTTTTGCAGTCTTTCTATGCTGTCTAGTTTTATACTAGATTAATCTCCTGATCTGTCTGTTCCACCTCTCCTCGGTTTCTCATCCCCCCACCCCCCAAAAAAGCAACCAATGCACAAGCAACCAATGCACGATTTTCCAGCTAATTCATTTAAATATCCTACTCAGATAAAAAGAAAAGGTATCTACTGCATTTCTTGACCAATATAGTTTTAAACAGGCTGCCCTGAAGTACATCTTAACACTCAGATATCTAAGCAATTCACTAAGTTCATCTGAGACATTATTTCATTTCTCATTTCAGCCACACCTTATAAATTTTATTTTATAGGAACAATATTTTGAACCATTAAAATAGCTTTCAGCTAAATATCTCCAAATGATAATGAATTAAGTTTACAACGATGATTATAAATTCTACTGAAGTATGAGACTGATACTGCAGATCATGATCTCTATTAGATTTTATCTGAAAATATTAAAGTGACCACTGATAACAACTTTTCTTTGAACTTGACATGATTGTTCAGACTTATAAAACAATACAATTACTTCAGAATCACATATTTTCTATACAAGCAATTCAGAAAAAAATCAGCACTGCAGCTTTCAAGGGCTAATTTAAATTTGTGTGCAGAAAAGAGTTATAACATGGGAAAAACAAGGAACTGCTGAACAAACTAGTGATTTTAAGTATCCCTTTCTAATCTACAAATATTTAGGCAATAAGTTAATTTCACAGTTCTTCATTTACATCAAAGAACATCACAGATAGGAAAATGGAACTAACAGTAGAAATGGTTTTGTCCTTTATTTTGACTAAGATTTCAGTAGCCCTTTTATCATATGATTTGATTTTACAGAAGTGCAAAAAGAGAAACAAAATAACTATATTTTAATCTTACTGTTCATACAGCTACATTAATGAATGCTTACCTTTTACAAATAGGTTAAACATCCTGAGAATTTTTTCGTTCTACTTTTGAACACTTTCAAAATGAATATTTTACTAATTATTCCCACTTAATATATAAACAAGAAATATCTCACCTATTTTTTCCAGTAAAATCTTCTGTTAAAAAAGCTAATAATAAAAAACAATGCTAAATGGATTAAATTGTTTTTGAAAATAATTAGTGAAAATGTTCATTCTAGTTATCTGTCTCAGTACTGGCACCATAGAAATCATTTGCAGAAGCATGGAATCAATTAACAGCTGCCATACAGCAGGATTCAAATGAGTTTAAAACCCAAGGTGTTATAAGAACATTACGTCACAGAAACATTAAAATACATGAATCAGTTAATACAATACTGAGTTGCTACTAAAAAGGACTTAAAATCATATAAAATACAAGAAAATTACAAAATTCTGTAAATGCTATTTTTATGAAAAGAAATCCAGCTTTTAAAGAAATATTTTTGTCACAGAAAATATAATACAATTTAAGATACTAATATAAAGAAAAATACAAGACTTTGTTGAAGATACTGTTCTCATATATCTGAAGCACAATAAAAAGTTTTTCAGTACTGCCATTGAGCTTTTTTTCCTAAAAGTAAAAAACACCTTCCTAATCATCCCCAAAAAGAACAAAAAGTGCTGACCGTTATATGTTATTTTCCCAAAACACATTCAGCATCTTTCTTCCCTGCTTTACCTTTTTATCAGCCACTGCACATCTGGGAAGTAGGAAGCCTCAGGTTTACGAGAATACATCAATTTCTGTTCTGGCTAGGTCTTTCATTTAATCCTCTAGGGTCAGTGAAATCATATGAACTGTCTCTTAATTTTGAGACACAATTTAGTTATATTTTACAATCCTTTCCCTCCCCTAAAATGCACATATAAAATATAAGGCATTTAGGGAAAATGCCTCAGTATATGAAACAGCAATTCAAGTCTAAGCTGACCCAATGGGAAGCTATTGAGAGCATGAGAGGAGTGTTATAGTCTAATGCTGTTACCATGTGCTGTATATAGCTGGAGGTCAAGTAAGAATTTACCCTATAAGGAGGATTATGGTACTTAGCTGATTAGTGCCTTGCTACAGTACTATTGCCGACAAATGTACATGCTGGTCAAGGCATTTAACTTAAACTATTTTTAAAATTGTGCAGTTCCAGTATTTCATATTTTCTGTTACTAGGTACAGCATCTTCTTTATGTTCGAGGTCTCAAATAAAATTATGTAATATCTATTATTTTTAGTTCACAACAAGTCAAATTTTTACATAATTTTCAACCATTAGGCTAAAATGGCTCTAGCATCTACTTCATGAAGTCTGATGTGCTGAATAACTGTAGGACCAAAAATACTCTTTTTTTACGTATCATTTAAAAAAAACACAGTGAAAATCAATGGATTAATTATTTCTAGCAACAGACATCAGAACTCACTTTCAAAATATGGTAAGAATGTGAAAATACTAGAAAGCAAATGGGTAGACATTCTCATTTGCATTAAATAACTATAAACATATTTTTCCACAATTTCACAAACAAGCATCTTCTATCTACACAAACTAGCTTATAAATAAATGTTTAATATAAAGCACCATACCCCAGCCAAATTTGACTGCAATAAATTCAAGCCACAATCAAGTTGCATGACGTGAAAAATGCCCTTAACAGCAACCTAGATTTTCTCTGCTTCACTAACACTGAGTTCATACTCTTAGAAAAAGTATTCTGACATCAAAGTTTTTTCCCTCAGCCATCACAGAGAACATATCATAATACACTTCATCGATATATCATTGCATAACCTTTTTTAATGTGTTTCAGTTTCTTACCACAAGAATCATACAGCAGGTGCTTTTCACAGCAGTTGAAAGTATCCTGATATTTCAAAGGAAACCTTTCAGTCTGATGAAAAGGAGCTTTTTCTTTCAAAGAAACACTCATTTATTACTAAAGCATTATCACCATCAAATAAAGAAGATGGCTCCTTCAATAATGAACAAACAGTAAGAAAATTTCAGCAACTTGGACAGTCATAAGAGAATTGTTTTGCCTAATAACTTCTCTGCAGGTTGTTTTGGATTACTGAACTCCTAAAACTGTAACTTTACTAATGAATGTGAGTCAGTGTATCTTTTCTGTTTTTTTCTCTCTCTTTTCTTACTTCCACAATTGTAATACATACGAGATCTCATACAATGAAAGTCAGTTTTAAAATAACCATGTGGTTCATATTACAGTCTGGAAGAGATGCAATAGGTTCATATTGAGCTGTTGATGCCTCTACAAAAGAGCAAGCAGAAAATAATCACTGTGAAAATGTCCAGTTTCTTCAGTAACATGAAATAAAGGCCCATTATTAAATCTAGTGAATTAAATCAGTGGTGGCTCATCAATGAATGGTGGGCTGTGTGCAAGATAAAGCTGGCAGGCTAAATGTGTCCATGCAAGGGAACGTCAGCTGGACCACTAAGAAATGACACAGGTGTTTTGAAAAAGTCTTCAAAATTACTATGGTACCTAAGACTTCAAATTCCAATTTAACTGTCATTCTCAGCATGCTGGTGAGACAGGATTAATTGTGTATATTTTCAAAGCAGCACTTAACTCTATCCAACATACAAGCAGGCTAAAATTTTTCAGAAAAATAATTTGTTTTTCTGTAAAAATCTACAGTAGGTATATTATATATTGCTAGGATATGACTTTGAAATGTTTTTCAAGCTAAAACGACTTTCCCCACAGTAGTTTACGTACTGGACTCTCAGTCCATAGGCCTTATGTGAACCTAAATGTGCACCTCAGTGTGCAGGATCTAAGAGTTATGCCTGCCTAGATAGACTTCCTTCTGATTAAATTCAAGGGCACAGACAGGCAGAGATGTCCACCATGCCTGTCTTGACTGAATTTTCAGAGACACTGTGAAAAACTTCCCACCACACTAGCACGTAGTAAAAACATCATGTGCATAACCACAACCTGGAAATATCAGCAGAGAGAGGGTTCATCCTCAGATACTCAGTTCAGATTCCTGAATTGCGTATTTCTACCAGAGCTACTTTGCTTTTCTGCAGCGCTAAGACCACCTCTGGATGTTACCTCTTCTTAGTTTCTGATCGTCTCTTAGAGTTGTCTGCACTAGATTGTCTCCCATGAAAGAGGCTCAAAATTCAGCTCTCCAAAGAAGAAAATTTATTCCTAGTTCTTCATGACGATGCATATGGAAGATCACTAGCCACTCTAGGATGTGTGTGAAAGTGAATACTTGCAAGTGAAAAGGATAACCCTGGCTGCCTAGTAGCATTATACAGAAAGGTGGCATCCAGTCAGGATGACAATAGTATAACACAAAGGAAAATACAGACCTCTTCTAATAGGAAGCAAACAAATGCTTAATAGTCCTTGCAGAACTACTATAGAAACACAATAGCCATGATGAAAGTTCACTGAAATATAGAACTATGTCTCTTCCAAGAAAGTTGTGGAGGTATCAAAGGCACTTTAAAATGAAATAACTACAATAAACCTAATCTTGTAACGTAAACAAGCCCTTGGGTGTATTCTGCTTTCTTCTGCACTGAAGGTAGACTTAATTACTGTAGTCTTATTTAAAAAACAAAATAAGATGCTGGCTTTTTATATTCCACAGGAAAAATGAATGCTCATTTTGCTAACTCCATTTGTTTATAAACATCCCGGCTAATTAATGCGTTACAGTTCCTGTCACCAACATAACCTGCATTACCAAGGAAGCCAGTTCTCAGCAGAATTCTCCAAAGTCAATATACAAATGATGAAATTCTAACTAAAGTTCAGGGCTAAATATTAGAAGATTTTGGACCTAACGCTGGTCATTTCTTCCATCAAAAATAGCAATTCTAGAGAAGGTATGAGAACTAATAAAAAAGCCAACCAAAATCAACTGGATTCAATTGGCAAATAGCTGTGAAACACTGAGAGGCAATTGTTCAAGTCGTACAGGTTCTCAACACCTTCGATAATGCAATTCTATTATTTGCAGAGTGTTCTCAATAACTCAGTCTTAAGTAGAACGTGAACAATCAGCTAACAGAACACAGTAAAGGAAGAGGAAAAAGGTAATTAAGGGAAGTGATGATTTAAAATATTTTGTGAAAACACTGATGAAAACTTTGAGAGATTAGAGATGACCATCACTCTCGGTAATATTATTGTCTGATTGTTGGGATCTAGAGTAATTTTGAAGTTAACCTTTGCTTTTGTTGTTGAGCTAAGCAACAAGGAAGGTTAAGTATATGCTCACTGAAACACTTTTTAAGCTTGACTGCAACTGGATGTCAGGCTGGGGAGCCATGCTAACATTGCAAAAGACCATAAAAGACATTCAGCATGCTTGAGTTGATGGAGCAGAAAGTGAAGATCAAGTTTCTGTAGTTTTACAGGAGAAAAACAATCAAAATGGATAGTCAGACATATTTTACTTTTTCAATTGCCAAAGAATATTTCTTGGTATATAGAAATTTTGAAATGTATATCCAGGTGAACTAAGGCAAAACAGTTACAAGATTAACAGATAAATATATATAGTAATGACAGAAGGATAACCAGAATCACGTAGTTTCCTTCACAGGATGTTTTGGGTTTTATTTGTTTTTATTTTTCTAGAGATTATATTAATGTCGGATACAACTGAAACTTTGCTGAGAAGGAAAAAAAAATCAAATGAAATACCCTATACATGGCCTTACTGTGGCATCATGTTCATTTATTCTAATCATTAGGTTGATATTTGTCAAAGCAAGGCATTAGATTATTTGGGTTTTTATGGATGATATGTTATTAATAGCACAACCGAAACAACTTTTACCTTTCCACTACCTGGCCATTTCCCTACAGCTGTAATTCTGATCTGAATCATAGAATCATAGAATGATTGGGCTGGAAGAGACCTTAAAGATCACCCGGTTCCTACACTCTGACATGGGCAGAAACATCTTTCACTATATCAGGTTGCTCAAAGCCCAATCCTGCCTGTCCTTGAATACTTCAGGGAGAGGCCATCCACAACATCTCTGGGCAGCCTGTTCCAGTGTCTCATCACCCTCCCAGCAAAGAGTTTCTTCCAAATACCTAATCTAAATTTACCCTCTTGCAGTTTAAAACCATTACCCCTAGTCCTATCACTACACCCCATCTTTCCTGTAAGCTCCCTTTAAGTACTGGAAGAATCGGCCTTTCCCTTCTCTAGGCTCAACAAGCCCAACTCTCTCAGCCTTTCTTTACAGGAGAGATCTTCCCACCCTCGGATCATCTTCATGGCCCCTCTCTGGTCCCACTCCAACAGGTCCATGTCTTTCTTGCAATAAGGACCCTAGACTGGGTGTAGTGCTCCAGGTGAGGTCTCACAAGCGCAGAGAAGAGGGAGAGAATCACATCCCTCGACCTGCTGCCCACACTTCTTTTGATGCAGCCCAGGATATGGTTGGCTTTCTGGACTGCAAAAGAACACTGCTGACCCATATTCAGTTTTTGATCCACCAAAACTCCCAAGACCTTCTCTTGTAGCAAGGAGAGAAAAAACAGTGGTACTCAGATGGAATTCTTAGTTTCATTCGTAGATCCGTACAAAGTTATGTATGCAGATATAAACACTTAAAATACAGAAAAAAACTTGAGATAATCACTATCATTAATACATCACAGAAAAAAACGGATTTCTAAAAGCCAGTTTTCTGAAAAGTGAACAGAAAGATATTACTGTGATAGAGGTTATAGACATTTCTTCTTCAGCTCCTTTTAGCTTTTTTAGACCATGTATTAGAGACTATCTCTGAATGAAGAATTCAGGTGAAGTTACTGACCAATACTGTAAAGGCTAAAAACTTACATTAACTATATGGAAGCATTTTCCAGCTAGCATTTGCCCAGTATTACCAAAATATTTGGCATATGAAGAAAAATTCCAGTTTCAAAAAAACACTAGAAGATTTTAGCTCCAGTTTGAGTTATATTTTAAAACAGAAAATTTACAAAACCACAGAATCATTTAGGTTGGAAAAGATCTTTAGATGATTGAGTGTAACCCTTAACCTAACACTGCCAAGTCTTCTTCTAAACCATGACCCTTACCAACAGATCTACACATCTTTTAAATACCTCCAGGGATTGTGACTCAACAGCTTCCCTGGGCAGCCTCTGTCAGTGCTTGATAACTATTTCTGTGAAGTAATTTTTCCTAATACCTAGTTTAAACCTCCTTTTGCACAACTTGAAGCTATTTCCTCTTGTCCTATCATTTATTACTTCAGAGAAGAGACCAACACCCACCTCTCTACAACCTCCTTTCAGGTAGCTGTAGAGGATGATGAGGTCTCCCCTCAGCCTCCTCTTCTCCATACTAAACAACTCTAGTTGCTTTAGCCGCTCCTGATCCTTCAACAGCTTTGTTGGCCTTCTCTGGACACACTCGCACAGCTCAATGGCTTTCTTGTGGTTAGAGGCACAAAACTGAACATAGTATTCGAGGTGTGGCCTCACCAGCACCATTTTCTTTTATTGTTTTCATTTTCTCAGCCATTTAAACTAACAGCGAAGCATTTTATCTACGTTTTATGCTGTATTACTGCTTCAACTTTCTGATTGCTTATTCTGCATTAGGACTGTTCTTGTGCCTTGTGACAAATCTGTTCCACTAGACAGTTTAACCACATACAACAAAATTAGACTGCACCTGCAGCAGGATAGTTCCTCTGAGTGCAACATACCTTGAGACTTTTAAAGACAGGTGACCACCTAGGTTCTGCTTTGAGAGGCACTGCAGCTGCTCTATTCTATGTGCACTTTTGACATAGGTCTTCCTTAAAGCAATAGTTTAAGGGAATGCCAAGTGGATTTTTTTACTTCAAACTTCTAAAGTAATTAGGGATAACACATTTCTGCAAGCAGCAAACTTAACATGGAAAATAAGCCAAGAGATGCAACATTTTGCCAGACATTCAGAAAACTCTTTGTCAAGAATCATCAAAGATACAGGCTTACAGGCAAAGGCTGATTCAGAAAAATACTTAAGGACTTTGCAAGGCTGGCAAAGAATGGCAATTATGTAATTCATCTTAACTCAACTTCATAATAAATTCTGTTTTCTCTTTTTCTCAACAAGTTGCCCTAAGAGAACATTTACTGCATCAAAAGCCATTTTGAGGTCAGGTCAGCCTAACACTGGTAGGACCGTTTTGTCTCAGTTCCTGCAAACTGTACTTTTTTAGTTCAACAGTTCCGGATTTAAGAAGAGTCTTTTACTTATACAAGAATCTGGACATGATGTTTCCGTTCCAGATCACCAGGGATAGAAAAATCTATTCATCGCACAAAATAAAGCGATTAAATGTTGTAACAGAATCAGTAAGATGATTGGCATTTTATGCAAATTATGTATATAAATCAGAGAAACTAACACAAAAGCCTATACATGCTGCAAGAACCAGAACTGGGAACTTGATCAGGACTACTCTGCTATTATCTTAAAAACAGGAGAGCTGCAAGCAAACATGGAGAGAAGCATTTCAATGAAGTGGACTAAAATGCTTTCATTAATCATTTTATTTGGAAGTAGAAAGACCTGCAATAAATACTTAGCACTAGTTGAAACAATGGGCAAAGAAGCTCACGAAGGAATGAAGAATGTGATAAACAATAATCTAAGGAAGTTGTACTTACAAAGATAATCACATTGCTTAATAATAATTTGAAAAAAAGATAAAGCTGTAAGTCAACATTACAGCTTTACAAATACTGACTACAGAAAACAAACACACAAAAAATCAGTGTTCGGAAAGATGGACACAAAATAAAATGCAATCCAGGATATTTGTAATCTGAGTTTCGGTCATTGCCTTACATTCTCTGTAATAGAGAACTTGTTGGTATAATTACGGGTAGGAACAAACCGTGATTCTTGTTGATTCAGTTGTCTGCACAGATGCCTGCTTTCAAGATGTTTCTAATCATTCCCACTTCCAAATTTTCAAATTTGTTAGTTTATCATAAATTTTGTCTTCTGTCTTCCTATGGTTAGGAATGATTTGCCCCTCATTCTTCCTTCTTAGAACCACAATGAGTCTACATATTGCCACAGAGTATTTCAGTCTGAAATAGGACAGCATTTCTTGCTTAGAATATTTGATACCTCCTTGTCTAATCAGTCTTAGACTAGCATCACAACAATAATCATTTAATACTCACCTTTAAAAAACAAACAAAACAAACAAACAAAAAAGCCAAGCACCTTTACACTCCAAAAATCTGTGGATGGCCAAGACTAAGAATTCAACATCATACATGCCTCATCATATATACTCACAAACTCTTTATTTGTCAGTAAAACTCCTTGACAGAGTTCAACAAGTAGAAATGTACAAGCTCAATACGAATGTTTCATTGTTTGTGCCAAGCTTGAAGGTGTCTGAAAACATCTCTGGGATGATTATCACATCAAAAAAAAACCCCAAAAAAACAAATGAGGAATGACTGCATGAGTAAAGTTAGGTCCAGTATATCAGTGCTAGGTGTCCCTATTAAAATGCTCACATGAACAGCCTTTGGAAGTAAAAAAATCACAAGATATTTTGATGGGGACGTAAAAGCAGTTTTATCACCTTATTCAATGACAAAACTCAACCACCAGCACGATTTATTTTTGTTTTTAATACACATTACTTCCAAAGATCAAAAGAAAATTAGTCCTCTGGACTTCTTTCTTAAGGCAGCTGACTGTTACAGGGAGCTTCAACACAGACACGAATGCCTTTCCCGATTCCCTCTTGTGTCAAGCTAACTACTAACAATAATTATGTTAGTGTTTCATATAGCACAGCAAAACATAAATACTCCAAATGTTCTAGGACATGGGTTCATTTGTTCTGCTGCCCAAAAAACAAATGTAGCTTTGATCCAGTAACACAACCTGCACACCAGTTTTATTGCAAAAACTGATTTCTGCCTATGCATTTTTTTAAACTTTCCAGTTCTTTATATGTTCCATAGTTGACTGGCATATTAAAGCCAGTAACACAAGATGGCAAAAGAGTAAAAAAAATCAATACACCTTATATAGATACACTTTTCATTTTTTTAGTTACTTTTCCTGAACCCACACCTATTCCTGTTCTTTGCCATCAAAAGTATCTTGTGACCATGACAAAGTTATAACCTTATCAACAACAGGGATCCAGGCCCTATATATTCCTATACCACCCTTTAACAAGAGGCATTTAACTTTCAGGCACAGTGCCATGATTGTGTCAAACTGCAAATCACATCTCTTCCATTAGACAATCTGTTTGGATCAGGCTTTGCAATAAAACATATTTTAAAAGCACTTATTTTCAGAGTCTTTTTCTGAGAGACTGAACTATCTTTTCAGGCCATCTTTTATGACAATCCATTCTGAAGGTAGGCAACAAAAAAAAAAAATTTGGATTGAAGTGTAGCTCTTCATATGAATCAGAGTTATGGAGGCTTATTCCAAGTAATGATTTAAAATTTACATGGGAGATAAAACTGAAACACAGTGATATCAGAAGTGAATAAAAAGCAAATCGCAAGATTAGTTATGCAAAGGATAGGCTACAGCTCGTCTAGGATGCAGCTACCTCCAGGTTATGCTTTCAGCATATGGAGGAATGGAGAGAGAGAAGAAAGAGGGATGCATACATCTGCAGAACTTCAAAGAAAAGGCTGGGGGCAAAGAAATAGATAAGCAAGAGAGCATGTGCAGCATAACCTCCACCTACTCTAAAGGAGGTTCCCTTCATTACATCAGGACACTTACTTAGTGGTTCTGATATCACCAAATTTATTCCAGTTATGAGTCTGAAATTCTCAAAAGTGCCTAACATCTGAGTCCACACTGATGACAGATTATGATTAGGGTTTTTTGCACGGTAAATTGTTTTGGAATGCTCCAAAGAGAAAACTTAACTAAAAAGCGAACGGCTGGACCAAAATTATTCTTCTATTGCAACTACTGTTCTAACAAAATATTTATCTCTTTTTTTTTTAACTTCATTATGCTAAAGAGCAAAAACTCTTCCAGTTCACTAGCAAATTGCTGTCACATGACTACAGAGAATGTATTGCCTCATCTTCGAAGAATTTGTCACTCATTCCTTAAGAGCCAACATTCTTGTCATACGTTTTGCAGTGGTGGTTAATAACACAAACATTATGCAGTCAGAAAAACTCTCATGAGCCAGTAAGTTTTAAAGCCTTTTGAAAATTAAAATAATGAAATCAAGTCCACATATTTGGCCATATTGAGGAAATTCAAAAGATTTCAACAAGACTTAGAGTTGTGATTTTTCAAAAAGAAAACTGACATCAGGGCATAATTATTCCATGTATCAATGGAATTTTTTTTGTTATAGTTCTCTTTCTTAAGACGTCTCATTTGCTCCATGCTATTGCTGTAATTAAAGGAAGACAAAATATTAAACATATTGGGCCAAATGCAAGATGATGCATTTAAAAAAAACCAACTTAATCTAACATTTATTACCTATGACCATCTCTTACACAGGTTACTATTAACAATAATGTGGTATCCTCTCAAGAAATCCAGACCCCTAAATCTCAGGCTAGATCTCACACTTAGCTGTATTCTCTGATGAAAATCAGAATGTCAGGAAAAATGTCTATATATGGATCACTTGAGTATTTTATGCAGCTAAAACTATGTATTGGCAGGAAGCCTGATTTTTAAAAGGACAAAGACATCCATGGACAGACATAATTCAATTGTAATTCCAGACATGACCAACAGATATTGCGAATTTTTAAAATACGTCCAGAGTCCTGTCAGAGAGATGAAAGCTGGCTGAGACAATGGTCAACCATGCTGTAAGTTTCAAATCTTTTAACACTAGAGTGTTGACAATGTAATTAGACAGTTTACAAGGTATTTGTAAAATATTTTTTAAATAAGTGAAGGTAGACTTAAACATGTTATGCTCTTGCAGTTAAAAAGTGCAACTGCTTTTGTTGTCAAGACCTAATGGGGACATTGTGCAGGGCATAACATGACTGCTGGACTAAAAACTGGAAAGAGAGAAAAGATGTATACTTATCTCCTTTGGAATATTGCACCTACATTTTTCATGTTTCCAAAGACATTTATATGGAAATTTCTCAATTATCAAAATTCAGTATGACATTGAAGTATGATGTAGGATTAGAAAGCCTTGGAAATTTTTACTTACATTTTTTCCCTTGAAAATCATACTTCAGTGAATTCATTAATGCAAGGTCTATACAAACCGCAGCTTTTTAAATCCATAACATCCTTACTTCCAAGCCAATGAGGCTGGACAAACTTCTATTATCAGCTTAGAAACGACAACACAACAAAATGCAAATAAATAATATTTCTTAGTATTCAGAAATAAAATTATTTTTACAATAAGTAAATCATTATCATTATTTTATTAAACTTTCCAGACTTCTGATATAGGTTATTTAACTCATCTTACCCATCTTTCCACAAAATTAATTATATTATGGAAAAAACTATATATAACAGCTGTTTTATTGTCAAAGTCAGTTTATATTCTGCTACCGCATTTTTTTTTTAATTTAAAGAGGCTTTTGCAGTGAAATGGGTATTTTTTAAAAATAACTGTAGTATTTAGTTGATATTCTCTAAAGCTCCATACTTTTCATGCCATTACTGGAACTAGAAAGTACATGCTGGGGCTGCATTGTACTTTCCGGTTGAAAGAACAGCAAAAGGAGACAACTGCACATTTACTCTGACATTCACTAGGAAAAAACTTCAATCTCTACAAAACAAAAACCATATATGTTCATTCTGAGGGACACAATAAAATGCAAATACAAGATCCTTTCAGCAAATAATGACTCATGCATTTAGTCTTTGTTCATTTTGTCTTATGGCTTGTATGAAATGCTACAAAATACTGGGTCACTGAATATACAAAATGTAACTCCACAATTAATAACACAAAGACAAACTCCTTTGCAGACTCTTTTAATAAGAGGACGCAGCTAACCAATTCAAAATATGCAATGCAGTCTGCGGAATAAAGCATAAAAATGATATGCCCCAGCCTATATTTGTGACCGTGCTTCAGAAATCTAATTAACTGGCCAAGAAACAAAAGGAGAATATAATCAGAGCTGGATTTCTCAGAGAATTCAGTACCTTGTACAAACACAAGGATTTTCAGCAGAATTCTCAGAAAAAGCCAGTGTAAATAAAATCATTAGAGGAAAATATACAGTATTACATAAGCAGCCTGCTTTTTATTTCTCTTCCAAGATGCAGACACCAAATGAGAAGAAATATCTACAGTAATTAAGGTACTGGATCAGTTATTCAGGAGCATTATATTTCAAGAATATTTAGCATTAGTATAGATTTTAAAACCTCAGAAGGAGTCTGAGATCTTTTGAAAAGTATCTTCACACTTCTATGAATGACTAGATACTATGCAATAGCTCTCGATATGTCAAAATATACTTAGTTCTTCCAGCTGTGTCTTTAATAACAAACATTTAATTTATGTACTTATGATTAGCCACTGCAGATCAGGGGGAAACACAAAATTTTACGGGAGGAGGCAGACAGGTTTTTTGGTAGTTTATTTTTAAGCGTAAAAGGAAACAAAAAGGATTAAAAATTTGGGTTTACATCTAGCTTTTGTTTTGTAGTCATCACTTTTGCACATAATCCTTTTTACTCTCTCATTTATAGAGATTTAATCAGTCTTCCTGTTTGGTGGAATAATCATGAGAAGAAGAAGAAAAAAGGAGAGAATAATTCCTTACCTTAGAGTAACTGAAGTTCTTTGAGATGTATCGTTTTGATGTACAGACACCTCAGGTACTCAACATACAATCCTAAGGCCATCGATATTTGTTGGGGCTGTACCTGACTGCTCCCTCTCTACTTCCTACAAGGTATGAGAAGGGCAATGTGAGGACCTGCAGCTCCTTTGCCACTGCAGAATCCAGGCAGGAGATTCCTCAGTGGTGAGGACAGAGGAAGTACCATGCTTCCATATGCACCAGATGCCTCAAGGAATCACAGGTATTGACAACTGCTTTCTTTTCAAATGACCGGTCATCAGCAACTCATTTTTGCTGACTCACAAACAGTAACCTGATATGCAGAATCTCAATGCTCCAAGTCGATCTAAAAATGACTCATACAATTTTGCCAAAATGAGTAGCACACCTATAAGGTTATATAAAGAAATAGTATCCCATAAATGTTCATATTAATGCTCAGAGAGCAGCTTTTACGAAAATCTACAATCAAGTCCTGAAGTGAGGACTCAAGCTCCAGCACTTTCATCTTCAACTAAAATAATTCACTGAAATATTAACAAAACAACCCCTCTTCCCTCAAAATATGCAATCACACAGTATTTCACAGTATTCTATTCTAAGCAGAGTGCCTTGCCAGAAAGAAAAAAAAAAAGAAGAAAGGGAGAAAATGTTAATTCTGCTTTTGTAAGCTTGCTTAAAATTGATCACAATAAAACATCAGGGATTAATAAATGTGAGGAAAAGGTTAGTCATAAATAAAACCTTTTTTCTTCTCAAATTAATTACAAAACTAGACTAGACTGTAAAAGTGATATGTCAAAGGGACATTAAACTTCAGTTTTGCTAACAAAGGAAAGAATGATTTTCTATACCATTTTTCTCATTGTGCCTTATATTGCGTTAATCCAGTTATCACTATCTGCTTTAAAAAATTTAATCTATATTTTAGTGCAAATGATATCAGAAAATTTAAATACTTAATTCAAAATATGTCAAGAATGCACACACAGAAAATATCCTTTTGTTTACTATACAGAGGAGGTACAAATATAATTATATTTTAGTAAATTATGCTCCCCTACCTATAAGTGAAAAAATACTATACCTAATATTATCAACACTAGCTAAAGATATTATCAACACTAGATAAAGATATATAAATTTTATCTCTGTTCAGTAGCAGTAAAATCTGATCTATATTGTAATAAAAGTGTGTGTATGTGTGTGTATTTGAAATCTGCTTTCTGAAACTCAGCCTATTTAGAAAAAATCAGAAAAAACTAAATAACACATGTACCAGAAACTCTATCATTTGGTACCTTAAAATAAAAATCAAATATTTCTATTAACAGATTTAACTCCATCTGACATGCTACATTGTGATTCTGCTTTTAAAAATACACAGATTGAGGTTAACTAACTCTCTACAATATTAGACAAAAATCTTAATTTTCAACATATACTTTAATGAGTGCACACTGACTTACTAGTGCTTACAGAGCATTAGATTTTGTCCATGTGGTTGTGTGGGGTACTCAAACACTCTCCAAGTTAGCTCAGAGAATCTGCTCTCCCTAGGCTCCCTCTACAGTCAATGGGGAGAGGCAGCCAACTCCAATGGGCAATTCAGAGCAGAAAACTAAGTTTAGGTTCTCTGAATCATCCCCTAGAGAACCTGTCTATCTCCATTGACTAAGAAGGGAGCCAAGGGAGATGAGCTACAAGCTAAACTTAGCTTTTATGAATCTGTCACATGATATCACATTGTTTAAAGTCTGAATATACTATCACAGTCCTTATGGCCAAGAAGCATCTAAATTTCTTTTGGACAATCTTTGTGAAAATTCAGAAGAACGATTCATTTATGTATGGCATTTTCCAAAAATACTAAATGAAACTGAAATTTTTGTGTCAACATTATTATCATGGTCTTCCATAAAACATCTGCCTTTTTGTTTAAAACAACACATTTTTTTAATTTCAATTTTTCTTTAAAACAAATGGAATAACAAACCTCAGACCCT
The DNA here is from genome assembly GCA_033558185.1 of Dromococcyx pavoninus. Taxonomy (NCBI): domain Eukaryota; kingdom Metazoa; phylum Chordata; class Aves; order Cuculiformes; family Neomorphidae; genus Dromococcyx; species Dromococcyx pavoninus. Next base: position 446,701 of record JAUMJL010000401.1, on the reverse strand, counting down.
GGGTGATCTCATCTAGACTGAGGAAACAGCAGTTTAGACACTCTAAAAGCAAGCTCCCTAAGTCACCAGTCACTCCCTTAGAGTGACTAGAAAGAAATAGCACTTGTAGAGGGTAAGAAGTTTAAAATGTCTGTCACGGGAAGAGTTGAATTTTTCCCTAGAAGTGCACTCATTAAAGTATATGTTGAGAATTAAGATTTTTGTCTAATATTGTATAGAGTTAGTTAACCTCAATCTGTGTATTTTTAAAAGCAGTATCACAATGTAGCATGTCAGATGGAGTTAAATCTGTTAATAGAAATATTTGGTTTTTATTTTAAGGTACCAAATGATAGAGTTTCTGGTACATGTGTTATTTATTGTAGTCTAGACAATTAAGATACAGAATCCTACACTGTAACTTTTAAAGCCAAATGAGATGAATCAAAATGAAGACCACCAAAATCATTATCCCAATCAAAACCAAAGGGAAAACAATGTAAAGAAATAGGAAATACAAGAAAAGGAAAATAGGAAAGCTTTGCTCTAAGCTGGAAATAAGAAACATAAAAACAAGTTTTAGGATCAGAATATGAGGAAAAAACTGTCACTAACTTTAAAAACCATTCTGGTATAGGCAGGATATGTGCGATGCAGCTGCTGCATCATGAAGTGAAAGCAACAGCATATTGACCTGAAACTAAACAAGTAATACTACACGTGGTCTTACCTTATTCAGATAATGTTTAAGAGTTTGCCTATCGCTAATGCTCTGCCTATGCTTATATAACCTGTCATGACATGAAAAGTCCAAATACGTTGAAATAATATCAAAATAATCTGTTTAATAGGATTCCTCTACATCTTGGTCTCTCAGTGTTTTCACTGAGTAAAAAGAATTCTTATTTACCACCACAACAGACTGTATTGCATAGACCCATAAAAAGGTTCAGGTTGGAAGGCACTTTTAAGGATTATCTAGTGGAACCCCACTGCCACGGGCAGGGACACCTTTCACTAGGTCAGGTTGCTCAAAGCCCCATCCAACCTAATTTTGAATGCTTCCAGAGAGGGGTCCTCCAAAATTTCTATGGGCAACCTGTTCCTGTGTCTCACTACCCTCATGGTAAAAAATCTCTTCCTTATGTCTAATCTAAATCAACCTTAGTTTAAAGCCATTTCTCCTTATTCTGTCACTACAGTCCCTGGTAAAAAATCTTTCACCATCTTTTTTATAAACCCCTCTACACACTGCTGTAAGGTTTCACTGTAGTCTTACTTTCTCTATGTTGAATAACCCCAGCTCTCGGCCTTTCCTTACAGGAGAGGTGTTCCTGCCCTGGGATCATTTTCACAGCCCTCCTCTGGTCCCGCTCTAAAAGATCCATGTCTCTCTTGCACTAGGGACCCCAGAACTGGGTGTAGTACTCCAGGTGAAGTCTCAAGAGAGCAGAGTAAAAGGGGAGAATCACCTCCCTCAACACACTGGCCATGCTTCTTTTAACACAGCCTAGGCTATTATTTGAATCCTTATGGTACCCTGCAAGAAATGAATCATAGAATCATAGCATCACAGAATGGTTTGGGTTGGAAGGGACCTTAAAGATCATCTAGTTTCAGCCCCCCTTCCCTGGGCAGGGACACCTCCCACTAGACCAGGCTGCTCAAGGCCCCATTCAACCTGGCCTTGAACACTTCCAGGGAGGGGACAGCCACAATATCCCCAGGTAATCTGTTTCAGTGCTTCATTACACTCCTCAATCCCCATTCTGCATGATGAGGAAAATGTGGTACGATATACAGTCACAGATTTTCTTATTTTAACAAAGTTCCACTAAGAGATTAGAGCAGCTGTTCTGATTGCTGAAAGAATTGGTGTAACATCAGAGAAAAGAATCAAGATATAGAATTATTTTATTAAAAAAAAGAGTCATATAACCTTCCAAAATCCATGTATTTAATCTTCTGAATTATACTGTCAGCACTGGATCTGTAATAACTGAGGAAAGCTGGTGTTTCAAAACATCAACAGTCCTCAAGATAACAAAGAAAAATTAATCTGAACATACTGACATGCTATGTGGTTCATCTTTACATGTATCTTTAACATTTCTCTTAATAAATCTTTGAAGCTTAATTGGAGTCTTCAAAAAAACATAAACTCTCTTCTAGAATAAGAAATAGAGTTGCGAAAATATAGTGCATTTTTGCACCAGTATTATCCTAGGGTTTCTTCCTTGTAAAACTGCAAATACAATGAACACGTACATTGCTTCCTCAGATACAAAGGATTCCCGCCCTTCATTGGTATCTATTCCATTATTCTGCAAGAAAGAAGACTTCAAGTATCTGCTTGTATATTTTTTCTTTCATCTCTTTTCCCTTCTTGCTGTCTAACTCACATGCTGTCTATCACTGTTACACATCTTATAAAAAGGATGAGACCATCTGGCATGAATGTTCTTTTCTCCTTCTCTCAGTAACTGACAGCCAGGATGACTACACTGCCCTCCAAATATCCAATGTGAACTTTCAGACAAAAAGAGGATTGACAGCTTTAAAGCAGGATCTGGAAGCAAGGCCTTTTTCCTTGATAACACCTCAGGTGGTTTGGCTTTTTTTCCAAAACAGTCTCAAAGAATTTTTTTTCAAAAGAGCTCAGAGCGCTTAACTTAATTTTAAGAAGTGGCTTCACAGAATAATTTAAACATCAGGAAGTCCTGAAGAACTAATAAAATAGTTGTTATAGGATAGACGTCTTTTGAATACATGTTTTTCAACTTAAAATATATCTTTTTAGTCCGTATTAATAAGACTTCATGACTTCTGAGCTGGTGAATATTCTGTTACATCTTTTTATCAAACATTCATGAAATTGTACTAGAAAATGGCCCTAAGTCTGAAGATATTTTATACACTGAAAAGATACTGAGTATTATTAAGTGTTCTTGGAGGGTTCTGATTTTTAAGTTGATATCTAAGTTAATATTTATTAATTTTTTTTTTGCATTATTCGCTCATTTTTTCAGTTTCTGACCTTAAAATATGGACATCTCATGGCTCTGTCTTTAAATATGTGAATGATTCCATTTAGTTTATTAAAAAATGAGTATTCTGGACATATTACAGAGCTTTAAATGGTATATAAAGTGAATTATAGAAACATAGAATGGTTTGGGTTGGAAAAGTCATTAAAGATCATCCAGTTCCCACCCCCTAATATTGGCAGGGACATCTTCCACTGGATCAGGTTGCTAAAAACCTCATCCAACTTGGCCTTGAACACCTCCAGGGAGGGGACATCTACCCTTTTCCATCACCTCTTCTCCTATTACTACACTCCCTGATAAAGAGTCCCTCCCCCATCTTTCCTGTAGGCTCCCTTTAGGTACTGGAAGGCCACAATAAGGTCTCCCCAGAGCCTTCTCTTCTCTAGGCTAAACAAGACCAACTCTCTCAACCTGACCTCAAAGGGGAGGTGCCCAGTCCCCTGATTAGCTTCACGGCCCTCCTCTGCACCCGCTCCAACAGGTCCGTGTCTTTCTTGTATGGAGGACTCCAGAGTTGGATGCAGTACGCCAGATGAGGTCTCACAAGAGCAGAGTAGAGGGGGAGATTCACCTCCCTTGACTACATCTCATTTGATGCAGCCCAGCGTATGATTGGCTTTCTGGGTTGTGAATGCAAACTGCCATGAACATTGAAAAAATACATGTTTCTATGATGCACCAGTGCCTCGTGAAACAATCCAGATTACTGTGACACTTCATCAATACCACTTGAGATAAAATTAAGTCATGCCCATTGCATGAATGTGTTATGGGAAGTTCTTGATTTTTGTTAAAGATAGAATACATTTTTGTTTTGTGTTTTATTAAACTGATCTAACAAAGCAAAACACAGGAATAAACTTTAAAGGTCAATAAGTTTAGAAAATGCAGGATTTTCCTGCCAATATGTTTCAATAATGTGCTGAAGTACTATACCATTATGGCAAACAATAGCCACTCAAACAGAACACTTCCAGCCAATTTACAAAAGCTCTATTTAAATGTTATTGAGTATAACAATATTATTAACTAAACTGCTAGCAAAATATAAACTATTTATTTTTCTGAGAGATATTCAGACACCACTCATTACCTACAAACTTGAGTAGGTGTCTTTTGCAGTCAGTCTTGAAGGCCCCATTCCCTAACAGGATCTGTTCCATAATTTGAACACCTTCACTAACAAATATTATTGAGTTTAAGCTGACAGACTGACTGGCTCACAAGGTCAAAATGCAAGGTTATGTTAAATATACATGGTTAAACACTCCAGGAGAGAAGAAGAGGTTCTTGTGTGAGTTAATTAGATTTCAATTGAATCTGTGTTGCTTTATTATGAGATCTGGAATTCTGCACTTCCTGATTAAGAGTTTCTCAGCTAGTGAGTCAAGAAAAACAAATCCCCTATGCAAGCAATGCTTAAGTAGACACTTGGAAGCCACACATGGTCATTAAGTAATCACTTTTGTATTAGCATCTCTAATTTTTATTTACGGATATTACACCAAATGATGCTCACAGCTGTATCAAAGATTAGCTATTGTCCCAGATTTGCTATATGTCCTCCTTAATAAGCATCTTCAGTCACCTTTTCTTCTCTTTATTCAAGTTATTTATTAACAGGAGATATCTTGCAGTCTTGCTGAGGAAAACAAATGTGAATCACTTGCACACTCCCTATTGGTGATACTGCTAAGCAGAAAGACCAATTTTATTATCATTTAATGTATACCAAGCCAAATCATTTAGACCAAAGGTTTCAAATTTTTAAACTCCCACTTTTTACCCTACAATCAAACTACAGCACCTTCTTCCCTAACTTGAACACTCTCTTGAGCTAGAAGATAACAGTACAACTCTAGTTCCAGAAGGACATTATTGAAACTTGATATCTGCATTTCTACATAGGCCTCAGGATCAAAATTTAAATATTTGGCTTTTCAAAGAGAAAATGAGCAGTTTGTAAGCAGCTACAGATACATCCACCAGGTATAAGGATATAAGGGCAAATATTTAGAAACCTGGGAAACAGCTTAGGTAAATCTTCCCTTCCCCATCCTGAGTCAAAATAGAGTTTGCATGTAGAGTTTCCCAGTAAAAAACATATTATGCTTCAAAGATAACTCACATTTTTATGGAACCATAAAGTCACAATGAAAATTAAAACACTATAATAGTCCATTTTTAATGCTAAAGTCAGACTAGAGAAATGTAATTTTTAACCTTTGTCATAAAAAGCTATGAAAGCCGGAATAATATATATTTAGAGCCCATCAAAAAAACCCTTATGTCAAAATTAAATACAACTGTTGAAAAGTAAAGGCTTTTATAAGAACATTAAAAAAAGAATAAGGAATATTTCAAAAATAATTCTTTCTTTAAAGTCAAATGAAAATTCAATTTCTAGTAACACTCACAGCATGTACAGTGATCTCTAAGTCCTTTAATGGAAACAGGTACATGATTCAATGTTGAATTTCAAATATTTTACATGAACACTACAGTAATATAATTCAATTTCATTCAGAGACAAAAAGATGTTCCAGTAAAGAAAGTACAGTCCTATTTATATACAGTATATCCAGATTAGCTGCTCAAATAATTCGTTCACTCCGAATTAGGAAAAATTTGTAGTTACAGTACAACAAAATTTGAAATATTTTGCATTTTGATCATTCTCAACTGTGCTTTCACAGCTTACTGCAACCTCAGTCAGCTATTCATCTCAAAATAACATCAGCTTCAGCTAAAATTTTATCATCTACATTTTGTTCTTCCAAGTTGCTAAGAGTGTTAATGCACTGTAAAGACATTTACAAGAGAAAACAAAACAAAACAGTAAAAGCTTGATTAAAATTCCTCCTCTTCTACTGTTAAGGAAACCTCCTACCTTTTTTGCTAAGGAATATTATACTGTGTGCTATGTTATCCTTTACTACATTCTATACTACATTAAAACTACTATATTTTAACATAGATTCGGCGTGACCGGCGGCAGGAACGGTGAGTACTGCAGCTGGGTGCTCAATCTGGGCGGGTGGAGAGTTCCTAGGGGAAGGCAAAAGCTCAGGAGAGGACCCCGGCAGGGCGACTCTCTCTGAACCCCAGAAGCGGCAACTGTCACGTGGGCCGACCGCGTGGTAGGGGGGCGGTCCCGGAAGAAGCCGCGGGGCATTTAAACATCTCCCTGGGAGCGCCAGCGACCGGAGCGCAGCGAACAGGGGCGGGCAAACAGGGTCACAGTACACAGGGTCACGGAATAGGCAGTTCGCGCAGGCAGGGCGAGCAGGCACTCTCTGGCAGGTAGTTGGCTTCCCACTCCCCTGCAGCAATGGTGATCAGGCGTGGTAAAGCCTCTGCCACTAGGAGTGTAGGCGTCCAAACAGAACTGCTATTACGGGACGCCGCTGCCCAGACTCGAGACTGCAGGGAGTGTCTCAGCCTACTTGTGGTTCCTGAGGACCATACCAAAAATGTTTGTTTGAGGTGTGAACAGATTCAAGATCTGCTCCTTATGGTTGCAGATCTTAAGGACCAGGTGGAGAGGTTAAGGAGTATTCGAGAAAGTGAAAGGGAGATAGACTGGTGGAGTAGAACCCTCTCTCCTCCCAGTAATCCTCCCCAGGAGGCTGAGGAATGCCATATTCCTCATCAACAGGATAAGGGGAGTGACTTGGTTGGTGAGGAGGACTGGGAGCAGGTCTGCTCTCGTGGGGGTTATAGACCTCCCTTTCAAATGCCACCTTTCCAACTACCCCTACAAAACAGGTTTGGGGTGTTGGAGTTTGATGCCCAGGTGGAGGATAGTGTGACAGAGAACTCACCCGAGGAGGCTCTTAACCACACATTGCCCGTCAGACAGGTCAGGACTTCAAGCAAGAAAAAGAAAAGGAGGGTCATTGTAGTGGGAGACTCCCTTCTGAAAGGGACGGAGGGCCCTATTTGTAGGATGGACCCAACTCATAGGGAAGTCTGCTGCCTTCCCCAAGCCCGGGTACACGACATTGCCAAGAGACTCCCAGACCTAGTTAAACCATCAGATTATTACCCGCTTGTGGTGGTACAAGCTGGTGGTGATGAGCTAGCGAAAAGAGGGTCAAGGGTAGTCAAAAAGGGATTCCAGGAACTGGGACGGTCACTGGATAGGGCAGGAGCACAGGTGGTGTTCTGCTCGGTTCCTTCGGTGGCAGGGATGTATACAGATATGAACAAGAGAATATATGCTGTTAATAAATGGCTTAGGGGCTGGTGCCGGCAGAGGAATTTTGGGTTCTTTGATCATGGGGAAACCTTTACGGCACCTGGCCTGCTTGACTCAGATGGGTCTCGTCTAACTCCAAAGGGTAGGAGGATCCTAGCTCAGGAGCTGGCAGGACTTGTTGAGAGGGCTTTAAACTAGGCATGAGGGGGGAGGGGGGAGTAACTAGGCTCACCAAAGATGTTCCTGTGGAGGATGAGCCATCTCAAAGGGTGTCATCAGTAACCCAGCTGAAGTGCATGTACACAAACGCACGCAGTATGGGAAACAAACAGGAGGAGCTTGAAGTCCTGGTCCAGCGGGAGAGCTATGACATAGTTGCTATCACGGAAACGTGGTGGAATGACTCTCATAACTGGAGTGCTGCCATGGAAGGCTACAGGCTCTTCAGGAGAGACAGGCGTGAGAGGAGGGGTGGAGGGGTGGCCCTCTACACTAGGGAAACCCTGGATGCTGTCGAAGTCGAGATCGGTGATGACCAGGTTGAATGCCTCTGGGTAAGGGTCAGAGGGGCGGTCAGGTCTGACCTCCTGATTGGAGTATGTTACAGACCGCCCGACCAGGATGAGGAGGTGGATCTTCTATTGTTTAAGCAGCTGGAGGCTGCCTCTAGATCGGCTGCCCTTGTTCTTTTAGGTGACTTTAACCTCCCGGATATCTGCTGGGAACTTAACACTGCCGAGAGGAGGCAGTCCAGGAGGTTCTTAGAGTGTATTGAGGATTGCTTTCTGTCACAGCTGGTGAGTGAGCCCACCAGGGGTGAGGCTCTTCTTGACCTGCTGTTTACAAACAAAGAAGGGCTGGTGGGTGATGTTGGTGTCGGAGGCTGTCTGGGATGTAGTGATCATGAGATAATCAGGTTCTCTCTAAACAATGTAAAAAGAAAAGCCAGGAATAGAACATCGATGCTGGACTTTCGGCGGGCAGATTTTGAATTATTTAAGGAATTGGTCAGGAAAGTTCCCTGGGAAATAGTTCTTAGTGGCAAGGGGGTCCAGGAAGGCTGGATACACTTCAAGAATGAAATCTTGAAGGCGCAGGAGCGGGCTGTCCCCATGTGTTGTAAGAAGAGTCGTAGGGGCAGACGGCCGGCCTGGATGAGTAGGGAGCTTCTGAAGGAACTAAGTAACAAAAAGAGGATGTATCGTCGTTGGAAAGAAGGGAACGTAAGCCACGTCATGCTCAAAGATGTTGTTAAGTCGTGTAGGAGGAAAATCAGGGAAGCAAAAGCCCAGTTCGAGCTCAAATTGGCCACTTCTGTTAAGGATAATAAGAAGAGTTTTTATAAATATATCAATGGTAGAAAGAAGGGCAGCAGCGACCTCCACTCCTTGTTGGATGTGGAGGGAAATATAGTAACCACTGATGCAGAGAAGGCCGAGGTACTTAATGCCTTCTTTGCCTCAGTTTTCAACAGCAAGGATGTCAGCGTGCTTGACAGTTGGCCCTCTGAAGTGATTGATGGGGGCAGGGTTGGCCCTCCTGCAATCCATGAGGAGGAAGTTAGAGACCTGCTGAGCCACTTGGACCCTCATAAGTCTATGGGGCCGGATGGGATCCATCCTAGGGTGTTGAGAGAGCTGGCGGATGAGCTTGCTAAGCCGCTCTCCATCATCTTTCAGCAGTCCTGGCTCACTGGAGAGGTCCCAGAAGACTGGAAGTTGGCCAATGTGACGCCCATCCACAAGAAGGGCCGTAAGGATGATCCAGGTAATTACAGACCTGTCAGCCTGACCTCGGTCCCAGGTAAAATCATGGAGCAGATAATCCTGGGTGAAATCATGAGGCACCTGCAGAACGGTCAGGAGATCAGGCCCAGCCAGCATGGGTTTAGGAGGGGCAGGTCCTGCCTGACCAACCTGATCTCCTTTTATGACCATGTGACTCGCCTGGTGGATGAGAGGAAGGCTGTGGATGTGGTATACCTGGACTTTAGCAAGGCCTTTGACACTGTCCCCCACAGTAGACTCCTAGGGAAGCTGTCAGCCCGTGGCTTAGATGAGAGCACTCTGTGCTGGGTTAGGAATTGGCTGGATGGCCGAGCCCAGAGAGTGGTGGTGAACGGTGTCTCATCCAGTTGGCGGCCGGTCACCAGTGGTGTCCCCCAGGGATCGGTGTTAGGTCCGGTCCTGTTTAATATCTTTATAGATGATCTGGATGAGGGGATTGAGTCCATCATCAGCAAGTTTGCTGATGATACCAAACTGGGAAGAAGGGTTGATCTGTTAGAGGGTAGGATGGCCCTGCAGAGGGACCTGGACAGATTGGAGAGATGGGCCGATTCCAATGGGATGATGTTTAATAAGTCCAAATGTCGGGTACTTCATTTTGGACACAACAATCCCATGCAGAGCTACAGACTGGGGACAGAGTGGCTGGAGAGTAGTGAGGCAGAAAGGGACCTGGGAGTGCTGGTTGACAGGAAGCTCAACATGAGCCAGCAGTGTGCCCAGGTGGCCAAGAAGGCCAATGGCATTCTGGCCTGCATCAGGAATAGTGTGGTGAGCAGAACCAGAGAAGTTATCGTCCCCCTGTACTCGGCACTAGTCAGACCTCATCTGGAATACTGTGTACAGTTCTGGGCCCCCCAGTTTGGGAAAGATGTCAGGATACTGGAATGTGTTCAGAGGAGGGCAACGAAGATGGTAAAGGGGCTGGAGCATAAGCCCTATGAGGAGCGACTGAGGGAGTTGGGGCTGTTTAGTCTAAAGAAGAGGAGGCTCAGGGGAGACCTCATTGCTCTCTACAGCTACCTGAAAGGAGGTTGTAGTCGGTCAGGGGTTGGTCTCTTCTCTCAGGTGACCAGTGACAGAACTAGAGGGCATGGACTCAAGCTACGTCAGGGAAAGTTTAGGCTTGATGTGAGGAAGAAGTTCTTTACTGAAAGGGTGATTGGCCATTGGAATGCGTTGCCCAGGGAGGTGGTGGAGTCGCCGACCCTGGAGGTGTTTAAGGGGAGATTGGATGTGGCACTGAGTGCCATGGTTTAGATGATGGTTGGTGATAGTGTTGGGTTATAGGTTGGACTTGATGATCTCAGAGGTCCTTTCCAACCTTGTCATACTGTGATACTGTGATACTGTGATACTCATGTCTGAGATAAAAAGCCTATTCAAATGTTCAAAAATAATGTAAGTAAAGTAAATGGTTTCACAAATTATGCTTAATGTCTTTTGTCCTTCATATTGGGACTTGTCAAATGAAAAAAATCACTCCACAACCAAATAAAAATGTCAGAGACATTTAAGCAACGTTTTCATGTGTAGGAATATCCATATTCAAGCCAGAGGCTACATGAATACTTTACCAAGCAGAAAATATTGGTGAACTAATTAATTTACAGTATGATCTCATTTAAAAATTTACTTGCCAGAAACAATGGTCCAGCAAGCTGTGACCATTTTGCTACATTTACTGAAGAGGTATAAGTATTAGGAGTCTATCATTAGTCAAAGCCAAAAAAAGAAGACAACGGGAGAAGGTAAGAGGTATTTGTTTTAGCTGTGTAAGCATAATTTATGTATAGCAGTTTACAATTCAGTCTGGCAAATGAAGTAAAAAAAAAATAAATAGAGTGGTACACGTGGGATTTTCTCTTAAATGAAACTTCAAACAAAAATTCAAGCTGCCTATGGGAGCTAATTACATAGCCTTCAAAGACAGTTGGTATAGGTGTTTAAGTGCATTGAGGGTAAAAATAGAAATCTGAACAACTAGCAAAAATTCAGTTTGTAATTGGGCAGCAACTCTAATACAAACTTTTTTAAAAGTAAAAAAAACCCTATATATACTGGACGGAAGTATAACTAATTATTCCTAAACCAACAAAAAATTCAAAATTTAGTGCACAGATTTTTAGTAACTACTATACAAATGAGCTTATGAGAAAAAACCAACATAAAATCAATTCCATTTCTTTTATAGTGTAATTTCACTACAATAAATAGAAGTCCAGTAATGTAAAAGTGGACTGATACATTACCTCTGACCTTTATTAACAGATTTTCTCTTTCCCATAATCAAATACTAATACCAAATAATAGAAGTCGAAGCTAAGGCACAGTGGAACTCCTAACGGGAGTACAGAGAGTCCCCAGAATCTATGCTTTCAGTTTGACTCAACTGCTATTGATTTATTCAGTAACTAAAATGGCACAAGAAGTCATCCAACACACTGTTCAAGGATGCGCTGTCTGACTTGAAGAAGCACAATTGCCCAAAGGGAAGGTAAATTGTATCTTTAGAGGTGGGAATGTGTGAGCCAGAACATGAGACAAACAAGAATGGATAAAAAATTCCTATGCTGTCAAAGAAAACATGTCATCTAAACTGCATTCTGAGCATGCTAATTCATGACACATATTCAAAGTTAGGGATGCACTTCAGTATCGTCCTGCACAGAGATAGTCTCTTGCATTTTTAAAGCCGTATTTCATTATAGTTGACATTTTTCAAGGGCTCATCCTATTTTCCCCTTTTTTCAACTCTGGTGTTAGGAACAACTCTCATTTGTATCATCAATGTATTTAATTAACATAAAGTTAATTTCTAGGTACTTTGATAAAAATGTATCATGTGATCAGATTACACAAATCCACGTGTTACTCATCTCCCATCCTGAACATTACTGTTTATTCTCACCTGTTGTATAGTGTGGCATTCCATTTCTTTTCAATACACGCAATTGTGCTTACACCTGGATGGTTTGCATTGAAGTAAGAAAATAAGAGATTGCATTGAAGTCTTCTGCAGAGCACAGCAAACTATGCATCCTCCTTAATCTCTTATAAAATTTGGCAAAATAAATTAGTTTGTTAACCAATATTCTTTCTTCCCATTTTCAAAATAATAATTGGTTTTAGGGTCCTATAAAGATTTACACATCTCTCCCTTCAGATTTTTTTATTATTTTATTAGTAGGAAGTGTAGCTGGATGTAGTAGATGGAATTTTGCAGGTTTACATGCCATAGTTTTGAAGATTCGTACTACATATCCTATCTCATCCCCCTATAAATTTTTATTGATTTATTAAAGCTGTGCAAACCCAAGATATAGGAACTAGGGAAATTAAGTTGGAATACTTTTTGGATATATGAAATCATCAATCATCTAATGAATAAGGCCTCTGTGAGAACAATAGGGTCTGATCTAGCTCCTAGTGAAGTCACTGGGAGACTTTCTACTGAACTCTGTAGCCGACAAAGGTAGTTGCGTACACACAGTACTAAGTGCAATGGACCTCAAAAAAATAATACTACCGGGGACTGTGTATCCAGGGTCCACATCTGGAGGAAGAAGGAAGCTCTTAGAAAAAGGAAAACTGTATTTCTCTGTCTTTCTCTTTCCTTCCACCACATTACAATTAAAAAGACCTGGGGTGTTTACAGTTCTTAAAGCCAGTGGCTGTAGGGTAGAGGGAAGATTGCCACACAGACTCAAAACTCAAGAAGCACTGTCTTTAAAGGCAACAGAAAAGCAAAGCATTCATGAAAGCAGAATCATACAAAGACTGTTCTTCTTTGAGCAAAATGTGTATCATATAACCCACCTTGTTGAGCTGGGAAATCTAGATGGGTAATAATGGCTGTAGAATTGTGAAAATACATACCCGAGTTCCAAATTCCCTGTTTCTCCTTCATGAGCACAAAAGATGTATGCTGATAATATTCTGTGTATTTATAGATGACTTCTAAACAGAGTCAAATACTGACATGATAGTTTTCATGGTTCTTTAGTATACAATGAAAACTTACTATTAAGAATTCAATAAGGATCTTAATAAGATTGGATAATAAGATGGCAGATAATAGTAAAGATTTTTTAAAAAACATAAAAGGGCAAAAAAGAACATAAACTATTATATTTTCTACTCAAAAAAACAGAGGCATTGTGGACAGTTTCTGAAATATGATCTTAGTGGTCAGGATTGGTCAAAAGCATAGAAATAATGAAACAGAAATGTTGAAAAGAAATAGGGAAGACTGATGGAAGAAGGTGTTGCAATAGTAGCCTGTGGATGCCAAAGCACTGACTGGATTAAGAAGATTATTTAAATGGGAGGACAGAATTACCAGACACATTCCAGCTGTTACAATGCCTCAAGAAGTCCCTGAACTTCTATTTCTTGTCAGCTAAGATATTCTACACTTTTACTGCTGTTCATATTCCTCCCTAAATCTCTGTTGTTCATTGCTGTCAGAGGCAGGACACTAACGTACTTGAATCTCTGACCAGTATGGCCTTGATTATACCATGAAAAAGTAAATAAGGTGAGAAAAGAAAATATAAAGGTAGTGCTTCAACAAGCACAACCTTCAAAAAAAAGTAAAGTACATAGAAGACAATGCAAAGACTAGGAAAATGGAGCATCTAACTCAAACATAATACTAAAATAGTTTGGCTTACCTAGCTATGCAAAATCAAAGTATTATGACTGTATATACGCAATTAGGGACAAACATGTAGAGAAAAGAACTTAAGCTACAGGATAATGCTGTAACAAATAGAGAGAGAGCTACAACTAAGACCAAAAACTGAAAAGGTATCTAATTATTTCTGGGCTTGTGTTCCAAATGGTAGCACAGGCATGAAACTTTCATTGTTTTACAACAGAAACTGTAAATTTTAAACAAGGTGTCATCTGACTCTGATAGAGAAAAATAAGCTTGAGAAATGAGTCCACAGAAGTCTGTTTAACTACCACACACAAGGAAATGTTGAAAAATAAGGCTTGGATCCTGCTTGTTCCACCATCTTATTTAACAGGTCCTATGTCTTGTGATTTTCAGTGCTCACATATACATTCTTGTTTTTCCAGAAGCATAATTTGATTTTAGGTTTGCTAGACTTAAGTTTTCACTGATGTGTGAGAATTTGGTTCTATCTAGCAACAGATTCTTGAGAAGAGGACATGCATGGTCCAGATGGTATGAAAAAAATATCAGCTGTTGCATCTTCTTTACCCTTTCATGGGTAGACTAATTGATGTAATTGAGGTCAAGAATGAATTTTAGCTATGTCAGATTGGTAGGAATTCATTTTTTGTCTTTTTCTGGAGTATAAAGTATGGTCTACTTTTTAAGGTAATTTGTCATTCTTATCTACAGGTGTTACTCCTTTTGCAAAAATATAAGATGCTAGTGAAGCTCTTGACCATTCCTTTCATTCTGAGAGCTCATGCTAAAGGTCTCATTTTTTTAGAGCAAAAAGAAAGGAAAAAAAAGCTAACAAACAAAAGAAACCCCATAGTGCTTTGTAGCAGGCAGTATTTTGTAAACCTCTCAAAAGTATCTACTTGCATCCCTAACTGCAATGCAAAGTATTGGACACAATTCTAGTACCTTTCACCCTATTCTCTATTTGAGGATATATGTTCCCCTTTGAGAATCTTTATACGTTTCTGAAAGAAAGATGTTAATTAGCAGCACAACCCAGCCAAGGACAGCCAAAGGATTCCCACCTGAACAAAGACTGTAACATAGCTTTCCCCAAATCAGAAATAAGACGTTAAGTTACAATAAATATATTTGGTAAATCAGGGGATTCAGCTACAAAGAACTGTTCTATAGACTGAAACATTGAATGTGCCTCATATAAATGTGACCATAGTCCTGCTTGGCTAAGCTCTTTATACACTAAGAATGTGTTCTAGCAAGTTTTATTACATGATCTCATTCATTTAGAAAACCTTCAAATGGAATCACCTTTGCACTTTTCCCCACATAGTACAAACATTGTATTTTAGTTTTTAAAGGTCTTTGTTCTCTCTCAAAAAAAAAAAGGATTCTTCATATTAAGGACACTTAAATCTTGGTGGATTGTTGCTTTGTTGTTTTTTTTTCTTGAGAGACAGGGGCCTAAAGGAAAAAGACAGAAAGAAATACAAGCCGTTTGACGAGGGAAGTAAGTAAGAAAGTAACCTAAGGGACACTTTATCTATATATCCTGTAGTGAATATTAAACCATTAGGAATTCAATCTTGTGAACTATCTGCCAGATATTATTGTGGCTATTAAGAAGCCAGCTTTAAGTAATAATTGTGCAAAGAAACAAAGTTTCGGAGATTGAAATGCTGCTTGCAGATGTTTTTTAAACCACCAAGTTTAATTTCAAAGAAAGAGCTAGGTTTATCACCGTATAAAAGTATAGGCAAAGTCTTCTGAAAGTCTCTAAACTGTTAGACAAGATGTCAATGAAGAAAACTGCCCAAGAACCACACCTTGCTCGCTGGAACTGAGTAAACTACCAGACATGCTTGTTGTAATGGCTACCCAGCCCATTTATAGAGAGAATATCAATATCCAAGAGGGATACAGTCTTTGATGATCTCTGCTGATAGAATGTAATAAAAACTTTAAAAAAAAGAAACAGATACAGTACGGGATGCTATACTGCTTTCTAAAGTCAAGATAAAACTATTGGCTGATAAGCTTCTGCTACATTCCGCTATGATACATTATGAATTAATGATATTGCCACACAATACCTGTGCAGATTATAGATTATTTCAGAACACTAAGAACTGGTGACTATTCTTGAAGACATTTTTGATCACATTGTGGAAGTAAGCTTTTGTCTAGGTGTGGATTTATAGCACATAAATGCACCATCTCTAATAAACCTCATTTCTTGATACAATTCATGTCACTAAATGGGAGTCAGATAATTTACTTCACTAAATAAGTTCCTCCTTCTGTTCACTCAAGGGCTTCCAATGAAATTATTTCAAACGTTTTTAAATCAATATTTTAACATATAAAAACAAAAGGCAGACTACAAGTTTGCTATAATTTCCAAGCCACCCATGAGCATCACTTAGTATTCACATTCTTTGTGTCATGTGACTGGGGATAAATATGCTGTTCCGCTTCCAGTCAACAGCTGTTGAGCTTCAGACTAGCTACAAAGCATCTAGTCACACTAGCTAAGTAAAAGACAAAATCATTGACTCATCTATAGAGTAACAAAAGAAAATCCTCAAAAACAGGGGCGTACAGGAGGGATGGATGTGCTTCAAGGAAAAAGTCTTGAGTGCATAGGAACAGCCTATACCAATCAGCCAAAAGGCAAGTTGACAGGGAAGATGACCACCTTGGCTGAATAGGGAGATACTGAAGTAAATCAGAGATAAAAAGAGAGCCTACTGACTGTGGAAGGCAGGGATGACTACTCAGGAAGAGTATAGGACTATAGTTACATCATGCAGAAGGAAAATCAGAGAAACAAAAGCGCGATTTGAATTTAATTTAGCTACTTCTGTAAAGGATAACAAAAAGCCCTTCTATAAATACATTAATAACAAAAGGAGGGGCAAGGAATACTTCCATTCTTTGTTGGACTTGGGGGGGAACACAATTACCAGGGATGAGGAGAAGGCTGAGGGACTCAACACATACTTTGCCCCCCTGTGTTCCAGGAGGAAACAGTCTATGAATTACTGAGCTACCTGGATCCACACAAATCTATGGGACCTGATGGATTCCATCCTAGGGTGATGAGGGAGTTGGCAGAAGAGCTTGCAAGGGCACTCTCCATCATCTACCAATAGTCCTGGCTCTCTGGGGAGGTCCCAGATGATTGGAAGTTGGCAAATGTCACGCCAATCCACAAAAAGGGCTGCAAGGAGGACCCGGGCAACTATCGGCCTGTCAGCCTGACCTCAGTGCCTGGCAAGGTTATGGAACCTTGCATCCTGAGTGCAACCACACAGCACCTTCAGGATGAGATCCGACCCAGCCAGCACGGCTTTGTGAGGGGCAGGTCCTGTCTGACCAACCTGATTTCCTTTTATGATCAGGTAACCCACCTGGTGGATGAAGGGAAGCCTGTGGATGTAGTCTATCTGGACTTCAGCAAAGCCTTTGACACTGTCTCCCATGACATACTCCTGGATAAACTGATAGCCCATGGCTTGGACAGGTGCATTCTCAGCTGGGTTAAGAACTGGCTGGACGGCCAGGTCCAGAATGTATTGGTGAACGGGGCTGCGTCTAGCTGGCAGCTGGTCACCAGTGGTGTCCTCCAGGGATCAGTGTTGGGTCCAGTTCTGTTTAACATCTTCATCGATGATTTAGATGAAGGGATTGAGTCCATCATGAGTAAATTTGCAGATGACACCAAGCTGGGAGGGAGTGTTGACCTGTTGGAAGGCAGGAGGGCTCTGCAGAAGGACCTTGATAGGCTGGAGAGATGGGCTGAGTCCAACATGATGAAGTTCAACAAGGCCACAACTGCACTTTGGCCACAACAACCCCATGCAGCGCTACAGGCTGGGGACAGAGTGGCTGGAGAGCAGTCAGGTGGAAAGGGACCTGGGGGTACTGATTGACAGGAGGCTAAACATGAGCCAGCAATGTGCCCAGGTGGCCAAGAAGGCCAATGGCATCCTGACCTGTATCAAGAATAGTGTGGCCAGCAGGACGAGGAAAGTGATCCTTCCCCTGTACTCGGCATTGGTGAGGCCACACCTTGAGTATTGTGTTCAGTTCTGGGCCCCTCAGTTCAAGAAAGATATTGAGGTGCTGAAGCAGGTCCAGAGAAGAGTAACAAAACTGGTGAAGGGACTTGAGCACAAGTCCTATGAAGACAGGCTGAGGGAGCTGGGGTTGTTTAGCCTGGAGAAGAGGAGGCTCAGGGGTGACCTCATCGCTCTCTACAACTATCTGAAAGGAGGTTGTAGTCAGGTGGGGGGCGGTCTCTTCTCCCAGGCAACCAGCAACAGAACAAGAGGGCACGAGCTTAGACTTTGCCAGGGAAGGTTTAGGCTGGATATCAGAAAAGAGTTCTTCACAGAACGAGTAATCAGGCATTGGAATGTCCTGTCCAGAGAGGTGGTGGATTCACTATCCCTGGAGGTTTTTAAAATAAGACTAGATGTGGCACTTAGTGCCATGATCTAGTAATCATGATAGTGTTAGATTAAGGGTTGGACTTGATGCTCTTGGAGGTCTCTTCCAACCCAGATAATTCTATGATTCTATGATTCTATGAAAACCTTTTTCATCATGAGGAGACATTACTATAAGCATATATGCCACCCATACTGGAAGTCTCAGGCTATTAATGCCAAAATGTCCCTAGAATATTTTAGCAAGATAGCTGTCAATAGTGAAAAAAGAATATTTCATCAACACGAGACAACCTTTACAGACATTGTCCTGAGAGGATGAGGAACTGGAAGCAAAACTTAGTAACATCCTATGTATAAATGATCACAATTATTTTGTATTTGTTATACGAGTCACAGTCAAGTCCAAGCCTGTAATACATATGTAACAGATTTTTAAAGAAATCTGTGCCCCCAAAGTTGAAACCTATTCCAAATCAGAACCCAAATCAAATGATGGGAAAAAATGTGAACTGAAAAGTGGACATTCAGATTGAGTACGCCTCAGAACATTTTCGCAACTATCCTTTACTTCAGCAGTAAGTGAAAATAGTTACAGAAATATAACAAGTGGAAAAGAAAGGAAGCTGAGAATAATTAACATAAAGCTAGAAGTTAACAGAAACCTAGTAATGGAACCAAAAATACATAAGGAAAAACCCTTATTAAATGAGACGAGAAAAAAAATGCATGAAGTATTTCTGGAAGTACATTAAAAGCACAGAAATTCTAACAGGGTTTTGAGTCTGCTATGAAATGGAAAATTTTCAGCTAAACAGACAGAAATGTTCAGTAAGTATTACTATCCTGTGGTTTGGAAGGAAGCCAGGTGATACATTGATATTAAGTGGTGATGATCATAAATATTTCTCATTCCATCAGTAGCTAAGGAAATATCTAATTTTAGTACTGGTTGGTTTACATTTTTAAATGATAGAGAGTTCGTTAGTTTATACCCAGTAGCTAAGCAAAGAGCAAGCTGATGTGTAACAGTGATTTTCAACCTGAAGTACTGATGGTGTTTGCCACTAGTTATTCACACATTGATACTTACATATCTCCCAAGTAAAAAGGAACTTGTCAGGGTGACACTCACTGACTAAAGGAAAGGGATAACTTCAAAACTCATGTTGCAACACAGTGGTGACTTTAATTTTCAAGAAAGAATCTGAGCATGTATCCTTAAATGTATAAATAAGGAACTGAGGAACTCAAATTCATTACAGAAATTGTATTACCTGCATTAAAGTTATATAGTAAAAGTTATATAGTTATATAGTAAAGTTATATTGAAACTGCTTCTAAAGACCATGTACAGGTCTAATGGTTAAACTCCAGGAAGTACAGATACATACAGTTCAACCACTGGGAACGTGTCTCTTAAAAAAGACTTGACTAATGCAGTCTATTTAGTTTATCAAATGGGAAATAATTCCTAATAAGTACTTACCCAATTTAGGAAAAAAAGTAACAGGTTCTAATACATGGAATTGGAAACTAACTGATGAGTTGTGCTCCTTTAACAACAATGCTCTTAAAATTGGAATGATTTTGAAAGATTATGATGAATTGTAATGAAAACTGTTGATTGAAAAAAAATAATATTTTATGAAAAATATATATTAAGCAATGAGTCCATTTAGTTTCAGCATTTATGAGATAAATTGATAAGCATACAGATAAATTTATAAGAATCATCATACATGTTTGGATGAGAGCCATAGAAAACAGCTACCTGTGGCTGGAGTGGTGAATCAGCAGTACTCACCATCTGTACAAGCTTCTTAAAATGCACAGAAATCATATCCTCCCTCCACTGATTTGGACTGCTAAAATTGAACATAAGGCATGCAATGCATACAAAACATACGCTAGTATACATTTAATAAATAATAAACTAGATTTAAGTTCATATGCTTGGGTAAGATAACTACGACTTTAAGGCTTGTTTTAAAAGAAAATTAATGCTAAAATAAATATTTCTTGAAATGTGTGATACAGAAAATTTGCTTGAATTATAGTATCTCTTCTTGACTAACTGCAGCCGCAAAATGTATTACTGATGTATAGCCAAAAAAAGAAAATTTTTTGAAACTCAGTTATCTAGTTCACTGCAGAAGAAGAACACAATACAAAACCAACATCTAAGAAAAAAAATAACATTGTGTATAATACTTTATTAGCAAGATGGATGGTTAAAATTAATTCAGAAAATTTGTTTCAGAAGTGAAATAACGTTCACCTGTGTGTCCAATCAATATTGCTGCTTTTTCTTGTTACTGTTGATAAATACATATCATTTCTTCTATATAGATAAGACAATAAAATCAGAGGAATATTATGTTCACAAGAACTAAATATAAATATCATTTCATGTGGGAATATCTGAGTCAAAAAAGAAATCTATCAAATGACACTGATGCTCGATATATTCACAGCTTTGACAGGCTGCATGTCCATAAGAACAACACACTACTTCTGTGCACATTTCCACTCACTTCCTATATGACAGAGTTTTATCTCCACCTGGATACTCACTTCCTTACTTTTACTATAAACTTGCTTATTTCCCCTTGCCTCAAATCTTAAAGAATATTGCTTTCCTTACAGATTTTGTCCTCTGCTTGGCTGTTAGTTAGTTCATAAATAAAATCCTAAAGGAAATATTCTTATCAACCCATATGTTCTCCCAGAGTACAAAGACCAGAATATTTATTACATGAAGATCATTAATTGCATTTGAGTTGAAAACAAGTTTCTGAAAAACATTCATGATTTAGAGTCTTTTGATGTAAAGTCTCCCAATTCTAGAACAATACTTCCACAATTTTCTAGTTTGAGACAATGGTTTCCTTTCAGATAATGGATTTCGCTGTATCCAAAAAATCTTTCCAGGGAGCATGCACCTACCAACAGTTATCAAGGAAACATTTCACCTTCTTTAAATATACTGCATCTTTAGCCTCTTAAATTTTAATGTGAGTTTTCCACACTTTGAAGCCCTCCTGCAAAGCTGTCTTAAGCTCTTCCCAGGAGTCAAAATCCCTTTGGAAGACTTGAACCTAAAACTGGATAGATCTTACTAATGTTTTTCACACTTGTCTCCCACATGGACAAAACTAGTCATACTGGATTTATGTTCACACCTCTCTGAAATATAGAATTTTGTCTGAATGGAAGACTAAGCCATGAAACACAAGCCTACAGTCAACTAAAAAAAGTGACTTGTCAGGCCATTAGGAACTCATCCATTTGAAACTCTTGCTGTTCCTGTATTACATTTCTACCTAACTAACTATCCTACAATTTATCTCTATAATGAGTCAACTTTGGGATTTCAACACTCATATGAGCACTTCATGACAGGTTAGCAGTCCATCCAATTTTTCTGATACTCCAAACTATACCTCACCTCCAGTCCCACTTGATCCTTCTGAGTTCTTTCTCTTTTTCACATATAAGACTTCATCACAATAACCATAATAACATAACACAATAATTATAATAATGATTAGAAGTCACACAGTGCTGAGAAGGTGACAGATATTTCACCCTTCACTCATGATATCCACAGATAGGAATTTTCCTCAGCCAAACCCACAAGGAAGAGCCTCCTGATTCTTCTCTGCCTCTTCCACTTCATTCCATTAACCCATCTTTTCCCATCCATTACTTTAACTACACTGACTGCACTGTTCTGAGGCCAGTTAGACAGCATTTAACCTCTTCCCCCAGTATAGTGTGTTGGAAGAAGATCTACCTTACTATTTCCTCCACCACCTGTAAGCAATTATTTCTATCAGGGTTTGATCACCTCCAGTTACAGTACTGTACAAGATTACAATAAATAGAGAAGTGCTCTGTGAACTTTTAGTACAATAATCTACTTATGTATTAAGTAATCAATACTTAATAATCTACTTGTGGATTACAAAATAACAGTAAAAGAAGTTTTTGCACTGAGCCATAAACCATTTAAAACTGAGAATTGCATGGAAATTTTTCATTTTACTTACATTTGCAATGAAATATTTACAGAGACATTTAGACAAAATGGCAAGACAATTTCTGTCTAATTTAGAAGTTAAGCTCCTGATAGTCAAAAATGAAGAACATAGATTTTTTTTAAATGAAAAGCTTTCATAATAAGTCTTTGCTGTTTTTACTGCTTACCTTCTCACCTGTAGCCTGTGGACAAATGGCTAACTAATACATAAGTGACAATAGCATGCACTCCTGCACTTCTTCGGGCATACTGGAAAAAATCTCAATGATTACTGTATCGAAATCCAAAAGTATGTTTGAGTGTAATCTGAAAATGCATTTCAGACACACAATTTCTTTCGATTGAAAGCACGTGAATCAGCCCTGCCTCTCCTGTACTGCCTCTGAAAAAAAAAACCCCGCTTTTCAGATTTTCAAGACCAATCTCATGCAATGGGACTTCAAAGCACTCTGATCAATGTTCCTTTCTCCATCTCACCATCCCCCCAGGCCCTGGCTGCTATCCCACTAAAAAGAGAAGGACTTAAACAAGACAACTCCCTGTTTTTCAGTGTCTCTTGCCAAGGCCTTAATTTACCATACTACAATCTATAGCTGAAAATCAGGAAGAAAGCTGGTGATGACACAGAAAGTATTAGGATTATAGATTAAAGTCTAGCAAATAAAAAGATAAAATTAAAGATAAACTTCTCTGGTAGCATCATTCACTGTGAGAATCCCTAGAAGGTGAATCCACTGGTAGTTCAGGATTACTTTGAGCTCTCTGAGTAGCAGAGAGAGAGCAAGAGCGAATAGAACACATTGCCCTTAAGTTATGCCTGTGATCTGTTGACACTTTTAAGAGAGAACACTAAGCCCATTTGCTCAAAAAGCTGGGCAATACTTATCTCTGTCCTATACAATAACTTTGTTTTCCAGTTCTTCCTTCTGTCTCTCCATAAGTAGAGACTTGGCATGTTTTGTATTATTATATCCTTCCACAAAATAAAAAATCTACAACATTTTGCTTAATGTGCTTAGCAAGCAAATTTTATGCAGTATATGGCTAATAGCTAAGGTGACATTTAACTGATTATCAACATCTCAGCATTTCGTGTTAAAGACGAGGGGGTATAAAAACTGATGTATCAAAGTAAAACCAAATAACAGAAAATTCTTAATTATATATTCTTTCAATTAATCTATACAGATCCCTTTATTTTTTTATTTCTTGAAAGAGAAGTATATACTTGTTTCTTACGCTAAGAGCTAATGGATATTTTAAAAGCGCTGCTGCCAGATTTTATTACAAATGTGCCCAAATAACTATCCATGACACACATAAGAGAAAAACTGATGAATATTTTTGTTCTACCTTCATCCATGTCACCAGCAAACAAAATCCTTTGGGGATTTTGGCATTTTGAGGATCTACTCTCACTCCCTCATTTTCTGCTTCCGCATACTCAATTTTATCTCTGATTGGAGCACCCCCCACCTCCTGGGCACCTCCAGGGAGTAGGGAGTAGGTGGCCACTTCACAGTCAGGCTGTCTTGTGCTGACCTCAGGGTTCTCTCCTTGTCCTGCGTGCTAGGTGACTGTCACAACTCGGCAAAACTGGCAGGATCTGCTCAGAACTGCAAGCAGTATACAAATTTAGTCATAAAAATGTGGTGCCCATGATCTATCAGCTACCTAATACTTGCCGACAGATTTCTAAGAAACGTTTAATTTACAAAATGCACACATCTATTTTTGAAATGTAAGCCAAATAAAGTAAAAGTGTTAACCTTCTTTAGGACAGTCATAAATTTGTGTTAACTGTTAAATGTATTTTAAAATGTGTGTATATATACACACACACTGAAAAATATCCTTGATGGATTTTTATAATAATTTAGAGTCTAACATTGCATCTCTGGATGACTGAACAGAAAACTTATCTGGAACCAGTCAGTTCTCTCAGTGCAGTTGGATACGTGTCCTTCAGGACATTTGGCGAAGTATGTTTTTTACTTGAATGAATTAATAGTGATTATCTCTGTACAGTATTGCACAGCAATTCAATTAACTTTGATGTGGCTTCTACTTCACAAAAAAAATTAAAAGTATAAACTGAGAAAGTTCTGGAGACTGTAGCACAAGACACAAAGTTAGAATGGAAAGAAAAAGCTAATGATAAATCTAATTTTAGTTTTAAATATTTAGTGTACATTTTTCTCCTGTGGCTATTCTTTAAGCACAATCAATGCAACCATCTTATTCAACAAATACGTATCTAGCATTGATTATTACTTTTAATGAATTAGTATTCTTATTTTTCTTTCGTTCTAGAAAATTTGTTTTTATTTTGTGTTGATTCTTTTTCATTTCAGTGGTTTGTCTGCAACATCCGCTGTTGACAGCCATAAGGCAAAAAAGGTAGGCAGCACTGTTGTTACCATTAGACTATCACGAATGTCGAAAAGACTTACGTGAAATTTTAGTACTTCAAAATAGATTATTTTAAAATTTACTTTATTTAGGAGTATGATGGGGTTTTCATGTCTGCATTATTTCCTGAGAATTTTTTGTGTAAGATTATATTTGATCTTTTCTCATCACTTTAGAAATTATACTATCTTTGCCAAGTGCAGGAACTTAGGTGGTGTTACACTCCAACAGCAAAGGCATTTGAAAAAATCACTGTAATTGTGACCAAAGCTTGTTGATAATTCACATACTTGGAAATAAGCAGCTTCTATGGCAAAAGATACATTTTTGGCAAAGCACATTAAATGTTTGCAGTAAATTGTCTAACAAATTTACCTTCTGAAAAGCATAAAAGGATAAGCAAATATTGCTGCAGGCTTGGGACCTCACTTAAAAAGCGTTTAAAGACTTTATTTGTATTTAAATAAATGTATTTGATTAGCCTCAATCAATGTTCTAGTTTTCACAGACTCAGTCTGTGGTAATTTGACTTTAATTAATCTTATATTACTTCTTTCATTTACTTTTTACTTAATACAATTTTTGTGTTTATTTTCTGAACAGCACTGTTCTCCTATCAACAACCATAGTAGCTAGATGATAGAACAAGACTTTTTTTTATAGACTGCATGTCAACTACTAAGAGAAAGAAAAGGGCAGCATTTCTCTATCGCACCATTTTAGAAATTATTCCTTTTCTATATATGAATCTTCTTACAATCTAGGCAGAAGTATCTGCCTCTGTCTAAGGAAAAATAAATAACTAATGCTATAAATAAATATTTATTCTTTTGCAACTTCTGTTTTCTTTAGAAGTTATCAGTAAGTACTCCCGCACAGCTCACTGCCAAAATAACCACCCAAATCACCGTAACAAGGATGCACCAACTTCATTTAGACAACTGATTCAAAATCTGGGTGCATCTATTATAATAGTCATATTCATATGAGTTAATTAATATTTGTCTCACTGTCCTTTTCTCTGAACACTTTAAGTTTCATTTTAATTATCATTAACTTTTTAATTATCTTCACCATGTAAAAAATTAGGCATGCAATCTGAGCCAGAGGCATTAAGGTAGGATTTAGGCAGTAAGGAAATTTTTAGGGAAATTTTTCTCTGTAATGTTAGCTTCTCAGGAAGATGAAGCTACCTCACCTTTTCTAGTCAGCAATGCACTTAAATTAATGAAGCTGCCTAAAACACGTCAGCTGGTTTCAGTGCTGAAATATCTATGTCTCTGCCCTGATTCACAGGAAGCCTATGGTGCTCGGAAGTTAGGCAAGACAGAGCTGGGTAAAGGTCTCATTTCCTTCTGCAGCCTACAATGATCTTGATGCCTGATACCAGTTTCTTATCTCAGTGTTAGCCTTTGAAATATTCCTTACAAGTTTTGAACTTTTAATGCATGCTCCATTTCATGTGTTTGCAAATGTGTTGGCTGACTCAAAAAAGTTTATGTAACTGAAAATGATTCTAGAAATGCAAACGGTAAAACCTTTCTGCTGAAAACGTAGAAACTGCAGACAAATGTAACAAGAATTAAAAATTCCCCTAGAATTTATATATTCTGCCCCTTGGGTTTTTTTGCTATCTCTTCATGGAGATACTTGACTTATGAGTTAAGTCCTGTAAAGAAAGACTAAACTGGAATTTAAGTAAAATGACTTCTAAAGATGTTTTAACTAAAGACTTCTCACGTGATCAGGTGACAATTACCTCTTTGGAAAAAAAGGCTGTTTCATGTGAGATCAAATTAATTTTTAACCTTATGGGAAGAAGCACAAATTTCACCTCTGACATTATACTTCCAAGCAAATTATTTCCTCTATAAAAAATTGTGTAAAAGGTAATACACAAACACGGTCCAAACATTTTTCTAAAACAAAGTTTTTCTTGTGAAAGGGATAATTTAGACAGAGGATAAATAAAACTAATTAATTTTAGTTTCAGTTCTTTGACTTGTCTGCATTGGACTGAAAGACAGAAGAATTAGCAAAATATAATAGAAGTGATGCTCACATGATTCAGAAAACAAAGATAACAGCATTAGTATTTGTTCGGTTGAAAATGTTATTTGGTCCATGTGTTTTAATGAGACATTCATGTATTGTAAACAGTGATTCCTACTTAGTTTTAATGAAAGATAAACTTCCAGAGACAGCACTGAAATCTCAGCTGTTAGTACACTATAGTGTATTGCCAGACAGTAAATTAATCAGATATCTCCCTTTTCTAACTTCATCTGAAAACAAATGGCAGAAATAGAACACAGGGAAACATTTATTAGATCATCTAGTTTGTTTCCATGACAATGAAGGATCTTTCCCTACAATACATTTTCTAGAGTTTTCTCAATCTAGTTTCAGAAGTTTGGGGTTTTTTCAGGCTTATACCGTTTCCTACGTGATTCACTCTATAGTGTTGTAGATGAGAAATTTGCAAGGGCAAATCTATTGATTACATCACACTTCAGGATCGTTTGTTTAAATCACCTAAAAACATATTTACTTCTTGTCATTAAAGTAATTATTACATATATATGCTGCTAATCTGTTTCCTTTCAACTCTAACTAAAACAACCTAGATGTATTTCCATTTCTCTTCACCCTTATCTTCTGGACTATTTACCTCCCTTCATTGCTTTTTTGAAATACATATTTGTTAAAAATGTACATCCAGAATTATGTACAGTGATCCTAGTGTCCTTGTCTCAGAGTTGTTTAGGACAGCATGTTCCACCCTGTATTTAACAGTTTAGAAATACTACACAGAACCTAAGATGGCATTAAAAGGTTTTTAATTAGGTAATAACCCAGCAGTCATGGTTAAGTACCAACAGGTACCTGTGGCATTAATGTGGAGAACCTTAAATATCCATTCTATAAAGGCTGATTATCTAAAGCTCACTGCTGATTTCTAAAAGTCTATATTAACTCAATGTCCATTCTTGAATGACATATGATAAACATATGTTCATCATTAAGTGATAAAACAAAAATTTCCTTTTCCAAGTAGTTCACTAGAAGCCAAAATTCTCATAAACATAGATGATTTAGAGAAGGAATGAAAGGAAGCTTGGGAGAAATACTGTAGGAGCTTTTAATGGTAAAATGGATGCCTACTTGGTTCTACTACATTTACTGAGGACAATCGTAGATACTGTAATCCTCCTTTACCAAATAAAATATTTCTGTATATATAACTTGAAGTAATTAAACCAGAATTTTAAAAAAATCAATATCAATAAAGATTCATGGAAAGCAATCTTTAGCTGGCTAGTTTTAGTCTTTTTTAGTTAGCAGATCATATAGCTACAAAGAAACTGAAAAAGGCTCTATTAGTACCTTACTACTTGTGCTGTTCATAGAGTTGGAAAAAATAAGACCCAATACGTACATGTTTAAAATACCATTTTACAGGATTAGAGATGCTTCAACACACTCAGATAAATCTAGCTTTCCTGAAAGAATGCTAGGAATACCTGAGATTTTGGTTTCCTTCCTACAAGCAGTAAAGCTAAATTTTCTACTTCAAAGGGAAAAAGTGGGATTTAACTTTAACTATGGAATCATAATTAATCCATGATAATACATGGATATCTGTATAAATGCAGTATCATTCCTGGTTAAGTATTCAGACTGCCTTATTTATTGTATATAATTATGTATCACAAGTAAAATATAGCAGCTCTGCAGCAGAAAGCGCAGCTAATCAACACAGAGTACATCATAGAAAATATAATCAGGTGAAATGGAGGCTATGCTTTCAGTGCAGAGTTAATACAGATTTCTGCTGTGATATTGACAGTATCCTTCCTCACAGCTGCTCTCAGAAATCTCTTCTCCCATTCAGTTATGCTTCTAAATTGGGCTTCCTGTTTGAGTACAGGCAAAGTCTGGGTATGTGGCCTATGTCCAAAGGTTCCTACTATGTCTGCATCAGTTTATCACTGACGTTAGTCAATTTGCAATCAGTATAATTACATTAAAATTAGTCACTGTAACATTTTCTTATATATTTTCAGTGTACCCAGCTCAGTCTTTGCTAAAGCACACTCTAAAAATAGACTGCAGAGAGGTGATTAAGAAAAAAACCTGTCAAAATAATAGAAAATAAAATTTTCTTTCTAGATACACTCAGTACATAGACTAAAGCAGTACAGTGCTGATAAAAATCTGAAATTAATGTATTGACCTCAGATTATGTTACCTTCACTTGATTTTGATTATATAACTTAAAGCAGCACATTCTCTTCTTGAAAATAAAAATAGCCACCCATGGCCATTGGTGCAAAATAATTTCAGAAACTGAAACAAAGATAAATTATTTGGTTGTAGCTAGTGAAATGAGCAGGGAAAGATGTTGAAACTTGAATGAAGTACTTTTTTATGGAATAGAATGAGATTCATCCCCACAATAAATAAATGGGAAGGAAATTAAGTTTCTGAAATGCATTGTTTAGGTACATGGAGTTAATAAAATATTCCACTCTATTGCCATAGTTTAGATTTTGCATTACATGAAATTGAGTGACACATGATTTAATAAGGATATTCTATCATTTTGAAGAATTTTCTGGTCCAAGGAGAGAACTGAAGCAAGAGAAGGAAATAAATACACATAGGCAAGAGACAAATAACACACTGCAAGCCAATGAATTGATCTATATGACGAACTCCATTTCCTATCTTGTCTCCACGCTGTTACACTCCTTAAATTTCAGTGTATTTTTTCCACACATTTTCATGGAAATTACAATGAGCTAACATTATTTTCTGGAGAAAAAAAAATATTGCATTACTGACACATCACTCCAAATTTGAAATTCTTATAATGAAACTCCCAGAATTCAAGTAAAGCTGATGTATTGCATATTAAAAATAAATTTTTCTTTTTTCTTTTTAGTTAGCTGATCTCATTTCTGCTGAAGCAGCAGTAGATTTGAGATTAGTTTTCATTTTGACCTAGTGTTGTTTCAATATCCATTTGCTCCAATCAAAGGTGAACACATGCAACAGACGTTTTTCTGTTTGACACAGACTACCCATATGAGATAAAAATGAAATATCGATTAATGTACCTCTCATAACTTCAGTACTTCTACTTCAGTAGAAAAGTGATTAATGGACAGCATTTAGACACCAGTGATTTTTCAAAGGATTTCCCTTCTAAAGGTAAGAAGGAAATGTTCAAATTTCTCAGGTGTGTTTATCTCTTTTTCTAGCTCTGAACTCTAAAATACAGAATTACACACCATGGATTACATTAATACACCAGAATCCAGCAGACATTCCTTTGTGTTAGTTGCATGGAAGTACTTCAACAATAAAATCTGAAAACGCAAATCTGCAGATTTTTCCTCAGTTTACCATCAGGAAGCCACACAATATCCCCTACAGAATTAATGTTTTTTTTCTCTGCTTCACAGGAGAAGGAGGTATTTCTGTACACTAGTACAATCTCGTGAGCACAGTCTCTGAGTATTTTGTATAGTTACACATTTTTTTAGTGTCGCCATCGCACTTGGCAAATACGATCAAATGTACTTACTGCACAACCTTCTCAAACTTGTTAAGAAATCCTTTGAAAATACAAATCATTTGTCATTTGCTTTATTTATATATGAAGATAGAGTTGAGAAATGATGATCGTTTTTTAAATTAATGACAAAAACTTCTGAAAGACCTGTCCCAAGTCAAAAAATCTCTGTAGTAAGGACACATCAGCTGTGTAGCTAACAGTATGTAAGGAAATAATGTAGCTAGTAATATGATGCAATTTGCAGCTGGTATGACAGAGGGCATCCTTGGTGCAAGTGAAGGGTATGACACAAAGTCCTTGTGTATCTCTAAGATATTTAAATTTCTTTGCTGTAATACATGGCCTAAAATCTAAAGATGAACATAAATTCTCAAAAGATAGAAGGCAAATTTAATGTGATCTTTCACTTGTGTATGCTTAGAAACCCAGGGTCACGAAGAACTTTATAAATATAAATTAAACTTCAGAGACTCCCATGAAGTATTAAATACAAAATATATCCCAGAAAACATGAGCAGTGAAGTTTACATGATTTTCCTGGTACTACAAAGGAGATGTTGACAGTAGAATTCAGAAACCTGCATCCCCCAGTTCATTGACTGCACCACACTAATATCTTCTACTCGTGTTTTATTCTAAAATAAGAGATTTGAGTTACTGTTATAGGTACTCCTTATACACTATGGTTATGCTATGTCCTACAAATGAGCATAATCTAACGTTAAAGATCCATCCTAAGTACAAGCAAGCTTCTGTGCACATAACTTTTTTGAACTGCTGTTTTTTAATATCATAATTCTTGTTGCATTTTAAAATCATTTCTCTCCTCCCTTACACTTTTCTAAACTTCCAAAAGTGTGACAGTTAGATGAAGTAGTTTCTACTGGAGGAGTTCTTGAAAACAGGGAACTTACTTAGAAGCTTTTACTGTAGGTTATTTGAATAATGATCAAACAGTGTTAAAGTCACTGTGATACAGAAGAGCTATACAATTTGAGTCTTCTCTAAAAACAACATCTTTCTTGTAATTTTACAGCAGAACAATGCTACCATTAGCAGTGAAAAATCAAAGCCCTCAAATGAATGAAACCTTGACTACCCCTGTGGTCCTAACATTCACACAAAATGCACTTGCTCTGAGTGCAATCTGAAGACACAGGAGCAACAACATAAAAACAATATTGGGAAAATCAAAAAATGGAAAGAAAAACATTGGTATACCAAAGAGAAGAGGGTAAGAGAGGAGGACAGATTTTATGCTTGCTCTTTCAGCAAAAGATCTTATTGGTATCCTAGATTTTTTAAATTATATTTGTATATCTGTATTGCAAATAAATTTTGTAGGCATAGAGGTAATAAATCAATAATTAAATAAATCAATATTTAGAGTATAAAATCTTCTAGAAATTCTGAGGTTCCATCTTTTAGTGATGTCTTCTTTATCATCATCTTAATTCTCTTCAAAAATAAAAATTTGAATGTGTTATATGGAGAAAAATACTAAAATTTGCAATATCTTCTCATTTCATTATTCTGCTACTTATTTAATAATGAAGTGAGTTATTACTTACTTACAAATATATGTACATAATAAATGACAAAAGGTCCAACCTTTGGTGCATAATAGTTAAACCACATACTACATTTCTTTGGTTTAGACTATTTCTCTGTGAGATTATGCATTACTTTGCTTGTTAAAAATTATAACTATTTTAAAGCAATTATCATAATTGTGTTCAACCTTGCTTGTCAACTTAATTTTGTGCACCTTTTAACGAGTAAAGGTTATTGTTCCTATTATAATACATATGGCTTTTACTATCTAAGAGACATGGACTAAAAAGTAATTTATTAAAAATATTGACTAAGTTTCATGATAAAAAACTATCTTGAATACCAGAGATAGGAATTTGGAAGTATATCTTAATCAAAAGATAAGTAAAAAATTGCTGGGAGGATAAAGTGTGTTAATAAAGACATATTTCATTCTTATAAATAAAGACCACACAAACTCATTCTGACTCTGTAAGATAAATTCAACTCAGTTCTTATTTAAAAACCAATAAAAGTTATGTTTCAGTAATTCTGTCTGTAATCCCTGTCCTACTTAGACAAACTTGGGATAAAATTCTCCAATACACAACATTTTTATTTTATTTCTCATTCTCAGAATTATTTCTCATAAGGTTATGGAAAAAAAAAGCAGAAACCAGAAAGTGCAAGCAGAAAGCTGCCTTTGCCTCCTTGTTGCAATGCACATGCTGAAGTGAAGCCAATGACATGAAATACTTTCAACTTCTGCTTCAAACCTTTCATCTCCGGGTAAAGCTAAAATGATACTGTTACCTCCAATACTCATCTAGGATTTCAGTTTTTTCAGGGGCCAATATTATATTTTACTTCCTCTTCTCAGAACCTTGTAAATCACCTGAGGCCCTCATACCAACCTTTCTTGAACTATCCTGAAACGTAATGTTTTCTATGAGCAAAGCTCCAATCTACCTTTATATTCCTGAGAAATCTAAAGGGACACAAGGTCTGTACGTAGCAAGTGACAAGACAGAACAGCTCTCCCCACCTGAAAGAAGCAGAGAAGCTGCAGTACTGTTCTTTCCATCTTCCCCAGTTTAACCAGACCTACATGGCTAAACTTCCCAGTTTTATTTGTATTATTCTGTCCACCTCTAAGTTGTGATAGTAGAAGTTTAAATTAGTTTTGTTTCCCTTCTAATTCTCTTCCTACCCAAATTCACGTTATGTCAAAAAGATCAAAAAGAGAAAAAATACACCAGGAAAGAACAGGGCCCACACCAGCTTCTTCTACTGCTTCATGGAGTCAGTAAGGGTGACAGGAACAACTGGCAAAACTTCCTTATTGCGGAACGCAAAGGCACATCTTAGTTCCGATACAGACAATTTGGCTTTTCAATGACCCATGTTTCCACAATGCATTAAAATTACTGTTACTGACCTGGTAAATGAAGAGTTCTATTAGAAGACACATTGTGCCACAAATCTACATGTGATATTACTTACCGACCCAAAAGGAAAAGAGCTAAAAGAATAAAGGAAGGAGTGCCGTTAGCCATTTTTTTACATACTTGTTCCTGAGCAAAGCAGAACTGGTCAAGATTCTCACCAGGATTTTTGACCATACAGGTGGGCAAACTGAAATAATTATGAATACACATCTGACGAGAAACAACAAGCTGTCTGACGTATTAATTTACCTCTTACCAATAAACTAAACTCTAATCTGAGGCAGTATGGAGCAGATTCACATAGCATTCATGCCAGTTTTACAGAACTGACAGCACCCCGAAGAAGAGTAAAAGGATAGCTCAGGCTAGTTTTCATTTCAGTCACCATAGCTCAATCTACCCCCAAATGTATTTATTACCTGATCAGGGGTCATGACTACCAGCTTTGATTTCTGGATGTCCATGCTAGAACATGTAGTTTTCATAAACTACTGGGCTCATCATTGAACAAATCTCTTTAAAATATTTCAAGTTAGGCACACAAAATTACTAGTCA
Organism: Dromococcyx pavoninus; assembly: GCA_033558185.1. Taxonomy (NCBI): domain Eukaryota; kingdom Metazoa; phylum Chordata; class Aves; order Cuculiformes; family Neomorphidae; genus Dromococcyx; species Dromococcyx pavoninus. The sequence goes on along the minus strand of JAUMJL010000401.1, from coordinate 412,989 downwards.
TTTTTCAATAGCACAGGCTCTGCCTTTCTTCTTCCAGAAAAAGAAGAAAATATCCGCGTCTTATGTGGATGTTCTGAGGAATGACAGGAATTATCTGAGTTATTCAAGAATGGAAAGAGATTTTTTTTCAGATATTCTGATCAAAAATGCTGTGCTTCGTAACTCAAATATAACAGGTTTCTGTTGCTCTCATGCAGGTGAGGAAAAAAAGATCAAGTTTTAAGGCATGTTAAAATAGGTTCCAAATTTAGGATGATTTAAATTTTTCAATTTAACATACTACCCGAATTGAGATAAATTACCCATCTCTGACCCCTTTTCTTTTTTCTTCTTAGTGAGAGGTTAAGATCAAATGCCAAGCCAGGATTTTATTACCATCATCAGATAACAGCAGTTGATGCACAATGAGAATAGAGAGAAATCCGTTACATCTGCAAATCCCCACAACTCTGTGAGAATCATGGAAGAAGCACATCACCTAACAAAACTGTAGCAGTTGAGGTGGAAATAACAGAAGGTATCTCTCTCCAGAGCTGGAAGAGATGGGAAGAGAGATGGTTCTGTGAGGAAATCACTTACTTTTTTCTCTCTGAAAATATCTGTAACAGGCTGTTCCAGAGATGGATTTTCCTAGAAATAGGGATTTAAAAAACAAACCCAAAACCCAACAGCTGCCAAGACAGGATGGAATAAGGAATTTCTTTCCAGAAAGAAATAACTTTGGTCAAGTTAATACTTTCAATTGCTTCTTCCAAGGGAAACAGAAAGATGAGAAGGAGATTTAAAAATTCATGCTACTCTCCCACTCTTTCCCAAAGGAGCAAATCAAGGGGCATGGATCTTAGATACACTTATTCACAGCTCAAAGAGGACAGAGTGCTCTGTGAGAGGGATGCATGACAAAGGTGCAAAAAAGACCAAACATGGTCACTGAATTCATCACTGAGCACTCTCATGCTTGCCATCTGCCAGCACTTGTGTGTCACTTTGAGGTTATTTTTGTAGTAAAAAAAAGGGAATTTTTGAAATTACTTACAGAAATAAGAGGAAATAAAAAGGTTTTTTCCTGTCCTTGTTTCAAGAACTGGCAGTCATGGAATACTAGGTAGTATAGCTGTTAAGAGTCCCTCTCTGCCTTTTATATACAACTTGCAGTCTTCCTCTTGTGTTTACAGAAGTTTATATATTTATACACACACACAAATAGGTATCCACCTGAATATGGCTTATGCTCTAACTTTAGGAAGAAAAATATAGATGCTCATTTGACATGGATAACCTCTCTGAATTAATATAGACATCTACAGCTGGTGTTAGATTAGTTTTGGAAGTCTGTTTGTGTCTGATGCAAGACACAAAGAGGTAAGAACCGGGGGGAAATAGCTTTGTTATGCCTTTAACTTATTAAGGAAAAAAATATATAGAAGGAATACAAATAAAAGTTCTGATTTTTTTTTTTTTACAGCATTGCATGGTTTTTCAATTGAGAAAGTACATCAGATGCAAAATTCAGGAAATTATTTAAGACGTGATTATATGAATCTAGTATGGAGGTCAAAATGGAGCAGGTGTGAAAATCCCAAAAAACTACATTTTTAAAGGTTAACAAGCTAGTTTTTGAAAGTGAGGACAGGCAGTTTCAGTGACTATTCACTATTGTATAAAAGAATACGGATAATGTACTCTCAGTTCTAACACCATGAGCGTGGTTTTATCCTTGGCTCTTGGACTAATAATATTTGAAAATACAGCATTCTCTTACAATGATAGCAGATCCCTTGCAAGCTAGGAAAAAAAAACCCTCAGATGTATTCTACAGAAATATCTTGACAAAATTGTTTCCCAAGAAGGAACAGAATATTATCTTTTTCCTTCAATGTCAAACTAATCATTAACTGCACCATCACAAAAAAACAATTGTCTCTGTCAGTAATTCTTGACATCATGTGATGGCTTCATTATAAAACAGAGCATTAGTAAATAGCTCATAGGTATACTTAGAATAAAAAACAGAAAACTAAATAACAAAACTAAAATATATATTTCTGCTAAAAAATACATTTTCTTTGTAAATATCTGTTTTCTTGAACAGGCTAACATATTAGGCATTCTAGTCATCTATTGAAAATCAGTGTATTTACATAAAGGAGGTTATCTTGGAAAATATTAGAGTTTAATTTAACAGAAGAAAATAAGAGACCCCTTTTTTAAATTAAATGTGTTTAATTTCAAAACAGGGATCACTCCTAAGTCTCTGCTGTACACAAAATTTGTGAACGACCTTTGTACTCTTCCTGGGCTGAATACATCAGTTATCTAATGCCCCTGTGTGGCCAACCTAGACAGCAATTTCACTTTCACATAGTTGTAACAGAGAAATAACGTGTCATGGGAGAAACCAAGTTTAGGTAAATCACTGCTTTTTATTCTCAGAAAAAAAGCTGTTAATATATACTACAGTGCTAAAATTGGACTGGTACTGGTATGTAGAGTTTGTATCATCAATTTTAGTCACAAAGGATACTTGCCATTATGCAGTGATGTGTTAAACTGAATATCGCCCAAAGCAACTGTGACTTCACAAAGCATGCTGCTACAAATAGAGCATCTGACAGCACTTTACTTGTACACTAAACTCTAAGTGAAGAATGGCAATCAGAAAATCCAGCTTATCTGATAACTAAGGGTTTTTTAAGACTTTTAAAAACTTTATTTTATTGTCACTGAAATGAAATGAATGAAAAGTATGTCACTGAAAGTTATCACAAAAATTTTAGACTTCAAAAAACTGAAGCTCCTTTAGATGCTGCTTTAGAATTCAGAGGTAATGTAAGCAATTAGTATGTTTTCAGAAAAGGTCTCCCAATTTCGTTTCCCATACTTTATTTTCCTGGACACATTTTTCCACACACTAGCTCTTCACCAAATGCTAAGGCAAAAAAAAATCTTGTCACTTCCTGACATGAGGTAATTCTAACCACTTTTCAATAAAAAGTAACCTATTACATAGGTGAAACACAATTTTGAAGCAAAGTCATAGCTCTTACTGCTTCAACTGGATGGAATTGGTAATGTCAGAACAGAGACGTGCAGGACAGGGAGGAAGGACCAGTAAATCATCTATCTCTTTTATACTCACAGCAGCATCTTAACAGAAAAGCATTGCAGCGTAGCTGGCAAAAAGAAAAAAAAAAAGAACTCTAATATTCCTCCAACAGAACTAAACTGTAATATTCCTGCAACAGAAGCTGTTAGCAGAGGATAAAAAAACCATGGAAACGGCAAAATCAAAGTCATGAGGAGTTTAATATCATTTAGATCCTCCCACATCAGCTACTGCAACACAAAAATATGCAAATAAAAATCGAGCTTGTGTAAGGTTTCTATGTGAAATGATAAAAAACAGTTTAATATATTCCTGTTAATGTTTGGTATGCTCTCAGAAAGCAGAGGTCAATTTAACTGGCTTTTTCTGCAACAGAATCACAATGTATCTGAACTTTCAGAACCGATACTCCAAGAACAGATCAACTGAAAATTATGTGCTTAATGTCAACTGTTACCTTTCTGGACTTTTACCTTTAAGATGTAAAAACAGAAAGAAAATCCTTAAAAAGGATTGTCTCATATTAGTCTGATGAAACACGTAACTTCAAATCTAAAGAGACAGACCACGTTATACTTCATCAAAGAAGAATCTCTTACATGCTAGAGATATTCTTCTTTTCCTTACCACAGCTCTGAAACATTAACTCTTAATGCATCAACAGTTCATTCTTAGCAAGTGCATTACTTTAACTGTGGCTAAGCTTTAAGTGGAAAATCTAACTAAAATATACACTACATTGTTTTAATTGGAAAAAATAAAATAGAATTTTTTAAACCAGTAAGACAACAAAGAGTACTAGTATGCAAAATAAATGCCAACAAAATGTTTAGTGTCTATTCAATAGGTGACTTCTTCAAAGTCCTTTTATCAGACCGGATTTTAAATACTGATACTTATTCAGAAGACAGAATCTTTTTACTAAATAATCCTAAATAACTTTCAACTAACTTTAAATTCAGAAGACGCAGAAAGCATGATTTAGTCTCTTGTTAGCACTGCTGCATATTTGTGAAAAAATGCAGAATTTTTTCTTAAGACCAAAAGCATTGGTACCTCAAAAAACACAAAATTGCTTCTTATAAACATAGAAATATTTTCATACTAGGTAAGACAGCCCATACCAGTAAGACACTGGGCTTCCTAACAACCCTTTCTTGTTTGACAGTCTTCCAGAATAAACATAATCCTAAATCTCAGGCACAAAAAAATGCGATAAAATAATTCTCTGATGCCTTTTAATTTGAAATTGATACCACATGCAGCTTCTACCAGGGACTTACAAGGAAAATACACATCTAAAAGCACCACGCACATTTATCGGTTACAAAAAAAAAAACAATAACAAAAAGCATGCACCTTGCTCTGCAAAAAGCATGCACTTTGATCTGCAAGTCCAGAGAATCAGGACTTGGTTTGTAGATTATTAGAACAGTTGCTAAGGGCTTTGTTGGATGCTGCAGGCCTGAAACTATGCAGTTCGAAATATGCACTGTTTTACAAACACAGTTGATAATACGTAAATTATTGCTCCATTTTGTAGAGCTTCAAAGATTTCTCAGTACACCAAAGAGGTAAGAAAAATCTCACTGACTAGAGATTTCATATATATCTAAAAAAATCTTATTTCAATAAAGTCATTATTAATGCTAAAGCTACACCCATAATTTTAGATTCCTAATTAGAAATTCATAACCAAGGTATCAGAACTTGAAACAGTGACAATAGATATTAAAACATTTATAAAGGAAATACCAGCAGTAAAGGAGAGACTCCTTACAACAATAGTCTGGGAAATAAACTGATAACAGTTTTCTAAAGTATTATGTGCAAGTATCACTGCATTTAAGAAATAATACCCCATTTGACAGGGATTTCTCCCACAGATACAGAGAAGAAGATTAAAATGCTGACTATAGTCTCTGCAATATTACTTCCATCCTTTTTCCAGAATGTTTCCATCAGTGCACTATCTTTATAAAAAACTACAGGATTCTTTTTCTCCGAGTTGCACTCATGATCTTTTAGACTAAAATCTTAATCATTTTTGCTGTTAATATTTAATAGTAGTATGAAGAATTTCTAAACATCAGTATTACAGCATGTTTACTAAATAACGCCACAAAAATGAATCATTATTAATTGTTTATCCCCCCCAAAAAAATTCAAAGAAACACTCTAATAACCATATCACATCAATAAACAAGAACTTCTCCCTATCATTTCTAATTCCCAGAAAAGAATAGCTATTCATAAAAGGATAGCCTATAGAGCTGACTGACATGCTGCAAAGCATCCACTGATCAGCTATAATTTGGCCACTTAGAAAGATTATTGAAAAGCATTGCACACAGAATCTAAGTCTTCTAAAAATAAGAAACTGCTTCCTGCCTATTTTGCAAATGGTATGCAGGACTACTAATTTGCATCTTCCAACAAATTATATATTGTTGAACAGACACATCTTTGAGCATTTAATCCTTTCACTGCCACATCCACATAGGAATCATTTTCTCGGACAAATTTGTTTATGAATATTTTATATGCTTTAAGGATTACAGCTAATAATGCAAGCTTCTAATGGTAGCTAATGTATTTGAAAGATACATAACCATCTTAAATATTTTATTCTATCTTTGCTGGCTATAATTCTGCAGATAGATTGAGTTCTCATTTAAATCCTTACATAAAAGTACCAACAGAAGAGACACACTGCTGCCATAAAAATATTAATATCTAAGAGTGTAATTATAAAAGTACCTCACTGAAAAACATGCAAATAGATTACTGTCAGTATAAGCATAGAAATGGTAAGGCAAAAATGTTTCTTTTCTACTCACCTAGTGTTGTTCAATGTTTGTCCAAAAAGATCATTTTGCAAAATATTTGGAGGGGATGAGAAAACTCCATGAAAATGAGATAAAACAGAATTGCAGACCTGGCGCAGTGTCTCAAATTGCATTTTCTCTCTTTCCTTCCCTTCTATTTTTCTTCACCACCTGTCTTAAAAGTCATCTATTTTGCACACACCATCAAATGCAAACATGCCAATCAAGTTCCATATTTCTCCTGATCTCCGTAAAAACTGTGCCTAAATGAGCAGGGACTGATAGCTAATTGTACAGTCATTATTCTTCTAATTCAGTCGTAGAAGATTTAGTACCCGTGCGGCTTTCTCCTGACTGTAGCAAGAATTCTAAACAGCAGTAAGCTTTTTGGGCATTCCCAGCTGAAGTGTGAAGCTGAGCTGCTTTCATGTACTCTACTCATATTTCTCTAAGTCTATTAAAAACACGCAGTGAATAGATGCTGTCGTCAGGAGTTTCAGCACATCTGGCTGCCAGCAACACAATCTCAGAAGTAAAAAAAATGAGGACAAGGCATCCTCACACTGTTACTACTGTGTAAGAGGAGGAGGATTTCTGCATCTTCCCCTCCTCCTTCCTTCCCCTGTAAAAATGACTAACATCGGTGACAGTGTATGTAGGTCTTTTTTTTTTTTTTGCATGTAAAGGCAGGTCTACAGGACAGAAAGACTCTTCTAAAAATATTCTACATATAATGAATATGCACACACACACAGAGCACTCAGACTGTAACAATAGACCTTTTGCCTCATATCGAAAAGCTATACCATACCTTACATGAGATAACAGGTTTTTCATTGCAAACATTTAAATGTAATATCAATTCATGGCTGGAGCAAACAGTATACATTCTATACATAACTGCTCTGTCAGGCACTGTACATACAGCATCAAGGCAATTTATCATGCAAACCTATGAAATCACTAAAAGGAATGTCTGCATTTTATTTATACTACAATTCAAAATAAGAAGTCTTCAGCATTTTTTAAAAGTTTATTGCACAGAAGCAGCCATGATGGAACTCAGCAAAATCAATCAGTTCTTTAGGTGTTCCATATCTGCCTACTTCCAGGAAAAACCACTGGTTTAGGAGCCCAGGTCTCCAGTACACATACAGAATAGGAAGTCAAACAGCAAGAAGCAGAATCGATCAGTCATCTAACGAAACATAGTGAGATTCTGCAGCACTTTATGCATGGTGAATGCCATTAAATGTACAGAAAATAAGTATCCCTGACTATAAAATGTATTTTTCCTCTTTTCTTTCAATGCCTGTGCCAGAGGATGATATTATATAACATTACAGAATATATTCTATCATTGTCAAATTGAAAAATAACGATTAAAAGATTTTCCTTAGAATCTCCCATTTTCTATCTACAGCTTAGCACTAATTACAAAATCTCCAAATAAACCAACAAAAATGAGGGCCATTATTAAAGCTCTTCCACTGAAAGTGATTTTAATCCCCAAAGATATGAGAATAAGCAACCTTCCAGCTAATTAAAGTGTTGTGTTGATGTGCTCAGAAGGGAGCACCCATCCAGGCTTCTTTGGCCAGAAAGTGGCAGCAGCAACTCAGATTTTCAAAACAAAAAAAAAAAAAAGTACAAATTCATCTCCAGGACCTTCTAAGGGAGATATACAAAACTCCCTATCAACATCCATGTTAAATATTTTAAAAAAAAAAAGATAAAATATCTGATAATAAAACTGTTCCCAAAACTCATGTGAAAACCTATGAAGCACTACACAAAGTATTTTTTAATATCTATTTTTACACCTGTAGCATACTGTGCATTATGGAAATATTTGTAACTGAGAAATGTATTATAATTTGTGGCAAAAAGTATGAGGCTATAGGTATGCCAAATCTCGTAACTGCTGAGATCCTGGAGTAGGTGCTAATGAGTATTTGTGGCTGCCTTGCTGTAACAAAATGAAAACTTAATACTTGGTAACCACTTTGCCTACATTACAGAGATTTAATGTTTGCAATATAACAAAATTTGCCTTCATATTAATTTTCTGCTGCAAGAAACAGAACCATCTTGTTACAAATTATTCAAGCAATTCAAATAATAATTGGTCTCATATGCACCACTTAAAAGTTTAGAGACAACATTGACCATGGAGCAGGTACAAGACCAACATTTTACCAAGTATTTCAATAATATCAGCATTTTGGTTTGTGCCTTCTGAATGGTCATCAAAGCCAGAACGTTCCCATGGTCACAACAAAGGTCTGAACATTTTACATTCACCCTTCATTTTCAGATATTTAAAATGGAAGTTATGACATACATTGGTTTTTTCGTAAAATTGTTCTAAAAGTATTGACAAAATGAGATACATATTTAAAGCTTCAATTTTTTTTCATTTAATTCTGGGGGAAGGAATGGAGAGACGGCAAATATTAATGCAAGTATATTAAAATCTTAAATGAGGAAAGAAGAAAAGTGAAAGGTACTTTTAAAGATAAATACTCCATAGCTGCTACTAGCAGAAAACTCAATTATAATGGCAGGAGATTTGTACAAATACACATTTTTTTGAACATCTGGAATTTTCATCAAGATTGACCTCACTGTTGCTTAGAAATATAGTTTTTCTTATTTCATAAAATGTTACAGAAAAACAAACAGCATTGCCTTTGTTTCCTGACCCTTCTACTTCTCTTCAGGAGACTCTTCAGCTAACAAAGAATTCCTTTTCATATTTATTATGTGGTCTATACTATACAATGTACATTTACTACTAAGCCCTCTTCTTAGTTACTTCTACCTTTTCCAAAACACAATCCTTTGAGCTAGGAAGATAAAAGGAAGCAAAGAAGCCTAGCAAGAAGAGGCTGGAAGGGATGGAATGAAAGAACTTAAGCAGACTAGGCTGAAGTACCCTTCTTTTCAGAACCAGAATGGAACTGGCAATCAAAACAAGCCTGTGAAATCACACATAAAATTTATTTTCTGTAGACTACTATTATTAGAGAACAAGACAGTACAGGTAGTAGTTACATCAATCCTGCTAATGCTCTTCAAAAGTGTCAATATTTTTTATATTAAGAAATTTTCTGTGGTGGAGGGCATGGTGATTTTGTGTTATTTTTAAGATTTAGAAAATTATACCCTCAGTATTCATTCCCAGATTAAAAGCCTCACTTAAGAATTCTGGAAAAGACAGGAAGCAACACTTCTAACTTTTTACTTCAACATGCACTAGGTAAGCCCAGCACTACTCCAGCACTTGTGATTCTGGCACTTCCTAATGTTTGATGGCCTAGTTTAAATAATTTTGATGGTAATTTTTATTATAGTGTTTTGCTTGTTTTTATTTGCATGTATATCTTCTTGATAATTATGGTTTAATTAATAAATTTAATTTATATACCATTTTTACAAAGAACATACACATGAACGCAAAGTGCCTTAATGATATTGCACAGAACAGGAAAAATAAGTACCATGTAGTCTAAGCAACTCCCTGACATGGTTGACAGACTATTTCAAAATGAAAAGACAAGTCTGGGAAAGCATTATTGGATCCATTAATCCAGGCTACACCGAGATCCATACAGATACCTATTTCTCAAGCCAAGTTGAATTTTAGTAAACACCCTCCAGCAACCAGCAGCTTGGAAGAAAAGTTATTCTAGAAAGCTCCAAAATATGTATGGATAGTCTTCGATTTATAAAAAGCAATTCTGTTTCAAATAAGAGACTAAAATTCTTTGAATTTGATTCTAGAATCCAGAAAGCTCTTAATATAAACCTTTTATGCATAGAAAATTGATAACATGTACAAATATTTTATCTCAAACATTATTTATAGGCATCAGTTCTTTATTCTGGCCAAACAGAAAACACATTTAATGGAAAGTCGTAGCTTGAACAAGGTAAAGTCATACAATGTCATATATATATTATAGCTCATAAGGCAAGGATTGTTCTGTGATAAAAGATACTGTCAAGTACAATTCTGGATTCAATTCCATTCCAATTTACTGAATATTATGTAAGTACAGTTTAATGTAATCACAGAAGAAAATGGTAGAGATGGGTTACTTAGGCTTCAGGAGTAAGAGTGAGATTTTTTAAAAATAGAGAAAGTCAAACCTCTATTTTTTTTCATCTACACACTAAATAAAATTGGGTAATTAATAGCACATAAATACCTGTAATGCAGTTGTCATTGCTTTCCAGTATGCCCTTACCAAAGCATTTAGTTAAACCTTTAACGATAAAAAAATTTTGTCTGTTTAAGTATTCTCATTATGAAAAGAAAACACATCTGAATAAATGTTTTTCGGGCAGGTGAGTTAACAACAGTGGCCTTACACATAGGACAGTGTTATATTATTACAGTTTATGTGACTTCTCATTTTACGTCTGATTAGCAAACTGATGCTCCAAGGTGGAACACGATTTTAAAGTACTAGCTTAAACTAAATTCAACGATGGACACTTCACCACCGCAAGTGAAACACAATCAGACTTTCTTTTGGGGTAAAGCAAAAAATTCATTTATATTTCATCATGTCAATGTTCAAAGATTTAGCTTCACAACAATTTAGCAAGAACTAAGGCAAAACATACAGCTGTTGTATGCTAATCACATAAGAATAGGAGTCATAGAAGCCAGGATCCTGAATATCTAGGATAGGAAATTATAAAGAGAAGGATGCAGATAAAGATCCAAATCCAAAAGCATAAAAGTACCTAAATCCAGGCTGCAAGAAAGCATCAGTCTCTGCTCACAAATTGTAATAATGATTCTTCTCCTTGAGCTGGCACCTGAGCAGTCATTCAAAACACACACTTCTTTTTATTGCAGGAAGTCTGGCAGTTAGAACAGTATTTGGGAACATGAAAAATCGAGTCCCAAGTTTCCTTTCCTCAAATATGCCCACAAAGTCCTCATGAACACCCTCTTGGTTTATTCCAAAGGGAATTTGTCTATGCTGTTCTCTCTCCCGTAAAATAATTAAATATTGAAAGAACTATTTAATTCAGTGAGTTAAACATTCATTGAGAACGGAAAAGTGATACTGATTTTATTCCCTGGTAGTCAGGTCACAGATCTACAATGGAAGATACTGAAATTCCAGCTAAGAGACCAAACCTTGTTACAGAAAATGTCCACTAAAAAAAGTATAGTAGAAAAAAAAGAAAGCAAATGCATCTTTGTGCTGAATCATCAATTATTGTTTTTTCTTGCTTGAATTTTTATCTCAGTATCTTCCACAGTTCCATGTTCCATTTCTTCCATTTTTGAAATTTTCTATCCATATTTATATAATTCTTTTTGATGCTCTTTTTCATCTTCCTCCCATTTAGTCATTTAATAGTAATCTATACTCTCCTTTTAGCCTAAATTATAGATTTTAAACCAAGGATATGGGCCTTACAAACTTGGACAGTCTGTTTATCTATTTTTCTGTCCATATTACCAACTACCATCATGTCAACAAGCTTGAGAGACTGGTTAATTTCATAGGGGCATAAATATTACAACAGTTAAATTCCCGCAAGCTGTGTGAAAATCAGCATCATCACAGGAGGAGAAAGACCCAAGTCAGTACTCATAGAGGACAGGCGGGTAGAACTGAGCCATCATCCATTGAGTTTGGCCGTAGAAAGACAGTAAGAATATGGTCAGTAAATAACCACATCGTTGCCATCTTAAGTTTGATAAAATTATCATAAGTGATAAAAGGTGCTTAAGTTATTGTGATCCTCCACTACATCACAGAGGAAATAGGATAGAAAAACATGAGACACCATTGTAGGTTGTACTGATTCTGGTGCTCATGGAACCACCTCTCCCTGTTGTGTTTAACTCCCGCATCCCTCAGTTTCCATCGGACTTGCTGCTGATGGTATCCCATGCACAAAGGACTCACCAAAGTTTATCTTATGTTCCACTAGCAGTAATACCAAACAATGAAATAATAATAATTTCTCCTTAGAATGAGCTCTACAAAAATAGTTAATCATTAAAAACCTTGTAAGTACATTACCTATTAAATACTTCAGGAAATGAAGATTGAGTGATCTGGTTCAGGTTACAGGTAAGAATAACATCAGTGCTCCAGATAAGATGTGTGAACCCCAATCCATTCTCCTACTTGCTATGTTTAGGGTACAAGAACTTTGCTGTTCCAAAGTCTGTTGAGTTACAATTTCCTCGAGCAGCAACTGTTTAGAAGCCTAATTTCAGAGAAACCAGGGATAACACCGCATGCCAATAATCTTTGGATCAAGGCCCAAAAGCGCAGTTCAGCACTATGCCTCTAGCGCGTTTTGAAATATTGGGACTGCTCCAGTGCCAGTGGAAGCAGTCTGTGCACCATTCCTCAGTCCTGAACTCACCCAGCATGCACACAATACTCCAAATGGTTAAGAGGACACTCTGATTAATCTACTTATATTCAAGATATAAATACAAAGATAAGCTGTCGGTTTACATTTTGCACCTTTACAGGAGTCTGGCTATTCCCATCTCTGAAGATTCTCAGAATTAATGTCATCAACATAAGCATAAAAAAAGGCAAGTAAATGTCTATTTTTTTTAATGAAAGAAAATTAACATTGACATATACAGATTCCCAAAAAGTCAAGGAGTACATGAGCCCTCTGGATAGTGTCCAGATGCGGGCCACAAAGCTCCTGAAGTGTCTAGAGAAGAAATCATGTAAGAAGAGGCTGAAGTCACTTGGTTTGTTGAACATGGAGAGGGGGAGATTGAAGAGGGACCTCATAGCCATCTACTGTTTCCTCAGAAGAGGAGGAGCAGCAGGCACTGATCTTCTCTCTCTAGTGACCAATGAAAGGACTTGAGGGAACAGCAGGAAGATATGTCAGGGGAGATTTTGGTTGGATATTATGCAGAGGTTCTTCACCCAGAGGGTGGTGGAGCACTGGAACAGCTCCCCAGGGAAGCAGTCATGGCATCAATCCCAACAATATTCAAAAAGCATTTGGACAACGCCCTCAGACATATGGTGTGAATGTTGGGATTGTCCTTTGCAGGGACAGGAGTTGGACTCGATGATCCTTGTGGGTGCCTTCCAATTCAGGTCATTCTATGATTCTATGAGCCCAAAACAAAGAGTCTTAATGGGAGATTCTAGATCAGCTTTGGACTTCCTAAGCAGGAATTAGCTATGCTGAAGTTCTGTGATGAGACTAAACAATTAACTTCCCTACATTTCATCAGAGTCTAAAAAACTGATGGAAATAATCATGAGCCACCGATCACTATGGCTTTAAAACTTCCTAAAAAGTGACAAGCAAGTTAAACATGAGATTTTACCTGCATACTTACTAGTTTGGCAAGAAAATATATTACAAATAGAATATTTGGAAGCTGAGTTTTTATCTGACTTTGACTGTTATGGTTTAATTAAATCCTAAATCTATGAAAGGAAAAATGAAGACTTGTGAAATTAAATGCTAGATGACTACAAACAGTTCCAGTGTTAAAAAAATCTTCATTTTTGAAACTCGGATAACACAATGATCAGTCTGATTTTGCTCCTTATGCAGGAAATAGTAAAAAATGTGCCATATGTTCAGCTGGGAAATCCTGCTGTTAGGCCTAGTATGGACACATACAAAAACTGGCACTGGCCATACAAATTGCACATTCCAATATGAGTAAGATAAAGGAGAAAAAGACCAAATAATTTGGGCAAGGAATATACGAAAATTATCATTTAAAATCCTTTTGTTATTAAAAATGATAGACTATACCACAACAGTAGTACTTCTTAAAGTGAATCAGTAGGCATGCCTACAAACCAGTTATACTTTCCAGTACAACTATTTTTCAGCTATCTTTAACTGAATAACTTTGACTTATTGGTCAATTTCCTTAGCTCAATATATATTATGGCTTCTCAGACCTCTCCATGGGATTCTTTTTAATGTATTAGTTGAAAGGCAACATGGGAAATTTTACTTATATATGACAAGGCATAGAATAGTTGAAAATAATTACATGAAATGTTTAATTTTAATTATTTCTCTTATCTCTGTCCTTCTCACCCTTCTGAAAATTACACCATAAATACAACTTGCATGGTGAAACAAAAAACTTCTATTGCTAGGGCACACTACAAAACAGAGAATAAGCACAAGTTGAATCTTGTGACTTAAAAATATGAAAGTGTACAGTATTGAGTTTGAGGTTTTTTCCAGCACAAGTGGAATAAGACACTTCATATTTTGCTATTTTGATAATAACATTATACCTTATGGGACATATTCACAAAAACAACTCTGAACACTAACGTTTAAGTACATTGTCACCTACATCTGGTCCACAACAAAGCTTCACTGCCTCACTTGTCTGATCTGGGCATTTCTAAGTATTCCTTGCTTAGCAAATTCTATGCTTAAAATTGAAGATGTTATTGATTTTAGGCAAATTCACAAATTGGATTTAGACTGTCTAGATCATTCTCTGAAGTTATTAACACAGACATCCAAATTCATTCCACTTAAATATAGATGACCGAGGTGCGTAGTTTAGAAGCCTGGCTATCCTTTTCTTCCTTTATAATCAATAAAGAGAAAGAGGAGCATGTAAAAAAATTCATGTGACCAAAAATTGCACGAATACCCAAAAACAGGTTTAATAAAGTGCTGTTCTGCTTGTCTAAGTACTTTATTCAGGAGGTATGAATATAACTCTGTGGTTGCATTTCTATTGTTGGATCTGAGAACATTTTCCAGTTCCTGCCTTGGCTGTGTTCTGACACCATGTCAGAAAAAAATCCAGTTGTGCACATTCTGTTGCTTTTTCCTACCCATGTGTTGCTCTAGCATATAAACCAGGCATTTTACAGATCTGGATGTTTTCTAGAAAAATTCTCATTGATGGCAGTTCTATATTAAAAGAGAAGCCCTAAATTCTAGGGATACATGTTTTTTAACCCACTGCCCTGATCTAAGATATAATTTATCTAAAAAGCTACTAGGGCAGACATTGCATCTGGCAAACATAAACCTACCCATTTCTCTAATAAACGTAGAAATTACTTCTTCAGCCTACAAGATCATGCTTCTAGTTTGTACTAAAATAATTCATACATACTGCTAATTTTGTTTCATGTCTGCAGGACTGGTAGGCTTCCTACAGGAGAAACATCTGTTCTTCTCCACAAAATAACGCCTGTAAATTCTGGGTCATAGAATGATCCTATAATCAGTTCTCTGCTTACCTCAGAGTGTCTGGCAGTTTACTGAAAAGGCTATACATCCTAAGCTTTCAGTGTGAATATATACATTTGTTTATGCTCACACACTTGGAATTAAAATATACAAATAATATTTTTTAAAGTATTAAAGAAATACTATTGAGATGGAAGAACTGGGCAATCAGATTTAGAAAAAGATTAACTGAGACTTCATTTCCCTGATAAAAGGAATAGTTGCATTGCCTGACAGGAACAGAAAGCTGCTATACTCTGGTTGAATAAGCAGGGGAGCATGTAAGCAGTAGATGCTGCACCTTGCAGAGTATGTGATTTAAAGTAGTATATTTCAACCAATTTTACCTTCAGCTGACTCAAAATTAATTGATATTTCTTTTCACCTCATTACAGTACATGAATCCTGCTTTATGCTTCATTTGAAATTCTAGATGGTTCATCAATGAGATATATCTCACTAGTGAAGAATTGCTGGCCTGGAGAGACCTGATTGATTTTTGAAACACCACCTTAAAAACTTTATCTGCTACAAAAGAGATTTCTGTTCATTTTTCACCTTTCAAAAAAACAAAAGATGTTTTAAATACTACTAACAAAGTATTAAGCATTATTAATAATATAAAATAATAAAAGCAGAAGCTGAAAATGCACACACTAAAATTTTTCAGATATCTGTCTTTTCTCTCTGCCTCATGATGACATACTCAAGTTGAAAGTTCCTTTCCTCGGTGCTCACAGGCAGCTCATCCTTATATCCTTTACTCTCTAAATTATGCCAATTTAAGAGAGGACATGATTAACACAAATCAGACAAAAAAAATTAAATCCTACAACATTCCACTGATGATCACAACAATGTAAAAGCACCTAGCATAGTAATGATTTCAATATACATACGCAGGTAAAGAGATAATGTTCTCTTTGTGAAATAAAGAGCTATTTTCTTTGAGTGAGATCCTTCACATAAACACTTCTTTGGGTGAGCAACCTGATCATAAAGGTCCTTATTATGCAACAAAAATAGCAGTTACATTGATCTTGAACTCCATGGTGGTTATGCATTGCAGAAATTGGCTCTCATTGCCAACTTGGGAATTTAATCAATTATAGAAATTCCTTTTAGTCACCTGGAAAATATCTTATTTATTGCAGTATGTCTACTTCCAGATGACTGATTTGGACCTTAAAAGGCCTCCAAAATTGCGTTGGGTGTCAACGTGCCCAGGTGATCTGTGATGGAAACAAAGGCTAATATATGTGTAAACTAGAAAATAGATCATTCTCCAAATGACAGTAAGATTAACCTTAGGCTTTTCATTTTGTGAAACAGGAGCTAAGAGAACACATCTATGCACTGTCTTGTTTATTAATTTCTACTGTTCAGTACACTGGATAAAAGTTGGAGCCTTACATATATTGGGAACAAGTTCCAAAAGAGCAATTTATCTTCCTTTCGTGTCATTATAAGATTTATGGTTCTCTGGGTTGCTCCTATCTTCAGGTGACTGGAATACAAGAAGAATATTTTCCTGATGAACACACACCTCTGGAATTCATTTACTTTGACAGTATCATGAAGGGCAGGTTTTATAAGCATTAAGGCAGTGTAAACATTTTAGTTTGAAAAGACTTCAATTTAGTACTGGAGTTTTATGCTAGTGGGTAAAGGCAGGCCATTACATTAAAAGCATTGGGAAGCAGATTAGGGTTCATTTTGTAATTGATTCTTATCATAACTGTAAGGCTTCATGATACTTGGTGATATACCTCAATATATATTTCCGAATAGATCTCATTTTCAGAAAGAAAAAGTGCTTCCTGAAGAGGTACCCATATGCCATATAGAGCATGAAATTTAAAAAGGTTGTCTTTAGGGAAATCTCCTGGTTTATTTAGCTTCACCAGGCTTAACTCTGAAAATAACTGACAGCATTTGGGAATGTCTGCAAATGGGATATAAGCATTCTTATAAACACCCTTAAGTACTGGAAGGAGGAGCAAAGAGGTAAAGTAGGTAAGAACAAATGGTTCTGATCTACGTCAGTGCACCAATCATTACTGCAATGTAGTCTATCATCATCCAAAACAAGTTTGTTGAGGAGAAGTTGAGACACTACAAGTACTGGCCTTAATATCCAAAGCTCCAGAGTTTTGAGTGAGTCTCAGTGAGTCTCAGCTACAAAATATTCCTCCTTTTTCCATTGTTTAAGTGATATATCTTCCTCTTTTCCTTCCCACTCTGATTCTCAGGATTTTATAATTGACATTCCTGTTAAGGGAAGAATCTCTGCATAAAAAAAAATCTATTCAGTAGCAATTAAATTATTTTTGCTTTCAACTTAATATAAAGATTCAGTTTCTTGCTTCAAATATTGATGTGCATTTTCCAAATGGAGCTAAATTCTTAAATCATATTTACTTGAGCTACAACACATGGGAAACACCCAAAATATAGGTTGTTTTTTAAGACATGCAAACCCAAGCTAAAGTGAGGTTCTTTCAAGAATTTCTTTTTGTTCCAGTCCCTGTTAATGAATGGTACAGGAAAATGACTCGTTACTTATCCATTTTAGGAATAAAATGCAATTATCTCAGCATCATGACGAGGTGCAATTGCTGAACTAATTGTTCAGTTGTCACATTTTTCATATTCAAGAGGTGAGATTGTTAAACTAATTGTGATTCCTCTTGTATCTTAAATATTTTTCATAGTTCTAACTGGAGCATAAAGATTCAACTGAAGCAGGTCCATTTTTGTCAGCCCAGCACCTCATGTCAGAGTCAAAAAAGATTTAATTAAAATTAATCTACCTCTGGGAAAAAAAAAATGGGTTTGTGCACTGATTTGGAACTCTAGAATGCAACGTCCCTCTTAAGCTTCCCAGTTTATTTGAAATTACACAGAAAATCAGATACTTTCTGCTTTAATCTCATCTGCCTTGATGGCTTTTTTTTAAATGATCATCAAGGAAGTCCACGATTTTCACTAAGTCATTATAGAATAAAACCTCTTGCAGCTAAAATGGATTGCTTTCTATCAAGATAGTACCTTAAGAACTGATGTTCTTGCTTTTTTATTTTTGCCAAAGAAAATGGGTTTTCAGCAGCAAAGTTCACGGTTTGTCCTATTATAAGCTGAATAATCAAAACTTACTTTGGCTGATAAACTACCTCTAGAGACCTATTCAGGCATGCAATACCAGCTGACAAAATACTGGACCAGAAATTGTGAAAACTTAAGTAACTTAACTTCTTTGTTCTATGAAGATGAAATACTTCCTGAGGTCCCTAACTGCACTTCCAAAAAGCCCAGTGCTGCAGAAATGGGCATTTTCTTACGTCATTTTCTAAAGCACCAGGGCATGACAACACGGCACAGTGCTGTACAGTGCAGAGATGACAGAACAAGTTGCAGTTACACAACCCGCCGTATATCATAGATAGATATTACCTTGGATTTTAAAACTCCACTTTAACTTAAGAGTCACTGACTTCAGGTCACCTACATTTTCTACTTAATTTGAAATGACATTGTACTGCACTACTTTGCTGGAACAGGTAACTATTTCCTTAAAATGTCTGTGGCTGTCTTTCTTTTGTTTAGTAATAATGCAGTGAGGCCTGTTTTTATGAAAACGCACAAACATAAGATTTTTCAAAGCTTGGGAGAGAAGCATCCACTTACTTTACTACAAATCTGAAAGGACACTTAGAGCTGGTTCCAGAATTGTTTGAAATGGGAAAGAGAGGTGACCAAGAGCTAGGGGAAAGAAAAATAACTGGTTTAGAGAAGAAAAGAAGATCTGTCTTTCAGTGAAGGAATACCATGGGTATACCTTTGAAAACACTTCCAATATCTAGCCAGAATTGATAAGAACATATATCAGTGAGAAAAAGATGACGCTACACAAAATAAAATTAAATAAACAACTGTATAAAGACATTATAGACTAGACAAAGGGACAAACAAATATTTGCCTTGAGAAAGGGGCAAAAAAAGAAAAAATAATTATGGTAAATACACAGTAAAACAAAATTTTATTACTTAATAATGTAATTTTTCATTATGAAAATATGGTCAAAGCGGTTCTATTACATTTGGGTTTTAGTTATATTTTTTCCTCAGATTTAACTTAATAAAATGGTTGATAATTACTAAAACTGTTAAACTTGCCATGTAAAAGGTAAATGACAATTGCATTGCACAACAGATGTGATTGCTTTATCATTTGTGACTTCTGAAGGCACAAATAAAGCGTCAAAGAAAGAATTTGTACCAGTCACAGCTACTCATTCTCTTTTTTTTTAATTTTAATTTGGTCTATATAGCTATGGTAAAAAGTATGAAAATAAAAGGCCATTCATTGATTTACCTTCTGCAGATTCCAGAACAACTTTGCTGCCAGAAACTACAGACTTGAGTTCGCAGAGTCTTTTATTGAATGTTAGCCATTTCCCTTGACTGTACTCCACAGACATAACTTATTCACCTTTACACACCAATTTTGTAAATATGAAATTCAAACAAAATCTGTTATTTATACTTCTGAAGACAAATTAGCCTCTGAAGAACAGAACACAGCACAACTAAGAATTATGAACACACAGTGAGCTCTAACATTCATGTTTGTGCAAGGTCAACAAAAGAGCACTTTAAAAAGTGATGCTCAACCCATAAAGGTATTTGCCTAATTAATTTAAAAAAATAAATTAAAAATGCTACTACCCTCATTTTTTTCTGATATTGCTTTCTTTCAGGGTCGATTTGGCTAAAAGAAAAACTATATTCAATTCCATAAATGTTAGCTGCAGTTAGTAGTTAATAAAAAATGTCCAATATTCTGATACAGCTGAGATCTCTGTTTACAGATCTAGAGTAATGTTTTTTTAGGGCAGTTGAAGAAGCATAACTCTGCAATGGAAGGCCAAACTCTGTTTTAAAAATACCAACTATCTGCACTGCATATCAAGAGTTCCCTGAGTTCATTCTGCAGAAGATGGAGAAAAGTCTAGTAATATGTTCTAGTTTTCAGTACACATAATTAAAAAAAAAAAAAAGTAATCAGTAACAGTAAGCAAAACAAAAACATAATGTTGCAATGGAATTATTTTTGAAAAGGCACTCTACAGTAAATTGTGAAAATGAAATTCCCTAAAACCAACATGAGATTTTTCTCACTGCAGAGAATGACTGTAGCTGAGTTCAGATCGACACTTAAAGCTGGAATTCAATCTGTTAGGTGTTTAATTAAAACCCTTTAATGTTTGAAAAGAAACGCAGTAATTTTAGACTGTTTATTAAGGTAGGTTAGTTCCACAACAGTTAGGGAAGTTTCATCTTCTCTTTTTCTCTTATCCATCTTATCTCTCTGAAAAAAGGATCCCAAATAGTATCTACTATTGGTCAGATTCCCAACACTACTCTATACAGATTCTACAGCTAAATAAAGACTGGGTTAAATAAAAATATTTCTTTTAATAAAACATCAGAAAAAAATAAGAACAACCAGCACATTGGTTGTTTGGTTACTTAGGGGGAAATAAAAGAGGAAGGAGGAAGGGAGGGATGCAATGCATGTCTCAGAAAAAACATGCGGAAATCACAGTATGGCTGCACAATGTTGTGTTAACATTGTCACTATTCCCATGAGTGGGACACCCACAAAACCAACATTAGGAGACAAACAGAATTATACAAGCAGTTTTGTTTCTCAGAAGAAAGGCAGTTCTGCAAAAGCAATGGAGAGGGAAAGTTCCTCCTCTTTTGCAAAGGTTAGAATAAAATTGAGATGCTGTAACTCATCACAACCTATTAATAACAGGTTTAAACCTGGTTTACCTGCTACAGGCAGTCTGGGCTGTTAATAGACAACATCAGTACCATTCAGGAACTTCTTACAGAGACTCTGCATATAGGCAGTAGAGATGGTACCAGACTCCTTACTGATCCTCATAAGCATGTGTAACTTAATCCTTTCCATAAGCAGTCTAATTATTTCATTAAAACTTCTACACCGAAAGATTTCTGACTTTCTTAGATCCAATACTTCTTTTCAATATTTAAATATTGTATTTTCTCTAGCTCCCTTCCCACAAATTTCTATTGTTTCCTCTGGCCATAGCAAACATTAATTTCCTTTTTATGCCATTCCAGATTGAAATAGCAGATAAGTGTAACTTCAGATTCTACCTGAAAACTAGAATAGCCATGAAATGTTGATCCACACCCTTAAACCTATATGTGAAGGAATGAAACAACTAAAAGAAGAGCTATGTGAAGAAGAAAGTAACTCATCTGTTCTAAGTTATTACCTCAAGAATCTTACAAACCATACACTGCAATGGAAGACAACACAAGAAACAAAAGTGAAACTACTGAGACTACAGTTTTCAGACAGACATTGTTTTCACTTTATGGTTGCAAGGACTGACTGTCAAAGTGGTGAAAAATGCTGGAACAGGAGCAGTAGAAGAAGACAAAATCTTATTTGGATGCAGTTACATCACATAAAATTTTAGTCTTTAGTTAATATGTTAAAAAACTGTAGGGGATCTCTAATACCCAAATTTTGCATCCTGTCCTAGCACAAAGAAAAGCTAGTGGCAGATCTTTTCAGACATGCATGGAAAATAATATTGATTCAATTTTAAGCTCAACCTGCAAAATACTTGCACAAAATATTAGAGTTATTCATGAAGTGAAAGAATATCATTAAGCTTTTTCAACAGTTGTGGGAGTTTTCTACTGCAGCGGTCAACAATATCGACAACATAAATTCATGTCAGTTAATTCTTACAAAAAGAATTCTAGAAAGTGTACAGACACTATTGTCCTTAATGGATACTTCTGAACACAAACAAATCTGCATATAGCATTGTTGGTCTGACTCATGGATACTAATTCCCTTATTTTACACAGTGGCTCTACAATTTTTTAATATTTCTCACTGTCTTTAAATAAGTCAGTAGGTAGAAAAACATGAGTTAAAAAGTTAAAATACCTCTATTTCACTCGAGAATACTTCGAAACATGCTTAGATTCCATAGGTCCAAGCAAAGATTGCACACTTTTTTAGAAGCTGCATTACAGTGCTGTGTTATAAGTATTGCAGAGGTAAAATAGGGGAAATAGGCAGTTTTCAGCCTTTCAGAAAGAAATATAATTGGCTGATTCTTTAACATTACATTGCCATATTTTAAATTGCTATAAATGACCATCAGGGATGTTTGCAGTATCAGTTGTTCATAATCCAGCAATTAAATAAGAGCCATTTAGAAAAGATATAACATGAAACAGATGGACACACAGTTCCATTTATTTAATTCATGCTGGTCTTTGATGTTTCTCAGCTACCTTATGTCTGTTTTTTCCTCTCTCCTCCTCTTCCCTCTCATTTTGGTCTCTTTTTTTCTTTCTGTTCACACCCTGACATCTGCAATTGCAGTCCCAAAAGACAGAGCCCACACTGCCAAGTCATATTGGCACTCCTTCCAAGAATGGAAGCAAAGGGACACAGGGGACCACTTTCATTCTACTGCCATTGGAAATGCAATAGAATAAGACCTTTATATGCGGGAAACGTGTATACATGCCATAAAGGATATATGCACAAAACCTGCACCTTCAGACTCAAGTAGCCTCAACAATCTTGTTTGCAGTTCTTACCCAGAAAAAAATGCACCTTCCTACAGTGTGTGGAAACCATCCTAAAAATCCTCTTTTTTCCTGAGATAAAAGAAAAAGGATGATCGAAAATGAACCCCCAAAATACACACATATCTTTGAAAGGAGAAGGGAAGGAGGAGGGAAGAAGGATATATTTTATCTGTGTCTGTTGGCCTGGAAAACAAACACTGCTGTTGTGCAACTACGCAGCTGCTCACTCTCTCAATTTGTTGTTTACATTCTGGTTTTTATGATTTAATCTCATATCCTTAAAGTTAATCTGAAAAGGGTTCAGGCAGCTTTATGCATTAGTCTTGCTCCAAATCATGATCTTACAGATACCAAGAACCAGTTCTCTTGTTTTGATATGGCTCACCCTCTGATAGATGCAGCAGCAATAAATTGACTTCTGAAACACAAACCCCAAATTTCTCACAATATTTCCACTTTTTTGTTTGTTTTGTATTGAATCTCATGAAAAATATCCTTGAGGAGTTTTTCTTACAGTAACAGAATGCAAATCTATATTGTAAATTCAAAGTTGACATTTTCAAATTTTGGAAAGAATTTTAGACTCATACAGGGAGGCAGGCAATGCAAAACATTTAATCATTCACATCTACCTGAATTACATAACATCATCTCAGATAGCCATTAGATTAATATAGTTATGTCATCATAACCTTGCGTTGGGAAGATGCATGGGTTGTTTCCTACTTCAAGAGAGCTCTTGTTTAAGAAGGATGGTGAAATCCCAGATATATAGAAAAGAGTTTTATGAAGCAACACCTCTGGAATGTCACAAAATATTTACAATTTAAAACACTGAATTTGTGTGTGGATAATGTCTGAAATGGCTTTACAATGGATACTTCCAAGAACAAGAAAAATAATTATATTACAACTTATGCATGGCAATAGTACCTAAAGATCTAAAAATTCAGGCAAACAGAATGGCACACAAAAAAAGAATCAGCATTAAGGTTCCATACACCCTACCATTTATTATTAGGATGCTATACTATTTTAACAGGACATTATAAATATTTGCTTTGGCTTACGCTTTAGAATGAAGAAATCAACCATTTTACAAGCTGACTGCCTGCTACAAAATGACTGAAATGACTATTCAAACAATTTTCCTGCTAGAAAGAAAACACGATTTATTGAATGATGAGTAGCATAGGTCTTGGGAACAATAGAGTACAGGAATGCTTTTGATCAAAATAAAATTAAATGGGCCCTTTTGTATAATCTAGAATTAATGTGAAATTGGATAATACAAATCAAAGAACTGTAGTGCACGCAGCCATAAATCTACCATCTGTGCAGAGGAGGCCTCAGAATGGACATTCTGAGTCTATGGATTACATAGAGTAATATTTTGTATTTCTTTGGTTTACATCATTTGGCTGGTTTTAGGGAGTCTAGCATTATACTATATTAGCATACATACTCTGCTCACAAGGTTAAGCCTGTGAAAACCACTACATATGGTTACATCTCAACTACCCTAAGCATACAATTTCCATGCGATACAAATTATTCTAATCTCACCTGAAACAATGTCAAATGTAAGATTACTGAAAGTAATCTAACACTGAATCAGACGGTGTACCTGCTGCCCCTGTCTTTCCCACGGTTTTACTATACCAAAAGCAGTGAATATTCAACACAAATTAGAAAAAAATGTAATAATGGAAAACTGTTCTGCTGATGGTAAGTAGAACTTGCTACTGAATAGTTTTCAACTTATTTTTTCCTCTGTAGTAAATCCAGATATAAGAATAACATCCTTGGAAAATGTGCAATCCAAAAAGGATCCCAGACTTCTCTAGGAAACAAATTTCAGATCAGTCAAAGAGGATCTACAAACATGTACCTATCTGTCTCTCTGAAGAGATTAAGCTCTATTGATGTAAATGGGATGGTTGCATATATCAAGGGAACAGAATACTACTCTAACACTTGCAACTATACATATTGCTTTAATGAAGAATAATACTCATAATGAAAACAGGAACTAAATATGTTGAGCACTACTCAAGAATGGAAAAACAAAAACACAAACAAGAAAGACATAAAACTGTCATGATGATCTCCCATATAACACATTCTTCTCCTGGCTGATTCTTCCAGTTAATGTTA
Source organism: Dromococcyx pavoninus (assembly GCA_033558185.1). Taxonomy (NCBI): domain Eukaryota; kingdom Metazoa; phylum Chordata; class Aves; order Cuculiformes; family Neomorphidae; genus Dromococcyx; species Dromococcyx pavoninus. The sequence goes on along the minus strand of JAUMJL010000401.1, from coordinate 387,984 downwards.
AAAAAAGAAAAATATCAAACATTCAGAAATACCAACAGAATACCAGAAGCCTTTAGGAAGAGTTACATATAATTGACCACAACTGCATGTTTCAAATGTTTAAAAAGAGTTTCTTTCACTTGATCAATAATAATAGGCGGAACAAATATGCATTTATAGATTTTAATAATAAAATTATATCAAATTATTATATATATTCTATGTATGACTTCACAATAAAGATAATAACATATTTTCTTCTGCTCTTAAAGTAGTTGAATGTAATAAAATTGTCTTTTCAGTATTATTGCTGAGAATAACAATGGCATCACAGCACATAGAGGTCCAAATATAAGGCCTATCCCCATCCTTTAATTCTGAGATAGTCTCTCTAAAAGACACTGAAATTCTCCTCTAAAAGCCTATTTGACCAATCAGACATCGACTGGACATCAAGGAGGCGTTCTTTTCACTGTCTCCAGCAAAGGAAAAACAGTTAATTTGAGGAATATCAGGAATAAAAGTATTCAGAAGACCCTCTAACCTTCAACAGCATGTAATATATACTATAAATACATTCTAAGCATACTTGTATATGTTAACTAGGGAACACTAGTATTAGTACCCAAATAAAAGAGGAAGCGGATAATCACCAAAAAAACCAGTCTGGTTTTTAAAAATATGTTAAAAAGAAGTGATCACAATCAGCAAAATAGCTTTGATTCAAAACACAAAGTCTACATTCTTCCTGTTGGTAAATGCTGCTTTATACTGTCCATGTTGATCATATAACTCTTCTTATGGTAAATGTATATAACAATTTGTATATGTGCGATTCTAATTTCCTAGCAAAATTAAGGGGGAAAAAAAAGAACCACAAGGGAATCAGTCTCTCTTCCCTGCTTCTTAGCATCAAGTTAAGCTCCCAGCTGTGTTTCTCTGAGACTATGCATATAACTAAAGAGCACTCAGAGCTACTAAATACTGAACTCACCAGCCAAAATCAGAGCAAAGGGCAACAGGCAGAATAAGTGTAACAAAATGGGTTAGGTTAATTACATTCAATTTGTTCCCAAATAAGACCAAAAATAGGAAATCAAATATGTTGGAATACAAGAGGTGAGGGAAAAGGAAAACAATTTTAACTGTACTAGCAGTAAAAGATAGTATAGCTTTCTAACTTTTTTTAAACTTGCAGAATAAATATTGTAATGAGGTCATAGCCCTGCAGCAGAAGAAGGGTGCCAGATTATACTGCTCTTGCTGCCAAATTCCAAGGCAGGTGGAGCTGTGTGGAGAAAGAAGGTATCATTTCCATGGAAACACATGAGCAACCTCACTCTCTTCTTACCCTTCCCACTGTATTTAAAGTTCTATTCTGGTCTTGCTTAGAGAGAAATTAAATTTATTCAATGAAACAGTTTTTACTATTGTGCTGCAGTAAAATGTAGTTGCAGGGGCTGAGAATCTTTTGGTGACTTTTGGTACAATTATAACAAGTAAAAGGGAGGCAAGCTCTTGCTCCAGCCTCTGGCTTAATTGGGTCCTAATACATTAGCACTGAAACAGCCGCAGTTTCAACCAATGTCAACTAACACCAAGATGTTTGCACTAATGACAAGAATGCAACAGCAAGAAACTGAGAAACCATGAAAAAACTCAAGTTACCACACAAAGATCTAAGCATCTGCAATACCATATACTGCAAATACTACCAGATGTTTTAATTTGTAGTCTCAATAGCCACCATCTTCCATTAACCTACCTTTTGAATCCTACTTTGGATTACTAAAATTCTGATGTAAGTTTAGTGGCCATAAAAGAAATACAGTAACATTCTGTACAGTGCAATGACTGATTCAACACAGCTGCAAGCACACTGACAATCTCTCTTAACAGTGAAACTGTCATTTTCCATGCTGGCTGAAAAGGAGTGAAGCACACATGTTGTTCACGACTTTATGAATACAATAAAAGGGTCCTCAGCTGCTGCTATTCATGTTTGTTTCAAAAGGCCCACTATGTACACTTCATAGGCTAGAGAATAAAAATAAGATAAAGCTTAAAAAGATAAAATTTGTAGCATAAATTCAGCAGAACTTATCAGTTCTATTAAACTTTCAACACTTTCTTACCTGTCTGATGTTGTGTCACCTGTTACTTGATGCTTTACTCCTGAACCATTCTTAATTGAGTCTTGTCTTGTGAGCCCTTGAGGTCTGTTTTTGTCCAAAACTTGTGTAGATATGTCACCTGATGGTCCTTGGTATTGTGAATGCTCCTGCAGCTTTGCTTTTTTCTCTTGAGGTGCTTCCTCGTTCTGTAGACCTCTAACACCTTCTTGTTCAGGCTGCTGTGGTGCATTTGACCCACTATTATAGAACCAGGCTCCTGACTTTGTGAGGATTTCTTGTTGTTTTCGGCACAGGTTACATACCCACATTACCTGTTCAGACATATTTAAATGGGAAATTTGTTAACTTGTAAACACTGTAAACAAAGTTTTCATCAAGCATACATCAATCGATTGTTGCCATTTCCAAAGGCAGAAAGAATACTACTTTCTTTCTTTCTATTAAAATAACAATAGATTAGCCACAGCATCATAAAATATGTCTGTGCGACTTTGGAGGAAATTGTTTTAGAAAAACATACAAACACAAAAATATTTTTATTCTACTTTTGCTTCGTCATTTACAATATAAGGGAAAACCACAGGCAGTATTCATATACATGATAAGGAACTACTTGTTGACATTCCAACAGCAGTAAATGTAAGATTTGAAATGGAAAACTATAGGATTACAGAAAAAAAAAAAAGAAAGGATTAAAAGTTTTGTTAAACGTTTAATCCATTCTCTTACTAAATCAGAGTAAGGAAGTTTGGACTAGATCTGCTATAACAAATAATTATAATTCTCCAAAATGTTCTGCTGATTTACTTAAGTGGTGGTCTTTTCCTTATATTTCCATGAAGAAGCTGACTTCAAGAAGTGAGTTGGTTTTCCAAGCTAATGTTAATTAAAGTCATTTTATAAATAAAGTAATACGATATATAACGTCATGAGTCTGTCCACTTCCTAGCCAAGATTTAACTTTCACTGTATGTTTACTAAATTTTTAAAATTATTACAGCTTCCCAGTTGTAAGATCCTGCACACAGTAATGAGATTTTTTACTATTCTAAAATCTATTTGCTTGCAAACCTTTTGCATTTGATCATGTGGCAGTGCAGGAAATTGCCAATGCCAATTATTAGTATGTTAATTTCACACTCAGTTCTTACGTTACACAATAAATCAGGATGTAACAAACCAGACTAGTTATTAATACAATGGCACATTCAAACCGGTTATTGTGTTTTCTTAAAATTTTGACTGTAGATAGCATTAATTCACCGCAAGTTTAGTCCTTCACTCCTTAAGCTTCATTTTTCTTTAGACTTAACTCAGCTCTTCTGTTCTTTACATATTTTGTCTTAGACCACAGACAAAATTGTATCATTTTTACTACATGTTCCTTGAATGTTTACACTCAGCCTTCAATCTAGTTCTCATGCCTCCAGTTCTAATCCTACACCAAGCTGATTCCTTTTCACGGGTTTATAGTACAGGGCATTCAAAAGCTTACATTAATGATCTTCATTATTCTTTTAAATGCAACTAGCGCAATTGTTAAATCACGAGGAGAAAGCAGTTTCTACCTCGGTCCACCAGAAAAGATTTCAGAAGCTGAAATCAGTATCTCACTTTTAACCCACAGGCAGTTATCTAATGGAAAATTTGGGCCATGCTTTTCACTCAAGTCTTACCAAAAATGCTTTGATGAAAGCTTTATATAGAAGACTACTTGGATACAACATTCGTACTCAAATTAAACTCACTGTCTTCTTTACAAATTTCCAGGCTTGAGCAGGAAATAGAGGTATCACTTGTCTATTTAAGGTTGGTAATATGCTCCATCCTGGTAAACTTCCTTCTTAAGTTTTTATAGTGTTGATACTCCATCTGTAGAAGTGATGAACTCATGTTCACCATGAGAACTCATGTCTGCTTCTTTCAACCACATAACAAACTATGAAAGCACTGAGGGTCAGGGGGAAAAAAAAAAAAAAAGAGGCTTTCTCAGTAGCAGCTACCTGTCTGAAGTAGGTTAGTTGTCCTGAGAACAAAGGTCAATACCGTGTATGCTTCAGGCCTAGCCACCATTCAAATACAAATTGAAGAACCGTTTTGTTTTACCTTTTAATTAAGTTAGAAAGTAAACAAAAGCTCCAAACTGAAATTTCAGCACCACGGACAGAGGCATCTATGTCGTCTTTAATTAATAGCAATTAAAAGCTTTTAATATTTCTGCTTGGTTTCCATATATGTGTCAGTGCAATGCAACGACTAGACCTAAAACAACTATTTAAGTATACAAATATATAACAATGTGAATGACTACAAGATAACACCCCCCCTAAGTTTTTGTGTACTATTTTTCCCTCTATTAGGGCATGTTAAAATATCACAAAAACTAGATATCCCAGTCTAAACACTTGAGCAATTGTGTCCTTGGCTGACAGCCACATTTTGTCCCAGGACAATGCAGCCCAGGATGACCAGTATTATTCCCTTGTAAAATTTCTTTCCACATTCTTTGAGGAAAGGCAAATGTTTAAAATTATGTATTTTGCTTCTTCATTTGACAACCTTGGAATAAAACTTCTACAAGTTTTTAGAACTTTTTTTCACTTAGGTTTTTCTTAAGCATTTTTTTTGGCTCTTATAACTATAGCATTGTAATGGAAAATAGCTGAAAAGGAACTACTTATGAGATCAGCCCTGCAAATACACAATGAGAATGAGAGGTCCCTCTGAATGAATATAATTTAATCTCTATTCATCTAAAAGTAGAATCAGCAAGAGTGCTCCTGATCTTCCCCATGACAAACGAAATTTAGTGATCTATTTCAACACAAGTCACAGTTCCTGCCAAACTAGGTAGATAATTATGTATAGCATAGAGAAGTGCAATTGTCAGTGCCATGAGACCCATATGAAACAAGCAAATATTTTATACCTAAAGTTCTATCAGACCCAGTCCCTGATTAAAGATGCTTTGTTGTCACCTTCTATAGTATCATCATCTGCTAATTTATTTCCATCTCTATGGCTGGCTTGGAAGCTGTTTTTCTCTGACTGTCAGTGACACATTAAGGAAGACATCATATTATCTCCCAGGCCCTACTGAAGTCAAACTGATTCCATCTGTTTCCATTGTGCAAAGTTTCTTACAGACTACCAAAGTAATTGCGTTGCACCTGCAGGAAAACAATATGAGCACTTAAACTGAAATTGTCTCATGAAACAAAGCAAATAAATAAGAAAAATTTCATCTTGAAAAAACTTCAAATGCACAGCATGAAAAATGCACATCTTTATATATCATGTAGATGTTTTTCTGCCTTTCTAAGATTCTTTCAAAATATTTATATCTAACACTTCCAATAAAGCCTTATTTCCAATATACTTTGAACATGCAGGCTTCCATAGCGTTGACCCAAGCAACTATAATTATAGCTTCAAATAATCACACACAATGAGCAGAACAGCACACAATAAGCAGAACAGCACACGTCACATAGACACAGAAATTTATGTGCTTTCAGTGAGCACCAAGAAACTGAAACCCTTGATTAGTACAGGGCTCACCTGACTTCTCTATCATCATAGCATGGAGAAGCTTTCTTACTTTTACTATTAAAAAATACTGGTAATTTACAGTGCATACTTCTAAATAAAATTACAGACACAAATTTATGACAGCATAATAGGAGCACAGATGGGAAGGTGGCATATTCCTGGACAGGATTTCTCCTCCTGCCCCCAGGGGCCTGCAACAGAGCGCCTCGCAGCTCGCACACACACAGAGCATCTGTGTCCCCACCAAGTGCCCACCAGGACAGAGCATTTCACGTGAATCTGACAGTAGCACAGCAGAGAGGGGACAGAGCAACTATACAAGTGGGTTGGATGCTTGATGCATGCATTTTGATGTATCTGCAAAGAACCACCACAGGCATCCCTTCTAAAACAGTAATCAAAAAAGGGATAATTTCCTACATTAGAAATCTGCACTCAAAGACAGGTACATGGCCTACTTCACCCATTTTTGACTCTCCTAAACACCCTCTGAAGAATTCAACAGTCATGAAAACTTCTTGTTCATGAACATCAGTGTCAAAATTTGTGGGTGTCAGTTCTTCTCAGCATGGGAACAATACCAAGTTGAAAAGTAAAAAAGGTACAAAAATCTGTTCTCCAACATCTCAAATTATTATTTAAGTACTAGTTTAGAACTAGAATCTAAAGAGCCAGTGGTATTGGATAGAGAGGTGCGGTTCAGTACCAAAGGCTGAAACGCCATCTAGTGCCTAGAATAAGAATTGCTGAAGGTCTTTGCAAATAAATTTCCCCTGTAAAGTGTGATGAATATGTGAAATATATCTAGGCTAACATTTTCACATTAATTCTTAATTTCCCTTTCCTTCTTTACACAACACTGAAAGGAAGTGTTTTGAATTTGAATTTGAATAAGAGATATTTTCCTCAAACCATCCATGTCTTTTCCATTACAAAGATTAATTCCGTACATGGAACAGCAAACTTCTAACTAATTTTGGATTTCCTCACCTATTTTTACAAGGTTGTTAACTATTATACAAGGTAACAAGAACATAGCATTGAAAGGAAGGGGATGAAAAGTGAAAGAGTACGAAAACTCTTTGCTTGGTTCCAGCATTAAGGTAACTAATCACGCTTACTAACATACAAAAGTTAGTCCTTTTTTCTTTTTTAGTCTGTCACAGATGCAAAACAACTCCGTTACATAATGGAGCAGTACAATGTTTGAACCTACCCTGTATCAAGGAAGTTTTTTTCAAGGAAGGGGTACTTTGTCTCTACATCAGTCATTGCGTTGACTTAGAATAGACACTGCCAAATCAGTGTGGGCACTAGGCAACACGAGTCAGCTTCCTGTGTACTGTCATGGAAGTTACGAATATATAGCAAATCTACACATCTTTGGCTAATAAGGCCCTGGTACAACTAGGACCCAGTGGTATCTTCCTTACCTCTAGTCTCAGTTTCTGCTGAACTCACTTAATTTTGCTGTTTGAAATATAACCGGGCTTTCAAAGAACTGTAAGTTTAATCAGTGGGTCTCCTGGTTCTGGGACTGGAAGGGTCACTTTGAACGTTGTCTCCCCAGAAAATTAGATTGAACTGCTTTTCTGGTTATTGGTCTGTTCCTGAATACATTAAAATCCCACAAAGTTTTCCAGTAAAATAGCAACAGCACTATTAATTGTTTAGTACTCTGCATATTATTTAGAATTCAAAGCTTTTAATTACAACAGAAGACTTCTTGAAGTTAGCTAAAATACAAAATTCTATCTACTTGGTTCTACAAACCACCAAAAAAATGGCTTGTTTGTTCTAAAAACAGTAACTCACTTTCTCCCCCCTATTTGAAATCTATAATCTCTCTTACAGCTAAAAGCACTACTTTCCATTACTGGTGAGTGAAAGTTTGTATTCCTTTCCATTAGGTGCTTCCTATAAAATTTTTAAATTTTATATTCCTTTTTAATAGAAGCAACTGCCTACAACCGTGTAAGACCTGCAGATAGCAGGTACTATCAATAGCCGACATTCACATTTCTGGAAAGCATAGAGACTTTTACAACAGCTGAAGTTTTTAGTGCTCATCTATAGAGACATCAATCTAAAGGTTCAGATCCAGATTACCCATACACCTTTTGTATTTACTAAGATCTATTTTAAAGACAGAAATTCATTATTTTGGACTGAATGGAATGTCATATCTACTTTATGCTTATAACTTATAAACAGCAGAATCTGGATGCATTTTTAACAAGGCGGAATTTTTCCATTTCATTTTATTGTTCTGAGTGTACCTTCAAGTCATCATTGTGTAAAGATTAAGGCCTGCCCATCACCAATTTCTACCTTTTTTTCAAAGAAATCTCATGCCCCTTCCAAAGTGAATTATTATATGATCATTTGCATCTGCATTTTGGTAACTATTTCTCTACATAAAAATGAATCCAAATAACTGTTTTAAGGTCAACAGAACTACTCTGGATTTATTTTATGTAACTGAGAAGAAAAACTCCTTTCAGTGGTTACAGTGCCGCGAAACATTCCTTAAAAATGGTTTAGTTTTTTACTTGACATCAATCAATTTTACTTCTTCCCTTTCAAAGTAAAATTAATCTGAAAGATTTCGTATTCTCTAAAAATAAGTTAATAACACCATTGACATTGCATTATAGGTTCTTCAGATACTGCACTACAGCAAACAGAGTTTCTATCGTAGTAATTTTCCATTCAAACCCTACCTTATTTGTTCAACTATACCAGTGGGATACCATCATCCTTTGTGTCACACCATTTCCTTCTGTGAAATTCACGCATTTAGTCAATGAAGCATATTACAGGAGCAAAGAAAATGTCTGAATTTGTGACTGTTTTAAGACTGCCTATTTTTTTAAATATTTTGCTATGCCAGTAGTCTGTGCTATGGCATTGACTTTCACTGTCACGCAAGTAATGAAGTTACAATCAGTTTGACCAACTGTCAAAACAGCTACAACGTTTATTTGCCCTGTATCTGTAATTTCACATGGATACTCAACCCCCCAAAACATATTAAATACAACAAGGATAAATACCCATTAATAACAGCGGGAAAGCTTACAATATTAGTATGAGACTGACATCTTTCATTTATTTTAAAGAACAGATGCATTTGCACACAAAAGTTCTGTATACTGAGAGGGTGACTATATTACACATTTGCTCTTAAGTGAGCGGTGAATGGATATCTTATATATAAAAAGTTATGCTAGTCACAAACAACCAAGTCAGCATAAAATAACTTCATACCTTTTGGTGCATGCATTTCATGCAGCATATAGTCACATGGTTTTATCTTATAAGCATAAGAGGAAAATACCATGTGTCTACAGTTTTTAATATGTACACTTACTCTTTTGTACTAACGCTGTACTTACCCTAACGGGACAGTGCACTTCTCTTGTATTAATTTTTCTTACTATCCTTAAAGCATATACTAGCAATTTTGCTCACACTACAATTTTCAAATGAGTACAATCAGTACATAAGACATTTGACCAGGAAAACAGATTAACTGTGTTTGAAAAATGTAACTAAGTCCTCCACATACACAGCAAGATGAGAAACTATTAATCTTAAGAAAGCAAGAGAACTGAGAATACATTTGCTGTCACTTTTCTCAGAAAGTTTAAGCTAACTGAATAAGAATATTGGATAGAAAGAGACCTCGTGTATTGATTCCAGTTGGCTGCTCCTTCAGACAGCAGCATTTTTTTAACTCCATTAAATTATAAGGTTCCATCTTAAAATCTACTAGATAAAATGAGGCCAAAATCTGTCAAAATGCTTTTCCAAGTCCTACAGCTATGATGGAAAGAATGCCTTTTCACTTCCAGTTCTCAATTATTACAAGCTAGTTTATTGCTACTTATTCTTGTACCAATGTTGTTACTTAGTTTAAACAGTTCCTTTCTCTACTCAGTGTTTGTTGCCAGACATTTTTACAGAGACTAATCACATACCCTCTCTGTTTTCACTTTTCAGGACCAAATATATTTTGCTCTTTCAAGCTATACCTATACAAGCAAGACATAACAATGTCACAAGGCCAGGCGCCAGCTGATGACTGCCTGTTAATCGTTATGCTTTCTGGCACAGTTATACCTTTGCTAACCAGACAAAGCCAGCACACAGTGTAGGAGAACAGCATGTATCAAGAACTGCTCTTAATAAGTAGCTAGGACACAGCTACCCTGCTGTGGAAAGCAGAATTCAGGGTTGTTGAGCAGGACTGAGCCACACAGGAGTTCCTGGACTGTAGTTCAGAGTAGAAATTCTTATTAACCTTAAAATTCTGACTTAATGCTATTTAATCTCGCTCATTTTTGCTACTGAAGTTCATACAGTCATTTGGTTCTTTATTACACGGTGTCTTGTTGCTCCTCTGTACTGATAAGAACTCAATTTTGTGTCATCAGTGTATTTAATTGCAGCATTCTTGTTCTTTATGCCAACGCCAATAGTGAAAATATTAAAGATTTTCCCCAGTAATAATGCTTGAGGGACTCAACTAGGAAGTCACTTATAACTTTCCCTTCTATATCATTCAATTAATCTTCAGTATTTCAGTTTAACCAATAAATTCTAGGTGGTCTTGTATGATTTAATCCTCTGCAAAGAACCTACAGTTAATTGTTACGCTCTAATCCTTAGCCATCTCTGCACACAGACGAGTTCCTTGAATTCCTCAATCCAGCTGTTTTTGTGTACGTGTTCCCTTAATTCCTCAAAAATAATTATCTCTGTAGAGACTGTTGTTACAGCAATTTTGCTCACGGATTAAAAATTTGTGATGGAAGAAAGTCAGTTAAATTCTTGGTAGAAAATAAGCAGTTATGGCTGGAGTAAGGTAATGTAAATAGACATTAGAAGTCCTAATTTTCCACAATTTTATAGCAAAGTGAATGAAAGTAAGTTTATAACACAAACCCAGGAAGTCTGAAAATACTGTTTTACTTAAGAAAATATTATTACATTTTCTTATTTTTTAAATATTTTTATAATAGTTAATTCAGGCAAAGTACTATATCTCACCGTATGTGGCACAAAGTAGAAATACTCCAAATTACAGTTCCAAGTTGTTTTGTTTCACAAAGAATTTTACCCTCAAAGGCACTGGTAAAAATATTCAAATATCTTACAGTGATTTTATTTTGAGACTTTTGTTGCCTGAAAGTCTCAATTAGATGTTATTTATGTTGCTTTGTGTGCAAGTTCTAAAGTCATAGCTTCATTAAGAAGTTATCTAATAAAAATAACAAATGATCTACAGCAAGAGGTGTAGAGCATATTCATTAGTTAATGCTTGCAAACTGTCTGAAGATGAATGGAACTAAGCATTCACAAGTTATTTACTACTGCAAGAGACTATATGAACAGCTATAAGAGGCCAAGAATGGAGAAAATGTAACAGAACCACAATAAGCCTGGGGTCTGTATGCAGATGGCATTAAACTGAAGTCAACATATCCACACCACCTATATCATCTGTGCCATCAGTCATTTTTGAAATTGTCTGAGAAAAATTAAAGATACAACTGTAATGAAATGTAACAGAATGGTAATAGAAAAATTGAGATGCTTATCATGCAGTTGCTGCTACACTGAATCCCACATAAACATTTTTCAGACTAACAATGTAGTCACAGCAGCACAGTGCTCAATGCAGGCTGCAAAGCTCAGACAGAAATATAAGACCTATAGAATCACAGAATCATCGAATATCTGAAGTTGGAAGGGACCCATAAGGATCAAGTTTAACTCCCTGCTCTGGATTATCTGAAAACTAAACCATAGGAGAGTTGTCCAGACACTCTCTGAACTCCTACAGGTTTGGTGCCATGACAACCTCCCTAGGGAGCCGGTTCCTGTGACTGACCACACTCTCAGTGAAGAACCTTTTACTAATTTCCAATCTGAACCTTCCCTGCTGCAGCGTCACAGTATTTCCTCATCACCTATAACTGGTCACCACAGAAAAGAGATCAGCCCTTCCCCCTTCACTACCCCCTGTAAAGAAGCTGTAGACTATGATAAGGTAACCCCTCAGTCTTATCTTCAACAAGCTGAACAAGCCAAGTGACCTCAGCTTCTTCTTGTGAGCCTTGCCCTTGAGACCTTTCACCATCTTGGTCATCCTTGTGAGCCTTGCCCTTGAGACCTTTCACCATCTTGGTCATCCTCCTCTGGACACACTCTAATAGTCTGATGTCCTTCATACTGCACACAGTACTCAAGGTGAGGTTTCATCAGTGCAGGGCAGGGTGAGACAATCACATCCCTCAGCTGGCTAGCTATGCTCTGCTACCCAGGTGGAAAGCTACACTGAGCTGCACACTACAACAGCTACACATCCTATGCTTATATGAGATGTAGTCACAGTTAATCCTGGTGGAACAGTAAGAAAATCTAAGATTAAAAAAATCTTGTAGTGTATGCCAGTTTAATGAAATTCAAAATATAAAAGGAGAATAAGCATCAGACTTAGTGACATCTAACACAGTCAGGTATATAATACTTCTCAATATCCTGATGAGAACAACTATATTTACAAAAGGAAAAAGGAAGTATGTTAACAAAATAAAGCTTTTTTTTTTTTTAATTCCGGCATCAAATAATCCCCTTGTTAGGAAATACATCCGGTTAATTGCCTGTGCATCTACTTTATATATATTGACAAGTCTCTGTACTTCCATAATCATTTCTTCCTTAAAAATACCTACAAATTACACATGTGCAAAGTTCTTCTGCAACTGTTGACACAGCTAGGTGAATGCTTGCCCTATGTTGCTAGCATAAATTAGCAGGCTTCAAAAGTATTATTAGTGAGAATTACTGCCTTCCCTAAATTAAGTACTACTTCGCATTTCACTCAGACAATTGTATCTACAATTCAAGGACTACTTCCTGCTTTATTCCTCTTTTGCACCCCCACCCCCCCTTGCACGGAAAGGAAGACAGAAGGTGGTAAAACTCTTCATAAACACTAATATGTAAGTGAACTGACAATATAAAGCAGAATAATGCAAAGTCTTATACCTTAATTCCTTCAAAACTCATGAGAATGCAAATGTAAGAACAGGAAACAAGTCATGGACTACATGTCTTTAGGAGTATCAACAACTGAACAGGCAAGTAATCTCTCTTCAAAAAAGACTCCACACTATGACTGCAATTAGCAGCTAACAAGTAGACTTCACAAAGACTATAACCTAATTATAAAGATAATTTAGTCCTGAAAAACTCTGCATCATGATTTGACGCTCTCATCAGGCTTTCTATAAGCATGTCCTGGAAACCATGTCTATGCCTTAAAAAAGACATGCAGTTTGCCTAACAAAGAGCATGTGGTTTGTTAGGAAATCTTTTTAAATAGGCTGTGCATTTATTACACTCCAGCTCACAGCTGGAAGCTCTTATGAATTTACCTTGATAAACTGGCATAGCTTATAGTGTAATTTCCACGTGGCTTCTGCTTCTCCCTTCATTTTTTCAGCATATGCTACAGACAATGTGGAGTGAAGCAAGGTCTGTAGACACCACATGCAGCCTCTGTAAATGGACTAGGTTAAAAGTTTGAGGTTTCAGTAAGAGAAGTGGTTAAATAGGTACTTTAGTTGAGACTAAATCCTGAACACAAGAATTTCATTATGAACTTTTAATCTTCTCAGAAATTGAAGTTGTATACGTTTTCATTCCCAATTCTGAACCACATCTAAGCCATTTTAACTCCATTGAAGGTGAAAAAAGAAGTCTAATTCCCTCTGATAAAACCATCCCTTTCTTCCCTAGTTGTTATGTGTAAGTTTACAACTGGTGGCACTCCGTACCTGAAATAATTGCCTTACACAGCAGAGAGCTCTGGTGTTGTGGATTTAGGGCGTGAACAAACCCTTACCTAAGACAACTATATGACATGCAGATTCGAATGTGCCACAAAAAAAACACAGTATCGTGTGATATTTTCCTAGAGTTGCATAAAAATTAGAAATGCAAATCATCTGAAACACTGACTTGGCAATATCATAATACAATATTTCTGGCTCCCTCTACTGGGCTTTAGTCGTGTATCAGCTTAGCAATGTTAACAGTAGCTCAGCAATAGTAAAAGGCTTTGGAAAATTGGAACAATACCTTTGAAGTCTTCCCTCAACAATTCTGGCATTCTGTAAACAACCCCTAAAGTTAGCCAAATTTATTTAAAAGTTCCTATTTCATTTTATTTTTCTTTTCTTTTAGATTTCAAATCTAGATACTTGAAACGCTCTAAAGGCCCTGTATTGATTCAATACTGAACTATTCGACTAGTCCCCCCATTATAGTCTTCTCTGAAGAAATTGTTCATGCTGCAATATCAGCTTTTCGATAAACAAAACCAAAGTTAGGTACTTTAGGATTTCTTCAAATCTGTGGTACAAATTTTTACAGTGCAAATGCTTCAGTCTTTCTGAGTTTGCAAGATGTTCTGTGTCAACAGTGCACATCAGCTGCAGATCAAGATGCTATAACAGCTTTTTTTTTTTAGAACAGTTTGGTTTTGTTTCACCTGAATACACCTGAATCATATGCAGATTCCAAATAAAAGACGAAGTGGGAAAAAATAAAAAGAAAAATAATATTTCCTTGTATTTCTGCTGCACAGCTCATATTATCAGAGCTTTCAGTAGCAGGAACTTTCAAGATCCAAATTAGAACCAATAAAGTGTTTTATTTTTCTGTAACTGACTAAAAATATACTTAAAGAATTTTAAATTTATTCCTTAATTTCAAAGCTCCTTCTCTTTTTTCCTGCATCTGCCAGCACAATGAAATCAAATGTTTGAAATCATAATTTAAATGTCATAGAAGCACTGACAAAGTTTTGTCTTTGGGTTGGTTTTGTTCTTTGTTTTTACAATTAATATACTAGTTATAGTAATATGTTTAAATCAAAGTGGGTGACAGATGATGACTATGCCAGTAAACTGCATTCTGGTTTTACGTAATGGATGACAACTGAGCTTATGAAGATCAGCTTACTATCATAGATTCTAGAAATAAAATTCCTGCCCATTCTTCAAAATACACTTACATACACTGATAACATTTCAAAAGATTTTTTTTAAAACGGTAAATGGTAAAAATGAAATTCCGAAAGACTGAGGGCTCCCCATATTACAGCTAATTTTTGCAAAGACAATATTGTTCCAGCTTCAATTACACTACCACAAAGAGAAAAATCTACAGAAGACTGATTCCATGTGACTCAGATTTTCAAATGAGGGAAGGAAAGTAGTCTTTCTGAAAAAAAATACCAGATCAATATTACTTAAGTGTGAAAGCAATACAGCTACCAATAGACAACATAGAAGACTTGATACAACACAAGAAAATGTGTCTAATCTGAAAAACACGGTCCCATGACACAGCTGTAATACAATTTAGAGCCTGCATGCAATGACTCTGATTCAAATAATACTAATGAACAATGGAAACTCTGGTTCCATTCTCTCATTCAGAACTATCTGTTGCCTGAAAAATATTTGTTGATTAACACTGTTTTTGAAAGAGTAAATCACAGATAGCTAACTTCACTCTAATAAATGCATACCTGCTCTGACTCCCAAAAGCAAACAATATGTACACTTTCAACTTCTAAAAAAGAAACATCTAATCATAAGAATGCTGCACAGTTTCTTCTCACTTGTTCTTGTACCATCAGAAAAGACAAAAGCTTTGGTTCACAGAGAAATTACTTCAAAAAATGAATTGCAATTTAAAAAAAAAAAACCTTAGTGCAGTTACACTACAAGCAAAAGAAGTGAAAATTGTACTTGTTCTGCCCCAAAATCAGAACCTGCTATCTTTCTTTACAGGTCAGAAAATGGTAAAATATTTAAATCAATGATCAGAGTAATGTGAGTTCAATAGGACCTATATGCATTTTTCTAAGTTTGCTATGATTTTCTCAGAATTCACTAAAGCCATCCTACTCAAAAAAGCAAGTCAATAAAACCAGCTATTTTCATCATTTTCATCCCTTCAGATCAGGGTCCTCACAAGGACATATCATTACGTTGACAGTTCTGAAGGATGATTTCTTCAAAATATGGAAGCTCATTATACTAAAATTATGAAATACAGGCAAAAAAAATCCACATCCATGGAACTTCATTGATTGTTAAAGAAAAACAGGATGAGGATTAAACAAACTTCAGTAACTTAAAGGACTGACATGATTGGAAAGACAAATATTTCTCACCTACTAAAGATTCATTCGCAGAATTCCTTGGGATCATTTATGTCTTCCCTCCCATTTGACAGTCGATTTCTTATAAGCAAATAGCACATAAGACAGCTCACATCAAAATTAGCACCACTGTATATACACCTACAGCCAGAGTTTGAATGTGATTACACACAACTGCAAAGATGAAAGCCAGAGTAAAACAAAGCTTCTATTCTACAGTAAAACTACTTTTTATGAACTTATAATAGTAACAACTAAGGTCCTTGTGTAAGCAGCATGACTGCAATTGTTTTCTAATTAACTGTAGAGAATATAGTAAAAGCTAGGATTTATAGGGCAAGTCTCAGTAACCTTAGCATATCCTCAGGCTTTAAGAGTAATAGCCACGGCTCCCTCACTGGACAACCACAACTGTAAAGGCATAACAAACATCTCACAGCAGATTTTTCATGTGTCAGAGAGGAAGAAACTGAATTGCCTTTTTACATTTCATATGGCATCATGAACTTTCTGAAGGATTGCTTTAAATTTTATTGTAACAGAACAGAAGCATGTAATTAGATATTGACCAAATTAGGATACGTAGAAAGAGCTGTACTTCCACTTTGAGTGAAAAAGGACGTTTCATGTCAGTAGTTTAAAAAACTATCCAAATTACATCAAGACTGTCTAAAACCAAAATCTATTTCAGTTCCAGTATTACTCAAAATTGAGCACCAGTTTCCTTCTCATGTGCTGGACTGCTGCTAATGAGGTGAGAAATACTGGCTTTGGAGAGGTCAGTAAGAGAAAACTCACAGATTTATATACAGTTCTCTTCCTTCTGGCCTAGAGACATACTCTTATCAATTCCGCAACAGCTATAAGAACTACTGTTGACCTGAAGGAAAAACAGTAGTGAGTATGTATGTGTATTTACAATGTAAATTACATATTTACAATATGCATTTACAATATGTGGTGAGCAGGACACAAGAAGTTATCGTCCCCCTGTACTCGGCACTGGTCAGGCCTCACCTTGAATACTGTGTGCAGTTCTGGGCCCCTCAGTTTGGAAAAGATGTCAGGATGCTGGAGTGTGTCCAGAGGAGGGCAACGAAGATGGTGAAGGGGCTGGAGCACAAGCCCTACGAGGAGCGACTGAGGGAGCTGCGGCTGTTTTGTCTGAAGAAGAGGAGGCTCAGGCAGACCTCATTGCTCTCTACAACTACCTAAAAGGAGGTTGTAGTCAGGTAGGGGTTGGTCTCTTCTCTCAGGTGACCAGTGACAGAACTAGAGGGCATGGACTCAAGCTTCGTCAGGGAAGGTTTAGGCTTGATGTTAGGAAAAAGTTCTTCACTGAAAGGGTGATTGACCATTGGAAGTCACTGCCCAGGGAGGTGGTGGAGTCGCCGACCCTGGAGGTGTTTAAGGGGAGACTGGATGAGGCAATGAGTGCCATGGTTTAGATGATGGGTTGGTGTTGTGTGGGGTTATAGGTTGGACTTGATGATCTCAGAGGTCCTTTCCAACCTTGTGATACTGTGATACTGTGAATATGTGCATGTCATCTAGCTCTGGCTTTCCACATCAGCAGACGTGAAGAAAATTTTCCCAGGCTAATTAGAAGCTAGAGAAAAGTGGATCACTCCAACATTTCACTTACTGAGAGCATTATCACAGTGACAGGAGCAAGGTGACACATTGGGGCAGCGGGTTTGGATCAGTCATATCTTCACCATCCTTGAAGGAAGTAATGCTGTGTTTCCTATGTTTACTAATATTGTCACTGCAGAGTACATCCAGATTTACACCGATACTATTCTCAGTTGGCCTAGACACTGTACGCTTTCAAAACAAATGCATACTTCTCTAGTAATCTTTTTTATTTACTTCTTTAGGAATACTTTTAACAAAAACATCACAAAGATCTGAAATACTGACTGATCATAGAAGTTTTATCAAACTTCTGACATAAAATATCTTTCAGCAGATCATTTCTGAAGGACATATATATACTTCACAAATGTGCTTCACAGAGCCTAAACAATATATTTCTGTTAAGGTCTGGACCTTTAAATGACCAAGTTCACAGCCTCCTTGTTCAGTATGTCACCAGTGCTCTACAGGAGGTTTCAACTAGCAGAACGCCCTGCTGATTTTAACAGTAACCAGTAAATAAAAGTAATCTATTTAAAAATCACTGAAAACAAGGATCATATGATCTTATCATTAGTAAAAAGGTTAACATATTTCATTTACAGAAGGTTTTCCTTAAATAATCCCCAGATTCACAGTATAAAATGTATCGATGGTATTTTATTAAGCTTTCTGCACAATAAAGTTATGGAAGTCTAATGTTGCAGGATCATAGTTATTTTATTTCTAAGTCTTTTATGAATAGCTAGTTAAGACAAATACATGAAGAAGCCATAAAACAAAAATACTCATATTAATCTAGAAAGAGGTAAAAAATACAGACCACGACAAAAAAATCTGTAACATGGTCCGTAACAATAAAGCATTTTCTCTAGAATAAAAAATAACTTCTTTAGACATTTTTAATAAGCATTTGAAATTCATGTCCGGTTCTACACGGAATAATTGTGAGCTTATTTTCACTTTTTGCTACAAAAGAACATGTTGATAACAATGCAAAAAATTATGCTCTTCCCAAATGACTGACAACAGACATCCACTATAGTGAAAGTGTTCGTTGGCCTCTCCCAATGATGTCCATGACAAAAACAAGTAAATCCACGATTAAATAAAACTAAAAAATATTTTAAAGCTGATTAAAAGTCCTTCCCACATACAGAGCAAAACCAATTTGTTTAAAAATAAATACATTGGAGGAAAAAAAGCACTTGAACCTCATCTTCAATCTGAAGATACCAGATATTCCCTACCTAGAACTGTAAGAAATTCAAATCACTAACAACAATAAATATCAACTTTCCTAACCACATGACCAAGTATCTGAGAGCAAGAATACCTTAAATAACCAGGTCATAACTCTAAAGTTATCTAGCAATTACACTGAAACTGAAAGAGGAACAGGTTAAATGAACACTAGTGATTAACACTGCCCAAGTTTAAACATTTAAAGATAAATGGGAGATGTTCCAGTATAGTTAGAATGACAGTAATTTAGTTTAACTTCAGTTAATAAATATACATCTATGATTCTATCAGTATAAAAGCACTCGGCATTTATTTTGTGAAAGCATATTATCCTCAACATCAAACACATCTCCTGTTACCTTTTTTTATGCATTTGGTTTAAAAAGCATAGATATTTTATATCTTGCAGATCTAAAATGGCAAGAAGGACTTGTGAACTACATGAAATAACTCTCAAAAAGCTACAAACATTAGCACACATTAGTTGACTGAAATTGAATTAGCTACCTGAAATCCAGGCTTTTCTGTAGGTCTCCTTGATGCTGAATGATGGCATCTTTATAATAACTCAAATCAAGCAATGTTTGATTTTCAAATACCCTCCTATTTATACTTCATAGGTGACACGTTGTTCAAACACAGAATTTTGAACATTTATTTGGATTTTTTCATGAATGCACTGAGGTCCAATATCTGCTGAAGTTGAATTACTGTCTTGTCTGCGCATCCAATATTTGATAAATCAACGGATGCTTGCCATACAAATTCCTTTTTTTTACGCAGCAGATCTAAACAGCAAATAATAGTAACCCAGATGCAAGGCTTTTTTCATTTAATTCCTCAAACTATCCATAAACTGTTCCTTGAAGACACAGCTAAATAAAGCTCTAAGTAAACAAACAATAACACCTTGGAGGTTTGCCACTTTACTCTCTTACTAGCAATGCCTAAATTATTTATATATATAGGCACTGGTTTCCAGCCACTGAAGCTGAATCTAGATAATTAAACATTTATACCATGCCCTGCTGTGCCATAATGTCTAAATGTGTCCAAAGAGTCCTAGGTGTGCTGTTACACACCTGGGACTGAAACAAGGAATTTGCTGAGCAACCTTTGATAAAGGTCTACACCTGGAACTTAATTCACATGATATGGTTCCTGAATATTGCAACAGTTGGCAAATATAACTTACTGCTCAAAAACTGTTTTGTTTTCTGGTTCCAGAATTGCAAAGAGGTCTTAATTTGAACAAAAATTAAAGTGAAAATGTAATGATGTGATAAAGTATATATTGTTATTACACTGTTTCCATACAAATTTTAAGACAAAATCATTTTAGGATAGCTTGAAGAAGAATTTAAAGAGAAAATGGATCTATTTTGCACAATTTGAAATTAAAAGATACATTTCTAGTGCTATCAGAATAGGAGAAATAGTGAAATGAAAGTCAGCCCCTCTAAATCTACCAGGCTTTTTCTGATCAACTCTAATGTTTTCCAGAAACTCAATACCATCTAAAAGCAAACAAACTAGATATACTTTCTGTAACGTAAAATTGCAACACTTCAGCATACATGTACAGGACAAGGTTTATAGGAAAAACTACTACCTTTTACACTGGCTGTTGTAGATGAAAAAATTACACAAGCTTTTAGGCACATAAATCCTTGCTCACAGAATCACAGAATCACAGAATCACAGAATCACAGAATCACAGAATCACAGAATCACAGAATCACAGAATGGTAGGGCTTGGAAGGGACTTCTGGCTCTGGGGATCACCTAGTCCAACCCCCTTGCTAAAGCAGTTTCCACTAGAGCAGGGTGCACAGTAATGTATCCAGGTGGGTTTTGAATATCTCCAGAGAAGACACCACAATCTCCCTGGGCAGCCTCTCCAGTGGTCCATCACCCTCACAGCAAAGAAGTTTGTCCTCATGTCAAGGTGGAACTTCTTGCTTGTCAGTTTGTACCTCTTGCCACTTGTCTTACCACTGGGCACTGTTGAAAAGAGGCCTCATCCTCAACACCTGCCCCTCAGATATTTATAAGCATTGATAAGGTCCACTCTCATCTTCTCTTTTCCAGGCTAAACAGACTCAACCCGATGAGCCTCCCCTCATAAGAGAGACGCTCCAATACCCGATCACCTTTGTGGCCCTCCGCTATGACTATGCTTTTTTCTTACATCCCAAATAATAGTGTTTAATTGCCAAAGGAAGTAAAATGTGAGTCCTGAAGTCAGTATATATTAGAATAGTATTATTATGATTGTTATTGTTATTATTCTTACAAAAATATGGGCATACATATATGACTATAAAAAGGTTTTCAGATTGACTTACTCTTCTAGTTATTTTTCTGTTTGTTCTTAAGCAAGAAACATATCTAAGATGTTCTTCAAGTACAGAGCTTGTTAACAAAAGCAAAGTCTCACTGCACAGATACAAAACCCCATGTAGTCACTAGATTGAACTAGTTAAGACCATTCTGAAGCTCCATCATGTCAAGAAGTTGTTTTATTTTCATTTTCAAATTAGTTTTCAAACACAAAGAAAACAGGCAGTTCCTAGGAGCACAGCTCACTTTCCTTGCACATATGGAGGGCATGCCATTGATCTGTGCATGAGGAAATGGGCCGAAGGGCATTGTACTGAAGAAAAAAAAAAAAAAGAAAGAAAGAAGACCTCTCATTTCTTCCAACTATTCCCCAACTTCTCCAGCAGCTCACAGAAGTTAATACAAAGTTGAACTACAATGTAGTGTAATCTCCCTGTTCCTTGACTGCGATGGACAACACAGAAAGCTAAGTAACATTTTTGAGTAGAGAACACGATTTGACTGCACAGAGTAATTTTGACAAAGAAAAGAAACAACTCAGTATTAAAATATATTTACAAAGAGTCCATTTTATTTGTGTTTTTCAATCCAACTCCAAGAAATAGAAGACAGAGAAACCATGGGCTTTCAGTGCCATGTTCATTAAAAGCACCTTCTGCTACTGGAGGTGTATTCTGCAGTGATGAAGAGTGAGCTCTGAACAGAGTAAGATAAAGGAGAGCACCTTAGACAAATGGATACACGAGAAGAGAACAGCCCAGGACAAGCAGCCCAAGAAAGCAAGGTCTAAGCTGCCAAATCTCCAAATTACTTTTAGAGATCCCAATCTGAAAGACAATACTCAAGAGCTGAGGAAAAGCATTAAGCTTCTCACAGCAGAGAGATATCTCAGAAACCAATCCTAAGTAACATCTGCTACAGGAGGCTTTTGTCAGAGTCTAGGAAATATTCTGCTGGTTTTGTCAGTCTACGTAAAAGGTTTTTTTCCAAATTTCAGTAATCTGAAAATTATTATATTTCTTTGTTAAAAGAAAAGAAACAATATAGCCTTTAGAGTCTGTGCCATGAAAACCTTGATGAGACTCAAGTGTGTTTCCTCACACAACACAAAGTCAGTCTGAGTTATGTGTCAAGAATAGGGTAAAATTTACACAAACAGTTATTTTCCAATAGTAAGAAGGTGGCGGTAGGAGGAGCAACCTATGGGTTCCATAAATACTTGTCACAATTGTACAATACCAGGTGAGAAAGTTATAGGGCACTGTGGAGGTAGAGACCCACGACACAGATGGTTTAGAAACAATAGGATTCTTGACAGGGCCCACGACCTGTTCAGAAAGGCAGAAGTAAAATAAAAATTTTCTCTCTTGTTTAACAGTGAAATTTCCACAAAATTACAGGAAGCATTCTCACCACCACCTTGGTCCCTCCTGACTGGAATAATTTGATTCTGAATTTTCTTAAAGTCTTTGATAATACTTTGTAAAAAAAATATTCTGTAGGTTCTTAAGACAGGTAAAGGTTGAAGACTTGTTTTTTAAAGGCAAGCTGCTTCTCTGTGTCTTAAGTATTTAAAAATGCATACCATTAGAAAGGTAGAAGACTTGCTTTAAGGAAAGTGTCAAATGTGTTTTCCACTTGAACCAGAAATAAAGGCAGAAGGAGGAAGTCCCCTAGCATTGCTCCTCAGGTTTATCCTTTACAGAATCACAAACACTTCTGTTGAATGCTTTGATTTACCTGTTGTTTAAAACAGTTTCCCTCAAAACAAGCTCCTGAACCCACTGAAATAGGTGATGGAACATAAAAAGTGTCATAACTTCCAAAGGCCAGGCCAATGAATTGCCCATTTATGTCACTTTAAAACTTATCACTTGAAAACAAACACTTGAAAAACGTGATTTGATGTATCTAAACCTCAAACGTCCATGACTAAACAATGTACAAGGATTTTATCAAAGTTTTTAAAGTCCAGATCATGAGCAGCAAGTGTTCAATTGATTATGAAAAGATATCCTATTCTTCCAGTTTGAGTTCTCTCACATTTGTGAGATTAATGCTAAGTAGTTCAGAGTCTTTCTGCTTTTTCTGATCAGGGTCCAGTGCCATCAGTGCTTTCTCACTATTCTTTCTAACACTGAATGAAGGAGATGCAAGAAAATTAAGACTTCCTCTCAATACCAGGAATATAAAGGAATCATGGTTTCTCTGAAGCCTCCTTTCTCCTTCGGCTTTTAAAAAAACACATTCTCTCCAGATCATAAACAACTCCTTTCTGACTCAGTTGACTCTGGTTTCGTGAGAAACAACCAGAAACTGCATCCTAACTTCTGGGATGGAGAGGTAAAAAACACACTTCAGTATCTGCAACAAGCATTGTCTAATCCAGGATGAGATTTTCCCTTTTTCTGACCCATCAGCACTGATACAAACATTTGTTGCACATAATGTTTCCACGTAGTTTAACTAAGTTGCACCTAACTTGAATCATAAAACTGGTCTTTTTATATCTGTACCTGAGACAGTCATTTATGCAAAGAATAAGGAAACAAACACTTGAAAAACAAAACATGAATTGACACATCTATATCTCAAATGTCCATAACTAAACACTGTACAGGGATTTTATCAAAGTTTTACAAAGCCAAATCATTAGCAGCAAGTGAAGGAACCTAAATCAGAAGGAACCATGTTTTCTCCTGCCAACTGTTTCCAAAAACTTCCTATATTAGCTTGTTTAGTGATTTGTTTTCTCCAGAAATATCAGTGATTACTTTAAAGCCATTGCCTTCAAGCAGAGGTATGTAGCATATAATTTCATTTAAATTCAGGATAACATTCAGTCAAAATTAGAATATTCTATTACTTCTTCATTTTCTACTGTTTGCAATGAAGATACAGTTTTACACAAACTGTATTACACTTCTTAGTTTCTCAACTTTTTAATTAGACCTTCCATGATTTTCAATGATACAGCCATACAATTTCACTACTCTAACTAACGGTAAAACTTCACTTTAATGAAGTTATTTGTTTAGGAATATAATTGTCAAAGTCTAAGTATAAGGAAGATGATCCTGTCAATCTTTATTTTTTGAAATAAACTTCATTTCAGTCAGCCTTAATTGACTTTGGTTTCTCAAAGAAAAACTCTACCTCACAGTCACCTTTTGAATGAATAATAGTGACAAAAATGCAGGAAATCCGTGAAAATATGCCTTTGTCATGTAATATATATATATATCCAGAAGACGTAAAAAATTCACTGATCAGACCAATTTTCAATGAAAAAAAAATCAACTGTTCCCTTCTCAGAGATGATCTTACTCTTTTATAACTTAGCATAAATTGTTCCTTTCTGGCACATTTGGGTCTTCACTTCGCAAAAATACTTCTTGATATACTGTGATCCCAGACTAATTAAAGACTGGGACATTCATTAGTCATGCCCATATTTTATGTAGAAAAGGGTACAGTGTTCTTTATACTAGGAAATGGTGTTAGTATGTAATATATGTTCCCTTTCATGCATTTTTAATAATACAACTACAGCTTCACAACACAGTCAGAATTCATGTCCAGCTCCATTCCCCACCACCATAAATAGCACCAATAGTCTTGCATATTATTGTCCCAACCATTCAACACCATGTGCTGTCCTGGCTTTTCCCTACAGTCTTAATCTTTATGAAAAAACAAGAATCATACAAGGTCATGCTAAAATGTGTGTCTACACTCTAACTCCTCACAAACCTGGTGCTTTGTATACATCCCATTTTCCAAATCCTTGTTGTTTAATTGGGTCAACATACCAGCAACAGTCACTAAGTATCTATAGCTTTATCTAGGAGTGCTATAGATTGAGCTTGCCATTCTACGATTACAAAATACAGAATTGGCCTCTTAAAAAATACCAGAATTCAAACCTTCTCTGATATGCTAACACTGGAACATGAAGGATAAGCAGGAATTGAAGCATCTGTTTTGATGGCATCTGCACAAAATACAGCATGAATTTTAATCTTACTGTTAGCACTAAAATAGCAAGATGAATACCACTGCTGTCCTTACTTCACATTGTTTGTAGCTGAGAAAGAGTTGACCTAAAATACTTACTGTTCTTTCTGCCTTCATAACTTCTAAAACATCTATTTCTAAATCAGTAGAAAGAGATATTACGTAAAGCCACTTGAGGCACTGTCATTATTTATGGAACAAATCTAACTAGTTGTTTAGCTAGAGAAATTCCTGTCCCTTCCCCCCTCAACACATGTACATGGTAAAACTAGATAATAATATAAAAACTTATTACTGAGGCCTTCATTCCTTTTTTTTTTTATTTTCCAAGCAAATACAGGGTTTAATCCTGCTACAATATAGATGAGTACCTCACAGACATTACTTGCTGGATTGACTGTGAATTGACTGTTAGCATGCATCAAATGTAATACTTACAAGATAATATAGAAAGGGTAAATTATTTAAGGAGAAAATTGTTCCTCTTATTTATTTACCTTTTGTGCTCTACAGCTACCTCTGTGCTCTAAGAACTGATGTTACTTCACAGCTTCTGTGAGTTCACAGCCTCTTGACTGGGAAAAACTCTAACAATATAGGCCGAAACAAAACTACATAACCCTCTAACAGACTGGGGGGTCAGTATATGGCCCACCACAAAGATCACTTGCCTGCCAGTAAAAACATATCCTAAATGTTAACAACAGCAGATGGCTTACAACTTTTGTATGAAGCAATGTATTTCTGAACCATACATGTGAGTTAAATGTGAGCCTTGAAATTGCTATCAGTAAGAAAAAATCACCTTTACTGTAGTAAAAAACTTGGCTGTGTATACTTTCACCAAAAGCATATAACACTAAAGAATTTCTTTACTTCATCTAATACAGGAAATTACTTCACAAGCATTATAGGGCAAGTCGGTTTTGCAATTGCAATTCTTTAGAAGACATTAGAGATTTTCATGGAAGAGCAATTTTACACTAGCTCAGGTAGCTTTCTCAACTGTCTTATTTTAAAAAATAACATTTAATTTGGTAAAATATTGAAATATATCGAGGCTTATTCTCAAATTCAGTTTTATACTACTTTTATAAACAAAGATAAAATAAGATCAGATTAAAATATTTACTGCAGGTGTAATATTAGCAAGACAAACACAGCGTCAGTGACATGCATAACATCTAACACTATTTCAACATTATGCTCAATACAATATGTGCACTACATTTTAGAAATGCCTACACACCGTTTAATTTAGAAAATAATTTATAAGTTAATGGAAAACTCCATGACATTGCTGGCATATTTCTAAATGTAAAATAAATATTTTCTTAATGTTTATTGGTATTCTAATCATATTGTCATTAAAACCCAAAACTGAACTACCATACTAAAAAAAGTTACAAGCTAAAATATTGAGTGCATACATATCAATGATATAAATATCACTACCACAGGGTGCAAAAATTGTTTCCATAATTTCATGACACCTTGATAAAACTCATTTGTATTTTTGTAAGAGAAACACCTATGAAGCAATTACCTATTTCAGTTTTTAAGCTGTGCACATATCATATTGCAGAACTGCAGGAAAAGTAGGGGCATGCTAACAAAAGCTGCAAACAGAGAGGAATGTCATGCATAATGCTCACAACAACTCACAGATTATTAGTAAGTTATCTGAAAAACAGGTAAGCCTTTCATGCCTAACATTGCTTTCATTTTAATGACAGTAACTCCCCTTGCCTTCAGCAGGAATTACACCTCTGTAAATGAAAGCAAATGTAGGCCAGGGAAGAAGTCTACCCATAAAAGAAAAGAATTTTAGACAGAAAAAAGTCTCTAACCACTTTATCCTCCTGGAGTTCATATCCACGAAAGCAAGAAAGAAAGGACAGAAAAAAACACAAAGGAGGAAAGAGTCACTTTCATTTTGAAAGCAAGCAGTAGTATTCGTTAGTAAAATAAACAAACAAATATAAAAGGAATTAATACATATTTTGTGTTATTTCCCCTGGTATTGAAGATCTAGTGAAAATACGTCATTTTAATAGTTTTCCTGATCTTTTTGTGAAATTGAGGTGATTTTATATAATCAAAAGAAATATTTGTACAAAGAAAATATGCACAAAGAAAATTATTTTCATAAAAATAATTTAGGATTCATGGCCTAATTACCTTAATAAAACAAATAGTGCATCTCATAAGGAGGATGCAGAATTTAGCTCTATGTGCCTTGAACCCCAGTAATGCAAATGACTAGCACATATCGACCTTTTGCATTTGCAAATAGTCCGGTGAAATGAAGAATGTTTGTTTACTATGGACAAATATAGGGTATTCATAATGGCATAACTGCATGTTAGTCACAACACATCTTTAAAATACTAAAATTTTAAAATATAAGGAGACAGTTCGTCACAAGTGTTTACTATCTGTCATGTCAGATCTAGATTATTTATATTTTTTTCCTATCAACAAATATTAAGCACAAACATTCCCACTATTATTTTCATTAAGGAAGTTGTCTTTTTAGCTCTTTAAAATTATAAATGCAATAATACTTTAGAAAACAAAAATATTCAAAATGCTTTCTGTCAAAACTACTTCCCATTTTTGTGAATGATGAATGATGATTTTTTCTGGTACCTTAATTTCACACGCCAACACAGAGGCTAAGTCTAGACATGCAATTAAGCACTTTGCTGTGCTGGAAGTACAACTGTTCACCAAGAAAAGGTGACAAACCATTTGACAGCTTTGTTGTTCAGATATCTGTATGACATGTAACTTAATGCTCCTGTGCTCTTATAGAAGTTTTAGGTTCCCCCAATACTAGACACACAAACAGGATAGACTACAACAGAAGCCAACCAAATCAGGGTACTAGAACACGCAGCATACAAGGAGAAGCTGAGTGAGCTAGGCTTGTTTAGGCAAAAGAAGGCTGGGGGGTTGGTCTCTTCTCTCAGGTGACCAGTGACAGAACTAGAGGGCATGGACTCAAGCTACGTCAGGGAAAGTTTAGGCTTGATGTGAGGAAGAAGTTCTTTACTGAAAGGGTGATTGGCCATTGGAATGCGTTGCCCAGGGAGGTGGTGGAGTCGCCGACCCTGGAGGTGTTTAAGGGGAGATTGGATGTGGCACTGAGTGCCATGGTTTAGATGATGGTTGGTGTTAGTGTTGGGTTATAGGTTGGACTTGATGATCTCAGAGGTCCTTTCCAACCTTGTCATACTGTGATACTGTGATACTGTGAAAGGGTGCAGGAAGAGAACTACTTGCACTCCTCAGCTACTGAAAAGGTGAGGTAAAGGGAAGACAAAGACAGAATTCTCTTGGAGATGCACAGCTAATGCAAAAAATACAACAATCAAGAGAATGGATATAAGAAAACAACAAAATCAGAATACCGGTTAAGCACTGAAAGAAGTTGCTGAAAGAGGCTACGGATTCTCCATCCTTGGAGATTTCTACAACACAGTTGGACAATGTCCTGAGAACCTGGTCTAACCTGCTTGGAGAAGGAGATTTGTCTAGACAACCTCCACAGGTCCTACCTGACTCAAGTTATTCTATGATCCTATGTACAGTGGTAAAATATTAAAGTATTTTCAAAGATGTTACAGGTTTTAGTGGCATTCTCAGTTATACGAATAGGAAATATCACCTATAGCTATCTAAATCACAGGACTTGTAATCATTATCACTGTGTGCAGAAACATATTTATCTGCACAGCATCAGGTGCTCTGCTGCTTTCCCATCTGGGCTTTCCATCCTGCTGCAGTAAAAGTGGTAGTGATTGCTCAGAGATATTTCAAATGGAAACAGTTAGTGCCTCGATTTTGCATCCTCACATCTGAAAAAATATAATCTACAATTTCTCAAGAGGAGCATAATCCATAAGTAATTATTTTTAGCACAAAGACTAAGAAATTTGAAAAATTGTAAATGCCTGCTCAGGTTGGTTTCTTAGTGAATGTCTCGCAGCTGCAGGAAGGGGTAAGTAACAGCACAGAGAGCAGTTAAGTCAGAATAGTCCAGCTCCCCACTTTAAGGATGAATAGAGCAAAATTTTAGAAAAAAATAACACGCGAATACTAAATAAAATCCAACAACACACAGTAGGTAAATAGCACATGACAAAGATAAAAATTTTAATTATATTAAACAAGAAAAAAAGTAAAGGTACCACATTTCATAAAAAAAGCGAAGCACACTGATATTTCAAACTAAAAAATCAAATGAAGTTGAAAAATCTATGAAGAATGAAAAATGTAAATATTAAGTAGGAGAGGTTAAAACTTACACAAAGTTTTAAAAGCAGCAAGATCCTCAATAAAACAAATTTTGAGATGAAAGTATCTTTATTATTTGATATTTTTATCATATAACAGCCTACTCTTCTACCTGCCTAGGCTGACTATTCTTTAAAGTAGAATTGTCTGCTTCTAGCATGGTCCTTAATGTCTTAGTAACTTTTAATGTCTTTCAATTTTACTTCCGGTTTTTCATCTTCTGCACTGTACTAGTATCTCAGAAATTTTAAACAGGCTATAAATTAGGCCCATAATATTTCAAGTGAATGCTTAGAAGTTATGCTATTTTGAAAGCGACAGTTATAATTTCTACTACATGACATCTATAATTTGGTCATTTGAGAACAAGTAGTATTATCCGTAGCGTTCTCCTCAAAGATACCCACTGAAGCACAAAGATACCCACAGGACAAAAGGCAACAAATACGAATTGGAACATGGAAAATTCAGACTACTTATAGGGAAATTCTCCCATTTTTTTAGTCATGAGAGTGGTCAAGCAGTGGAATACGTTGCTCAGAGTGGTTGTTGAATCTCCATTCTCTAAGATTCAAAACTCAACTGGGCAAGGCCCTCTGAAAACTCATGTAATACAACATTCTTGAGAAAGAGGTTGGATAAGAGGGCCTCCAGAGATCCTTTCCAACCCAATTATTCTGTGATAATTTTTCTTCACTCATTAGGAAAATCCAGGTATATTACTCTTTCCAAGTAACTTTCTCCTACATACAATACACTTACCTGTAATTAAACATTCTATTTTGCATTCATATAGATTTCTTTCAGAATTTTATATCTGTTCCCAAAATTATTACTCATATCATTTATCCATTACCCTGATTACTTTTATTCTGTTTCAAGATAGTATTCTAGTCTAGCCAAACTGTAAGTGGCAATTATATAGAGAAAATTTTACCTATTAACTATTATAACAGTCTTCTGCAAACACACAGATTATCCACACCTCTTCATACTATGAATTATGTTCTTACTTATCTTTCACGCAATAGTTTTCACCTAAGATACAAGGATTTTTAAAACACTTAGGAGTAAAACTATAACACACAAGAAAAAATATAGTCATACAAGAAAACTAAATTTAGAAAACAACATAATGAAGTATATCTACAAATCGGTAACCGGGGTGACTCAGATATAAAAAATGAAACGACAGAAACAAACTCTCATTACAATACCGATATGTGCTTTAGAAAAGGCAGTTTAAGAGTCTTGAGTCAGTTTTTCTTAAATTTATTCTTGTGCCATGAGATTCTAAACTAGTGACTTATAAATATTGATCTGATATACTTTTCTGTTGCATCACTGTCTCATTTTGCCAAATCTTAATTTACGTTCAAATCAAGAGTTTCCAAAAGCTAAACTTAATTTCAACCACAAAAAGGATAAAATACATACTAAATACATCTTAAGACTGAAAGCAAGGAGAACATACCAACTCACATTTCTCAAAACTTCAGATTATAGCTGTGAAAATCATGGCTAATCATTAATTCTCATGTACCAAAGATATTATCAGTAGAGAATTCTCAGCCTGTGTTAGCTATAATGACATCCCAAAGTACAAGTACTGCTTAGTCAACAATTAATATACGTACTTATTTATAAACTATATCTTAAAAGAAGACAAAAGATTTTTCTCAGAAATCAATGGCATAGTGAAGAGTCTCAAATGCTTCCACATATAAGGGTAACCTTTGCAACACAAAGCAGTAATTCCAAACACTGGTGGCTTTGAAAGCACAGTCAAGATTCAGAATCCTGTCATTAACACTGTGATCACAACAGTAATCAAGACCTAGTTCACACAATCTGCATATGTTGAACACCATCCAGGACGAAGAGTCTCTTTTCAGAAACAGGCTATGAAATATAGACAAGAAGTTCAAGACCAGCCATCACGCTTTATTAAACACCTAAGACTACCTCCAGCTTCTCAACTGCCTTCCCCACACTGCTGTCAAACATCTTGAGTTCACAGCATTACAATGCAAGTAGTGACATGACTGACCAAATGATAGACAATTAATAAAGATTAAATTCAGTTCTCACAGAACTCAAAAAAGTAACAAATTCTTTGGTATTACTTGTCCTGTTCCACATAAAAATACAAGTATATTTTAATATTGGTTTTATGGGAAAAGGTCTTAACTCCATGAATATTCAAACACATAGAAATCACTGCAATTCCATCCCATATACAAAAGAAATCTACAATGAGTCAATACCCACACTTTATCCTTTCTAAAAAAAAATCTGTCAGGTCAATCCTTCTTCATGAACCAAAGCTAGTCTTCAAGACAATATTTTTTCACCTTAAGTGCCTAAAATTTAGTTGGTCTAAAATTATTAGTTCTTTATTGTGCAAGGATCATAATATCCTCTAAGTTTTTTGAAAGCTTTGAAATAGAGTGAAGTGTCCAAATATGCCTATGATGTAGAAACAGATGTTGAAACAGAAATCATCATCTGCTGTTTAATGAGATTCAAAACAGCTACCAAATGAGAATAGTTTCACACAAAATTAATAACAGAAACAGTTTGTGCAGTTGTCATTTAAAAGGAATGATCATATTCACACAATTTGTATTAAAATCACATGGTTCTGTGAAGAATCAAGGTGTCCATACAGAAATGCAGATTCTGAATATCAGTTCTGCTAGGCACAGTTTGCAAGAAAAGTTTACAGACTGAAAAGGAGCAACATCTCCCAGTACAAAATTATTGTTGTGGCAAGGCTTTTACTCTGACTATTCAATGCAGCAATTTGAAGCAGCGTTTTGCTGGGGCAGCGCACTGCTATGCTGTCCGGGCACAAGCAAGTGTCAGCAGCTTGGACAGGACCAGGAGTGGGGTACATGGGGCGACATGAAGCAGGTTATGCCTCCACTGACAGGGTTTAGTCCCACAGCACACAGGCAAGGGGAGCAAGGTGGAGCCCAGGTCTGTAACTATGGTCAGCAAAGAAGCCCGGTCCCCAGAAGGTGTATTGTGATGAGGCAGTGCCAAGGCCAGCTGAGAAGCCAAACCGATAAGATTTGTGTCAGTGAGGAGCTGGGACAGGCAGTGGCACAGCTCATGCAGGGACCAAGTCTGTCTGAGTGCTTGAGCTGAAAAGCAGCTCACGGGTGACAGGATGGAGGCCCCAGGAAGACTCAATGCCACCCCATCTCCCACAGCTGTTTTGCCAGGGCTGATGTCACAGCTGTGCCAATAAGAGCTGCCCATGAGCACAGGCAGCCAAACCCCTTTTCACAAAAGGAGAGGGGAGAATGGTACTGAGGTATACTGACCATGAGGTATACTGGCTGAACTGTAGTCCTCGTAAGTTTGGGTACAACTTTCAAAAGAATTAAAGAGGCTGATCACCTCAAATAAAATGAAGCTGATCATTATTTAGAGATGTCTTAACAATCATAGATGTTCACTAATGTATTAACATTGTTTTCATATAATTGGGACCAGATTTCAGATTGGAAGTCTGTAATGTACTTAATAATACAAATGCAATTCTATTCATGGAGAGACTGAGACGCAAAATTCATCCTAATTAGGAAAA
Source organism: Dromococcyx pavoninus (assembly GCA_033558185.1). NCBI lineage: Eukaryota > Metazoa > Chordata > Aves > Cuculiformes > Neomorphidae > Dromococcyx > Dromococcyx pavoninus. The sequence continues at coordinate 354,926 of JAUMJL010000401.1, read as the reverse complement.
TAAATTTTACAGCCTTCAGTTATGAACTTACAACTTTTAAGTAAGAGCTTTTCTTTGGAATAAAGCAGCTGATGTTCTTTTCTTTCAGAGATACTTGTACTGAGATTCTCCAGAAAGATGAATACAGTTGTAGGTTATCAGATTTTACAGATGTTACATGGACTAAACGGAAAAGAAAAAAAAGCCCACATCTTACTTAGAGAAATCCTTTCCTTAAGTTTGTAATGCCACATCTTTTCTAGAGAAAAGCAGAATCAAACCATGTCTCCTAAGTATCAACTTATCCATATGTGATAAGAAATTATTCAGTTTATCCCAAATTCTAGTAACTTAGAAATCCTGATTGAGACAGACTAATTCTTTGGGTGCTTGCCAACTGTCAACAGAATGAAATGGATTACACATTAGGACAAGCATTTTGTTTTGTGACTCCATATGGATAGACACAATGCAGGTCCTTCAACAAAGAGAACTTGATGGTTTCCTGAAAATCAAACATAAACCCAGAGTAATAATCAGAATGTAAAACTTTCATAGAACCAGAGGGAGCTGAGAGAAGTTCCCTACTTATACCTTATGTGTTTTGCATACAGTTGCTGAGTCCTATAAAACAACTGAAAATCTCTTTCTTCTTATGTTCAAAGACGAGAGAAGGATGCTTCAGTGGCTACAAGTGATAGCAGGTTGCCAAACACCCTGAAAGAAGTTATTCAGCATGTGTTAAATTAAGTTTTCAGACAAGTGCTGTTTTCTTCCTCCACAAAGGAAATGTTGGTTTACTGAAGTGGCATTCTGAGCTGCTGGAATTTATACTCTACTGCATACAAAATTCTATCTATCTATCTGGAAGCTGTATCTGTCCAATATTTTACCATGTAAATATCTCAGCTGAAAAAAACTCATTTTTCTGTCTACTCTCTTGTTCAGTGTGCATTTCCCCATATGAATCAGTACATAATTGAAAAAGAATCCAGTAATATAATTCATATATCGGTGGTACCTGAGTATATTACTAAGCACAACTACTGTTTGCTGTCATGTAAATTATTATTTCAGTTTTAACCAATCTGAAATTGTTCATAAACATAAAAGATGACAGTTAAAAGTACCTTACTCCCATGAATTTTAAGCCCCCATCTTGGCTGAATACTCCATTCATTAAGATAATAAGTACAGAAGCAGTAGTAGTATCATTATCAGTTTTAATTGTTTGAGCTAGAAGGAAATCCCACATAAGACGATTTTTTAATTTTAATGCTTATGTTTCAAGTACTGTAACTAAATTGAAAACTAAATAAATCATCCAATCACTCTAAAAATCCTAATCTGATGCTGTGACAACAGTCCAACATTTCCATGATTTGCTCCTACTCCTATATTGTGTAGAAGATCACAAACAGATCAAACAGCTCCATCAACAAACCTTTCAGACAGTTTAGGAATCATCTTATACAATGCCCAAAGCAGACATACATAACATGTCAAAAAAAGTCTATAAAGACTAAAGAAGATCTAGCTCAGTTAAAACAGGATGTTATTAGAAGACACTCTTCAAGAAGTTGAAGTTGTATCCATTAAGGAAAATGGAAAAGTTTAAATTCTAGTAAATTCTGGTAGACCAAAAATAATTTTCATGAAATAATATGTACTGGTACAAAAGAGATCATAAATCGCAGAATGCCACAGTTGTGTCTGAATTAAATCTTTTGTATTAATTTTCACAGTGATTAGAGATACACTTACTCTAGAATATCATTTTATGTAGAATGAACCACAGAATACACTTCAAACTGATATTTCAGAAAAAGAAGCTATTAAGTGAGTTAACCAGAAAAAACAGTAATAAATTTTTAAAATCAGATGATAGCATAAAAGATCTCAAGTCTAAAATATGTAACTATTAATTGTATTACAGAGTCTTTCATTGATGAGAAGAATAAAAGGCCGCAAAACCAATGTCAGTTTATTCATTTTTAAGGAATTTCAGTGTTAGATCAACTGAATAATAGAAAAGTGAGTCTGACATCCTCATTGGAGAAATTTGTAGAAACAAAAATGGGTTATACAATTAGCAAGCTTATGAATAAATTATGATAAAATATGGAAAAGTCAGAATGGCTTTAGTAAAGGGAATTTCTGTCTGTTACATGTATTAGAATTCCTTCAAGGAGTCACAGAAAAAGTGAGTAAATAAGATTTGTTTATACTGCTGAGTTGGGCTTCCAGGCTTTTAAAGAGATCCCCGTCCAGCACATTCATAAATTACCTAACAACAGCAATGAAAGAGACTGAAAAGCTTATTTATCGCAGTAAATTATCATTACTAGTAGAACAAACGCCAGCTGAAAAGAGTTGCAGAACAGTCTCAACATACTGAATGTAGAAGTCAATTTACAGAAAGACATGGTGAGGACAGAGAAGCAGTGAACAAATGAGGGGTGTCTGAAGAAGTCAGACAAATATCTGCCAAGTTCACAGGGTCTGTCTTGAGGAAAGTCTAAATGATGTATCAGAACACCTCATTAGGAGATGAAGCCTTCCTTCTAATACACTTTTTCTATGTTTCTAAGTACATAGACACAATGACTCAAATATCTGTTCCAAATGCTTTTTATAATTGGATGCAATGAATACATAAATTATTATATCTCTTATTACCAGCAACACAGAATCATAGAATCATTTATTAAAAAAAATAATAAAAATATGCGAGCTTACTGAAGACAAAATTTTTAAATTACCTTAAGAAAATCCAAGGGAATTCGACGGATATACACATAATCTCAGTCACTTTCATCATTAGGAAAGTGCAGATTATTTTATACTTTGTCAATCAAAAACTTTAGCCCATTATTTAAGCTTACCTTTCAGACTTGGCTATAACATTTCTACCATTGTTTCCTACCTTCCAAAAGATTAAGATAATTGCAGATTGCATGGTATTTGTAATGAACGCAGAACAGAAAAAAACATATATGGAAACAAATTATACTGGAAAATTATTATATTAATAAATACCAAATTATTAAATTTTTGTATTGATTTACAGAACGTGTGTTTATAGAAAAGACTAGCATAAGATTTTGAGTGTTATTAATTTTCTACAAGGATCTTTCAGGATCAGAGAAAGATGTGTATCAATTATGAACACTTTATCTAAAAGGCTGAATAAACCAATCTCAGAACTGTTTCTGTGATTACTTCAGTTCTGCTGAATTTTTTACTCTATGATTCAACTTTAAAAAAATCAAATGGCTGTTTTACCTGTTATAAACACCAGTATACTAGCCATAACTCTATATTGTTACTGCATTTATTTTTTCCTAACAATATTTTTATTTTTGTATGCATATTTATATGTACATATACATAATAGATATGCATACATATAATAGATAATAAAAATTCAAGAGCTCCACAATATATTTTACATACTTCTCTGACACCAATTTTACAATTGTACAGAAGAGCCTGGGCAAGCCAAAAAGAAACAAATCCTTGCTCTAACTTGTAACAATTGGTGGCTTAACATTAGCATCACTAGATCACTAGATATACCGCTCTATCTCCAATACAGACACTCAGTCCTTCAATCAAAGAACCGTACTTTCATGAGTCTGTTGGTAGAAATGTGGCATGTATTAACTTAAAAGCCATAGTCACAAATCCATCTGCAAATGGAAATTATCTGAAATGAGGACAGATGTCTTCAAAGTCCCTAAAGCAGATAATATTACCTCCTTAAAGGAAATTCTTTTCAGCAACTATGTGATTTGGATGCATAAGCAATGAATAAGAGATATAGAGCTTATCTCAGTAGAGAAGATTGTTACAAAACATTCATAACTCCATACCTTATTTGACCGTAAAGACACTCTTCCTCCACAGCGTGCACAGAATTTAGTTTGGCAATATGAACAGTTATGGCCACAGCCATCAGCAAATTTTGTTTTGTGGCAGATGCCACAGGTTGGGGCATCACCCTTCTGCTCCTGCTGCTGCTGTGATTCTTCACCCATCTTCTTCACTTGCTCCTTATACATTTCAAACTGCTGATGTAATTTTCTGCAGAAGAGAAGAAATCATTAACAGTTGTTTGATTTAAGCCCATAAATACTTTGCAATCACTAAACTGCAATCAATTTCAAAACACAAATGAGAGAGAAATACTGTAGTAAATACATTTAATTTATTATGCTCCAGATGTGTAATGTTCAATAATTACTTCTTTTTCATTATAACTAAACTCTAGGAGGAGGCTCAACACTGATAACAGGCAGCATATACTCCAGCTGTGGCAAAGCAAAGTAATTTTGCTTTAGGATGTGACCAGCTGCTAGCTGCAAATAAAGCACTAGGAAACACGATCTGGGTCATCCAGGAGCCAAATGCATTAGACAATAAACTGGTTAATAGCAGAAAAAAAATCTAATTTATTCTTCCAAGTGTACTTTTATCTAATTCCACCAGACAGATTCAAATATCTTCTCTTGATATAGATTATCTTCATTTATCCAACAATACTGCACAGAACAATGATTCTAAAATAAACTTTTCCAGCATGGGCTGCAAGCCCGTAACAAGTCAACTCAGGTTAACAAGTTATTATAAATGATTTAAGCCATTCATATCATTATATAGGAACTGCCATCTCATGCCAAATGTAAGGTAGTAAACCTCCTTAGATGTAAAATCCAGGGACAGTAGTTTAAGATACACACAGAGACACACCTTACCTTCCATTTCCAATGCACTAAGAGTACATTAATAATCAGCTGCCATGTGCAGACAGTACCACAATTATTCCTTCAGGCATGCTGCTTCATTCATATATCTGACCCAACAATAATCCAGTTAAAACTGTCTCACTATGACCAGACTCATTGCCATTCTATAATGGCAGGTTTTTTCTCAAAGCCCTATTTCTGAAAGTAAATGATTTCATGGGAAATTTAACTTTCATAGTAAAAAGTTATACTTTTTAGCTCCTGTAGGTGCTGAAAAAAAGCTGGAAAATCTGACACAGCATATTGTAAGAGATTCAAATACAAACAGAAAACCAAAAGAACTTTGACTTCTCTTTGTTTTTTATCCTTATGATTTAAAGAGTTCTGAACAGTGATCTTTAAATTCTTATGTGGAATTCAATTTACCTAATTTTGATAAAAGAAATAGTAAATGTCAGCAATATAAAAATTATAAATCTAGTTTAAGCGATTTATTTAGATCCCTGAACAGACATAAACAAAACCCCAAAAAGAAGCATTTTCTATGAAACATTAACATTAACATTAACATTAACATTAAGCCAAAAAATTAAAAGTGCAAGAGAGATTTATTTTTCTTTACAATTATCTTCTAGAGATTCCTGAGATGAGGTTATTAAAAAACACACAAGAAGCCTATGGTAGAACAAAGAATAACCTAAATCCAGGAGACCAACTTCCTTCATGCAGAAATACATCCTTTATATAGTTCAGATAGAAATTAATGATAAAAAATCATTTCATCAGGAGCAACAGAGGCTTTACCAAAACAAATAATAACACTGAGTCAGTTAAAAACTATCTCAAACAATTACCTACCGTGAATAGTCACATATATGGCAAGAATTGTTTGGATTTGCTTTGTTTTTTTCAGGAAAACTGGCCAAGGAATGTGCTTTAGATTATACTATAGAGGAGTTGTAGGAACAAACAAGTAGCTCCCTCTCTCCATCAGGCAAGACCAGAGACTGGAGGCATGGCTAAATGGTGCCTCGAGCTCTCAGCTGCCACAGACCCTTTTCCAGAAAGAGGGAAAGCAGGGTTACTTCATGTTGCTTAATTGTCATTTTTCTAATCTACCCATTCTTGTCACTTAAGCTCATTTTTGAGTCCTTGAGCTATCCTCAGGACACAGAAGTTGCATAGTTTTCTTTCACGTTCAGCTATTCTCGCTCACATATGTAAGCCTCCCGGCCTGTAGGAGAGCAGTGAGAGGAGTCACATCTCTGTCCTGCACGAGAAAGATATGAGTGTCATCATTGCCCTAACAGGAACTTACGGAGTCAGGGGTAAGTGGTTTCCCACTGGTTCAAAAAGAGTTCACTGTTGACTGTTCTTTGTTGAATGGGGTGGGACACGGGGCGGGACACGGGTCAGGACACAGGTTACTAACAAGAAAGAACTGAATGAAGTTGAGAACAATATTCGGAAATCTGGAAACAAGGCACATTTCAACATTCTATACTGACAACAGTATCTAATTGGTAGTTGGCAGTTTGGCCTGCATCCATCAATAACATATGTAATCTCCAAGACCTTGCCTGTCTTTTAATTTTGCCAAACATAGCATTCTTCATTTAAAGCATACTATCTATGCTGAAATTCAAGTTTATTTTAGGTTACATTCAGTTTTGTGGCTTCCTTATAATCTACAGCCTTTGTTTGTGTGATTATTTGCTTACTAGTCTCACTGATGCATAAAAAGCACAAGCCTTTTGCCAAGTGAAATAATTTCAGTTTTGTTTCCTCTTGGGCACAATAGTCTATGTAGAGGTCACAACTTTTGCCTAAAAGTATAAACTTTTCAAAGTTATACAGCGCAATTTTCTAAAATCCTTGTTCTAGTAGCAAACAAATTAACATCTATCAAAATAGTTAGACCTTTTTCTGTACAAGAAAAATTACATGTATTGATAGCTGTCAGAAAAAATTAAACACAGAAGAAAAAAATCCATTAAATAATCAGTTACACACAATATGTATTCGACCTACCGAGCGGAACCACTTGAGATAAATATGTGTATTTGAAACAAAATAAAATGCGTTCATTTTAGCAAGTCCATTAAAAAAAATCTTATCTAGTTTACATATTAATAGGATTTTTAATCACCTAGCCTACAAGGATTTAAGCCAAAAACTAAACTAATAACATCCAGTAAAATTAGGTGTTTAAAATAACACATTTAGTATAACATTTTCCAGAAACACAATGCAAATAAAACTTCGTTTTGTTCGTTATCTGCACTGATGTCTCTACTCAGAGCGTTGCTGCCTGAAAAGTCTCAGTTACCCACGAAGTGAAAGTAACTAGTTCCAAGGCAAAGTTCAGAGCCTGGAGCTGAACCCAGGTATGGCAAAACTAAAATTCCAGCCCCACTACTTTGGTGAGTTACTCTGTTAATACAAATGGCCAAGATACATGATGTGAGATTGAAAAAACAGACTCTGAAGATGAGCTGCATTCTAGGCCAAAATGCTTGTCCATAACACAAACGTTATTCATAGGCACGATAGGGTTTTTTTGGTTGTAATCCCACATAACTACATCAAACCATAAAGTAACAGAACATGTTACTAACGGGACACCTCATCGCTGTCTACGGCTGCCTGAAAGGAGGCTGTAATAGAGTGAGTGTTGATCTCTTCTCACAAGTGACATGGAAATGGCCATAAGTTGCACCAGGGGAGGTTCAGACTAGATATTAGGTAGAATTTCTTTACCGAAAGGGTGGTCAGGCACTGGAACAGGCTTCCCAGAGAAGTGGTTGAGTCTCCATCCCTGGAGGTATTTAAAAAATGGGTAGATGAGTTTTTGAAGGACATGGTTTAGCAGAGGAAGGGTACAGTTGGACTCGATCTTAAAGGTCTTTTCCAACCAGAAGATTCTATGATTTTATGATTTAAGTAGAAAACTCAGGAATGCGTATCTATAATCCTGACATATGTGTATTTTTGCGTATCATCTTCTGAATAGTACATGCTATCGATCCGTACTGACACAAAATCTCTCTCCTTTTCCACTTTGCTTCCAAAAATCTAACTATCCACTTTAATAACTGTTATACATTTTAGATGAAAAAGAGAAGTTGGCAGGAGTTTATGCAAATACCTAATGATAACAAAAAGTTAGGTTGGAAAAACTATATTTAAGTTCTGCTCATTTTCATCTCTTGTGAGAATGAGTTCCCTAAATCATGCTCATATCTTCTGGAAGTTCCAGTGGCAAAGTTTATGATTATAACTAGTTAAGACTTTTTTTTATTATTGCAAATCATCATACGCATTACAGGGGCATAGAGGACTTTTCATGGTCAAAAGCAATTGTTTGTAAGAATTTGGATTGCTCTGCAAAGGTCAAGCAAGAGCTTTTTTGGAATACTTGCTTTGTTCTGAAAAGGAGTTAGTTTAATTCTGCTTATTCTTGGTTCCCCACACCTTTCTGGAAATCAGAAACTCACTATCAATCAAAAAAGCAGCAGTCCATGGGTCTCTCATGATCCATGAGCTACTGCCAAAGGCAAATAAGGAAAGCAAGTTCAGTAATCTGATTTCTCTTATTATTGTGCAGAAGTTTCTCTTTTCTTCTGTCCTTGAGAAATCCCCACAAAACTTTGATCATTTTACAAAAAGAAAAATAAAAATCCTTAATACTTATAAAAATTTCCAAAGCCATTCCTGCCTTCCAGAAATTCACTGAAATGTTTCTGAAATTTCCAAAGCTGCTTAAAATCTGCCATTAAAAGAGAGATTGTTAAGCAAGTATCCAGGATGTCAAGACCAGATGTAAGTGCAGCAGCCACTTCTCATTTCCTGGTTATAGTTCTCAAAGTTTTACTAATGCTTATAGACCTTCCCTCATTTCCTATTCCCAGGCATGGAGTACGGATGTGGCTGAAATCCAAGCTTCCAAAAGGGTTTGTTTGCTTTCAGTTCTGCCAAGTCCCTTCATTCAAGGATTTTTCTGCCTGATGGCAATGACTATCTGGTAACATACAACCTTCTCCCTTGTACTGTTTTAAAACAATGCTTTCTACTTTTACAACAGTGCTAGCTAGCCTGTCACTTCTCTTCTGAATGGATACTATTTTTATACATATAACCCTATGTGTTGGTAGAGGTTAGGAAAGAACTGGCTGAACATCACCTCTGCCTGGAAAACAGGGTGGAAACCACCCAGTAGCGTGTGTGTTCTCATCACATATTGGACAAATTACATATGGGGCTACATCAGCAAGAGCATGAGCAGCAGATAACAGAAAGTTATTTTTCACCTTTAGCTGGTGCTGGCAAGGCTGCACCTGGAATATCGTGTCCAGATTGGAGTCCATTGTTTCGAAAGGGATGTTGACAAACTGAACAAGTCTAATTTGTCAACAATGCAACAACAACAAAAAAAACCAGTCAGAAATCTAAAGCATGTAATCTGCAAGGTGAGAATAAAGGAGCTGGGTTTGTTCAATCCAGTGAAGAGGAATGGACTAAGAAATGAGCCAACACCTGCCTGAAACTAGCTATCTAATCTAAAAATTACAGAGTCAAATTCTTCCTGGTAGTAACAAATCCAAAAGATGAGGGAAAAGACGCTATAATGGCACATTTGAGAGGTTCAGGTTGGACATTCATAGAAGTATTTTCAAAAGGAGAGTAGTGCAGTTGTAGCGCAGCACTAGAACAGGTTGTGTGGAGAGGCTGTGGATTCACTGTCCCTGGAGGTCTTCAGAACTCCCCTAGACAAAGCTCGGGTTGGGCTGATCTGATATTGGCAGTAACCATGCATTGAGTGGGAGGCTGGTTCAGAGATTCCCCTTCAAACAGCATTTCTGTGATACAATGGTTTTGTGCAATAAGACGAGAAATACGAAGTCTAAATTCAAGCAGAAACAGGGAAAATTATACAAAAACAAGTTTTTGGCTCAGCGGTGTTGAAAAAAAATGTGACTTCACTTATACTAATACAGAACTAATTACCTCACATGTAATTCAGCGCCATGTAATGTAATGGGCATAAAAACCTTGAGTTTACGCTTTCATACTGATGTGTGTGGGCTATAAAAAATCAATTTAAAAAAAACCCACTACGTTATGCAATGAAAAACAGAACCTTGCTTAATCACCAAATGACTGTTTTGCCATTATTGTCTTAAATGAGTAAGGTTACCACATAAATCTTCTCTTCTGAAGACCATGATTCTACTTTAAGTCTAGCAGACAAAGAAAAATTATTAAGAAATTAAATCTCAACTTCAAACTCAATCCTCACATCTAATTCTGTTTAAAATTAATGGATTATCATACCAGGTAGATAACACAATTACAGTCTTGATGCCATTCACAATTCAGAGTTTTAAGGTTTCATATTTGTGAAAATGAAATATAGACAGAAACTAGATGTCAGCAGAGATCCATACAAATATTCACTTAATCCACAGCACTTAAAATGTCTTGTTTGCCAAATTAAATCTCTATCATCTCCTTAGAATTGACATAATATTTTAACTCTCTGGTTTCCTCAAATAAATAATAATTAACTATTTTCTACTGTCTTACTTCAGAGTCACCCACCAAGTGAAATGTTTAAGCTTAAAATTTAGTCAAAAAAATGCTACCAAAAAATCCTTAGATAATGCAAACTGAAAAGGTTTAAAACTCATAATTGTAGAGTAAAATGGTACTTTTTAATCTATGCCCCAGAATTTACAATAACTGGGAGAAATCCAAGATTATGCAAAGTGTGGGTCAGAATTTTCTAATTAAATGGCTTTTCATCTGAGGCACTTACTTTGATTTTCTGCTGAAAGTACAAGTTCTAGCTAAACTTCCACTAACTTTTTTACTTATCTCACATATAATGCCCAGAAAACAGAAGATACAATAAAACCCAGTTTGCCTGAGCATTTACTTGAAATGTAAGAGAGCTAGATTTTAGTTTCCACCTGCCCAGAATCCAAGTCTTCCACAATGTATGCAGCAACAGTAACTCCCAAGCTTGTCTCAAAACTGTACACAGTCTTACATATGGGAATTGTTGCGCTTTGTTTAAATAACCTGAAATTTTTTAAATCTGTTAAAGTGAAGAGAATAAGGGAAAACAAACTATTTTTTTCAGGTGGGAAATGCCATTTTTTCCCAACTCTAAAAAAAGTTAACAGATACAGAGATTTTTTGCTAGCTTTTTAAGCATTTTGTTCAGAAAAAGAAGGTCAAACGCAAGCCATATAATGACAATAATAGCCATGTTCAGCAGTGTCAAATAGTGAGAAAGGTATTTCACAGTCAAGCTTTTTTTCTAAACACATAGTAAACCCTCCTGAAACTGTCAGTAGAAATATATCTCTTAAATTTTTAGCTTTTTCACATATATATGGTTTTATTTCCTTTACAGGTGAAGCTAACTGAAAAAAAAGAATTATGTTCATGTTTTCCATTCTGTAACTTATTAAGGAGTATGTACTTCAATTATTCTGCAATGTTCATTGCTGACATAGGAACAGATCTACAATGAGAAAACTTTAAGTACAAAACATAAAGGCTCTATGAAACAGAGTAGTCATAGAATAAGGACCGCACTGAGACTCTAAACATAGTGAAAAACTGACTTACAAAAGAAATAACTTAATTCACAATAAGAAAAAGAATACCTTTCTCTCAAATCGCAGGAGTATTTCTTTATCAATACAATACTCTATTTAATTCACATGAAAAACAAAGCGGCAAAAATCTGAACCTGAATCTCGGTTAAAAAGACACAGATGCAGTTAAAATAACTGACTGCAGTTCACATATAATGGGACATTACGTTTTCCTTTAATTTCTCTGAAAGAACTATTGTGAAAAACATATACTTCGATTCTGAGTATTTATACTCTAAATCTAAGAGAATTACACTGCCTGCCTGAAATGCTGAACAGAAGAAAAAGAGTTAAGGAAATAGAAAGGAGTGTGGTTGCTAAATGACCTTGCCCTTGGTCTACATCAGTGCAGCTGCTCACTTGTAACCCAGGTATGAAAAGCCAACCACAGCAAAGCTAATCAGCACCCGATACTAAGATCTCTGTTTCAGTCTCTCCTTCTCATGGAAGGCAGCAGGGTAAAGACATCTTACTGTGCCCTAACAGCATTTGCCTCACGCTGAGGAATGGAACCAAAAAGTCTCTACTGGTGGGAACTTGGTATATGCCACTCACAGAAGTACAAGACATGGCCAAGATGATGTCTTCACTGTCTTCATTCTCTCTTCTCTGCATTTACGAGGGCTTTCTGCAAAGGATTCTAGTGCATGCTTTATCATATTTTGTTCTCAGCTTTTTCTACCTCACAAAATAGAAAATATTCCTCTCGTTGCACTCTGATCTCACAATGAATTAATTCATTAATCCAGTATAACCCCTAAATATATTTGCAACTACAGATAAAGTCACGTCGCTGAATCTAGTTTAATATATTCAGAAACTCAGTTTAAAAAAGGCAAGAAAGTATGTGAGAAATTAAAAACTCAGTTTTAATAACTGAATAGAATATGACTCTGTGAATGAATCAACAGATTACATGTCAGCTAGACAAAAAGTCTAGCTGGAACAGGTAGGATTACCTTACCTCTTTTTTTTTCTGTTTATAATGCTCAGTATTGAGTAAAATTGTTTAACAACTTTGTTCATCAGCAGCAGTGAGGCTGCTTTTTGCTGGCAACATAGCAGTGAATCAACAGTTAAGTACAATAGTCCTATGCAAGGCTACAAGAAAAGTGGGCACAGAGAAGATGAACATATGGCAAATTATTTCTTCTAACTATAGTTTCTAATAATATATAATATATATTATTTCCAATAATAGTATCTTCTAATTTCTTCTTCTAATTGTTTCTTCTCCTTTAAAATCAATCTTTAACTGAATTGTTTATTGTATTTTTACAATCTGTGATACACAAACAGCTATAAAGTCCCAATTAAGGTTTAACAGGTGGAATACATTAACACACACATTCCACCAGTAGTTTATCAACGTCCAAATCATTCAGTCAAAGTTACCCAGTTTCTTCATAACTGACAGTGACAAAACTAGTTGTCTGTAAGGAAGAAAGGTTCCTTCATAATTCCAGATGGAAATTACTTTACACTTTTAAACATCTTTACACCCCTCTATGTTTTATTTGAGTGCGAATGAGAAGGTTCTAATTATCCTTTTCTGAATCTTATTTAAAATCCTACCTTACCACAGACATTTCCACAACTTTCATACAAATGTTTTCGTGATTATACTGATGTATTTTCTTATTCTCATTAGCTGCTCCTAATTAGGAAAAAAAAGCTGTAAAAATCTTCTTTAAGCTCCCTTTTTAATGTTTAAGCGCATCAAGCAGGTAAATTAAATCCATACTTTTATACACAGTAGTGGTGGTTTTCCTTCTGCTCTTTACCCTTGTAACAAGGCTAAAACTTCCCAGGAAGTTTTAGGTCTCATTCAAGGTAAGATTAACCATGCAAGTTGTAATTGAAAAAGGAATCTTCCAGAGCCTGGCTTTCCAAGTTCATTCCACAACTGCACTCCCTCTATTAAAAATATTTAATCTCCAGTTCCATGGGCCCTGTCCCTGTGTTTGCAATCCACAGTGTCCCAAAGGAGCTGCTTCAGTAAAGTGCTGAAACTGTAAGTACTAATCCTCAGCTGACAATGAAGATCAGGAGCATGCAGTTGAACTTCCAGTGAAAGTAGGTCACCAGGAAGTGTATGTTGCAGAGTAGAAGAATAGGATCTTTAAAGACGGGCTGTATTGTCATTTAATATATATTTCATTCAAGTTATAGTAAGCAAAATAAATTTACAAGATTACAGATTAAAAACTATAAATAATTATTGTCAACATTTTGTGACTAACTCATTACAAAACAAGACATAAGCAGTCATTGTATGTGTCTTGCATATCCAGCTACTTTCAATTTCACTTGAACAATTTCTACCAATTCTGTTGGGAAAGAGCAATTGTCTCAAAGACAACTGGGTTTCAAGTTCGGAAAAACAGTCATAGTATCAGAAGGGAACTTTTGGAACTGTCATATCTAAGGTTAAAGCTGCAAGCTCAAACTTTACCAGATATTAGGTTATAATCAGAGAGACACTTTATGATAGGTGATGCTATTTGAACACTCAGCGGTACTGATACTGTAATATCATCATGTATTGCTGCTGCTAAGCAGTTTGGACAAGTGGTAGCAGAGTTTTCAGAAACTGCACAGGAGAATAAGTCTTCTTTTTTCAGCATGCATTCTCACATTACCGATGACCAGCACCTGTCCTTAACCTTTATAAAAGAAGGCACAAAGGACAGGAAAAATCTGTAGCGTGTATATTGCTTCGAAATGGGCAAATCAAATGTAAAATTATGTACATTTAGAATCATGACACTCTCAACTATGACTTGCAGTAGTTTAGGAATTGGAAATACCGAACCAGAAACCAAAATTTCTTAGATCTCTATTTCCATCAGGTAAAAAGGTAGAAAGAAGAGCCAGAGCTCCTTGCGAAACAGAAGGGAAATAACATGTCATGACATATTTTGTAACAGAAAACTATTTTATAAATTAGAATCAGGACTATTTTGCAGCTATTGCAGCATCTTTACTATGCTATGAGCTTTATGCAAAAATTAAGACCCTATTCGGGTATTTTCCATGCACGATTGACACTGATGTACACAGACTTTCAACCCCTATGCAAAAATTCTCGTCTGAAATCTAAACCACTGAGGAAGACACTTGGCTGAGTCTCACATAAAAATTTCCTTTTACAATGCATTTGTATCCTACCATTCTACTTTTTATATTTAAAGATACATTTCCTCCTGAGTCGCCCACTTGATTGAAATATTTTAAAACAGCAACGTTATATTAGTCTAAAAACATTAGAAATATGTTTGTTATCTACATTTTTTCTAATGCTGTTTGTGTTAGGAATTCAAATAAATATCACTTTTAAGAAAGCTGTGTCACATCTATATACTTTTTAATTACTAGATCTTTATTTTTAATGAGACTCATTATTAAAAAGTATGCAAAATACTGTTCCATCCAAATAATTCACTTACCAAAAACTTTCACAGTTTATCTTATATTTGACTTGTTTTCATAAATGACACTTGTATTTACTTTAAACTAAACTTCTTTTTAAAGATATTCAACATTTACCAAATGTACCTCAAAAAGAGGCTAATTCATTTTCTAGCAATTAGGAACATTGCAACATTATTACATTTACAAAGTGCATCTCCCACACAGATAATATTTCTCACAGTCACTCAGGTTACTGTATTTGCATCATCAGTTGCCTTACAAAAGAAACCATTAAATTCACACTTGTAGTTTTAAAAATGCCCAAAATTACTCATTCATTATGTTAAATATGTTTATCCTTACTATAAAATGCAAAATTACTTTATCATTAGACCGTTACACACATAGGCAAAACAAATACGTGCTAAATAATAGGTCAGACTGTCTTGGCGCCGAAACGTAACACCTCCAGACATTACAGTATCATGATTAGTGCGAGTTCATTCCACGTTGTTTACAACATTCATGAGCATTTTCAATTATTAAATATCCCCTATCTTTTTACCTCTGTGACAAGGTTGTTCCTATCTTGATGATTTGCCTTTTTTAACAAAAGGAAATAACTTTGAGCAACACTAGAAAAGGCAGTGTAACCAAAGCTCAGTTGTGTTCACCATATGGCTGTCTCAACTTCACCTAAGTAAACTACATGAACATGCTTGATGCTGAATTATCACCACGAGAACTAGTGGTAGTAATCAGTTGTGGTACATCTTGGTTTTTATTGTACCAATATCAGTATTGTTATTGCAAAAGTGCCATCAGTGAAGCCACATCGCTAGCAGCACTATAGACAGAGATCCTCTCAAAACAGTTTCTCAATTCTCAAATTTTCCATTCTGTTCGCATTTTAAAAGTAACAGGAAGTAGGGACAAAACAAAAATTATTTTAATTTTGCTAAAGTAACCATTTCTACAAAGAAAAACAAAATGGGGTTTGAGGTAGAAATTCCAACACAAAAAATAATTATGATTTTTTATGATGAAAGAGCTCACAAAGGGAGAGAGATGCTCTCACCTGCAGGAGAGAGTTTTCTAAGTGCATGAACAATTTTCCCCATACAAATTAAAGCTAAACACCTCTTTTTACACAAAAAAAAGTGCATTAAACTGAAAATTTACTTCTCAGAAGTAAAATATAATATTAATTAAGGTTGCAACAGCATTGCTTCATTTTAGTTATTTTACAACGATTGAGAAGATATTTGTGCCTCAAAAATTGTATAAATAGTAGTTAATCTAATACTACTTCTGAGAGATAATGCCTGAATTTTCCAAATAATTGAAGTTTTGCAAAAACACTCCCCTGCAAAAAAAAAATTAGTGTCATAAAAAATATTATAATTCAATTCTAGATTCAAATCCTTTAACTCCTTAATTAAAGCTTACTAATAAACCATTAAGAGCTCAAAGTTGCTGGGTATAAATGAGGGTTACAAGAAAATAATGGCGGGCCACCAGAACACCTGCTGATCATGCTCTGTTGTTCATAATCCCATAGAGTGGAAGCATGCAGTAACAGCAGGCCCTATAAACTAGCAGAGGGATCAAGGACACCATGACATTCAAAGGCCAGGAACTATTCTATAGACAACTTTGTGAAATTCGTTTTTTCTGTAGTGCTTAAATACCTTTCTCTGCCAAGATTTTGATATTAGTTTATTAAAGTCATCTCCTGGCATACAGTTGCTTGGAAAAATAGTCACTATAAACAGATTCTACCTTTTTTTTAGTGTAATTGCGTTTAAACTCGTAAAACAAGTCTTAGCTCTGCTCTTCATCAACCATTTTTTTTCCTGCCTCACAGTTCTCATGTTCATGGATTCTTTTTTTTTCCAGACTGTTAATCGGGGCACACAGATTACTATATTGTTATGCCATCATTTAAATCAACAGATCTAACATCTGAGTGGGTTCAGTCCAGCTCAGATGTTCAATGCAATTCTAATTTGGCAGACTCTGAAGGAAGGAAAATCTTACTTTGTAGTGCTGCTCTGCCTTCGGTCCTTCCCACTGAGGTATATTAAACTGTCATGGCCTTTCAACAAATCTGCTATCCTAAATTAAAGACATTGTGGAATATAATTTGGAGAAAGAAATATATATTATCAATCCTATTGCAGAACATGGTCCACCTAAAATTCCAATTCCACCTAAAGAAAATAAATCCTGATGCCCATTCTTACTTTAGGTAAGTTTTTCCTATCCAGGATTTCCTATCCAGATATCACTATTAAAAGAAAGCACAATATCAATACTGATAAATTTCCAATCCTTCTTCCTGCTAACATAACTAACCTGATACAATAGGATACTTGTAATAGGTTTACAGCGTTGGAAGTAGGATCTTCATTTAAATATGACGACACAAAGAAAAAGACGTTGATTATATATATGTGTGTTGAAAGAGAGGCAAAGGAATCAGCTAGGACATAACAGCCAGTACTTGAACAAATCATCAGAGGAGATAAAGTTGTGATCCTAGGATTATCACAACTCATCATTGTTGCATGTTTAACCAAAGAAAGAACATTTATTCAGTGTACATAGGCAATTAATACTGTAATAGCTAAGAAGCATACGCGATGGAGCCATGAATTTCATAGCAAATCTTTTACAGAACAGTTACCAGCAGAACAGATAGCATAAAATTTCCTTAAGACATTCAGTAGGGATACTGTAAAGAGGAGAACGCAGTTTCATCGTATTCCAGTGTTTACCTGGAATATATTTACCTTAAATACACATTTAATGTTGAAATAGACAACATTCTGCTGTTTCAGAAATCACCTGTTAATCATATTTTTTTCATACAGATGTCAGTTGTTTTTACCCTGTTGTTAAACACTGCACTAGAAACAGTAAAACACATCTTGCTCTTCGGTACATAAGTGGGAGATGGAGGGTTCACAACTGTTCCAAAATATTTCCTGATACAGACTTTATCTATGGATAGAGTACACCTTAGATGAGAAGTCCCACTGTGTTTCTGTTGAAAGCACCCAAGTTGTCTCTGCTGAATATCCTTGCATTGAACAACATCGCTTTCCTAAAATAAAACTATCCATAGTAATCAGCTGTGGAAGTGAGGAATATACAAACAGATGTAAAGCTGCCTAAATGATGATAAAATGGTGGTATGTAGAATGGACAACGAGAATTACTGAAAAGCTTTCAAATTTTGGAGTCATTTAATCATTTTTGTGACAGATCAAAATTCCCAATAGACCATGATAAAATCTGGATTTCTGTTTCTGTGAGACTGCTTTTTTTGCTCTGTGACAATCTTCACCGTCTGTTAATGTTATTCATAGAAGAGACTTCGTATGCAGTAGCACTCATCCTCACCCCAGGCTTCTGATCGACTCACCCTGGCACCATATGTCTATGTTTGTTCTGAGCCCAAGATACTCCAGGAGACACACTACTATGAATTCACTTCAACTTTCTCTCTGTACAGACCATAATCAAAAAACACATTTAGGCAGAGATCAATGAATTCCCTTCCTCTATAAAATCAATATCTTTCACTATGATCACACAACCCCACTCATTAACTCACATGTAAAAGGGAATGGTTACGTTGAAAAATTTAAAAGATCCATTCATCTGTAAAACAGAAGACCTGACTTGGGGATTCATGATATAAATGTTTTGAGGACTATGCTCCTTCTGGAACAAATGTGAGATCTTTTGGATATCTGTTCGGTCTCCGTCAAATCTCTAAAACCAGAACTGTAGTGAGGACTACCACATCACAAAAATCTGCACCCAGACAACTCTCTTAATTAGTCTGCCTTCCCTAGGTAAACAAGGCAGAGCTCCACATACTGTAGTTAGTGTTTCTAAACCAGTCTGATCCTTTCCTGCCTTAAATAACAGAGGATAAACAGATATTTCTTTCCTCTAGCCTTACTTCCCCTCCACACCTCTGCAATTAAGGAATGAATACTTAACACTGTGTGTATCTAATGAATTGATCAAACACCGCAACTACTTCTTATCAAAGAAATTAAAAAAGACAACAGTGAAATGAACACTTTACCCTCACTCACTCTGAAACATGTAATACAATCAACCACCATAAATATATCAAAACAAAAGCATATAACTGAGATAATAAACACTTCTACAGACAAACACAACACCGACCCACAGCTATCAATTAAACAGAAATGTTAGTGAAGGGACTTGCGAGTTTAAAAGCATGAAACCAACCTTTGAACTTTCTTCCAAAAAGTTCTGCAGCTGGGAAGCCTAATTGTATTTCCAGAAAGCTGAATTATGTTTCCTGACTCCAGAGGACAGGAATTCCCCAGACACTGATGACTGACAGGTCTGGTTCTGCTTTCAGCATGCAGGTAAGCAAAAATATCAACTGCTACGTGAAACTTAGCATGAAAACCAGCTGCTGTTTCCACTGGTAGCATTAGCACCTGGAAGTTCTCAGTACTTCATACCAGCATCCACCACTAGCCACAATTGGGTCCTTTGTAGAAGCTATTTGCACAGGTACAAACTATTCTCAGTACTTTCATTCAACAGCAAACATTAAAATGTAGGGTTTAAACCACACAGGTAGCCTTTGTGAAGTACCAAAAGTCTTTCATTACCAAAGAAACTTGATGGAGTTGAGGTACACATCCGCATTTCTAGAGTTACTGCCACTAATTGTTTTAGAATCTGCTTCTCAGTTCTGAAATTGGTCATTGATTCACAAACCTGATTTTTTCCTTTTTAGAATTTGATCTGACTTTTTGAGGGGAGTTATGCAGTTATGATGTTATAATTTATTCAACCAGGACCACCAAATCTCTCCTCTCTTCTGCATATTTATTCAGCATTGTGCATTATGCTCTTTTTATGTTTTAATATCAAGAACAGAAATTGCTCTGGGATAAAGCTACTGCTCTGCAAAAACCAAACAAGTCACCACTGCTACATTAGTCCTACCCTTACTCATGTGTGATACTCAATATTCTGGGGGTTTAGTCCACCTTGGGAAAAGCAGTTATGAGTTTTTCCAGGTGAAATATTAAGCAGATGTAAGAGGTTGAAAGAAGGTGAGAGGAGGAATACATCGAGGAGAGGCATGGAAGGACTGTTTTAATCTACTGACTCATACAAAATGTCTGGAGAACCAATCAGGAGAAAGACTAATCTGGAGAAAGCCTATATGACCAGATGAGTTGATTTACAAGAACTGGCTGCAACAGGGAACTCAAGTCAGCACTTTTCATGAGAAAACAGAACCTGTACTGAGAAATAAACTCAAGTTAATCATGCCATAAAAATATTTCCCAAGTGATGAAGACAGAAAACCTTATCTCTGCTATCTTGTGTGAGTGCTTCCTGAGCATACTCTTTATATTTACAGTGCTACTAGAGTAGCAACATGACTCACAGAAGCATCTTTTTAGGGAAGAGACGTAAGACACACCACAGATACATATGTGCGTGTATATATCTACCTCAGGTCCACTGAAGTCACTAATAAGTTCTAACATCTTTTGATTTTGTGATTCTGACCATTAAGCTTCTTATTTTCTCCTGAAAATCTAAATCAAAAAGAACGTTAACTAATAAAAATCTATTTTGACACATTTTTAAACCAAATAATAGAGACAACACTCTAATATGTTGAGTTGTTCTTCAAATCCACTAGTATCAACTTAAATCTAAAATGTTTAGAACATCTCACTAAGGCAAACATCGTAGACTAAAGACATTTAAAAAAAATACTGTGGGAAATACTATGGATTAATTGCTTTTGAAAGTTCATGAACTTAAATGTATCTGATGACACGAGTGAGAGCCACGAGAAAAAACGAAAGACATGAATCTTGTGTAATTACTGTTTTAGACAGTTCAGCATTGTATTGTCATGTTCACATATATGCATCACAGATTTCCACGGGAAAGAAAACTGTAATAGAGTGGACAAGCTCAGAGAGCCAAAAGAAAATACACTGGGAGATAAAACTTGCCAGAGAGAGATGGACACAGAAATCTTTGAACTAGAAAAATGGAAATCTTGATTTTGAAAACAGCCTACAAAAACATTTTTTCCTAATCAGAGCCCAGAAATACTTCAGTTTGTGATGACAATTGCATGCTACAGATCTGAGCTCTCCACACAATGGTGGGCGTCCTATATGGATATTTACAGTACAGATATCTGTGCACACTATTTCTGCCAGTCGTCAGCATACAAGGAAACAATAAACAACTGTTTCAGTTTTCAGAGTCACAAAGAAAACAAGCATAAAATTCCATACTCTGTTGCAGACTTCAGATCCTTCTTCTTACATGGCGATATTTTTTATTTACAAGGACATTTAAGACAATGTTTTCATGCATTTAAAAACTGCTTCTACATTGACAAAAAAAAACAAACAACAAAAAACCACAATGCATTTCCTTCATTTTCTTATAGAGATTTGGGATATTTTTTACCTCTTTAATTACCACATCTTGGTCTGATTGAAGTTGTTACTGAAAGTACTATCACCATTGTTAGCTGGTCTTCAAATTGTAGCAGGATCAAAAGTTGTTCACAAAATGTAGTAACCCTTCCAATTCGCTCCCCCATCCCATTGGGCGGGAGTGAGCAGTTAACTGTGTGGTGCTCAGTTGCCAGTTGGCGTTGAAATATGACACAAAGTCACATCATTACACCTTCAGATTATGCACCAAGCAGAGTCTGACTATACCAAATTGTTTTCTCGTTTACGTTTCAGACTAAGATTCCGACTATGCAGGAATGCTGTAGAACTGCTGAGCTCCCAAACTTCCCTTTAGTTTCAAGCACCTTAACTGTTATTTCTATATGATAAAGATTTGTGCTGAGTCTATATCCCTAATAGGAATATTGAATCAGCATGAAAAATTTACTAGCAGGCAAAGAATTTCTTAAAGCGGTGACTTAGACAATATAAAGCCCATGGAAATTCAGACTTTGATATTTGTTAAGTTCAGAATGACAATTGTGAACCTGGCCACTATTTACCAGTGTGAAATCACTTCCCATACTCTTTATTTTCTACCCAAGCACCACATGACAAATGCTATTCACTTGAAGAGGAAACCAAAAGTAGAAAAAAAGGTGACAATAGTTTTTGTAATCCTGCAAAAAAAAACCATAACAACCAGAAGGTATTCTCTTTTGTGGTTTTTTTGCTTAGTCTCTGCCAAGTCATGTCCATGAACTTGACTAAGTGAGTATTTTAAAAATAGAGAAGCTTTGTAATAAAGCTAAGAATATGTTGCTTATGACAATATTTCATTGGTTAGAACTGAACACACCCGCGTGTGTCCCTTTTCCGGGTTAGCGATGGCCCATCCATCAGTCAAAGCCAGGTCAATTAGTGACAAAGTGCGATGGTTGGCACTTGCATGATTAGCGGTAATCATCACGAGAGTTCCGCACTGTTTGCCAATTTGTCCAAATTAGGCCGAATTGGGTTAGTGGAAAATCAAAAACTTTATTATTATAAATTATTTAAAAAACATTAAAATCATTAAACATGCAGTAAACATGCAAGAGTAATAATAATAATTTAGTGGAACAATACAACAATAGTGACAATAAAAAAACCGAATTAGTAATAAGTGGGCAGGCATGCAAGAATTTACAAACGAAAACACAAACATAATATTTCATTGGTTAAGGAAAAGTTATTAAAGTTACTTCTGCAATCTTGGATTTTCCTCAAAACTGTCATTAAAAAAATATATATATCATGAATGGTTAAAAATTGAGATACAATCCATGAAAAATACTCTATGCATAGCACAAGCTATGGGTGCATTGAATAGTCACTTCTAAATAAAAATCCAGACATCTCTACAGTGAAATCTGTGTTTTCAACAATTAATAATTAACTAAATTTCCATATATGCTTTATCCTGAAAGTAAATCTGTCCTTTGTAAAAGTCAAAGCATTTTTTTAATATATCCAGCAATTTTTAGTCAGATTGCCTCAGCAAAAAAAAGCCACTCTACCTGTTTAGCCCTTGGTAGATATCAAAAAAAAAGGAAATAAGGGAGCAGGTATCTGTAATGAACTGAAAAATGGACAGGAAAATAAAAGCATGTTAGAGGAAGGAAACAAAAATGTAAGCAATGGATCTCCACACCCTTCATGCATAGGAGCATGAGAGACGATGATCACTTAGCACCAGGGATGGGACAGGAACTGAACTCAACAGCCACATGTTGTTACACGCGTTAATGATCATTTACGGTTTAAAATTATCAACAACATTATGGAAAGCAAGGTTCAAGTTTTATTTGCAAATCAAAAACATCTTATTCCCTTTTTTTGAATAATGTCTTATAAAAATAGAAGTCTTTGAACCAGTAATATTGCAAATAAAATATTATTCATATCACTTTTACACAAAACATACTTTGCTCTGTATTTTTGGGGGGAAAGACTTTAAATTATTAAGAAAAATAAATAGCCGGTAAAGTGCAGTAGCTGTGATATGATCCTTTCTGGAAGTTTTAACCTTTAAACATCACACAAATTAAACCTGCTGTATGACCTTTACCATCAGTTCTTCACAGAATGAAATGCATAATTCTTCTTTGGGGAAAAAAAAAATGAAAACTTCCATTATGGCTACAGTTAATGCCAAAATGTGTGGATAGTCTCTATAACTTGCAAGAACCCCTTTTGCCACTGTCACAAAGACAGGTTCCACTGGAGACTGAGGTCACTGATTAAGCTGCATGCTTAACATGCTTTCCTCTTATTATAGTAACAGTATCACTTCTGTCTTGTTTAAGTTAAGCTTAAACCAGCATTTTCTAAATCTATTTGCTTATCTCATTCAGACAACCTGTCATCTCTCTAGGGATACTGTCCGTTTCTTTTGGAAAGCAGCTCCAAGCAGGATGTTGTCAGCATATTAGAAGCACCACAGCCAGTGACATCCATAAACTCTGAGAAATTTCAAAAATTATAACAGAGAGAAAATATTCTCACATAAAGCTTTTAGGAGCTGCTTTAATTATGTCACAAAATATTGTAGGTTGTATTGTCTAGTTAGCAAGGGGTTTATTTACACCTACAAATAGAAACATTATATTCTTCAGTCATACCATTTCTTTCTTTTACTTCTTATTATGTTGCATAACAAAACATATCTAGAGATTCTAGTATACTATACAGTTCAGATATTGCTCCATTTCAGCCCTTATAAATATTTGGTATTACTGGTATTGTTTTCCTTTATTACATATTATATAATTCTTAAATTCTTATTTGAGTAAAATATATACATTTGGATTATTTTGATTTGGGGGGGGGGTTCACCTTTTTCTTGCCCATAATGCTAACTGCTGGCCAGCTCTCTATTTCTGTGTTCTTCCCTTTCTACTTGCAAGTCTATTTTTTAACACCAGATCCTCTAAGAATTCCTCATTATGCCATACTGCTTGATTTATTTTTAAAGATTACATTTTTCTTTCATAAATAGACATTTTCTTTTCATTTCTACGACACTTTCCTCACATTGTCCCCGAGTACTTTTTAATTCCTCACTAAAAAGATCTCTTAATTTATAAAAAAAGTGAATTCTATTATCTTTGAACTATTGCATTCTGTGTGTTCATCTACAGAATTACGAATCTGTACATATTTTAGGATTAGAATAGATCAGTTGGATTCCAAGTTAATTTTAGAAATATATTTATGATCACTATACTTACTTGTCTCCAACACATTTATCTTTGTCTGAAGATAAAACTGACTGCTACTCTTGGACTCACTAAAATTGTGAACAATCCAACCAAAAAAATAAGTCTTCTCTGTATTAAGTATTATGAGGAAAAAATGTGAAAAAAGTCCGGGGCACCTTTACAAGTCAGGCAACCATAATTTTATGCTGCAAATGGTAAATTTAACAGTCTCATAAAAGTAAGAGCCGTGATCAGTCATTAAAATCACACAACAAATTGTTTAGGCACCTCATATTTACGTTATTATGGAGACAAAACCAGTTTTATAGGTAAGAATGTATTTTGTGGATTTATATTTTACTTTGAAATAGCTACAAACACCTTGTTTCTTTTTTTTTAAATGCAAATTACAATTTTATTTTTAGCTCATTCACTCTCTTTCCATCTTACTACCTAAGAAGATAAACATGGTAGAGTGTTAAGTATCTCAAAATTCAAATTTTACAAGTGTATTGGCTTCAGAGGCATATTTTTCTTTTTTATAAAAATATTCTTTGAAGTGGCGTGTGTTATTTTCAACACAATCTATTAAAAATCATACTGAACAGGAACTACACAGACTGCAAATAAGCCTGCTGATTATATATAGTGTAAATTTTTTTGAATAGCTTTTTTGTGTGGGCTTGATATCACATTTGCGGTAGATACAACCTGAAGAAATTCAAAGCTACCTAATAACTGGTAAACGTATTGTTTACACAGTAAGTTGAGAATACAAAAATAACAATCCATTAATTTATGTTAAGTATTTGAGAAATGCCAGTCTATTTTAACTAGAATTTATCAGATATACTTATAAATGGAGCAATCTGTTTGAAAGTTTGCTTTAATTCAGACAGTGACTAAAATATTCAGTAATATTTCCTTACCAGACATTTCCACTTTTATGGAGAAAATAACATCTAACCTAAGAAAGTCTTCTAGTCAAATGCTGAATTTGGGGAGTAGTAAGGCTGGATTTGCACCATAAATGAAGAACTGTTCATAGAATCATAGAATGGTTCAGATTGGAAAGGATCTTAAAGATCATCAAGATCCAATCCCTTAGCCATGGGCAAGGCCACCTCCCACTGGATCAGGTTCCTCAAAGCCCCATCCAATCTGGCCTTGAACACCTCCAGGGATCAGGCATCTACGACTTCTCTGGGCAAATTGTTCCAGTGCCTCACCACCCTCACAGTGAAGGAGACATTTTAAAGTCAGTCCATTCTCTTGTCCCAGCGTAGGACCAGCTACACTTGTGTCTCTCCTAATAGAAATTTTCCAAACCCGCTCCTTAAAATTTTCAGTGACACAGCTTCCACACAAGCCCTAGGCAAACTCTGCAAGCATTTTAAGTTTTCTTTCCATTAAGTTTTCCCTACCAAGCTAAATGCTCCCTGATACGACTTATGTTTACTCCCTTCTGCTATGTCACCAGAGGCATGGAGAAGGGATTATTTCCCTCCATTTTTTCTGCAAGTTTCTGCAGAAGATTTCTCCAGCTCCACCCTCTGGGATTTTCTCTTCAAGAAGCTAAATCACTTCATATGTTTCAACCTTTCCTTATTCATGTCATAATTCTTTGACATCTGATTATTCATTCTTATTAATCTGCACTGAATTCCAAATGTTCCGTATGATTTCTGAAATACAATGCACAAAAAAGCGCATGCTGTTCCAAGTGAGATTCTGACAAAGCTTAGCAGAGTAAAAACTTCTTGACAGCAGTTCCAGGTTAGAGTCTATACATTCCAGGATGATATTTATCTCTTTCACAATACTGGCTCCTGCTCACGTCACATCCTGTTATGACTCCCAGATTCTCTGCCAAAAAGCCTTTACCTACACTGCTTTTCTATGTTCTGTCAACCACATGAACTACCCTTACATAACTACACTACCTTGCATTTTTCCTTTTGAATGGCATCATAATCGTAGTTTGGATTTTTCAGGGTAGCTTTGGAATACAATCCTGCTATTAGATTTTATACTTTTCGTAGCCTTGTGCTGTCTCTAAATCAAAGAGTATACAACTGTTTCTTTTCTTATTTATCTAACAAAAATACTGAAAAAAGCCAGCTCCCAAAGAGATCACTGTTCAAAAAAAATCCTTCCATAACAACAGGAACAATTTATAAATACTTTCTGGCAATTACAACTCAACTATTTACACTGGGTATACAGTATTTTCAGTTTCTTCAAAGCTATATGCTTCATATGCACAACACTGGTAAGTAGAATAAACTTTGCTATGTTAAGGAAACTGGGAATACAAAGGAGGTACTGAGGTGTTGCAAACAAAATGTAATATTGCCAGTATCTAACAATAACCAATAAAGGAAAACTTTACTGCTAATGTTATATGCAATTTTATAAGAACTTAAGTGAGGATGTCAGAAACAGAGCTCAGAATAATACATTGCTTTACAGAACACCAATTTTATGGCCTATTTCTTCATGTAATTCTGTGAAAATTTCTCACTGTGTATTCTCAAAAAATAATGCACGGCTTTCATAGTGAAGCTTCACTTAAATATACATACTTAAAAATAAACTAAACCTGATTCTGCCTGGAAAATAATTAACAAATAATATGCATGTTTTAAGCCAGTTAGGCATGGGTTCAAAAGTAACTTTTTTTTATCATGTTAACTTACAAGGCATTCCTCTTTAGAAGAAAGTTTTAAGTTTAAAACTTAAATAATTTCAGAATTCAGATTTTAAGAATTTTAAAATTTAAAATTATAAATATTTTTTGGTTTCTCATTATGAAAATAATATTTTAAACTCCATGCTTTAAGTTCTACTGTCAGACTGAATGTGCTAGCCTTGCCAGTTTCTGCTGACTCTTAAAATTTTCAGGTAGCAAGAAAAGTGAAATTTTTCATAGGGCCCTCATACTGGTTTAACACTGTAAAAGGTCCATGGATGAAATACTGGCTCCAACAAAGTCAAAATTCCCTCAGCTTTGACAGAACCAAAATTTCACCTTATATCTGCTAAAGTTTTGAAACTTCACAGATATTTCAGAACGATGGGGGAAAAAAAAGCAATGATACTTTCCTGTTCCTTAAAAAGCTCTTCATACATATGTAGATTTGTATAGCATTCTATGCATGACCATATCACAAACACCATGCACGTGCATAGACATGCTATATATAATACTACATGTCTTATCATTCCAGCTCCTCATGCATCAATTCACTGGGAGTTTCATGTATGGTCCATTTGCAGAAAAAGGCAAGCGGAGCAGTAGTAACTCCTTGGATTGTATTCTAATGTAATCACTTCAGTTACTGATAAGGAGAGTACAACCTGATTTTCGGATTTCCCTTTGCAAATAAGACATCGGAAAGTAAACAGTGCCAGCTTGTAAAATGCCTTCAGTAAGGTGTTCTAGATAGGCAATTATTTTAAACGTACTCTCCAGTATGTTTTAATGCTATACAGACATTACTTAGTCTACAGAGAGCAGCTTACTTACGTCTGGGGCTCCTTTTCATTTTGCTGTTTTTGCTGTGGTTGAAGAACGTTATTTACCAGCTCAGTGATCCCACTAAAGGGAAACCACCTGTTTAAATAAGCAAATAATGTGACTGAATAACCAATAAAACCACACTACTTTAAATGTTTTCTTATCCAATGTCAATAGAAATATACAGGCGGAAAAGCTAGAGCCAATGGGAATGTTAGCTGCAATACTAAGTCAGCCACTAAGGATGTAAGGGAAATAAAGTTTTACAGGTCACTAGTTCACAAGCAGGCAGCAAGAACCTACATCCATCTAACACGTGGATGAAGTAAGAAGCTGCAGGCAGCTCTCTTACAAGCAGTCAGGAAGCAGATGACAAACTACCTGCAGCCTGTCAGGTATTAGTGAAAGCTAATACCATCAAAGGTGCAGAAAGCAGAACATGGAAAAGGTAGAAAAGTCAAGCCTACTGCATTTTAAGATATTTTACTTACTGTGTCAGCTGTGGTTTTTGCTCTTCTTTGACCCTAAAAAGATAAGTTTGCACAACTGAGTGCAACATGTTGTAAAACAACCACCCTGAAGTTCTACAAATGGGCAGGAGAAAGTTCTTACTTGGAGTTTAAAAGTTTAATATTTTTCATATATTTATATTAAGTTGTATTATGTGCTTATTTCCATTTAGGATTAGAAATGGGGAATGCCATGTAGCTAAAACTTATAGTTACAAAATGAAATTGGGAATGTTCTATAACTGGCTTCCAATTCTTTGGACAGAATATCATGTTAGAACATTTCCAGCTGTACATTCAACTGTAAATGCAAAGGAAGGTGCTTTGATTCTGTTAACTATCATCTATTTTTTTTATTTATAACTAAATTGCTATCATAATTCCAGGTGAACTGATAATATATAACATGCTATCTAAAATGCAATATCCTGAACTAATAGATTAAAAGAAAATCTGCACTGTATTTATTAAACTGCAATGTCAGGGTAGGCATATAACATAACTCTAAAAACTAAGGAAGGAAAGCTAAGGAATTTTTCTCTGAATAAAATTTACTGGGACTTGCTAAAAGAAAAAGTAGATAATACACGTAGTAGGTCTGCATAGCACTTATTAATATTTGTCCGTTTTCTTTCAGAAAATATTCTAGCTGCAGTGCATGCTTTAACTTGAGTGAACAAGCTGATGTTCTACGCAATTCCTCTCCACCAAACCCAAGAATGGAGACACATAATCACAGGAACATTTTCATCTTCTAATTGCAGAAAGGTCTCTTAAATACCAAGTTACGATCTAGCTTCCCTGTATGTTCAAAAAAACCAAAAAGATTCCTAAATAGATACTCTGAATTTCTCTGTGGAAAATACTCTCTTACCTAACTAAACAGAGAGTGCAGGCTCCCAATTTAAGCAGATGTTTAGCGCTGGGCAGAAAATTAAAAGCTCAAGAAAACAGCTCCACAACTCTTTCTCCATATGAAACCACAGCCAAAACCTCTATTAAAAGGGTTCAATGACTATGTAAGAATTAAATAAATAGACACTTAAGACACACTAAAACCTTTCCAAAACTGACTACAGAAAGGGAAAACTAAACATGCAGCATACACTAAAAAGTCTTCTAGCATGCTTTTACCTCTCCGGCACTTTGGAAAATTATATAAAAAAGTAAAGTTGCAGAACAAAAAAAAAAAATTCTGATGCAGTTACAATTCCCCCTTACCATGAATCTTAATCACAATATTATTTTCAACCAAGAGGTACCATACTTGTTTTGACACAGGAAATTCAAAAGGGGAGGGGGAGGTGGGAGAGGAGCAGGGAATCCAAGTACACACATAGTTTCTCTGCTAGGCAGCTTAGGATATTTAATTCAGACCCCCCAACATTAAGAGCCCAAAAGCTTCATATGGTTAACTTTGAGATGGAAACACTCCTAGACTCAGAGTTCCTAAGCCACATGCCTAGAGCTAGACAGTGTACATATCATGTCCCTGCTAACTGTACAAAGAAAACTGAGTATGCAGCTAATCCTTGGTTCCTTATATTCCTCTTCTTACATGATTCCCAAACATACGTACCGGACACTTTTAAGTCATTAATTCATTGTGAATTTTTCTACTGAACTAAACAAAGGAATTCTGAGCATTTCACATAATCAAATTATAATCAACATTTTCCTTGGGATAGTGACCATGGTCAATCATTTGCACATGTGAAACTGAGATTAAAATAGCATAAGATCAAAATTGCAATAGTGCACAGTAATACTGCATAACTGTGTGCAATTTGAAATCTTTGGTGTGCTTTTTTAAAGAGGATCTAGCAGCTTTACATAGTAGTGTATGTTTGGTGACTTCAACTGCAGCTGAAAACCACTGGTATTTTTGAAAATCTTACAATCCAATCTTTAGTATAGCACTATTAAGTAAAATACATTATCCATTAGCTGACACTTTGAAAACCTGCATTTAAAATTATTTTCCCAGCATTTTATAGGACCCTGTGTTCTAAGTCAGGATATAATTCAGAGTCTCTCTGCTGTAAAATAATCTTTTCTCCTCCTACAGTTCTGTGTCTCATCCACTATACAATTTCCAACACTGCAGTTATGTGAGGACAACAGCTTCCATTATTATATAACTGTGACGCATTCCTTGAGCACTCTTCATACGTCCTTCAGTTCCTGAATTAGGCAATGAACTTCCTTGACTTTATAACAATCATGGAGGGCAAGCTACAATTTGAAAAGAAACAAAAAATCTATTGAAAAAATAGGTTATACATTATGAAGTTAAACAAATTGATGTTGTGGGTCAACAGGTGTACAGTATAGATATTTATATTTCAAGGTCGGAGAATAGATATTCTATATCTAAACCAGCAAGTTACAGACTAATGCCTGCTACTCTATTTCCAAAAGACTCTTCAATCAGATGAAATTACGTGTAGAAGTTGTAGTAACTGATAGAAATAATGACATATTAGACAAAATGCACAAAATGCATTTTTAATGTAACTGTTGTTTAAACAGCATTTCCTAGACAAAAGAGGCCTGAAGACAGAAGACACTCCAGACTCTTAAATCCTGTCTACCTACACACATAGAGCTGTATTTCTTTTGGTTGAAAGAAATGCTTAGTGTTTTAATATGTTGTGTACTCCCATACATATGCATTGCTTTCTCCCTCTCAAAAAATCAGCAACTAATAACTATTTAAAAAGACTGGATTAACAGGTCAAAAAAATGCCAAACTTTGATTTACTCAACAAACTAAATGAAAAACTCCAAGCCTTTTGACTTCATTCTGCATTTCAGACTACCTTTCTGTACCTTTTCAAATCTTATCCTCTAAAAACTCTGCTAAGAACAATGTCAGGTCTAGTTTTTCACTAGAAAAAATTTCCAATCGATACTCATTTGCTAAAACCGCTAAGAGGTTGCAGATGACATGTCTCATCAACAGTGACTGAGACAACACATTCTAACAGTGTAGAATACCACTATTTTCAATTTTTATTATTTTGTCATTACAGGAAATTGCTCAACGCTTTGCACAAGGATGAAATTAATTCTAAAATGTTAAAAGTCTTAAGCCTTTATGACAACTTTTTTGCACAGATCATAACTCCACTTCTTCACTTGAAAACAAGCCAGGATCTTTCTTGTTAACAATAAAGACTTTTTGTACCTTGCACTATGTCATTGGGAAACATCTATGCACTTTGCACTTTGAACACTCCCAGTACCATTCCACTTTATGTTCCTCTGCAGGCCTACACAGTGCAAGTGGAAGATCCCTTTGAACTTTTCCAGGATATAACACAATTAGGTTAGATCTCAAGCCTCAGTGAATATTTTTTGATGTTAGATTTCCTCAAAGATTATGGCTACCCACTGCCACAGAAAATGAATAGGATAGAATAGAAAGAAGAAGGAAGCAAACAATAAAAACAGAAGCAGGAGAAAAGGCAGTAAAAACATCATTAACACAAAAAAAGTCTTAGCCCATTAAACTCCTAATAATTGTCTATTCTTCAACCTACTGCCAGCCGTATAAGCTCTTCTCTAAAATATACAATGCCAAAATTATAAGCTGTTCTTCCCAAAAGATGTGCTGGTCACAGGTAAACCAAGGCACACTGTGTTACCAGACCTCTTCTCTCCTTTTACATACATGGATGCGCAGACACAAAAACACGTGGGCAGAATTCAGGTAACTAAATCCACGAAAATGACACGTTGTCCCGGTTTAGTCCCCTGTCTGACCAGGTGAGTAACTAAAACTGGGCAGCTTTTAGTCCCAATCTTCCCTCCACAGTAAAAGGGAAATGAGAGAAGGACTTGCAGATTGGAAACTAACCCTAAAACAACTTTAATGAAACAACAATAAAAGGAAGATAACAAAATGAGTAAGAAAAATAATAAAATACATATAAGTATACAAAACGAATTCAAACTTCCTCGATGACAATGTCATCGCTGGCACTGCAGCGCAGGCAGGGAAGGTCCTGGACTGGACTCAGGGATGGATCCAGGAACTGGATTCAGGAACGCACAGGCGGGTTCAGGGGCAGACAGGGGCAGAGGAGGTCCTCCCTGAACGTCTGCCTTCAAAGAAGAGGGAGAGCTTGACCCTTGTGATCCCTAAGCTTTTATACTGAGTATGACGGCACGGAACTTTTCGTTGGCCAGGCTGGGTCACCTGTCCTGTCCACCTCTCCCAGCAGGTGCGACCCCTTTTGAGACCAACTCTGGGATGGCCTTAATTTACATAGGAATAGGTGTGAGCAGCAGCCTCGCTACGCACCAATGGCCCGTTACCCTGGTTATAAGTATCAGGCTGAAAAAGTCAGAGAAAAAATGTTCTGAATTAGGCCACATCACTACACCCGTAAAACACACTCTGCACCTTCGAGATACCTGAAAAGAAACAGCTATCTAGCGCTTCTCCAGCGGAGTTTGAAGAAATCCAGATTCCAGAATCAGCCACCCTTGGCAGAGATAAACAACCTACCATCTACCTCAAACCCAACAGTGCTTTCAAGGTTCACAACTTTGCCACCACCTACGGAACTACAAGCACAAGGAGATCTCATCTGCAGGAATAATCTGGGTGTACCTAATGTCTCCTAGAAACACTGAGTTGAGCATAAGGCATATAACACACTATGACACTTTCATTTCATAATGTTACAGACCGGTAGTTACAGTCCTTTACTCAGAAGCTTTCCATGCTCTCCTTAGCCTGAGGGGATCAAAAGCACCTGAGCTGCTTAGAAGATGCTAGACTGGGAGGGAAGTTTTTTCTAGCCCTTTTGTTGAAACTAAGAGGACTGGAAATACAAAAGAATGTTTTGTTTGGGATTCTGATTTCCTTCATCCATGAATAAAAATACCAAAGTTTTATTTTGCTATCAATTAATTTTGTAATTGATGTTGTTAGTATCAATGTAATGAAGTTGTTGATGCTTCTACAATAACTGGTTTTATTAAATATATTACCAATTATATCCAGAGAGCAGGACACTTGTTTAAAATTTTAAGTTTAGAAAACACAGAGCCTATGGTCCCAAACTCAAAGCAGAATATACGTACAGTAGTCTCCAAAAAAAATGTATGTTACACTAAACTTGATTAAGAATTAAGATGAAATAGTAATATGCAGAACACTGGTTTTATTGAAGCAAATCATACAGGAACAAGGAGGTATAATCCCAGATCTATAATAAGAATCTTCACATTTTACTTCTTCTACAGATATAATACGGACATTGACCTCCAGCTGTGTTCACAGCAAAGAAGTAGAGGATAGAGAAGACTGCAGCAAATAATTTTGGCTCAAACTTAGATTTCTAGTTAGGTACATTAAAAATATCTATACAGCTGCTATATATCAAAGAAAAACAACAGCGTGAATGCAAACTACTTGATATCAACATATATAATAAAATGCATTAAACAGTACCACCCTCAGGATTTCCATTTGTTGTTTTCGGCATTCCAGACCCCACTAGCCCAGGTAACAGTACAGAGCCAGCCATTCTCTCAAGAGTCAAACTACCAACATACAATCTTTGCAGCAAAGATAGTTATTCTCTCTCTCTCTTCAATAACTGTCTCCAATTATTAGCAGATTTGAACTATCATTTGATAATTAGCAATGTCTTTTCAATGTAAACCAAGTGAAAAAGAGTGAAGACAAAAGTATAAATTCAGTTTCTGGATTTTAAGTTAGATGCTGCTATTTTTTGCACAGAATCTAAAAAAAGGGAAATACTATTAATTCACAGGACTACTGTGACTACACATTACAGAGTATTATGAAAAATAAAAAGGACTTTGCAGAAACCATGTCCTGCAAGTAATAAAAATAGGGTATCTCTATGTTTCTGATGCTTGTGATAGTTGCTAGAGAAGTGAAAATTCTTATGAAAAGTCTATTACTAACAAATGTCTATCAAGGAAATATTTCTAAAGCCATCTTTTACAAGCTGATGCTTACATCACGTGACTAAAGAAGTTCTAAAGCATCTGAAAGGCAGAGAGACCTACATCCTTTTGGGCACACAGCTTTAAATGAAAGACACTTCAGCAAAAATTCATAAGCAAATCAAAAAATCCAACTTAAATTATCTTACTGTACTAAATTGTGTGGGTACCCAACATGCACTAGAGGAACAAATTTATTCATTTTGTGCTAATACATGCTGCTCACCAAATATCTGTAAAAGTCTGTAAAATCTTCAGGTTACAGGTAAATCCTTGCCATATTTACAAAGGCATTACCCATGCCATTGGAAATGTTTAACTGAATATCAACGACAAGCTGCGAGTTCTGCATTTTGCAGCTTATCCCCTACCTTCAAAAACCCTGATTATGCATTAAAGGAAAAAAGTAAAAAGGAGATCCCTGTTGAATCATAATCGATGATCATAATGTTTTAAAAGTATTTACCATTCATCAATATTTCATAATGTAAAAAAAATTGCTCCCCAATGTACCCTGGAAAGTGGCACTGAAAATAAATAGGATTTAAAAAAAATCACAAAATTCTAGCCCAGCTACCTTCTTCCTCCCAGTCTTCCTCACAAAAAATGGCATTCAGTGCATAACTATATCTAAGCAACTGTGTGGATGCCTGTTCCTTTGATTTAACTAGGGATGTGCTAAAAAGGGGGGAAGATTATCAGCTCCAGCTATATTTGGAGTTTCCTACCACCGTGTCTTAGAGTGCAAGGTCCATTAATCCATTTTCCTACGTTGCCTCCTGTGGACTCTCTTTTTCTAACTCTTTGCAACATTACCCAATGCACTGCAATGACTGGGAAAATTAAAAAGAGAATTAATATGCAGTGACTATCTGCTCACACATCGGAAGTCAATATATGACACATACATTATATATCAATTTGCTTGCACCCACTCTTGACAAACAAGTGGAGTTAACACAGTCACACAGTCAAATATGTGTAAAAAAATCCGCTATTTCCTTGAAAGAGAACACCTCTGCAGATGTTAAACTATGTGCGTATGTTTAACTCCAAGAAAAGACAGTTAAGGAGGCTAAATGTAAATGTCATGTCAATCAGATAACTGTAAAATGTTTGCATATTAACTGAATTGATTTCCTGTATTGATTACACTATTGATGCTAGAACATTCACCGTAGAACATTCAGTTTAATTATTTTTTATGAAAATTAAAGTCTATATTTTACATTAATGCTCCAAGTATTTTATTAATGTAGAGAATATAGATAGTTGAATCAAGAGCAATCATATTTTGGACAATAAAGTAATGTCTTTTCAATTGAAAAATTTTCCTTAAGAATTATTTAGGTGATTTTTCAGACTAATTTTGATCTGTTTGTAACAAAAGTATCAGCAGTTTCCACAAAACACCTCCAAGAAGAGTGGTTGAGAGGTAACTGGGCACTTGATATTAGTGAACAAGTAGGTGTAGAGTTGGGTACTTGGGCTAGAAACAATATCTGTAACACAGGCTAAATTTAAAACCTATTTAAATCCAAGCTGAAGAGGTTAAACATCCCTGAAGACCAATCTCAAGTAATGTTAAAGATACAAGAAAGCACCATACACACTTTATGGAAAAGCACAAACCTAAATATGCTCCTGTATAATAGTCCCAGCTGAACAAGATCCCTGCATGAACCTCTGACAAACAACACCTATATTATTTATCATTCTGTAAGATGAAAACTACTCTGAAATTTAGGTGATTATTAGAAATGGGATGGTTTATCAAAGGTTCCAGACAAACAAGTCCCAAGGTGAAATTTTGACACTAATATTTTTAGAAGATATATACTAAAATGTGGTTTACTGCAAGTGAAAACAGAGATCAACAGCCCTGTATTTTCAACTCTAAAACTGGAGAGAGTGATAATATGTTTTGATTATTTCAGAACCAGCACAACAATAAATTAGACTCCACTTATCTTAAGATCTGAACTCTTCAGGGTGAAAATGTTTCCTACTATTTGCTTCTATTTGGACACTGAGTTCTGCAAGTGAAAGCTCCCACACTTCTTACACATTCCCTAATTTGGTCAGGCTTTTTCCCTTCTGCTATGGTGTTGATACTAAAACCATAAAATGAGTATCAAAATCACAAATCAGCACATGAGAAAATAACTGTAGTACAACAGTAATAATAAATAGGCACTATAGTAAATGGTAGCCATTATGTTATGTGTAGTTCCAATAATTAATTCATGGATCAGTGCTCTCTTTTGAAGGTTATCCAAAATTGCAAGCAGGAGGCCTCAAACCAGGAGGTGATATTAAAAGGTCAGTGTTAAAAATCTAGTGTTTTTCCAAACCTATCACATTTTTTAAAATAGGCTACTGTGGCTATTTCCTATATTTAGTTGAAAAAAGAGTAACTGTCAGCATTATAAGTGGTTGCCATGGGGAATATGCCAGCTGCTTCCCACCTGGGTATCTTGTGTCTGCTGAGGGAATGGGGCATGTACAAGAACTAGGAAAAAAAACAAGAATTATAAAGCAATAATTAATAGAAAGTCTTGGATCAAGTGAAGTTGTCAAAGATAGGCAATAAAAATATCTAGAAGACAGTAGCATTATTCATCCTGTATAAAAAATGCTAACATAAGAAAAGATATTCAGTGAAGAAGTGTCTTCCAATCTTAAAGTCCCTGAAGTTTTTTTTCAGGTTGTCACATTAGCAACTTTCTTGAACTAGGAGTTTCACCAGTTTGACATTCTCTGGGTAAGTTATCTATTACATCTTAGCTGCTCATCTCTAACACCATATATAACAGCTGCAAGACCAGACCAGCTAACTAGAAGCTTGTAAAATTAAAAATTAGCCTGTGTTAAAAATGCGGTAAGACCAAAATAATGATCCAATCAATGCATACGAAGGCTGTTAAGGGCTGTAGTTAATAAAAGCAAGTAAGTTTTAAGAAGCCCTAAAGACTTAGTAAATAGCTCTTTATTAGAAGTTTCTATTGGCTTATTTAAAGAGCTGCTAGCATTACATAATTCTTCACTGGAATGAATTTCCAAATCCAGTTTCAAGGACATGAGCTACAGGTAAATACTTCCTTGAACTTAAACAGTTTGTGCTGTCAGTGGACTCCTTTCAAGACAAAAAAAGACTTTGTTCCTACAAATACACATTTTCTTCCCTTTAAGAAGCTACATTGTGAGACAATAGTTTAATAATTTATCATCTGCCCTGCAAAGTATTTGGTCACACTGTTGTCTCTCTCACACAACCTGAACATTCTTGACTTCCCTATAATCTCAGTGCTCGCACGACACACGCTGAAATGCCTCACATGGGAGCCTGACACTTCTTCAAAGCCTCTACTTAAGCAGTAACTGCCTTTACTCAGGATATTCAGGGTGTTCTAAACTATTATAACAAAATTTTGGCTGATCAAGCTTTAAAAACATGGATTTTCATAAATCCTGCACGTATGTGGATATTTCAGACAGGTGATTTATGGAGGAAAAAAATATTCAACCTAAAATAGCAGGAGTCGAATCAGAAAAAAGTACTGGAGTTTGCTCTCATTTTGAAAGAATGGACACAGACAAAATTGCCCAATTGTCATGTAAAACTTGTTACTAAATGCAATTCTATGTAATTATGGGGATCCCACAGCAATTCCGTGGTGAGATTTACATATACTACTACAAATTCACATATACTACTACAACCCAATCTCTTAATAAAGAATTTTTGACAGCTAGAATTTATTTGAATGTATCTATTTTTAAATATAATTGAAGAAAATTCTAATTATCTTTTACTTTATTATTGTTACTAGTTTGAAATTATCCAGGTATTGGGTTTGCTTGTTTATTTTCCTTTTTTTTAAGAACAATAATACACAGCCAATTGGAAAGAAAATTTTCCTCCAATACTCAAGACAAATACTCTACCATTATACCTCATGTTATTTTTTTTAAATCAGATTTCACCATAGGAGTGCTGGAAAAGCACTTATGTCTTAGGTCTACTGCTGCAACCTTTTAGCATTTTGTGTAATAGAAAGAATCTTGCCTACAGGGTGTGTGAAACATCACAATAGCTGTATTACAGTGAGCCATACTTCTGGAAATGCTGATTACTACAACATGATGACTGTGAATTATATTGCCTTTTTCATTACCAAAATGCAAACATTTACCAATATCACTGATAGCAATAACACATGCATTAATATATCCCAATGTAAAACATACACGTTTACAAGACTACTCTAGCTTGTGTAAATCTGTAACCTCCATGCACAATTTTACCAAAGTGAACTGCAGCAGCACATAGCCAAAAACTGTTTTAGTTGTTGTCCTACACTTTTAAAAAAGAGAAGGAAATTTCCCACCACCACCCCCAGAAAGGTCTTTCTCTTAATATTTCATTCCATTTAAAAGAAAATTTTAATCATAATGATTTTTAAGGGATACTTATTACAGTGTCTGATTGCAACTTTCCTTATTTAATGTAACTTCTATGAATTCTATACTGGAAACATGAGATTTTATTTTTAACTTATGCTTCAGTCTGTTTTGCAATTAACTGAAAATCTCAGGGAACTCATAAAACAAAAAAAAGAAAGCCTAAGTTTAAAACTGATACAAAAGCTAGGATACTGAAACCAAACGCATTTTATCCCTTTTCAGAGCAGAGTTGAATCCCACATATTTTTTAAATATTCTGAAAAAAAAGATGAACTCACAAGCAATAAGCATGCATATGCAGATGTAAAAATGGAAGTATAGTGTCATTTTAGAAGAAACTACTCAAAAAAAGCAGGTTTTGCTAGGGTTTTTTCGTTTGTTTCTTTTTGTTGTTTTTGCTTCTTCAACAGTAGATGGCATTCCAAGCATGGAACCCTGGGCTCAGCTGCTATCAGGTGAATTAAATAAAAACTCATTTTAACTCTGTAATTAATTTGAAATGCAGTAGTAATTACTTTGGTCTGTTATTTTGCCTGTTAAATAAGGATTTCATAACATTATTAGCTATAGTATATTCACCAAGTGAAAATCATATACGCTAAATAGCTTAACAACTACATCACAGTTAGTATTTCTCAGACTGTGACATTTAATTGCATGAAACGGATTCAGATTTCTTCCAGAGTATAGACAATCCTAGGGAAGAATCACTTGCAGGGGAAGTAACAGGAAGAGAAATAACAAAAATCATGAATGTGTAAGGCAGACTTATGTCCTGCAACCACTCATACATGAAGCTCTGAATGGCTATCATGTAACTAACAGTGGTACTAGCAGTACAATACTTCACCAGTAAGGCCTGCTTACTAAATGGCATGAAACACGTAAGTTCCCTACCAAAAAACAAACGCAACATAGCTTCTGCTATGAAAACAGTATTAGAATCTAAAATTCAAATGAGAATTTAAAAAACAGGAAAGAAAAAAAAAGGAGAAATGCCACAGTAATGCAGAGTCTATTATTCCATAAGAATTTTTAATCTAGGAAAGTGTTATTCTTACTTACACAAGCTTTACTGTGTCATCTACTTCTTAAAGAATAGAAAATGTAATTACATATATTATATTTATGACCATGTTTAATAGCCAGTTCATCAAATCATTCATTTTTGCTGGTTTGCTGTTGCTGTTCACGTAAGTCTTGAGAGGTGGAAATTATACTATTATTAAAGCAAAACTTTAAAATACTTTATGAGAGAATAATTTCAATATTCTTAAGACCTTCTGTCATGAGAATAAAACATAAAACAATGAGAGTTTATGAGAATATAATTAACTGAATAAAAGTATAAATGGGAATAGCTCATTTTGAATTCCCTATTCACATATTCTACAGAATTTCTTAGTTTATATCTGGGAAAACACTGGGACATACTGTGATATAATCTCATCTCTCTGTGTTATAATCTCTCTATATATGTGAGATATTTGAGATAAATACAATGCCCAGTTTACATGCTACTGAAAGAAAGCAGAAGCAGTTCCCTTTAAAAACAGATATTGCCTGGTCATTCATTGATGCATGGAAGAACTAGAAACGTAAACAGAATATTATTGCAAACTTTCTGCATAACAAATTACAACAACACAGTTTACAATAGTGAAAATGTTCTTTTCCATTGGTTTTATAAGTTCCACTAAGAAATAAAAATATCTATTTTTTTACATAATACTTTGCTATTTCTGTCTACTTGTCTCCTTTGATCAGCACACTGTTGGGGTTTGTTTACTATTTGCATCTTTATTTTAAAGTTAATTAAAGTTAGGTAACACTTGGAACTCACCAAATTTTTCTACCCTTTTTCTGATTCTTTTTCTGAGTCCTCTTGTCTTGTACTCATTGTATGAATAAGGCTCTCCTGGTCTAAAGAGTTTATTTAAATTGCTAATTTTTGTGTACAGATGTATTTACAACTAGCAAGCAAAGTGATTCTAATGCTTTCTTACAGATTCCAATTAAACTAGAGTGTTGTAATTGTTCACAATTTTTTTTATTTACTGACTAGGCATTAGGCTCAGGAGATGAACATAATCCGTTACTATGAACACAGTCAGATTTTAAATTACTAACAAATTTGCATACATTCCATTCTCTCAACAGTTAGTTTCAACTTTTAAGGTTTTAAAGCTGATGTTCAAACAATACTACCTGTCTTAAAAGAGGAACTACTTTGGTAAAAGCATTCTAAACAGAAACCAAGTCATCTGGTCTAATCGATAAAGGAAATACCATTAAAAAAAAAAGATGGAAACTTTTGTAGAACACATTGGTGCGATTAAACTTTAATGATTTTGATTTTCTTGGCCTAGAACTAAAATTCCTTCAAATAGCTTCCATATCACAAATTGCACACTAAGCAGAAGCTTAAAAGCATTTAAATTATATGCTATAAAAATTAATGAAAATTATTTCTTCCAAATGAAGATTAAAGGGCTTCTATTCAGAACTCCTTAGCCTCTCCAAATATCTTGTTTTGGCTGAAAATATCAATAGTTTTAAAAGCTAAAACTATTACATTCTGATTAATTTTCATTAAATCCTGCAACATATAA
Source organism: Dromococcyx pavoninus (assembly GCA_033558185.1). NCBI lineage: Eukaryota > Metazoa > Chordata > Aves > Cuculiformes > Neomorphidae > Dromococcyx > Dromococcyx pavoninus. The sequence goes on along the minus strand of JAUMJL010000401.1, from coordinate 313,270 downwards.
ATCTCTGCAGTGGCCAGTGGCTGAATCTGAGACATTTCCTGGTTAAGTGAATTGCGGTTTTACTCAGCCTACTAAAATCTTGCTGCACCAAAACTTGAGAATTGTGCTGGTTTGGGTCCGTCAGATTTGATGTTCCAGAGTACAATGCAGGGTGATGAAGCAGGCTGTACTAAATGTCAAGGTTGTAGCAACATCATATATTTATTTCCTCTTTTGGTGTTAATTTCATAGAATTGCAGAATCATAGGATCGTATAATCACTGGATTATAGAACAGGTTGGGTTGGAAGGCACCTTAAAGATCACTTAGTTCTCCACCCCCTGCTTGGCAGGGACAGCTTCCACTTGACCAGGTCATTCAAAGTCCAACCTTCAGTGTCTTTCACATGTTATTGAGCAAAATGGTTTAATAGCCAGTGAAAAAAAAAATCTTAAATTTAATCTCTATCTGCACTGTAGAATGAAGAATGAAATAAGAATCTGATCTGTGTAACTATTTCCATTGCTCAATGAAAGCAAAAATCTACTCTATATCCAGGAGAGAACTCTGGAATCCAAAAATGAGAGACCATAACCAAACAAAAACTGTATTACTATTTAGTATATTCTGCGTTTATTTACACTTTTTTCATTTGGTTTCATAGGACAACTGACCTCTGAGATCTTACATAAATTATAGTCTAAATGAACGTAAGTTGTTCAAATATTTAATTTCATTCTTCTTCATTTTTTTAAATATAAGTAAAGTACAACTGAAACTGTAACAGTCTTACAGTTTTCTCTCTGACCTATTCAGGCTGCAAAAAATCTTCCAATAGTCAGAGGAAAAATCAAGTGTCTAGGCTGGTAGCCTTTAAACCTTTACACCAAATAGCAATGAAATTTTTAAGTGTACAGTTAAACATCATCCTCTAATTAAATGAAACTACAGTTTTCTCTCAAGAATTTACAATTCAATGTTGACTCAACACCTAAACTTCCTGAAAGGAAGTAATGTCTCTTGCATGACATTATAAAGAGGAATCTGAAGTTTGCCCTTATTTTGTGTTTCCTTGGAATAAATTTAGAAAACAACTAAGAACACTGAACCCTCTCCCTGACAAACATGTTGTCTGGAACACTGACTATGTCTTTGTAAGAGTGATCAGATTTGGATTCCAAAAACTTTGGATTGGCCATAATAGGTTAAGAGTACTTGTAGGGGAAGGCAGGGGTAGAAAAAAGGAACTTCAGTTCCCTCAGATCTCACATTCTTCCTCCAGTCAAACTACACCTGTACAGAATGCTGCCTACAGAAATACTTACCTTTGAGACCATCATTCCTCATAAACATATATTATTCAAACTCTTCTGTGAAGAGAAGTTCTAAATGTTTAATCATGGAATTCTGAATCGCAGCTTTGGATGATCATTTAATTCCTAAGTCTTTATTGTAAAGCTGCCACTCATTGTTCTCATTTCCAGCTAATTACAAGTATTCATTCATGTCTACTTGCAATTAGGGTGCATTTAAAATGGATAGAACTGCCATTCATGAAGACACTATATATAAATGAAAATAAGTAAACACAAAGTGACATCAAAACCAGCCCAGACAATAGTTCTATGATTTAAAATGTAGTACATGTTAAACATCCTTGAAAAACTCACTAGTTAAGACATTTTGCAGAGTTATAACACTAATATCCATTTGTAATTGTGAGTACAAAACTAATTTTTTTAAACTCAGTATTTTCTTAAATCCACACCAGTAGTATAAATGAGAAGTAAGGCAATCTACCAAAAAAAATTTGAAAGTGATTGCCAAATTTATAAATTAGCGAATTTGTATGTTGCTTTTTCTAAGGAAAATACTAACCCCTTTCTTCTGAGGAAGGAGGTACATGCATTTTTGCTTAAAGAGACAGTGAGACAGACAAAAAATGTAGTTCATACACAAGAAACATACTCAAAGTCAGTAAAACAAGTAAGTTTTCAAAATTGCAGAAATTACTGATAGAAGGATGAGTTTGCTACACGTCAGTCATGATTATTCTTATTAGCCATTGTCTACCTCAAGCACAAGTTCAATACAAGTTATGTGTGAGGGGCAAATGAGAAAACAGTGCATTAAATGGCTTAATGTGTAATAAAAATTAGACTCATTACCTCCTATCTTGTTTGAATCTCTCAAACTGCAATTTCACCTCAGTACTTCTTGTTCTATCATCTACTACGGCCATGAAGAACAGCAGTCTTTCATTTCTTTGACTATCTCAAAGTTCCCCTCAGTTTTTTGTCCTAAAGCATATCAAATTTGTTCAGCATGGCATGTTTTTATTCTAAATATTCCACCTAGACTGCTGCCAACTAATCCATCACTATTTTGAACTACAGTTTTCAACACTGGATATCAACTGGTGCTGATTAGAACAAAAGGATTGTCTCACAGTTTTGTAAGACATAATAATGTTTACGCAACCTATGATGGCAAATACTCTTCCCATAACAACATGGGAATTAAGGTTCATGTTCAGCACAAGAGGCAGTTTAGAGCCTAGATATTGCACTTAACAATTTCTACCTAATCAGCTGCTAACTCCAGTGTATATGTATGATTACATCTAAGCATAGTACTTACTGAATGTCTTTGTTGAATATAATTCAATAGACTGTATTTCTAATTTAACAAAATAATTTCAAACCTCTTTTCTAGCATATTTGTAAGTACACCCAATCCCATCATTTCTGACAGTAATGAATGTGCTTGACAACTTCAGCAAAGTTTCATTCAATACATCTTTCCGTTTAGAATGAAAACCATGCCTAGATACTAAGTATAGAATATCTGCAACCACTTTTAAAAGCTTTCTCATACCAGAAAAAAAAATGCAGTCCTGAGTAGGTATTAAACGCTCTCTCCTATAGTTAAAACACTTTTATTAGCCAAGAAACAAAAATTAAAATTCTTTAATACTTTTGGGCAACAGTGTCTTGGAAACCAAAATGGTTTCTTAGTAATATAGGTGATCCCTATGCATCAAAGACAGAGAAGATTCATTTGGCATAGCCCTGTCAGATCTGTCTGTGGCACTGTTTGCCTGTAACAGACATGTCAGATTTTTTTAAATTATCTGGTCTATTCCCCCAAGATCTCAGGATTCTTACGCAGAGATGAAAAACCGAACCTGACAGAGAACTTAAATGCGCCTGTTACAGCTGCAGAAACAACACATTTTGAAACTAAGCCTTACCCACAGTCTCAACTTTTTCATATAGAAAATAATGTTCTTCCTTTTTTCCCCTCAAAAGAGGCACCAACTCAATATGGAGAAGGACCTAAGCAGCTAAATCAAATAGCAAAATTCATGAACAGTGTATACAATTCAAAAATTTACTTAAACCTTTCTTTCCAAACAAGCAAAGAAGGTTGAAAAGAGTGAATACAAAAATTGCAGTATTAAACAGTTCAGAAAAGATGGGCAAGAGTGGCATGAGCCCTGGGAAAAACATCAATGAGATCTGAATTCAGGATTTTTTAACCTTACTGAAAAAGTGATAAAATCAGTATTTTGATTTCAGTCTTATCCATTTCTATATATACAGGAGACATAGATACTCTTAAAGAGTGTCTACACTGTGAAACTGGTTCCTTTTCTCTTCCAGTTTGGCACTCCAGCTCCTTGATTACCCAAAGTGTACGCATATTAGTTTGCAGCCAGGCCCATTGTAGCTGAACTAAGCAGTCATCTTAATGCAGATAAAAACAGCTATTAATGAGAAGATAATAAAAACACAGTGAATACAAGTACCATCTGGCTTGGAAGCTTGGGCTTGTTTCTGAACATACATAAAAGGAAAGTTTTGATATAGACTGAAGATCTGTTCTCAAGGAATAAAATTTGGGGTAAGGGAAAGAGCAGAACAAAAATACAAATTTTAAAAGGTGAGGGTTTTATTAAATATTTTACTCACATAGTAGTGAGTGCAATAGTTGGTCAAAGAGATTGCATTACATATGTGATGGATGAAGTCAGATTATAATGGTCTTTCCTCTGACTTAAACAATTTCTTACGTGTGTGAACCCAAACATGCAGCCTTTTTCAACTGATCACCCCCTCCAAGATAATCTACTATCCAATTCTGTCCTGATCATATATTAACAACCATCTAACTGAAAGGTGAGATACATCTGAAATGAACATTATGTGTTTTTATAGTTGTTTAAACATTTGGTAAAAAAGGATTAATAATAACATGCACTGAAAAAATTAAGATTGCATTCTATGTACAGGGTATATTTTAAGTTAATACAATACCATCACACAAATTTCAAGTTTATCAAATGTATGCTATACAGTTGATATTTAAATAACAATGAATAACCTTAACTAAAAAGATACAGGGGGGTTTATGTCTCCATTTTGTTCATGCATTGTCAAACAAATCTCTGTAGTTTGCAGTGCTAAAAGAACACAAGGCAGTTGTTTAGTTTGCCTGAAATTATTTTGTTTCAAAATCTCTGATAATAGCTGTAATACAAGCAATGCTAAAAATATTGCAATATTATCTTATTGACAGCAGTGACTAAAAAAAGTAGCACTGTGAAAAAAAAGGGCTACATTCAATAAGACCAGATGAAACTATAAAAACATAAAATTACAGAGCTGCAGAAGAAGAAAACAGCAAATTCTTCCAACGTATGTGGAAAAGGATCTTGTTACTTTGTGGAGAACTTCTATATAGTAGCTTATAATGCAGCTCAAAGAACAGACTGTACCTGGAAGGGAAACACTCAGAAAATGAAAGCGTGAGAGCAACCTCATTTCTGTAGAAAATAAAAACACTCTAGACTGACCTATAAAAAGCACATATAATTACAACCTAATTAATTACACTTAATGTTTTTATTGGTATACAGCATAACACTGATTTACAAAATATTCTTAAAACAGAAAGCAGTGGTGGAAGTGCTCTGCCTTTGTCCACAATTCTCATAAGGAAATAGCAAGCTCTTTTGATTTCAATAAAATCACATTCTATAAATAAGATGTATTTATAACTTCGCAAATAAGCACAAGAGTCACACTGATCATGGCTTTAGAAATCTTGCCTAATTTTTCTATGATGCTTCAAAGCCCAGCTTAGCATCTGGATATGCTGACTTTTATAACTTAAAATGATAATAGGGTTTCACTACTTGAACAAGATCTCTTCAGAAATGAAGAACAGCTGGTGGAAGCTGAACAAGATTAAGTGCATGGACAGAAGAGACCACTTTGAAATGTTTCTATCCCTATTTTGTTAAATACATATATCCTCAAAATGTCAATTCAGTCAATTTTTTTAAGAATTCTCTTGGAATTCCTCCGGATAATCACCTACCATTCAGCACCTACAGCTGTTTTCTCATTTCCTACCTTGTCACCCTTTACAGGTGCCCATAGTTATCAGCTGCCATTACCTATCTCAACCACAGTAATGCAAAATTCCTCAGCAAGAAGCTATCAACTGTTATCAAATTCCCATCTACATTTTTCCACCATAAGGGCAGTAGCCCAGTTTTGTTGTTTTTTAACAGAAGAGAGCACTGAATGGAAAGTTTAATTTCTTATGTACAAAATGCTCAGCATCTTGTGACCAATATGTCCAGGATAAAGATCACAGTCAACAATTTCACTCCTCAGGCATGGTAATGGTTTTAATATACGTGAAAGGAGCAGAGCTTTCCTACAACATTTCTCAACTCCTAAACCACCCTGTCTTTTGTTCTAGCTACAAGATGCACTTAACCTTACCTATTCTAATGTGAACATAAAGAAATGTACATATTTTTTTTAAAAACATCATGTTAAAATAAAACCCACTAACTGCACATGAAATTCCTCCCCCAGGGAAAGAACGTGAGAGAACAAACCAAACCTAACAGATGTTAGTCACGTCATTTAATGCATGACTGAAAGACTAAAGATACTATGTTGATGAGGACAACATAAGAACCTCTGCAGAACAGAATGGGATTAGCACTTCAGTATCTATTGTTAAAAATGAGGGAATATAAAAATAAAGACAATTCTCTTTTTCACATTTAGTTAAACTGAAAACTATAGAATGCTCAATAAAGATGGTTCAGAACTTCTAATTTGCTATAAAGTCTGCCAAAAACCCAGAAGACTATAACTCAAAATTAACATTAAATAAGCCACAGATGACACAGCGCTGTGGTCAAACTGATCAATACTAATAATGCTCTATTTGTGATGTCTTGTTCCAGTGTATCATTTCAGGATATAAATGGAGAGACTTCATTATAAACACTACACAAACTAGTTATTGAAACCACAAATATATGTCAAAAATTCCTGTAATCATTGCATTATTAATTATAGATACTATCACAGCAGTGGACTCAGATTTTTTTTTTAAAAAAAAACAGGATATTTGTTCTGTGCATCACTGACACTAGCTTTGGAAAGAAGTTAGAATTAAAAAATACTAAAACTGATACCTAAAAAAATGTATAATAATTGTACATATTGGTAGTTACTCAAAAAAACGCAGAGTTCAACAAAAATTACTATAAAAGGAACACTTAAAAGTTTAAATGTGTTTAAATACTATTAAAATTATTTGGAAAATGCTAACCACTTCCCTAAATACCAGTTCAATTTAAAAGAATTATTACAGACAGTGTTTAACTAATTTTCTAAAAAAATATATATGTATGATATGAAAACATCTGTGGAATGGTCTATGTAGTCTTTTCTGTTACAAAATTTCAAGTAGAACAGAAATGTAAGCTATTTTCTCATAACAGAGATCAGCAGAATCTGTTATGACACTGTTACAATTAACATTTTATCCTAAATCATCATCTCCTTTATAACTATACAAAAAATATATTCTGACTGGAATGTCAATAACTACGTAACAGTTACATAGTTCTTTAGATATAAATCGATTGACTGTGGATACTGTAAATAATTTTTAAAAGAAACAAAAAGTTAATTCATTATAATTTGTGCCCCAGGAAAAAAAAGGGCAAACTCTATAATCATTCTTGGAACGAATTAAATCCCAAGATTCTTAGACTTGTATACAATTGATAGCTTAGAGCCTTTCAGCACTCAGAGACAAAAATCTTTTTGCAATAGGCTTAGACTTTCTAGGTTTCTCATTTAAAAATAACAGCACTATTTTGTTTGATATTTCTTAGTATATCAGAGATATACTCACAGAATTATAACATCATAGAATTGTTTTTGTGGGAAAAGACTTTTTAAGATCAACAAGTCCAGCCACTAACTTAACACTGCCAAATCCACCACTAAACTACATCCCTAAGCACCACACTTTTACACCTTTCAAATACCTCCAGGGATGGTGACTCAACCACTACCTTGGGCAGACCATTCCAATGCTTGAAAACCCTTTCGGTGAAGAAATTTTTCATAATATCCAGTCTAAATTCTAATATCCTAGTATTCTAATATTCTAATTCTAATATCCGGCCTATTCATGTCCTGTCTGTTCCTCCTCACCGATGCAAAGCCCTTCATCAGCTCTTCAGAAAAGCTCTTCGAGAATTGGATCTGCTTTAGCCCAAACCACAACGGAGAAATATGGACATACTGAAGCTCATGTAGCAGACGACCACCAGGATGGTCACAGGTCTGGAGCATATGATGTACAAAAAGATGCTGAGAGGCTAAGTAGTAGAAGGCGGCCAAGGGGAGGTCTTACTGCCTAATGAAGGGGTACAAAAAAGATGGAGCCAGGTTATTCTTGCACAGGTATAGGTCAAGAGGTGACAAACAACTTGGAATGTGGGCAATTCCAACTGTGCATAAAGAAAACATCTCACATTTTGAGGGTGGTTACTTACCAGAAAATGTTGCCCAGATAGACTGTAGAATCTCAGTCCTTGGAGATGCTCAAAATTCAACAAGCTACTAAGCAACTTCACCTATTTGATCTTGCATTAGGAAGGACCACTAAATCACCTCAAGACATCCCTTCCAACCTGCACAATCTTATGGTATTATGAAATTATCTTCTCTTGTCTGGGTTTGTATTCTGACCACACTCTCTCATTCCCTTATAAAAATGTAAGATGTTTTCAATTAAATATAGCCATATTTGCTGTGTTTTAAAACAGACTTAAAGCCACAGGTATTCATAAGGTGAGCTCACTGTATCTCTGATGATGTTCAAACAGAGTTTAGGAACTTCTTTGCCTAGTTTTTGTATTATGACAAGCTGAATCTCCTGTTTCTTCATGCTAAAGCACTTCTGTGCACAAGCTAGCACCCAAACTCGGACATGCAAGGAGCTTTAGAACAAATACCTGGTTATGTAGTGATGGTTAGGTGCATGTCAGAAGATAAATTTATTACTGGACCTTACGTATAGTCCTAAGACTGTAAGTAATATTAGCAATTTTAGAGATTATTCACTTTAATAAACTTAAGCATGGCTATTGAAGGCAGAACAGCACAATAATTGTTCATTTCTAGTATCCGTGTTGTTTTGATTCTATTTCAAACAGAAATGGCTCATTCCACAAAAAAAGTGACAGCTCCACTTTTTACATTTTATTCTCTCATTATTCTTTACATCGCCCATTCATTTCCAAGTCTTAATGCAGTTGACGAAAGCAAACATTTGAATGAGGATTCAAAGAATCTCCAGTGTAAATAATGTTTGTCATTCAGCCACATTTTACATAAGTATTACTATAAAAAAATAATTATGGTTTTAAAAGTAAATAGTGTCCAAAAAGGGACAAATTATCATTAAATTATCATATGAAAAGACCTTTAAGAATCCAACCTAACACTGTCAGGTGCATCACTAAACGGCATTACTAACATTTGCTTTTTGAAGGATTATAAGTGGCAACAAGTGGACTGGCTACTTTCACATTTTAATTATTTTTAATATTTTCAAAGAATACTGTATAAAAGGAGTAAATTCATCATATTGATGCTTATGGATACTACACAGGCATTTCCTTTTCTTCAGTTTACAGAAGTTATCTAAGACATTTCAATTAACTGATACATAAATGTTTTCTAATGGAAAACAAGAAAGTTACAGGTCCAACAGTTGTCCCATCACAAAAAGTCATTCAAACCTGGGGAGTAAAATAAGTAGGCAAATGAAGCATACCCAGGAAATGTGCATCTAGACAAAATCCATGAAAGCGTATGTTTCACAACTTTTCCTATTGATCAAAAATTTGAAAATATGTGTGCATACATTAAAACACCTTTGGAAGACAAGAAAGCATGTGATGTGTATTGATAATAGCATGATTACTAGCTGTTTTCAATATTTCTTTTTTAGTTTTACAACAAAAGGAGACAAAGTCTGCTATTCCTCAAATCAAAAAGTTTAATGTCCAAAAATAAGGTGAAAATATAGCAGGGTAGGTATTTCCAGCTAGCTCTCACATCCGAAATTTTTAACACACACCACTACAAAAATTCTTTAATCTGTTATAGAGAAGTCAAACTATAGTGACTCACAGTGACTCCTCTTTAGGAGGAGTTCCTCATAGCTTTAAAATCTCTGACCGAACATTTTAATTATGAACTATGAGGATGTATGCTGAATTAAGTTTAATAGAGCTTGAAACATTTTGAATAGAACTGACTAGTAACACAATTTTTTAATATCTTTCTGAAGAGAAAGCCTAAAATGTCACATTAAAAAAAATCATAGCTATGTCAGATAGTGACTAGTGTTTCATTAACATTATTTTTTAAACAAGGTAATAAAGGTTCTATTCTCTCCTACAATAGCAAGTCAAATTTTGTTTTCATGATGATTTAGTGATGACACACAAATATACTGATCTTTCAATATGAATCTAATACAGAAAATTGTACTGGTTACACTGGTGACTCAGAATATTTAGACATCATAAATAAATAAATAAATAAATCAGCACCACTCTTCCCTTCTAAATGTTTGGTTGAATTAACCTGTTTCTATGGAATGTTTTCAGTTCCATGAAAATGTAGGGGTTTTTTCACAAATTTTTGTAATATGAAATGGAAATCAGCAAAAAAAAATGAACATCCCTGCTTTTCAGTAATCAGTTATTACACTATATATGATTAATGTATACATTGTTTTATTCTTCCTTTTCATTTACATTAACAAATGTAAAAGGCACGTTTGCTCAAGGTTGAAAAAGGTCAGTTTACACTAATGCAATCGTGGGTTTCCTTGAAAAGGAGGTTAATGTGAGATCTTAATTGTCCCAATGGTAACTACAGCTTTTTTAAAAAAAAAAGCTTTCTAAGTTTCTAAGTTTAACAGTCTGTCAAGATTTGGAGACTTGAACTTCAAATTAAAATACTAGGTGTGTTATTGTATTGGAAATGTGCTTCTTGAGGTCTCTGTTGGACTTACACTGTGCTTCATTCCTAATGAACTCGGGATATGAAGATGCTGAACAAGAAGGAATCCTACTAGTGCTTATTGAATTACTATAAGGACTCTTAAAATGTCAAATATCTTAGAACAATATTGAGAGGAAAAGACATGAGGCAGATAAAGTAAACTAGCAACTGAAAAAAACTTTCATTAAAAAAATACTTCTATCATCACAGGACAGTGTGCAAATGATGAATGGTAAACTAGTCAGAATGTCAAAAATTAGATTTAAATGATGGAAAAAATTCCAACTGAAGAATGGGCTGTGTTGGATTATTTATTTAGTCATCATTTGCCAGAGGACAATTTGCCATCCCCTCATCTCCCGATAACCGAAACAATAGCAACAAGAATTCATCGGCCTGATCCTAAGAATTATCCCAGACGAATTTTTTTTTAAAGGCATCTCAAGCAGCTACTCGTAAATCACAGAATAAAACTAGAAGGCAAGACTCAAAACTCGTCTCAATGGTTTTTTTCCTCTTCTTTGCCTTTTACTTCCTCTTTCATTTCCCTCCTATTGCCACCACCAGCCCAGAAACTTCCTTGTGCGCTGTGGCCTCTTGGCCGCAGCATCCCCATGAGCCAGTGAGGGGTCAGACAGCTCATAGCAACGGCCGAACCGCAGCAGGCCAAGATGACCTCGTGCTCTGCCTGTGTTCCTTCAACAGTGAGTGGCAAATAAAAATTAACAAAGACACATCTTTTCCTTTCTTTTCCTCTCACCTTATGTGCGTTGTCAGTTAAGGGAAGAAGAAAAAAGCTAACAATAGTAGCTAAAGCCCATCTTGTCTAGTTCTTTTATTTTTCCTAATGGGATGTCTGAAGACTTGACAGATACTGTGAAGGCGAGTCTTCTTTTTAAAAACTCCCAAGCATGAAAATATTAAGAGATATTGTAAAAAATGTCATTTAGCTTTTTACACTTTTGATTCTTTTAATTTTTTTCCTTCTTTCCCTCTCACTTAATCAAGACCTTTTAAGAGATTTTTGAGATCATCCTTTCCTTAGGATTAAGAAGGTCCAGCTTTCTTTTCCCAAAACTCAGAATTTCTTTCAGCTGCTCAGTACTACAAAGCCATGCTGTTACACTATTTACTAAACTCATTCCTCCCCTGAAAACTGACAGAATATCACTCCTCTATTGCAGCTCAGCAAGTCTGTTATTATTAATATACATTCTGGCAGCCTCCTGAGTGGAGGCTGTATGAAATATAAGACTGCATGATCTCTCCTACACCAAATAACAATTTTCAATCACTAAACAGAAAAACAGACAGGGCAAAGTAATATGATATACAAGCTAGCAATATCATAGACAGACAGGGTGGACAATTATCGTGAGGTCAGAAGCACATCTTGCGAACTCCAGGGTCTTGCAAGATCAAGCAGCGAAATTATGATCTGGCAAATTTATTTGTTTGTTGCAAAGACAAAGTTCCCTCAATTACGGTTGTTTAGCCTTACATTTTACCAGCTGCTACAATGTTCACATTGTATTCAAATATTCTTTCACAATGATAAAATACAGAGTAAATGGCAAATACATGACTATTTAATTTGTATATAAATATTAACTATACTTTTAAAAGTTAAATCCCATTTTCCATATCAGAAATAAAAAATGGCATCATCCTTTGATTTACTGAAAAAACTTTTCAATATAATTGAAGGGATTATTTAGAATCTTAGAAAGAAAATCCATATAGCAGGAAGTGTTCTTCCTGTGCTTTAGGTAGGCTGTGTGCATCACAGCTGAGATGATAACTGCACTGCCCTCCTAACTAGGAGCCATCAATGGGAAATGACCATTCTTGGTCCACACTCCATCGCATACATAGGCTCATTCCAAGTAATACAAAGCTTCTATAGTCACAGGCTGGCATGGAGAATGATACCGATATGTTTTATAAAAATAGTAAGTCGTCAAGTCATTACTTTATTCCATGTCTACACCTACCAAGCTAGATGGTCTCTTAACTTCAAGTCAGATATCTGCGTCGCTTAGCATATTTAAAAAAAATTAACTGACTACTGTATTTGCCACTTTTCTCTGCTTTGTATTCCTTAATAAATTGAAAGAAAATGTTACGTAAAACATGAACAGTTCATGTATCGAAAACAGGCAGTTAAGCAAACTATCATACCTGTTCTCAATAAAAACTGTTTCAGGATGTAAATACCTGTCATCTATGCACAGTTAAAAGTAATTGAAATTGGGAATTGAAAAGAGAAAGAAAACACCCATGAGTTTAATTTAAAATTCCTGGAATTCAAAGTTTAGCAACTATGAAGTGCTAAGATTTTCTTTCCAGGGTTTTAGTTTACTTTTTTCTTCTTTCTGAAAGGTGACGTATTTAACCACATGTATATGGAACTCCATACAGTCATTCTCACTCAGCCATTTGTGAAAGCATAACCACATAATGGGTTACCTTCAGTCTCGACTGTTCTCATATACTGTACCAAAGACATAGTATTTTGTACAGAGAGCATCAGTGCCTATAACTTAACAAATGTAAAATTAAACTTATTGAGTTTTTAGAGTGGCTTTTGGATTTTAGTTTCAGTAATATGTTTGTCATAAATTTCTCACAAATTATTTTTCTATGGTAAGTAGCAAAAATGAATTAATTAAGATGTTATAATTTAAAAATGTATATATACTTATGAATTTAGGTAGGTATAGGTTAATGAATATTCTTTATTAGTAGACAAAGACCATATACTCCCTGTTATAAAATACTGCTATCAATTGTATAAAACATTGTCACTTTTTCATTGTCTGAATTCTGACAAAGGATGTGCCATTGGTCATCGTATGGAAACCAAGCAAAACAAACTTTGAGAGTAACTTCAGATCACTCATAGTAAAGAGAATTCTTAGATTTTAGAAGACAAATCCTCCAAACATTTCATCTTCCAGGGGAATCTTCTAACCTGGGTTGAAGAAAGCCATATCTGAAATTATTGCTCTGAGCTTCTGAGTCTTATCAGGTTTTGATCCAGACACTTGAAATGAGAATAGAAAGGTTCTTTCTCCTGGGCTCCCTGCTGAAATCAAGCATCTTACAGAAGATGCATTATAATCCTCTATAAATCCTAATATGTATTACACTTATTTCCCCCCTGAGCTAAAAACAGAACCCACAGCTATCAAGTATTCCTCTGCTAATACTGCTGACAGCCAGTGGCAGCATATCCCATCATGCTCTTTCTATGCATTTAGGCAAAAATCAATGAGCAGTCACTGCTCATACTTTATTAGCTCCTGTAACAGAGACAAGAGTTGTCATTCTAAAGGTTCCATCCTTATGAGGATCTGTGCAAGGCAACCTGATGTGCTCTGTTCACACATTCATCACTTCTGTTTATAAAATTAAGAACTAAAGAGATAAAAAATGTATTAGAAATTTAGTGCTGTTTCTATGTTCTCTATTTGGATTCTATGCATGTGTTACAATAATTATATGATCACACATCATTTTTACCAAAGATCCTCCTCAGTTAGCACAGTTCAGTTAAGGAGCAGTTATTCAATATTTTGTGTTCTCATTTCAGATCTCCTCATTTGCCCCATGCAGAATTTAATGTATAGTATTCAAATCCTGCTCTCACCACATTAATTCAGTATTTTCAATGGACATTTCACTTATTCTTGCTGCTATAATCCGAACCTTTAAAAAACTAAGATTATTTATCAGTAGTAGGAAATTCTGCAAGATATATAATCCACAGACAGGCTCCCAACAAGTATAATTTACAACAAGTGTGATTTACACACTCAAGATCAAACTTTTTGTTGAGAGTTCACATGCATTCCACTGTCTCCTGTGCTGCTCACCCGTTGGTTTACAGCAGAATTTCTCTGCCAGGTGTTGCATCACATCTGGAAGTCACTGAGGCATAACACTAAAAGCGGCTGATCTGCATATCTCAAGGATGCAGGTTCTCTTTGCAATTAATACTGTTTACTGTTTACTTGACCCTCACTAGCTATTTCTTAGTGCTTTCATACGAGTAAAGAAACAATTTTGATATTTGCATACCTCTGATTCAGAGACAGAAAGACAAGAGAGTTTGATTTAACATATATAAAATGTACATTATTCTAGACACCCAGGAGTGAAAGTGACATCTGCGATGTGAGGCAATATTCCACTTCTTCAACGATATACATTAAAAAGGGAAGAATTAACTTAAATAAGACATTAGAACTTATCCTGGATCCCTTCCTAGGTAAAACCTTACTTAGAAAAACATGATACAGGGAGAATCATCCATAAGAGTCTCTCTACTTTTCAAGCAAAAATGACAGCCAACAGAATAGGTGTGCTTGTCCAGAGATGAAGGAGTGACTTTACTGTCAGAGAATTAAACACAGTGAAACACATGGGCACCAAATGAATCTACCATGACCATCAGTGATATAATTTATCAATGTCTGAATGGAAGAAAAAGGTCACCTCAGGGTACAATAGTGAAAAAAATTACACATAATGAGAACAGCTGAGGAACTGGAAGGAATGCCACTGCAGTCTCCCAAGCACTCGAGTAGCCACGTATTACAAGTTAAATAGGTTTCTTTGTTCTATGAAACACCACTAGATTGTGAATAATCCCCCATTCTCATATCTCTATAGTGGAGTTTCTTAGATAGGAACTCTGCAAGTGTACTGGGTCTGGTTGGGATGGAGTCAATTTTATTCATAGCAGTGTGTATGGTTCTGGGTTTTTTGGGGATTTGTGACAAACACAGCCAAGTTCTACCTGTTGCTGAACAGTGCTCACACAGCGCCAAGGTTTTTTCCCAGTCTGTCCCTCCACAGTTAGGCTGGGGTTGGCAAGAATCTGGGAGGACAGACAGCTAGGGTAGTTGATCCAAATTGATCAAAATGATGTTCCATATCATATGACATTTTGCTGAGCAATAAAAGCTCGAGGAAAGAACAAGGAATTAGGGATAGTCGTGCTTCTGGCATTTGAACTGTTCTGTGTGCAGAGATCAAGCTTACCAGAAACTTGTTAAACATTTGCCTGCCAGTGGGAAGCAGTGAATAAATTCCTTTGCTTCGCTTGCATTTGCAGCTTTTGTTTCACCTATTTAACTATCTTGATCCATGAATCTTCTCACCTTCCTTTTATTTTTCTCCCCATCCCAGAGAATAAGAGAGGGAATGAGTAGCTGTGTTTAGCTGCTAGCCAGGTGTAATTCCTCTGTGCAATGAGAAAGACCATAATAAGGTCAAAATGATGTTCTAAAGACCAGTTCTGCAGATGATACACACTAGGTATTGGACTACTCTTGAAAATTCCTTTCTTATTCAAGCACAAGTCCAGAAAGAAGCCCATCTGACATTTTAATTAGATTGACCTAAACTGCCAGGTTGGAAACTTGTCTAGAGAAGCAGTTTTGAGACTTTTTTGCAGTTCCTTCCTATTCCTGAGCTCAAATGTCTGGCAAACACTACAGTTCTTCCAAACATGTCTTCACCCAGACAGACATCCAAGAAGGTAAGAATGGCTGTCTGACAGACAGATGCTATACTGCATGCCAAGCAAGGCCTGAAGCCAGAGAATTTTTTAAGAAGCATCGTTGTGAAGAATATAAACTAAAGTCCAGGAAAAAGTTACAAGAAATTAATTTCCCCACTGAATATGAACAGTCAGGAAAAGAAAAAAAGGTCAATAAAATCTAAGTAAATCTAAGCAAATGCAAAAACAATCAAACCAAAAAAAATTAGGAGGTTCAAAACAAAGAGAAGCTCTTCCAACTTAAACATACAGCATCCAGGATGTGGCTTATTGATTTTCATAAGTATATGGGGCTGAATAGGAGCACGCTGCACAGAAATCACTAAGTATAATGAAGTTCTTGAGACCCTTATAAAAATCACTCAGTCAATATTAGAAACTGTAGAATCATAAACTTAAAGGAAATAACTGTTCCACTGGTCATCGCTATTGTTCTTTGCTGTGTACCTACAGATAAAATGCTTAGCCTTGTTTTGCAAGAAACAAGTAACAAAGAGTTCTGGCAATCCCATAATAGACTATCCTGTAGTCTGATTAAGTCCTCATTCCCAGAATATTTTATGAAGAATTTGTACCTTTATTTTAACTTCGTCTCCTTGATTTGCTTCTAAAATTGTGCAGACTTCTATATTCTTCCCCTTTTACTACCACTAAACCTTGTAATAACATGAAAAATAAAATAATTCACATTCTTGGTCCTTTCACAGGTTCTTGTAAACAACTTTGTAGCTCTCTGCACAATTCTTTTTGTAAAGGAGGAGCTGGAGGAGGCAGCAGCAGCAGATGCAATTGCAATAGCAGCAAGGGCTCTGGGCAGCAAGGAAGCAATGCCCAGCACTGCCCTTGGGGTGAGGCAAGGGCACACCACACCCTGCAACTGGACTGCCCCCATCAGCCCAATCTCTTCTGGAACTACACCATTTCTCCTCACAGGAGGCCATGGAAAGAACTGCAATACTGAGCCCCAGCTTTGCTTCCAAGTCATGCCATCTACCCTGCAAAGCAAGAAGGTCCCATCACCCAATAACATTACGTGTATTGCTGTTGCTGGTACACACGCTCATTTCATCTTCACGCTCCCAGTTCCTTCTCAAACTGCTACAGACAACTGTGCTATGTACAAGACCTTGCATTTTAGAAGCTCGATAGGAATGCTCGATAATTTGCAGAATAAAAGAGAAGAGCAACTAGAGAACAAGAACCAGTGCAGCCACCTCTGCTAAAGGAAGGAGTATTAATGTCAACACACTGATCTTTGTAAAACTTCTGAACACTACACACAGACATATTTATCACTTTTCAAGAAAGATGAACCTTTATTCTTTTAGAGTTAGGAGATTATTGCGGAATAGAGAGCATAATTTAAGAAACAGAATGAGAGATTTGAATTGGAGTAAAATGATAAATGAAAAAATGGAGTAAAAGTAGAGCCAAATATCAGAGAAAGAAGAAAAAAGTTAAGGAACAGTTCTAAAATGTCTGGGACTTGTTTAAGCGGGAAAATAGATGATTTCTGGCACTAAAGAGAGTGTATACTAGCACACCTTCAAACAAGAAAAGTGAGAGTAAAATACAGTTAAACAATTGAAGCTCTACCTATGAAATAGTTATGAAATGGACTATTGAGGCATGCTTATCTGAGAGCTAGAGTTTGGACTTGGTGACCTAAGAATGATTCATTGTTTCTAGGGACTCATCTTCCATTCAGCTACACACTGAAAAAAAACAAGAATGAAGAATAATTATCAGTTTTCCTTTCAAAAGCAAAACAATGACTGTTTAATTATAATGTTTGGAATTAAATATGTGTACACCAGAAGAAACTTGGCATTTCTCCCCTTTGTCACAAACACTTCCACATCTTTATATGCGCATATGCCGCACACGTAAAAATACCTACTTTTTCAATCATTGATAATAAAGGTGCCTTGGATATTGAAGCTTACTGGTGCAACTTAGAAAATAGCCTTCAGTAGGTATTTCTGTGTGTTATGTGGAATACCCTGGCTAGTAGGAGCTTTGCACGCTTTTCAAGCACTGCACTCATGGAACACAGTGCAAATGCAGTAGAGTAGGTGCTTTATAAACTTCCCAAAGCTATCAGGAAACACTGTAATGTTAAATTTTCTAAATGTTGCCAAAAAAACCCAAAAATGGAAATGGCTATTAAAGATTTAAATAAAAAAATTTTAAATCATTAACACCTGGCAAGAACAGCACTCCATCTGTTCTGTTATCTAAATTATAGTCACATATACTATTTTAACAAGATTTCCAGCTAAGTAAATAAATGTCATGCTACGACCATATACACATATATCTGTAACTCTAAATTGTTCCAATCAATCAGCACTGCTTTACTCGTTTTAAGGGAAACTATAAATTCTTTACAAAAATTCTGAACAAAAGAGATAGCAAGTTTTTATTCCAAAGATTATAACATTGTTTAGACAGCATTTTTTATAATTTCTCTTACATTTGCATGTATAACTCTTATAGTCCAACATATAACAAGAAAACTTTTGTAGTCCTGAGGTAGAAAAAGATTTAAGTTTGGTAACTGGAATACCAGAAGGCAGGTCAGTAGTATTTATATTCACATAAAAACTTATCAAACTACAGGAATTCCTCATTTGTACCATACTTACACCAAAGGAAACCTTCAGGGGGGGCATTAAAGAGTTTTAATTGGAATCTATGGGTTTAATTCTGTATCTAGTGCTTTCTTGGTTTAAAATGCTTGGATATTGTCACCTAAATGTAAGGCAAATATGAAAAAATAAAACTTTGGTGACAAAATTCTGCAGTGGTAGAAAGTTACTGGAATCTGAAACTGGTTGAGAAAAATTGTAAGAGATCTTGAAAGACTGAACAGACAAGTAACTAAATGTTAGATAATATTCAGTTTAGGTATGTACAAAGTAATGTACATGGGAAAAACTAACCCTAGCTACAGATATAAAGCTCACTAATTTGCTATTATGTTTCAGGAGAAAGAACTCACAGTAGCTGTCAAAAAAAGCGAAAGCAATATCTTTGGGGGGTAATTATTAAAGACAATATATATCACTTGATAAAAACATGGTATGCTTGTCCCTTTAACCTCTCAGTTACCACCCCTCAGAAAGCATAACATTTATTCGAAAAAAAGCTAGCAAGAAGGGCAATAACAGTGATCAGAAGTAGAGAATTATTTCCATATTCAAAAATCTATACATGATCCTTTTAAGGATCCAAGATCAACCTGTGATGAACTGAAATTGTCTAAACCATAAAAAGAAGCAATTGATGGGGGGTGGATATAAAACAAATTTAAAACAGTGAAACACTTGGAATGATCTCCACAGGGAAGTGGTAGATTCCTGGACATTTTCAAGGCTTCAGCTTGACAGAGTGCTGGGCCACCTCATTTAAATTATATATCAGGTCCCTTCCAACCTGGCATTCTATGATTCTATGATTCTAAGACTATTTAAGCACAATGAATGTGGTCAAGGCAAATACAGCTTCACTTCTTCCCTGAGTGCAGTAAGGCTATGTGGTGTCTACTACAGTTATCAAGGGGCAAACTTTAAATCAAACAAAACTGAAGGGGTGTTCTCTGCGCTACTTTTGTTCATTTCATTGTCAATGTGATACGTAGTATATTGTTGAAATCAGAGGTATGAATGGATTAAAAAAAGAATAAGAGAAATTCACACAACAGATCATCAGTGCCTCTCATGCTCAGTGGTGTGAGTACAACACCCAGCTCAGTAAATCCTAGATTGCAGCTTCTAAACAAGGATAGCTATAAAACTGCCTGTTGAGACAGTCTTTCCTAAACAGTCGTGGCTGGCCACTGTTAAGGTATCAGCCTAGATATAGGTACAGGAGGACAAATTTAGTAGTTTGTACATTTTAATCATTTAATCTGTCATTCACACATGTACACAAAAGTCTATCTTTTGTATTATTGAGAAGAGGAGACAAAAGAAGGCATATATTAAATAAATTCAGAGATTCACAATGCACAGGTAATCCAGACTATTCCCCACCCTGCAATGAAACAATGGAGTTCAGTCTTCTTAACTGTCAAGATGGAACAAATGAGTTTTTGTTCCAGCTCTTGCAGAAAACCTAGAAAAATGCAGAAGGAAATTATTTTTATTTGCCTTTTGCAGAAAGAGAGGAGAAAAGACATATTTTCTCTAGTATTTAAAGATCACTGCCTGAATTCCACTCTACAGTCTTACCATGTTAGGCTACTATAAGTCAAGGAAACAATAGTTTCCTTTACTGTTTCAATTTCTGATATTGGTGACCTTTGCAACTTATACATCAGAACACTCTGAAAAAGTAGTGCAATGTTTATCGCCCAGCACATTTATCAATGAACAATCAATAATTACTTGGTACAGAATTTTCGATACTTACCAACATGCTAAACTTCATGTCTGTCTTTTAACCTCATTTTATTTTTGCCCATCCTTAATTTTCTCAAGAGAATAGTAAACTTATTACATCAGATGCCTATGGAAGTTGAATACTACTACTTATTTATTTACCATTATTTGTGGTGAAAATATTAAAAGTCTAAAGATGCACTCACATGACATCCCTGATGTGAAAGGTTGTCAGTATCCTTGGTATATGACAGTGTCATTTACTCAGTTAGTGAAAGTCCTCTGCAGCCCCAAATCAAAGCAACATCTTGCTTCTTCTGCAAAACCCCAATTTGTCTGATATATCTGCTATGTTCTGTACATGTCTCTTGAACAAAAGATCATTCTCTAGCAAATAATATTCCAGATACTATGTGTTTTAAAGATAATAAAACAAATCAATATATATCCTGAGCTTCATCCAACAGGTTTCACATTATTTTTAATTGTGTTCCTCTTCAGCCAGTGGAACAAGAGGGGTTAATATTACACATCTGATATCAAACTTCATTGCAAATTATATGACTCATGCCCAGTAAACAGGTCAATTGATAAGTATTGTAAAACATCATAAAATATATTTGATTTGCAAAATCACTTCAGTTGCTGTGCCTTCTTAGTTCATCACAGGTATTGCAACCCTATGAAAGCAATCCCAACTTCCACATTTTACATTTGTGGTAACAACAGAATGGCTTTTCTGGTTGCTTAATCTAACAGAGGTTCAACAGCGCACCCAATCTGTAAATGCTGGAATACACAGTGAACTTAGGTCCCTAGGGATCGTAGAAGAGGCAAAATAGCATTTTGGAAGCACCCAGGAAGTCATTCAAACACAACTGGCAATGATCTGCCAGAGAGTGAGAAGTGTTGAGCTTTGGGTCAATAATATAAGGAAGAGATAAAGGGTGAAAAAAGCTAAATATAGGCATAACCATAGTAAATAATAATAAAAATAAAAGATAAATCATGCTTGTTGATTTTACACAGCCTTATTATGAACAGACTTTCTGATCTGTGTCACAAAAAAACCCAAAACAAAACCCTAAAAAAACCAAAACCAACAAAAACCCCACCCCCCTAGCCTCCTTAAAACCATCTTGGAATGTGCTGAGAAGTCCTTTAAAATATATGTGCATAATATGGCACAAAATGTTCGTGTTAGATGGTCATATAACCATTTGGGTGGCCTCTCACCCAAATGTTCTGTAGACCAAATAGAAGACACCAGATGAATGTAAAATTAAATAGGAGCCCTGATTTCAATACGCAGTCTCAAAAAAGTAAGCCTCTAAAAATTTTATTATTTGACAAAGGTCTGACATCCACTGTTTCTTCATTCTCTGTCTCGAACAAATGGGTAGTGAGTGACTCAAAAATGCAAAGCTTTTTGATGGAAACCCAGAGATTTCCCACTAGTCTCCTGTGATCTACTTTGGCTTGAAAGAAAAGAACTTTCTTTTCAAAATGAGGACATGATAAAATTTCAAATTTTCTCTTTACTCGGAATTCTCCAAATTTATCATTATTCTGCTTAATCTTTTGTCATCTAGTCCTTCAGACTCTTTGGACTGCCTCTAATTTTCTAATAGAAACAAACAACAAAAAGAAGATAATTTAAATAACGCAAATTATTGAATGACAGAAAGAACCTGCTTTCAATTCCATCACCATCTTGTACTCCAGAATGAAGCCCTGAAAGAACAATAAACTTGTGATGGTCAGGCACCATCCAGGCACATAACCCTCCCCAGAAAGTCCAACTTTTATTTAGAATGAGCAAGGAGTTCAAGATGGGAATAAAATATCAAGCTAAATGGTGAAAAACCCTGTTTGATCCAAATTTCTTTATAATTTTTTCAGTCTGCCATGGATACCAGGTAGAGACTGAAGACAAAAAAATTCATAACATCAAAACTGATCATCACATCACAAATTATTTCTAAGCTAATAAAAAAATCATCTTCAGTTTCAAGGATTTTCAGAACAAAACAACCAACTTTTTCAAGAAAATGACTGTCCATCTGGAAGAAACAGTCTTGACAGATTTGTTTTTATTTGCTATTTTATCAATCAACAGCATTAGCACCATAGCACTCCATGCTTTCACACAGATTTGCACATGAAACCTGAAACAAGATATAAACACAGTTCTGGAAAGAAATGTGCCATAAAATTATCCAGGCTTAAAGCAAGAATGGTGAAAAAGAGAGGGAAGTAGTTGTATTCTCCCAAGTGCAGATGAGCGATTTGCTTTGCAAGTCAAACTTCAAACTTTTCATTTGGAAGGCTAAACAAACACAGGAGAGGATATCATGATAATTTCTTCTATGCCAACACTGTAAGTAAGATTAGGCTGTACTCTTACAATAAAGGTATAAGACCATGTCCTCAGATAGTATAAACCAGCATCTTCCAAAATACTTTTCTGACTAGGACACTCACTCTTCATCATTTGGAGCAAAGTCCAAAGACAGTACAGAAGAAACTGCATTTTTCTACAAACTGTTTATCTGTGAATAGCTCAGACAGATTCCCCTTCTTATTCCCTTGCCTCTCCTTGTGCAGCTACCTATTCCTTTTTCAGAGATTGATCCCTGACTAAGAGAACAGCTGTCTAAGCCTGCAGAAGTACTCCAGTAAAGTAGTCCTGTGAGAAGAACCTAGCATGAAATTCAGATGGTGGACGATGCTATAAACCAGGAAACAGAAGGGAGTTATTCTCAGATCCCAAACTTTTTTAGAAAACTTTTCCAAAATTTTTCAAATTCTGACAGTTATAGTGACAAGAAAAAAGAAAAAAATAAAAAACAAGTTTAAGTGTTAAATGCTGATTACTTTTTATCTTAATCTCCTTGAAGAATATGTGGCAAGAAACAGAAAAAGAAAAAAAATCTGTGTCTGACTTAGTAACTAGCCCCAATTATATTTAAAAAAATTGATTAACAAAGATGCAGCCTTCAATGAAATTTAAGTTGGAAGTTGGAGATAGTTATAAGTGTGATTTGCTATTCTCTTGTTTCACTCGTAAATGTTTATTGTTACCCCCTTGCATGTTCTCAGCGTGAGCTCTCTTCTGGGTTGTCCAAAAATTAATGAAAGCAAAAAGGCATATTTAAGAGCAGTTCCTTTGGGAACCGTCAGTCTCAATTACATCTTAACAAAACTTGCAGAATGGCAAATAGTTACTACAAATTTTAGTGTAATAGAGAGTACACGTGCACTTCTAAAACAACAAAAAGTCCTGTGCGCTGCCCCAAATGCTCACAATATAAATTACATAGGGAAGAACAGGGAAAGGTAGGCAATTACATTTGTTCTCTATGACTCTCCAAGCATAGGATTAATTTAGTTTTCTGAAGAGTTAAACAAGTTTCTCGTTCTAAATGAGACAACAGAAGGCTATTTGTTAGGTGATAACAATAATTAGAAGTACATTTTCTTTGTTGGCTCTGCTGAATACACAGAAAATATATTTAAACACTGTAGAATATAGGTAACATTTGATTTTTTTTTATAGCAGAAGTTTAGCCCGCTATGCTGTCATATTCATATAACCATGAAATGTTGGTTCAGCAAAAGATTTCAATCAAATGGATAAATAGAACAAAACCAATTTAACGCTGTGTGTCCATTCTGGATGAAAATTTTGTTGGTTTACGTAGTTTCAGTAGTTAGTTGGAAGATTCCAACCCCCAGTAAAGAGAGACATAGAGTTAATAATAATCTCTCACTGTACAAATTAACTGGGCTAAATTGTTTTTCTTACCCAAGAAACATGTCAGATCACACGTTTTTAACAATTCAATATTTTTATTTATATTTGTAAGAGCACTCTTAAGGCACGAACATTGTTCTATAAAAATTTTCTGTAACTGACTGAGCAAAGAAAGGTAAAAGAGAGAAAGAAGTTACATACATTTCAAATACCAAAAAAATCCAGACAGGAGAACATTTAAAATCCACATAAGGAAAGGAAGATACAAAGTTCAAACCTAGCAATGATTCTGTTTTATGGAAGAACAAACACCAAAAAGTCAGAAATTTTCCACAAAGTTACTGGTTTTGACCTACTTTTATCAGGAGTCTGGGTTTTGCAACAAGCCACCTGACATGCTGCCCAGAACTAAGGGTCCTGGAAGCCCCAGCTGCCTCCATAGCTGAAGAACTGGGGACCGAATGACATAAAGGATGCAGAATACGGCTTCCCACCAGCCTGCCATCACGGCTGCCAAGGAGTTGGGAGAGAAGCTGGCAGAAATTCTGGTTTCTCCCAGCAGAATCCAGATATCAAAACTTGTCTGGCTTCTAGCAGCACATGAAAAGTTCAGAAAAAAAAAAAAGAAAACCTGACAAAAATTGAAACTACTTTTTCATTACCTCAGTGAACATGCAAATCTCACCAAAAAGTTGAGAAGGTCTAATGAAGTCTTGAGTCAGACCTTACTGAGGCTGTGAAAACAAGCCAAGGAGCCCACAAGAACATGTATAGTTGTAATACTCCTGCATAGTACACTGCAGTAGAAAATTCTGTTGGTAGAATTTGAATATAAATAAAACTTTAAATAAGACCTTTAAATATCTACACACAAAAAAGGTGCTTTCTCCCCTCAAGAACTTCCTAGTATCACTTTCCACCTGGATCTGCCTTTCAGCAGTCATACGGAACAAAACGTACTCGTCTTTCTGCCTTCCTTCTCCTCGCATCTCTGGAATGCCATGCCTGATACCGCATGCCATTCCTACAAAAAGAAATCATTGTAGGACCAGAGTAATGGTTGCACTGGACAAAACCTGCCTGTGTCATAGAAAACTCTCACAAGGAATAAGCACTGCAGAAAAAAAGAAGGGAGTCTGAAAGAGAGACAATGAAGAAGGAAAACAAGTGCTACCTAGTTCTGGCAAAGTCAAAATTAACATACTTTAACCTTAAATATTACACATCAAAAAAAATCTTTCCCTTATCCCGTTTAAAAATACACAAGGAATTTTTGTTCCCATTTTAAACTGAGAGCCCTCAAAAGATAACCTATATTGAAATAGAGTGTTAGACCACAAAAGAAACTGAAAAATACCGGGAAGATTACGAGGTTCACTGACGAGATCAAGAATGAGTAATACTTTGTCACAGATCACTTCTTTGATCACTTCAAATGAAACCAGAGGAGTTAATAGCAGCCAGATTTAGTGCTATGGTTTCTCCTTTTCTGCCCCTTTTGCTTTATTTTTTACCTTTTTTTCCCTCCAATGTTATATTACCTTCACTTCTGACACTAAGACACTTATGGCAGTGAGCTAATTTCATCTATCATAAATGTCCTCACAACAGATAGCCTGACTTATAAAAAGATTTTTTTCTACCATGTACGAGGCTTGAAAGGAGAGGTCAAATAAACACCAGTTAATACCATTCAACAGAAAAACTGTTAAAATAAGAATAAATGCCATTATCCACTATTAGACTACAGCTGGGGGCACAGCAAGCTAATTGCTTCATTACAACGGACGGATTAGATTATTAATAGTGAATGATTATCAAGTGAAACGTCATGGGGTCATACTGGATTCTTCATTTTTCTTGGAGGCACAGTTGTACTGATGGCAAAGAGTTTTTAAAACCTTAAGTATCCAGGAGGCTGCACTTTTTCTTTTCAAATGATGACACTGTCACTCTGGTTCATGCTTTAATCATTCCCTGATCAGACTACATTAACAACTTCTAATCAGGATGAGAAAACATAGCTTATATAAAATTCAGCAACCTCCCTATCGAACGAGAATAACTTGGGAGAACACACCTCATCACACACTCCATAGTTTTACATCACTGCAAGCAAAACTACTGGTATATTACATAGGTAGTAGATGCTACAGTGCAATGCACACTGCAGGTAATGAAATTCAGAACAGGACCTAGGGTGAAACTAAACAAATCTTTTATTGTGCATCAGGACCCATATATCCTCACCTCTGAATCATCCAAACCAGCTATTCTTTATAGTATGCCATGGCTCTAACCTGATGCAATGAATGATGTGCCCTTTTTGTGGAGACTAGGGCACAGGGAAACTGAAGAAAATTGAAACACATTAATTTTGCCCAATTATGTAGAAAAATCTCAAAGTTGAGTTGCACACCTGGATCTGGAGAACTGGGACATGTACCAACCTGCAGATATCAGGAAATGTATTCCATTAAACTATTGGATTCCCATTACTAAGAACTGCATTTTCAATTTGGAACACAAGTTTTGCAACTACTTATTTTCAGCTACTAGACTGAGCTGAAATTCATGTCCCTTAAAATGAATGGCCTACCTTCCCATTGAAAACTTTTTACAATAATGACATCCTTCCTTAAGAAAAAAACAGAAGCAGAAAGAGAGACAAAGATGAACACACTAAGATATGGATCTCATGGATGATGCACGTTTGCTCTATTTTTACTAAAAGCCCAGAAAAAGGAACAAAACCTACTTGCGCTTCTTCAGGGACAACATTTGTTCAAGGCTGTGAAAATGTATTTTGGGAGTGCAAAGGGATAGTCTAAGTCGAATTTATTCTTGTTTCTAATCACTTCCTTCTTTGTGATAGTGCAGAAAACTTGCCAACAAATATTAAAGTCATCTCCCTCTCCACCTCTGCCCAGGAAACACCCACATAGCTGCTAGTGATGGAGAGCAGTAGACCTCCTTCCTGGCCCTGAAAAGAGTTTTGTATCCCTCTTCAGCACAGTCAGAAACAGGGTTGGATTATTGCACTATACGTTAAGAATTTTTCGTGTCATTCTTAGAGGTGCCTTAACACAATCTATCCATCTTCTGAAAAATATAGATCAATCTGGCCTAACTAGAACTGGATAAAACAGCTCATTAAAATAAGGAAATATGGGAAAATAAAACTAGTGTAGAAATGTAGACTACAACTTCCTTTAAGTCGGTCTGACAGATTGAGAGTGCACAAGTAGGTTGTAGCAAAGCAACAAAGTGAATAAGGAAATGAACAGAAACGGATAGCATTCAGGCTCTCGCATTTTGACTGGCATGACTGTCTGTCACAAGCAAATTAAAAACAGCACTTCAGTTTGAAATGGTGCAGCTGACGGCACAAAAAAAAAGGTTCAGCTATCAAATGCCAACTGTTAGAAATAACGTTAATTAATTACGCCCTTTTCAAATTTCTGTACTTTGAATCTTACTTGACTGAACTGGATAAATTTAACTATAGGCAGGAGTTACCTTTGTTAGCGCTCATGAAGACGTATTCCTTTAGCAACTGATATATAGGGATTTCACCAAAAAGAGCTAAAAGAAAGGTATCAGGGCAAAGACAATTCAAGAGATAAGACAACTATTTTTACATATTATCTACTACAGGTAAATACTTTCAATCAGAAAGATTTTCCTAAAGAGACCCCAAAAGATATTGACTTGCTATTGCTTATTTTTCAAAAATAATTTACATTTTTCATTAAAATCATGAAGACACATAAAGAAGACATTTTAGATTTTTAATATTAGACAAACGCATGCATAGTTTCTACATCACACTTGAATAATTAGATTTCTTTTAGCTTTAAATGAGAATTATTCTTCAAATATTTTTAGATTCCATAAAAAATATATAAAAACTGATTCAAGTAACTCAAATAGCAAGTGTACTCTTAAGAGCTAGTTAACTGGCAGTAAAAGAGAAAATGAGAACCACTGAAAGCCCTATTGCCCTGCCTTTATCTACTGTAAGCAAATAAAAATCTAAAGCTGTATCTATATACAAGATGATGTCATAAATGTACATATCAAGTTGCAATTTCCTTCAGCTCCCTTACTTTTTATTATTGTATGCACAATACTTGCTACACATGTGATTATTCTTGAACTTTAACCCCAAAACTTCATCGTGTTTGTGGAGTATACGCTAGTTTCACTGTTTATTAAAATGCTAACCTTTATACTGTGTGTATTCTGCAAACTGATGTTATACAAAAATACCTGGAAGTAGCAGAGTAGCCAGAGATGCATGAGATTAACAAAGTATTTAAGATTAAAAAAAAAAAAAGGAAAAAAACCTCTAGAAGCAACAGTGAGCACAAGAAGTGCTGACACTACAAGGCTTGCTAACTTCTCCACTACTTAGTAAGTTCTTTTTTAACAGATGCAGTAAATAGCTTGATAAATTTCAATAGTTAAAATGGATAACCATCATTTTACTCTCTTGCTAGGGCATTCTGCGCAAATTGTCTCACTCGTCTGTATTTATTTTACAGATCTAATCCACTTATCTATATCTAGCATAACACTGGACATTGTGACGTTTATCCATTTCCAAGGAGAGAAAATGTTATCAATCATTGAAGAAATTACCAGAAAACACTTCACTGTGTAAGAATAATAAAGATATCTGCAAAATATTAGTAGCCAATCTACAATCCACATTTTCAATACTACCTGAGCTGGAGGTATATGTATTAACAGTAAATGTAAGAAGATTTGGAAGCCTGTACAGTGAGTAAGACAACACAATACAGGTCCTCTGCATCAAGTGAGAACAGAACAAGACCAAACAATACAATTTCAAAGTGACAGAATAGGTTTGTTTGTTTCAAGATTTCCCCAGGATGGGCATTATGTCTCACTTCAGATTGCTGTTGTCTCTGCAGTTCCACAGGCAGCAAAGCCAGTTCAGGGACTACAAATTCATTGCTTAAATTCTACAGGACAGGAGCAGGGCTATCTGCAGTCTCTCGATCCTGCATGGCCATTACAAGTTTCGACATAAATGATGAGGAATAATGGGCCTCATTTTTTTCTTCGACAACAAGATTAAATCAGAAGTGATCTAATGGTATCAGTAGACTTGTAACAGAATAGAAGAATGCAAGTTAAACCAAAAGCAGCCTCAATCATTTTATTAGAGAAACAAAATTTTCAGGAAAGCATCACAAAAAAGTACTATAAACTGTTTTACTTGCCAGTGAAATGGTCTAACTTAAGTACCTTCCTATTAGATCCACCCATTAAAAATTAGTTGGGGAAAGTATAATTTAAAATTGATCTGTATTAAAATTGGTAGAACTGACAGACTTAAATGGTCATCTCCCAGAACACTTTTATATATGAAATTAAAATAAAATTACAAAAATTGGAAAATTCTATCTTGTATAACTTAAATGTAAGTAAAATATAAAATACGAAACTATCACTTATATAATTTAAAACATATTTGGAGCACTGGAAGAAATATCTCACTTCTTGGATGGAAAATAAAAAATCTTGTTTAAGATGAAAATGTCCTCCTCTTTTCAGAATAATTCCATTATCATCTTTAAGTAGAACTCTATTGAAAGTTCCATCCTCATTTTCTACAGAGAGAAACATTTAGTATAAGTGCATTCTCTTTATATACAGCACTAGGAGGAAAGACCTTTTAGTATTTCATTATACAATAACACAGCAGTACAAACCAGTAATGCAGTCAGACACTGGATATTTGTTCAACCAGCCCCTGAGACAGTCTGTATATTAACCTGTGAAAAAGTAAAAGCCTAGTACACCCTCCAGAAATTTGTGTCTGATATTTATAGAAGAAATGTTCAAAAGGAAGCTAGTTTTAATAAAATTGCTGGCTTCTGAGTAAATAAGACATTTTAAAAATGTATAATTTATTCATATTTGGGGGCAGAAAATCATTCCAGAAGAGTGGGCTCTGATTCTGCAAGAAGGACTGTCACGCTTATTGGGTGGTATAACACACATTAACATCTTAAAAGACTGCTTCTCTAGTAATTTTTATCAGCATTCTAGAGGGGATGCATAAAAGGGGACAGATGGTTTATTTTTCAATAAAATGCAGATCAAAGATGTCTTTTATAGCAATCCAAGAGGAAAAAATAAAAAGCACCACCCATTTTCTAACCAATACTGTAATGTAACTCCTAATGAATACTAGGTTAATATTAGCAACCAAGTAGTACAAAATAAGTGAATTATTTAATAGTCCTACCTAATAGCCCTAGTCCTAATAGATTTATTTGTCTTCTGAAAGAATGAAATGTTCCTCTGACTATAGCATTGCTTAAAAATAAAACAGCTAGGTAGGCATTCAGAAAATTGCTACTAGTGTGGTAATATTTTTAATTTCTATATTTCTCAGGCATCTTTTCAAAAACTTCAATTAAGTCAATGAGGCTACATATCAGATGTACAAGTACGTCTGCAAGTCTAACTTAGCAGAATCAATTTTATTACTATTAGAAAAAATGTAAATGCTTTGACGCAAGGTCTATATTTTTCTTATGTGTCAGCATAGACAGGGGCAATGGCAAATTCACACCGTTGTTTCTCTGTGTAATCTTACAAACTTTTGGTAGTTCATCAGTTAACAACCCGAGTATATTGAAAATCATCCATAATTGTCATCCACAGGATTCACTATTAAAAAAAGTTTTAAGAACAGATTAAATTACAACAAAACAATTTTTATGTTTTCTTTTTTTAAAATATCAGTGTAGCCTATGTTTCATGTAAATTGCAAACAAACTTAGAGTCAAAGCCATCACATAATTTGAACCATCAGAAGACCTCATCTCTGCACAAAAACTGAAATACTAGGGATAAAGCCATTCTCCTATTATTTTACTCAATAAAAAGAGTGTTCGATCATCTGTGAAAATAGGTGGGTGCAGCAATTACAACTAGGACTTTTGCTACGCATCTTTCATTATTTGTGTTCCAGATCACATTGAAAAATGCAACAGCACAGCTTTCTAGAGCCCATTCACTTAGCCAGTTTCATCTAAGATCTTTTCTCTCCTTTGTTTCCACGTGCTACAAGCTGAAAAAAAATTTTCCATTATGTCAAAAAATAGGAGTTTTAAAAGTGTCTGAGAAAAAAACCCACACACACCATTTGATATGGAGACATAAAACCTACCTCTATCTGAACTAATATTAGCAATGGTCTTCTAACTCCAGTTATTCAATAGCAAGAAAAGCTTCATAAGAAAACTTCTGAACACTAATTTTGGCTGTACTGGCTCATAGACCTCAAAACAGCACCTGCAAATACAGAACAGACTGTTTCTTTTCTAAATGACTACAACATGATTAGTGATTGCAGGCTGTGGAAATAATGGTGGAATAAGCCCATTGCTCCAGAAACACCAAAAGGACTGTGGCCAATCTCTCGCAGCCCCTCAGTTGCACTAACTCAGCAGCCTGTGGAACTGTACAGTAAACCAGATCAGTTCCATTCTGTAGCTTAAAAAAATGCTCTGCCTAAATAGTGAAGGGGAAAACACTCTTCATTAGCTCAACTTCCCTGAAGTAGCGTCATTAAACAGTTCAGCAGACACTTGCACCAGGGCCATGATGGTGTCATGGAGGGACAAAGGAGTAGCTGGGCTGGCGATGGAGCTGCCAGTGCAGCGTTGAAAGCAAAGAACTGTCAGAGCTCCGGAGATTAATTTGGCCACTTAGAGTTGCATCTTGGAGAAGCTTCTCTTTTGCTGTGTTGATACTGCAGGAAACCCAGGAAGAGGGGCCTCACTAGGCTCAAGTTAGCCTTAGTAAGTATATTTGAAAAATTCTATGGTGGGCTGGCCTTGGCTTGCTGCCAGACACCCACCAAGCCACACTTTCCTTCTCTTCCTCAGCGGGACAGGGCAGAAAATAAGATGGGAGCACTCATGGGTCAAGATAAGGACAGAGAGAACACTCGCCGTTTACCACCACAGCTAAAACAGAACCCACTTTGGGAAGATTAATTGAAATTATTGCCAATCAATACCAAAGTAGGACAGTGGATATAAAAACAAAGGTAAAAACACCACACTCCACCCCCTTCCTTCTTCCCAGGCTCAGCTTCACTTCCAAATCTTTTACCTCCACCCCCCAAGCAGCACAGGTGGATGAGGAATGGGCATTGTGGCCAGTCTATATCACTTTGTCTCTGCCACTCCTTCCTCCTCACACTTTTCTCTTGCTCCAGTGTGGGGTCCTTCCTGCAGGATACTGTCCTTAATGAACTGCTCCAACATGGGTCCTTCCCACAGGCTGCAGCTCTTCAAGAACTGTTCCAGCATGGGTTCTTTCTACAGGGTGCAGTCCTTCAGGAATGGACAGCTCTGGCAGGGGTCCCCCCATAGGCCACAGGTTCTGCCAGCATACCTGCTCCAGACTGGGTTTCTCTCCACGGGCTGCTGTTCCTGCTAGGAGCCTGCTGCAGTGGAGGCTTCCCATGGGGTCACAGTCTCCTGTGATCCTCCACGGACTGCAGGCACATAAGTTCTCCACCATTAACCTCCATGGGATGCAGTGGGACAGCCTGTCTCACCATGGTCTTCACCATGGGCTGCAGGGGAATCTCTGCTTTGGCACCTGGAGCACTTCCTCCCTGTCCTTCACTGAACAGGGTTGTTTCTCCAGCATTTTTTCTCCCTCCTCCCTCTCACAGCTGCTGCACAGGATTTTTTTATCACAGAGGTGCCACCAGTGTCACGGACCGGCTCAGCTTTGGCCAGTGGTGAGTCTATTTTGGAGCTGGTTGAAACCAGCTCTGTCTGACAAAAGGGCAGCTCCTGGAGTCTCTTCACAGAAGCCACCCCTGCAGTCCCACCCCAGCACCTAGACACATATACGAAAACCCAGTACTTACTCCATAATGAAAAATAAGTGATACAATTTTAAATTTGAATCTGGTGAGTTACATGCTTCTGTATTCTTACGTAAGTTTTCATTTATTATGCCAATATGAACCTATTCCTGAATTAAAAGGCAAAGAATAATCGGGTTGATGGGCTAGAATTCAATGACAATCCTTTCCTCCCTTTCTTTCACACACAGAGAAATGTTGTTGAAGAAAAACTTTATTAAACTGAAACTAAGGCTAGAACACATTTCGATAATGTAAATATAAACATTATTGTGCAGATGTTCAAACCATCCCTAAAAAAGATACTAATGATGACCAAACATACTAAGTAATGGAAATACACGGTAGAGCTCTTGTATAAATGTCCTAACATATTATAATACCATTCAGTAACATTAGAAATACATTATAAATACTGAATAAAAGTTATTTATGTCCAAGTTAGAAGATATTTAATGGCAATTTCTCTCTTTTAACATGAACCACCATCTTTCTTGTGGACAGCTTTACCAAATACCCAGCAGTGCCAATGGCAGGCGGGAGTTGTTTTAAAATAGGTCATCATTATTAAGGAAGTTCTTAGTTTTACTTGTGTTAGGAACATCAGTCCATTTGAAAGACAGATTTTTCATGGTTTTCTATATTAAAACACTCCTAAGCCCCTGTCAAAGGAAAATCTTGTGGCTAAGAAGAGTGACAAAAAAAATGCTACTGACTCTAATCTACTCTTTCTTATTTAACCTAAGAATAAAATTAGGAGTATATCATTCATTTCAATAATTAGAATCACAGAATCATAGAATGCCTTGGGTTGGAAGGGACCTTTACAGATCTTCTGGCCCAACCCCCCTGCAGTAAGCAGGGACATCTTCAACTAGATCTCGGGTGCCAAACAAATCCAAATCCAGCCCTCTATCTCATTTTATCCAGCCCAGCACCTTGTTTCTACCCGGTGGCAGCATCAAGCTCCTTGCCCCTATGCTACTGCCAGCTCTGGTCACATGTGCAGTGTGTGACGTGCATTACGCTTCAGAAGAATGTTGATGTATCCCCTGGTGAAAATGAGTTTGACACCCCTGAACTAGATCAGGTTCCTCAGAGCCCCCATTCAACCTGACCTTGAATGTTTCCAGGGATGAGCTATCTACCACTTCTCTGGGCAACCTGTTCCAGTGTTTCACCACCCTCAGCATGTAAAAATTCTTCCTAATATCTAGTCTAAACTTCTCTTAATTTAAAACCATTACCCCTTGTCCTATTGCTACAGCCCTTGCTAAAAAGTTTTTCCCCATCTTTCTATAAGCCCCCTTTAAGTACTGGAAGGTCACAATAAGATCTCCTCGGAGCTTTCTCTCTTCCAGGTTGAACAAGTGCAACTCTCTCAGCCTCTCTTCATAGGACAGGTGTTCCAGGCCTTTGATCAGTTTTGTCACCTTCCTCTGGACCCACTCCAATAGGTCCATCTCCTTCCTGTGCTGAGGTCTCCAGTGCTGGGCATAGTATTCCAGGAGTGGTCTCACCAGAGCAGAGTAGAGGGGGCAGAATCACCTCCCTTAACCTACTGGCCACACTTCTTTTGCTGCAGCCCAGGACACAGCTGGCCTTCTGAGCTGCAAGCACACATTGTTGGCTCATGCCTAGTTTCTCATCCACCACGACCCCCAAGTCCTCAACAGGGCTGCTCTCAATTTCTTCATCCCCCAGCCTGTATCAATACTGAGGGTTGCTCTGACCCAGGTGCAGGACCTTGCACTTTGTCTTGTTGAACCTCATGAGGTTTTCACAGGCCCACCTCTCCAGCTTGTCAGTGTCCCTCTGGATGGCATCCTGTCCCTCCGAGGTATCAACCTCACCACTAGCTTGGTGTCATCCGCAAAGTTGCTGAGGGTGAACTCAGTCCAATTGTCTATGTCATTCATGAAGATAATAAACAACACCAGTCCCAGAACAGACCCCTGAGGAATACCCATTTCCATCTGGACGTTTAGCCATTGACCCTTGAGTGCAACCATTCAGCCAATTTCTTATCCACTGAATAGTCCATCTATCAAATCCATCTCTCTCCAGTTTAGAGAGAAGGATGTTGTGGGGAATTGTGTCAAAAGCCTTAGGGAAGTCCAGATAGATGACATCTGTGGGTCTTCCTTTGTCCACTGATGTCACTTCCCCATAGAAGGCCACTAGGCTGGCGAATAAGGATTTGCCCTTGGTGAAGCCATGCTGGCTGTCTTGAATCAGCTCCCTGTCCTCCAAGTGCCTTAGCATAGCTTCTAGGAGGGTCTGTTCCATGATCTTCCCAGGCACAGAGGGGAGACTGACAGATCAGTAGTTCCCAGGGTCCTCCTTTCAACTTCCTTTTAGAAATATATAAAGGTACCTTTACTTATTTAATGACCCACTGAACTAATGAATTTTACTAGTAATATTTCAGGAAATTATTTCTTATTAAAAGAGTAAACATAGTAATTTGTGAAGCATATTGTATATTCTTTATACGGACAACGGTTAAAAACTAAAAAAAACCCCACCTGATTCTTAACTATTGAACCATGACTCAACTTACAGTTTCAGTGAATGCTTTTTAAAATAATTTTAAGGTGTTATTAGGCAAAATAATAAAGTCTAAATGAAGGCCTTATTTTAACCCATGTTCCTTTAAATTAATGAATCTCTTGCTTGTAAATAACTGATCCTACTGAGTTAAGAAATAGTTATTTATGTCAAGAAGTCAAGAGGGGGCACAAGTCTCAGTGTAATCATGGCCTAATTCTACAATTATTATCACTCTTGTTTGTGTAGAATTAATATGACCATTTATACCAATAGTTAAATATCTAAATAAATTTTTATTTGGTGTTTCTGAAAATAAAGGCTTCTTTTATATAAAACAGAATATTTGTATTATATATTTTAAATGTCTTTATAACTCAAACCAAATTCTGTGGAAGACATATTCATATAAACACTACAAAGTAGCTAGAAACACTTGTCTTCCAACCATGCTTAAATAAATTCAAATTATATGAATGTACATCAGTGCTCAGCTACAGTTCATTAAATTTCATTCATCTTTGGCCACCTGCATATTCAGAAATCAAGCAGACAGTAGAATTCAAAGCTTTCAAATACCAAGTACTTTCTCTGTATTCTACCCTAAAAATACCTTTACTTGGCTCAGTGCCTTCACAGAACCCTCTACAGCATTTTTTCAGATGAACCATAAACAGGGCAGGAAAAATATATTTGAATGTTCTTACATATATTTTTAAACATGGAAGATACATTTTTTAAAAAGAAATGTGAACACTAGGTAAAAATACAAATTTCTTTCAACCATATTGGGGTTCTGCTTAACTTTACAACATGGTAACTCTTGAATTTCCTGGGAATTCTTTCATAAAGTTCAGCAGAATAATTAAAATTACTGCTTCATTTGAGCTGTCTTCTGATGTGATATATATTATCATAGAAGTAATATCAGCACTTGAAAAATATTTCCCAGTCAGTTAAATTTAGCTTCTCAAACTTGCCTCTATGAGACTATCAGCAAAGCATCCACAGGCATAATTTCACAACCAATCCAAAAAGCCACTAGATTATTAAAAAACAGAACAAGAAGCTTCATCCTATTCATAAATTACTATTAAGGTCTTATTTTTAAATAGTTCATATAATTTACTGGGATATTTCATATATGTAATGCTACAAATAGTTTGAAAAAAAGTAAGATCTTCCCAAAGCATTTTAACTTTAGTACAAAACACATGTTCAATAAAAGTATAATCCTCAGACTTCCAAACATGACAGTGATGCTATTTTTCTAGCTGTTAGATAATACACGGCTCAGCTGTCACATACTGTACAGTAGTCGGTTACTCAGAATGAAATGAATCATAATCACAATGACTAACTAAATTAATGAAAACATGCTAAATCAAAACCCATGTTCCCAAACTGTCTTAGGGCCTGATTCAGCAAAAATGTATTTTATTTCTACACCACACACCACCTTTCAGAGACACATGTTTATCCAGGCCTTTAAAGCAAGAAAGTGCTGAATTCAGAATGCACAGCAATTCAATAGTTTGTTTTTAACAGACTACAATCAAAAGTGACATATCAACTTGTAAATAAGCAGTAGCTAAATAAATATTGTTAAACCAATGGCTCACTGGCAGAAAATAAGTAATTAAAAGCATAGAAGTTATTCAAAGAATATATTGAAATCTCTCTTCTGTTGATGTGGCAAGAGAGATGGTGTATGCATTATGGAAAAAAATTATCAACTTGAGTTTATAGAGTGTTCTTTGGGTCTTAATGTTACACTGTTTTAAGTTTACAAGTAGTAGACAAATTCAGTGTTTGTAACTTCTCATCTAACAATCAGACCATCTTCAGCTGTGTGAGTCTTAAAATATCCACTAATGATTCTTACTAGTGAATGGCATGTGAAGATTTTCTTTACAATGTCCTTTTGCTGATGGGCATGCTTAATCCCACATGCTCGAAAGATCTTGTATCCCAAGGTCTCCTTTTAGATCATATTCTTCGAAGGCTTATTTAGGGCTTGAGCATGCCCTAAATAATAATTAATTGAAATATAAGCAAAAGATGCAGATTGAAAAACAGGCTTCTAAAGCATTCTGGAAAACCATAAAAGACAGTGCCAGTAAGGAAATTCTTATTTCTTGAATATATGGCATTCTTATAAGACCAAATACTGAAGAGTTACTCTCAAAATCAGAACTCTGAGGGTGAGATTCAACTTACCTAGCTCAAGATGTCTACAAGGTAGACCTCTATATTTGACACATTCACTGTGTCTTCTTTTTAAATCCACAGCTCTGCAATTTACTTGGCCTGTTTGAAATGCCTAATTTAAGATGAGGTAGATCACATTCTAAAGGCACCTCTTTATTTCCATTTGCTTTAAATTGAATTTAAGCCACTGTAGACATTCACATTTGGTCAGAAGAATCCCAGATTCTCTGGGCTCAATCCTTAACACAAGTTCTAAAATTTGTAATACAGGAATGAAAAAGATACCAAAACTGAGGCAATCATTTTCATTTACCAAGCAGTTCTGTGAGTCCTGAACCTAAAGAAGTCTCATTTCATGAGGACTCACAGATCATGATTGATTTATTTTGATATCTATTGTTGGTTCTCCCCTACAAGGACTCTTTGGTATGTAATATGGTGTAAGCAAGCTTTTCCACAGTCAGGAGTGTGGAAAGTCCCTTTCCACTACCCATCTACTTTTTTCATTAGGTCCTTAGCAATTAAGCAACTTTGGGACCCCAACTTTTTGTCACATTTGTTGTAAGTCAGCCAATATCTTCAACAGACTAAATAAATGCAGCAGAGGACACAACTTCTTCCCTTACAATAGTGTAGCAGTTATGCCTTTCCAAGGAGGTGCAAGACCTGTGTTGTACCCCTTTCTCAGCTTGAGGAGATGTGAACACAGCTGTCTCTTCCCTAATGAATAAGCTATGGGCAAAACTGCAATAAGATTATTCTGCATCCTGCCAGTGAAGCTGTGTGACTGTGCCATCAGGAATGTGAATGTATGGAGAAGAAAGAGAACATAGTCTATATAAGATACACTTCAGAGGCAAATCTTTGTTCTTGCTCCAAGGGTTGTTTGTCCATTTTATTTAAACATTCTAATGCAAAATTTGTAAGAAGAATCTGATACAGACAGAATACAACTCAACAGGGATGAACACAAACACTATGCATAGCTGAGGTAATCAACTTCATAATACAAAATGAGGAATAATTGATTTAACAGCACTAATGCAGAAAAGCACATCAAAGGTATAGTAGAACACAAGCTGACCATAAGTTCATAATGCTATATGACAAGAGTAATCCCAAGCACACATAGTGCTGGCTGTACAAAAAAGTGATCTTGTGCAAGACATGGTATTATTCTTGTGGCCTCCCCGTACACTTTTGTTTGGAATTCGGTGTCTGGTTTTGGATATTGTATTAAAAAAAAAAATCAGTTAGTATATAAAGAACAAGATGGCAACAAGAATGGCCAAAAGTCTAGAAAATATAACCTGTTGAGTCTACAGAAAGGAGATTATGAGAATCTACAGGAGGAGATATGATCACATTTTGAAATATATGAAAGCTTGCTGTAAACAGAAAAGTACCAAACTGCTCTGCATTTCCAGTTAGGATAGGGTGCAAAGCAAATGGCAGGAAAGAGATTTAGGCTTAAGAGTAGAGGAAAAAACATAATGGTAATGACTCTGATTAACCGGCTAGGTGGGCCCTCACAGTTGGGAATCACTAGATGAGACAAATAAGTGTCAGGAATTGCTGTCTTATAGTTGGGCACACCTTGAGACAAAGGATGAATTGGAAGAACTCGAGGTCCCAACCAACCCTATTTGCAATTATTCTGCGAGTTATCTGAGCTTTAAACAGCTTTAAAAGCATTACTTCTCACTCATCCTTTCTGTAAAGAGAAAAATGTATAAATGCACCGAGAGTTAGAGTAACTATAAATGGAAAAAAGATTTTTTGCTAACACACTGGAGTCATTTCTAAAAATTTATATGAGATATTTGTAAAACATTTTCCAAAAAGGGCTGACTGTGTCTAACAATTTATTTAAAGGTCAAAATATTTTACACCCCTCATATGCTTAAGATAATACACATTCTAAAGAAAGTCTGCACTCACAAATACATAGACTCAAAATGCCACGTTATATCAAATACCTATTAATGCTATATGACCTGTGAGATGTTCTCTGTACAAATGCAATATAATATTTGCTATAAGACATGATTCATCTTAAAAATATTAATGTTAAAGAATAAGTCATCAGGAAGTATTTAAACCACATCATATGAGACTTAAGAAGAAAGAACCAACCTCACAAAGACAGTAAAAAGAAAATAACTTTTTTATGTTTTATTTAAAGTTTAAAGATTTTCTTTGTGAATTTTCTGAATGGAAACACTCAGACTTTTTTGAAACACAAGTTCAGTGCTTGCTAACTCCTGCTAGAACAAACAGGATATCTCACTATGGTTTTAATAAAAGAGTTTAAAGTTTAAAACAGAGATATTCTTTAGGCTCTCACATCAAAACTTCAAAACTCTAAAACTCCAAAAGACACATGAAGTACACTATTACAAACTCTTCCCCTATCAAAATGCGTGAGTTTAATTTCATTTTATCAAAATACAACTAAGATCACTCTGAAAACATGTTTAGGAAGAGAAATGTGATGACAGCTGATATTTGAATTCAAGACTATAAAAGAACTGCCATCTACCTTCAATGAAAACAGCAGAGAACAGTATAAATTACTTTGGATTCTTGCTCTCAAAAAATTACATATATTAACTTCTTAAAAGCACCACTACTCCCCTATACAATCTTGTACTGTTACATTAACTCTTATAATCTCAGTTCTGACTGATCCCTTTGCAGCTTCAAGACATACCTTGGTGAAACAACATGAGTGAACAGTCACAACACAATATCATGCAGAAGCAGGTTTCTACACAGCACTGATTCTGCAATTTCATTGTATCACCAGAGTTTTAACAAATCACAGGAAGCAGTTATTGGAGTTTACTGATTTTACAAAAGCATTATCAAATTAGATGTAAACTGTTCTTATAAATAAACTATTACTATAATATACCCTAAAAAGACAGTTATACTTCAAGAACATCATAGTTTTTCCAGTTACACCATGCTGTCCTGCAAAAGAGACAAAATGTACACTCAGTAAGCACTGAAAACAATACGATTTCATTTATAATATTAATTAATTTGCCTGAAAGGCATCTGGGTTTGAATGCCATTTTTAAACAATTAGTATTTAAAGAGAGTCTTCCTGCTTTTGAGTCTAAATTAATAAGCCTCACTGTTGCCTATTTTTAAAGAAATTAGCTTGTCTATGATAGCTTCTAGCTATTAACCGTGATATAGTAAGACATATGATTAAGACATCCCACCTGGTCTAATCTTAACTCAAAAAATCATCTCCACCTCAAAGCTCATTGTTTAATGTCTGTTGCCATCAAACAAGCATAGAAGAGATCATAACTTGTTATGTCTTGTGTTCTTTTGGATTTTATTTCAAGTTCCTGTCAAAAAAAAAACTATCAGAGAAGATGTTGAGGAAAGAAAGCAAAACAAAGAAATCCTTCTGGAAAAGGTGGGCCTAATGGACTTAAAAATTTCATAGCCTTCTGGCTGACTGAGAAATCAATAGTAAAACTTTAAGGAAGCCAGTAAAGCACAGGGTGAGAGGTGACATTCAGCTGAAGAAAATTCCCAAGGCTGTCAAGTCCACCTTAGAGGTAAAAACTGAAAATTCATACAGCTGGCTAATTTCACATTTCATTGGATTAAATTTCAAAGATCAAACTATTAAATTACAGAATCACAGAGGCATTTTGATTGGAAAAGACCTTTAAGATCATCAAATCCAACCGTAAACTTAACTCTGCCAAGTCTACTACTAAACCCTGCTCACTGCAGGATGGTTGAACCAGATGACCTTCATGGTCCCTTCCAGTCTAAAGCATTCTATGATCCTGTGTCCCTAAGTGTCACATCTACATGTCTTTAAATACCTCTAGGGAGGGTGTCTCAACCACTTCCCAGGGCAGCCTGTTCCAATTCTTAACAACCCTTTCAGTAAAGTAATATTTCCTAATACCTAGTTTAAACCTCCCCTAGCACAACTTGAGGCCACTTCCTCTCATCCTATCAATTGTTACTTGGGAGAAAGACCAACATCCACCTTGCTACGATCTCTTTTCAGGTAGTTGTCAGGAGCAATAAGGTCCCCTGTGAATATGCTGCAAGTATATTAAAACTTCATTAGCAGGGTAAAAATACATTTTATATCAGATCTGTAGCAATCTTCTCTATATTTTTGTACTGACAATTTGTATACTAATTAAGCTGTTGTTTCAATGGAAAAATCAATTATTTGACATTCTCAGTAATTTAGATATTACCCACCCCACAGACGCAAGCAGACAGAATTCTGAATGGATGATTCATCCCCCTAAGCTCACTTCCAGGGACCACTGTATTTCACACAGTCACTGCTTTCTAGAATACAGTTCCAGTGCCTTAAAGTTGGTCTACATCCTTGTGTTTAGAATTAAAAAAATAAATGTTTTCTTCTTTTTGTTTCAAAGCAGTGTAAAAGCAGATGTATTTGACAAGATATATTTTTTCAGAAAGCGCGTACCGGATGATGTTAAATATTTGTTGGGTTCTTTGTTAACTAAACCCTGTATCAGTTTTTCTATTGTTTGGCCCCACATGATGTCAGGCCTTTCTACACCCAATCCTCCTGCTTGTACTTTTTGTATGTAAGAACATCAGCACTATTGCAGTCTTCTGAAATTTTACTCAACATTAGTATTAGCAAAGCCAGTAATAAGTGTAACTGCCAGTCTGTATACTTTCTAAATACATTCTGCTTAGTCACTAAGAGGAACAACTGCTGCTATTGTTTGTAGTCAGTGCCCAAAAGTGTGCTAGGTGCTTTGCAGAACAATTGAAAACACTGGGTGTTCTTGAAGAGCAAATAGTACAAGTCGTAATATCTTGACTAATATTATCTACAGTATAAAATATCTAAGTGTGTGGTAAGAGAGAAGAGTGACAATTTTGAGAGAAGCCCAAAAAGTAGGACAAACTGTTAAAACAAAAGAAAGAGGAGATGATAAAGAATATTAGGAGGGAGCAGAGAATGAGGTAGTACGAAGGGAATAGGGCAGGGAAGAAGGCAGGGCAGGGAAGGGGACAACTATCTTCCTCAACTATCTTTTCTTGTAACTTTCACTGTCATTTTACACTGCATAAAGTTATTACTTTTAAAATCACCTTGACCGTATTTTATCTTGTAATACATAGAAACAAAAGCAAAATGATGAGTGGTGTAGCAATGAACTGTTCTGATCAGCACTCCAGATCCAGACAAAATACAGTGTAAAGTTATGGGAGCATAAGTTAACTAACATTGCCTGGAGTCCTAGTTTACTATGTAGCCAAAAGCAAATCTTTTTGTATTACCCTATAAATTTAGGAGATTCCCATATACACATCTCTATTTTCAAAAAAACAAACAAATAATCACCATTTATCTCTGTCATCCCTCCAGCCCCAGATCCTAAACATACAGTTCTTTTAAAGCAGCGTAAATCAGAGTTGATAATTTATAAACCAGGAAAATTCTTTATAAAGCAGCACAATAGCTTTGAGAGGTGAATATTTACACTGCTGTGGCTCACAGCCATCAATCTTATTGCTTCCTCTCCCAAAGTCCAGCATCTTGACCCACAACTCTCTTATCCACGCTGCCATACAGGGCTCACACAGTCTAACTTCTCTGAGGTCTGCATCTTTTGTTTCAGTCAGTGCAGTTACCCAGTTATTACCATGGCTGTGCAACCACAGACACAGAGAAACTGAGTATCCTCAAGCCCACAGTCAGTCATACCTTCCTAAAGCTAACTATGCACTTGACATGGTGGCCAACAGAAAGGCACCATTCTCTAGCTAGCCCACCATGTTTCAATCTGTCTTCTCCCCCTGGATAAAACAGATGACAATGCTAATTGATTTCAGACACACACACATACAAAAGAGATCTTTTATAAGGACATCATGGTAAACCTGTGATGTTTTGCAAATAGATGAAAAGCTAGTTGATTTCATAATGAAATTTCACTTGGGAAAATTCTTCTTCTACTGGGCCAAACTGTCCATAGCCATGAAAAGCTAAAATGTATCAGAGCTGCACATCTAATTTTACAAGGGAAGTGATTCATCTTCAGAATAGTTAGGCAAAGGAGCGGGAAATTCATGATACTGCAAGTAGAAAAGTGTATATGCACATCACAGGCTGCAACATAAGTCTTTACAAATAATGTCAGTATACTAGCATCTTCTACAAATCCTTATTTCTGTGTGCATCCTCTCAAGCCAGTCCTTTGATATAGAAATAATGTACAAATTACGAGTAAGAAAGCACAAGACTGGTCCTATAAATCAATCCATATGAAAGAAATGTACTATCTAAAATCTGTTAGAAAATTTACACACAGAAAAGTAGAGTTTATAAGAGGAAGGATGCACAATGTAAAAGGAAAGCAATCATCAAAAGTTCTAGTTACATGCATGAAAGTAAATACC
Source organism: Dromococcyx pavoninus (assembly GCA_033558185.1). Classification (NCBI taxonomy): domain Eukaryota; kingdom Metazoa; phylum Chordata; class Aves; order Cuculiformes; family Neomorphidae; genus Dromococcyx; species Dromococcyx pavoninus. Next base: position 269,037 of record JAUMJL010000401.1, on the reverse strand, counting down.
CATAGCGATGAAAGCTGAATATACGTAAATATTCCTATAACAGCAGAGGACTTAGCATACAGACAAGAATTCACTCGCTGTTTGTCATGCATTATGCACATTAAATACTATGCAAAATATACTTTCGATAACCTTGTCAAAAAGGCACCTTCCTAGTACATGACATTTATAATGCACTCCAAGGGTCCCAGAAATTCCAGAAGAGAGACAGTCAAAGCAGTGGAGTTTGCTGCCCATCCTCCTTTTTAAGGAGGAAGCTTCACCACGGGAACCAAGTGCACAGCTGTAGTTAGACATATTTCACAGACCAAACCAGGGCAAAAGAGAGAGCAAATCTGGAAAGATTCTGCTTTCCATGCCATCATGTTCCAGCAAATCCTGGCAAGAATTCATACTGATCTGATCACTACTAGTTGCTACAGATTACAACCCAATACCATCTGCATTTCCTTTCCCCAAAAATAATAAAACAAGCATAAGGAGAAGTTATGTATCTATTTTAAATCCACACATAGTTACCCCAGGGAGTGAAAGGAAAAGAATAAATAGTCTACATCACAGATGTGAGTCACACTACTTAATGCACTTTTGAAAGATGCTCAAATACCACAGTGATCGGTACAGCATAACAATTTGAAAAGCACAAAATAGAAATAGAACAGAGAAAAGGAGTAGAGTCCAGGGACTAGCCATTCATACTGACACTCAATCACCATAAATTATCAAAAAAAAAATGGGAAATCCATGCTTGCCCCTTTCTACAACATTTGACAAGTTCTTGTCATAATATCTCTAAATGTCAACTCTTGTTTTCAGCATCTTTTTTATCCTCCCACATTTCTCCATGGAATGAAATGACACAATTTTATTGCTTAGTCAGACAAAAATACCTTCCACTTCAAAAGGAGCTTGCCTTCGAGGAGAATTACACTTTATCTCTATGCAATAACAGCAGTTCATTCATATAAATGGGGGGGAGTCTTCTTACTCTTCTCTTGTCAGAAGGAAAACAACTGTCAAGAGAATTAATTATCTATCTAAAAATGCACAACAAGCGCTGGTATGACATTGGTGGAGGGTTGTGCTTAATAAATCTGTAGATACTTTCAGAATAAACATGTACCTGATGGTTCAAGGAGCCACTCCACTTTAAGAAAAATGAAATTGGCTAGTTATCCATCTGGCACTAGATCACTTCTCAGTATCCTGTAAAATATTGGGGGCCATCTATCCAAATTCCATTGACAACAGAGAGCTCTTTTAGGTTATCCTTCCTGTATAAATTTTACATCAGACCATTTCCCTCACAGCTTACACAGAACTCTAGAGGAAGATTTAGTGAGACATAATGAGAAACTAAACCCCATGTAAAGTTTATAGATTATCTCTAGATTTGATGAAGACCTTTCTTTTGTTGGTTGTCTGCTTACAGGATTCTGAAAATTAAAAATGAAAACAGTTCTGTTTCATTTCTTAAGTTATTTTTACATTGTCATTACTTGAGAACAGTTTACTTTTCATTTGTATGCTTAACAGAACACGTTGATCCTAGTGTTATACTGAAATAATTCTTTATATTAGATCATAAATATTATAATCTCCAACAAAAGCTTCTTGGAACTTTAAAACTTTAATGCTATTATTATATATTCAAACTGCAACATGAATAATTTTCAATTTTCTTCTTTGTAAATTATTTTTAAGACTGAAAAGATGGTAGACAAAAATTATTGGTTATTCTGATATGCCAGATGATTTAGCAATGTGAGGGAGTTTAAATTGGTTTAAAATAAAAGTAACATAATAGCAAGCAAAACATATAGTGTGAGACCTAGAGGTATTCAGTACAAAATGAGGTATGACACTTTATTTCCAGTGCTCAATTACGCTGTCATTCTTCCAAATGTTTCCCCAAAAAATCATTTTTTAAAATGGACATTGAAATGTTTTTTAGGAGATCACCTCACAGTTTAGTAGCTGTCACACAAACGATATCTGAAGTTTTCATTATGGTGCTAACAATAATGAAATGACTCTTGGAAACAGACTTCCAAAGTCAGCAACTAAAGCCCAGGAGATAGCTTCCAGGTACTCAGCGCAAAGGGTCAGCTGCAGTTAACATGTCCAAGAGGAAATATTATTTTTGGTATTAAAAAAAACAGTGCTTCAGCTCCACAGTACTCATAAAAGTCATACCCACGATAGTAGTAGCTTTGCTTATTTTTAAGCTGTTAGAAGTCAGTGTCACTACTCTGACAAGAGAAGAGGGAGAACAATTTTCTTGAGTTTACTCAGAGCCTCCTTGCCAGGCTAGGAAAGAACACGGCTCATGCTGCTCATGCCAGCGGGACCCCAGCACCTCCAACAACACCGGTTTCCCTCTCCCAGCTGGGGCACAGCGCAAGGGGAAAACTCATGCTTCCCCATCCCCCGGCGCCCAGGGTGCAAAACAGCTCCCGGGGCTGAAGCTGAGTGACCACGGACAGCTCCGATCCTGCAGCTGGGCGGCAGGACAGCTCCCGGTGCTGAAGTTGGGCCGCCGGACAGCTCCCGGTGCTGGAGCCGGGCCTCCGCCGCCTCCCATGCCCGCGCCGGGTTGGCGATAAGGCTCCCCGCTTCCCCCGGCGCCGGAGCTCACGCTTGGAAAGAGCAGTGGGGCGGGGGCGGGTGGCAGACACGTTGTCGGGGGAAGATGGCGGCTGTGGCAAACCCACCCAGCGAGACGGCCGGAGCGTAGGCCCCGGCGATCGCTCTCCACCCCGGGTTGTCGCGCCAGCGCCGGGTAGGGCAGGGCCGCCGTCGCCAGCCCGGAGCCCGCCGTGCCGGCGGGACGGGGCCCGATGCCGCCGTTCCGCCCCCTCCGGCGGCGCCAACCGCCGCTCCGACCCACCCCGCTTTCCTCCTGATGGCACACGCCGGGTGAGAACAGCACCTGTGCGGCCATGTTGGGCGCCAGCGCCGGGGCGTGCGGAGCCGGAGCCGCCGCTCGCCCCGCTGAGCGCGGCTGAAGCAATAGGCGAGCCCGGGCCGCGGCGCCTTGCCGGCCCGGCGGCCTCTCGGCACCGTTCCTATCCGCTGCCGCGGCGGCAGGTGGCCCCCGCCGAGTCCCACACTCACCCGGCGCCCAGACACCCCTCTCCGCCCCCCGGCCGCCCCGCTCCTCTCTCCCGCCCCGGCCAGGGAAGAGACCTCCGCGGCCCAGGAAGACGAGGAAGGGATGCGTCCGCCCCTTACTTGAGCACGGATTGCTCCTTCTCCTCTTCTTTCTTCTGGCGGTCCATGACGGCCAGAATGATCTTCCGCTCTTCCTCCGTGAGGTGACTGAGGTCGGGCATCTCGGGCTGAGAAGCCGGCGGAGGCTGAGGAGGAGCGGGGCCGCCCCGGGGCCCGGCGGGAGCAGACATGTTTGGTGGGAGCTACGAGAAGCGCTGTCCTGGCTCCAGCGGCCGCGGCGGCACCAGCGGGAGCGGCCGCTGCCGGCGCCGGGAGAAGCACATACAAATCAATACCCTGTAATCAACCGGCAGCCCTAATGACGGCCCCGCCGGAGAGGGGCGGGGTGGCCGGCGGCCCCGACCTCGCACCCACCCGCCCGGCCGCCGGGGGCGGCGGGGAGGACGGGGACGGCGGGGTGAGTCGGGGGAGCGGGGAGGGGAGCGCCGGGAGAGGAAGGGCCGGGGGCGGGGTGGGGAGGGACAGGGGAAAGGGCAGGATTAGCCGCGGGAGCGCTGCGATTTGGGCGCGGGCAAGATTATCCCAACCCCGAGCACCCGGCGGCGAGAGCGGGGACGGAGCCGGGGACAGAGGATGCCGGTGGGAGTGAGGCGGGGGCCGTGCGAGAGCGGAGCACCGGCGGCCCGGGGCGCGCAGCGGGGGCGCCCCAGCGGGCGAACGCCGATCCCGGTCGCCGGCCACGGCTCATAACTCCTCGCCGCTGTCCATGGAGGGGGCCGCAGGACGCCTCCCGCCGCCGCCCAGCGCCGCTCCCTGCCGCCACCTCGCCTGGCTGCTGCCCTCTCCGCTGCGGGATGGGGCCCGCCTAACCCATGGCATGGCGGATAGCCGGAGTCACGGGAGGGGGCTCCGCACGGCCCCGTCGCCTCCCCGAGCCGAGAGGCGCGGGGCCCGCCTGCCGCCCCTAGCGGCGCCGCGCGGGGGAGCGGCCGCGCTCCTTATTTATTTATTTATTTATTTATTTATTTATTTATTTATTTATTTATGTATTTATTTATTTATTTATTTATTTATCCTCCGCACAAAAAAAAAAAAAAGACGCGATAAAAATCACGCGAGGAAGAACAAAGGAGGAGCCAACGCGCCCGGGACGCGCTGTGAGGACCGAACTGGGCGGCTGCCGGTAGAGGCTGCGCGGCCCCGGCTGCCGCCGTTACCCCCGCTGCTGTTGCCGCCCCCGCTGCCCGATGGGGCGGGCGGAGAGGGGCGTCCTCTCGGCGGGGCCCGTTCCCGAGAGCAGCCCCAAAGCTATGGTTTAGTAGTGGACATGTGCAGTTGGACTCGATGATCTCAAAGGTCTTTTCCAACCAACCAAGCGATTCTATGAAAGAGCTGGCGTGGTGCGCCGGCCTGCTAAGGGCGAGGAGGAGGCACCGAGAGAGGCGAGGTGGTAACCTCCCCTCCCCTCGGCGCGGGCTGCAGCTTCGGCTGAGAACCAGAGAGCAAAGCGCGGAGCTGGCCCAGCAGAGTTGCTCTTCCACCGTCTCCTACGGAGTGTCCTTCCACCAAGACAAGGTGTGAAATTTACCTCAGCATCTGTATGGACAGATTCCTACAAGCCAGAAGAGCAGGAATGACACCAATGAGAGAAGACTGGAAAAGGAAGTCCTCCTCCTGCCCTGGCAAATATGTAGTGGTGGAATAAATGTCTCAAAGCACATTTGCTACCTAAATATCCCCGACCTGAGCAGTCATTTGGATGGCATGAAATAATTTCTGAAAAACGCCCCAAATGCCATCCAGCGCAAATAAATGGGAAATGACCTGTCCGAGAATGCTGAAGAAACAATTCAACCCAAATTTCTGGGGTTTCAATTTGTTAACAGACAGTAGAGTTCCACCTATTTCACATTATGAGATGTAACTCCTGTTTCACACCAGTATTGGATATCACATAAGTGTATGTAGCAATAATGAAGCCATTTCATAAAGTTTAGTTTGGACAGTTTGAAACTTCTGCCATAGATCACACATTTCCAGAGATGCACTATTTCTAACAGAGTATGACACCAACTTATAACCAGGTACAAAGGCCAGGGGAAAAAAGTCATCTTCTGAAATTATCCTGATCTTCATTAACTGTATTTTGACAGAGAATTAAATTCTAGGATATACCTTGACTAGTCAGAGTTCTGCATGCATTGTTGAGCTGAAGGCATTCCTTTGGGAAAACAAGGAACAAATCATCAGAGGGACAGGATAGGTTGGCTGTGCCAAAGCAAGTCTTATTAGTAATCCATACCTGTTTTCACAGACATATATTCTTAAAATTTTAATTTTGTCCAAAAAAGGTCAGTGCTAAAAAAGGGCCTTATCTGAAAGAAGCCTGTTCTATTTCTTGATGTGAATGTATAATGTATATTAGACCCTTTATTCTTATACATAAGCCACCATATAGAAACTGAGCATATTGCATTTGAGCAGATACCCCTTTAAAATAAACTAAGTGATTTTCATCAAGTCCTCAAAGCATTCTGCTCTTCCAGTCAACATCACCTTCACCTTTCAGACTGGATTCCAACCAGCTGGCTCTTACCCAGTTCCCTGTTTCTTCCAGGCACTAGATAAATCTGGCATCTAAGTCAAAAAGAGGAGGAAATGTAGAACTGTGTGTCATCAGATTACCAAAGATAGTCCAGTCCTTATCAATCTATAAATGTTGAATGGAAGGATTAACTGGATTGATCCTTTTGGTAAACTACATTTTATCCTGGGGAAGTGAGGAAAGAGAAAAGTCACTGAATCGCTCTTAAGAATAATTAAAAAGAACCAGAACACTTGAAAGTAATCTCTTCACCCTGTCAGGTTATACAGTTGTTTCAAAAATATTACACACTATGTCTCATCCATAAACACTGACACTATTCTGACCAGAGTTTTGGTTGCAAGACATCACTACAGTTCTCTGTGCATTACTTCATTCATCTGAATTTCTTTCTGATGGATATTTACCTCTGCCCTTTCTGGATTTGCAATGCCTGCTTCTGAAATAATTTCAACACACCTGTGATTTGTTGTCCACAAATTACTAATATCTGCTATCAGCATGATCGTGGAATTTCAGGAGCTTTCTTTTCTCCTTGGTATTTGCCCTGTTCCTACTAAATCCTGTACCATTAAGCAGGTAACCATAAACAAACAAATCCAGGGGCAGGAATTGTAATCCCCATATATTATCTAGCTATTTGCTTTGAAAAGAGAACACAGATTCAGAGCAGAATACATCCTGTGACTCACTGAAGAAGTTTGACCTTTCTATGCGTCTACTTTCCTTTCTCCTCATCAGTTTTAGCTGTCATGCCCGACGTTTTCCTACAATTAAATAGAAACATTATTTATTTGTTCACATTCCTATCAGCCTGCAAAGAATTGTATCATGCTGCTACTGTTCTTTACATTACCCAGATGACATACTGATGAAAATATATCTAGAACACTGACTTTACCTACACCATCAACCAACAAAACAAATTATTATAATGTGGTATGATCCTTTATGAAACATTTTTAAGGAGCGTTTATTTGTAATTCCCTCAGTAGTGAAATGCCTACAGATTCTGGCCTTTGCTTTCACTTGTCTCCAGGTACCTGCCTTTCTTGTTCATCTCAGCTCTTGTTCTGAGCTCACTACCATATTCTGAAAAAACAGATTCACATCCCTGTTTTACATTCTTCTATAGGAACTGTTCTTCTACTGTACAATCTGCAACTGAAAATTCACTCCAGTCATATATCACAGTTACATGATACTTTCTTTTGGTGGCTTCTCTAAGTCATCTAAATGTGCTGACACCAGCAGGGTTATTAATGTAAGTTTTCTGATACCCTTTCTTTTTTCTTCTGTTCCTTTCCAGTTCTGTTAGACAAGAGGGGTTCCCAAGGAAACAGCGGTATTATATCACCACAAAAGGTCTTTCACTAAGGATCTCATTATACTTACTCCCATTTCCTTCTTCATAGCAACTACAGGAGTAAATGAGCTAGCAGATTCATCATTCAAGCATGCTAAGTGTCATTTGTTCCTGAAAAGGTAACGCTAACATCTGCTTTATAATGTTTTGTATAAGGGAGAAATCCAGTGTAACTAATACTTTCCATTATTTTTGTCCCAAGTTGAAACATTCACTTGGAAAACATCTTTATGTAGCTGAAGCAAAAGATACTTTAAAGTATTCTGTTACGGATCAGTGAATGGAGAAAATGAAAAATGTGTTCTTGGTTGGAAACCTCCAGTACTCAGACTCTTACAGGATCAAGTCAGAGTTATAAACAGCAAGAAATGTGTCCTGTAGGACTCTTCCTGGAGGCATTTTGTAAGGGACTTGTGAAATTCCTGTTGAGGAAGGGCAAAAATTTACACTTCTACAATTTGTGATTCCAAGGTCCTATGCTAAGTGCTATCAAACCATCATTGACTGGTCTACTGATGCAGTCAAGGATTTTTAGCATCTTTTCCCTAGCTAAATTGAGGAAGCTAATTATATCATATAATGTCACTCACATTTTCATTTGATTTCTTTCAGGAGGATTTTGCTTACTCTATAGATTTTTTTTTCTCTTACAAGCAAATTTCTTTTAATTGGATACTTCCCCACAGGTGAGTTGAAGAATGCTAGATATTTGTGGGTAAAAGTTATTTATGTTACTTATTACTCTCATTTCTCATAAAAGAGGGTTATCGATACTTTACACAGTATTGCCTGTACCCGTGTCAACTATACTTGATGAAATAGCCCTTCCCAGTTCCACTGGTGAAAACGATCTGTCAACAGTAGATGGAAAATCATTCGTATTTTAGCTGGTGCCCTCCTCCCTTTTCCTTCCTCTCCACACATGTGATCAGTATCTTCCCAGACTCAGAAAAATGGAGAAGCTTTTAGGTTGTGCTGAAGAGCACAACTTAATCCTACCCACTTTCTAACCTTTTCCCTGCTCAGGAAATACCATTAGCGAAAATCTTTTGAATTAGAGGAGTGGAGGCTTGCCATGGGCATCATGGTGGTTGCTGGGGGTATGGGATAGTTTCAACCTTATTCCTAAATCAGCTTGGGTGTCAAGAGAATGATTTGCCTCCTCTTAGTGGACTGAGGAGCAGGTATTGAGGTTCTATTTTGAAATGTGATGAGGGAGAGACCCTGGCACATAGATGTTCTGTAAGCACAGTTGGCGGAAAAGTGAATAAAAGCTCAGATCAGCTAGATTGTTTTCAGTTTTTAAGGCTGAGAGAGTTGGGAGTTGTTTAGCCTGGAGAAGAGAAGACTCCCAGGCAGACCTTACTGCTGCCTTTCAGTACATGCAGGGGGCTTCTAAAGTGGGAATAGACATTTTAGCAGGGCCTGTTGCAATAGGACAAGCAATAATGTTTTTAAACTAAAGAATGGTAGATTCAGTCTAGATATAAGGAAGAATGTTTTGTATAATGAGGATGATAAAAGACAGGAACTGGTTGCCCAGAGGGGTGCTAAGATGCCCCATCCCTGGATCAGGGATGGTTGGACGGGGATCTGAGCAACCTGATCTGGTTGAAGATGTCCCTGTTCATTGCAGGGGGGTTTGACTAGATGACATTTAAATGTCTCTTGCAACCCAAACTATGATTCTATTATTCTATGAATGGGATACTTGATGAACCTATGGTTTGGGATATTTTGTCCAGAGTAATTATACACAGACATACAATTCATAAGATCGTAAATATTATCAATTCTAAAAGCTTTATCACATCTTATACCTGCAATTCTGCTTACATGCTCAGTTTGAAATAGTCTGACTGAACTAAATATGACATATAACATGCTGAAGTAAAGGTGTAGGTAAAAGTCTTCACAGGATCTTAAACTTACTCATTTTCTGTCTGAATTTGATAGTTCAATTTTGATTGTTGTTGGGTTAGTCAATTGAAACTCAAAGGAGGAATTTTTAAATAAGCTAAAAATTCCTGCATAATGGAAGCTCCTTGGTTATGTATTTGTTTGAATCTTGACCTGTAGCACCAATGTTTGTAAGTAACTGGGCAGTAAGTTGATACCTATACTCTAGCAGGCCCTGGTAGTAATAAGTCAAGGATTTTGTTTTGAATAGTGTAGTAATCGTCCAGCTGATTTTTGGGAATCCTACCAAAACCATACAAGAGTATTTTTCTTGGTCACTCACAGGCCATTCATTGGTATTAAATATCTTCAAAGATATTTAGAAGTCCTCAATTTGGGCACTTTGGTTTCTTTTTAACTGCTCTGAATTGTCAGATACGATAAGGATTTCGATATCCAAAATAATGAGTATATAGACATTATTCAACATGTAAAGCATGAGGTTACATTGGCACAGTAGGTATTCAGAACATTATCTCGCATTCATGCAAGGTATTGATGCAGTATTTCTTTTCCTGCTTGCTGCCTATCAATGCCCCTTCACTGACCCCTCCCATATTTCTAACATTGAGACTACTTCAGAAGAAACACCAGTATTCTTAAGTCACATGTGGGGTTTTTTCATTCAGTCCTAAGATTGTACTTCAGAGTTGGTACAGAGTATCCAGTACCAGATCTCAGAAATATATCAATTCCTACTATAGTGACAGCTTGGAAGTCCCAAATCTCCTGATTTTCTACAAGATAGAAATTATTATTTGCCCCCCCCTCCTTTTTTTTAATGGACTCTGCTATGCGATTCTGTCTCTCGGCTCATTCTTTATTGGACGTAGTAATAATATCCTGAATTATTATTATTAGAGTGACGCCTAGAAATCCTGCTCATGTATGACGAGTCTAGTGCGCTAGGTATTGGTAGAAAAAAATAACAGAAAACAGCCTGTTGCCACAAAAAGCTCAGAGAGCCACAGACAAAATGCAACAGGCAGGTAACTCAGATAAATGCAGAGGGCTGAAATGAGAAGACAGCAATAAGAAAAAGGCAGTAACACTAAATAAGTAGATGACTGTTTTTTTCCAAAGACATTATTGTAAGATGAGGTTTAATTGATCTTTGAAGAAAAATAAGGGGAGAAGGGTTTGGAGGTGATGGGGCATTGTTGGAGAAGGACTGTTTAAGCTTTTCCCAAAATATCACATGAGCAGGAAGTTCTCAAGGCAACATCCAACCAAGCAAAACCTGCTCATTACTGAGATAATTATGTCACTGCATGCAGTCTAAGTTGTGGCCTCTTTGTTGGCGAAAGAAAGAAAACACTTGTTTGACTGCTCATTTTCCTCAAAATCCAAAGGCAACCGGTCTTTAGCTGTTCGGATTTTCAGTTAAGGTTAATTCTCACAGACCCGGAATATGGCAGCTTTGATAATGAAAATATGCCTGAAAGGGATGATAATTAAAGCTTAGCATATGGTATTTTCTACATAGAAATCTATCTATCTAGGTTTCACATCTTCCAAATGACCTGAATATTAATCAGGAAGTTCAATTAATTCAAATAAGAGGTAAAGGCAGAAGTGGTAGCACTGTAAACTGCTTCTAAAAGCATAAGGGTACAATTTTTTAATTTTTTTTTTAATTCAAGCAAACAGTCCTTCTTTACAAGTTTAGCTCTTATACATGAAGAAAGGAGCCAGTATTTTGTGAAAGTTCATTTTATACTCCAGAGACAGAAGGCACTAGAGTCACAAAAGCTAAAGTCTAATTGCAAAAAAAAAAAAAAAAAAATTTCTTTATTTTGTATTGAGATCATTAGTACTTACTTGATACTTTCTAGTACTGAAAAAGCTCCCCATGGTGCTAGTTGATGTTCCTCGGATAAAATCAAAGTGTGCAGCATGAAAAGTTCATGAAGAACAGTATTAATCAACATTAATCAACTTTGGCATTTTACGAGGCTAAGGGAAAAATTGTATTAGGCCAAATGAGAGTCAGCAAACGCATGGTAACACAGTGGTGCCTGCTTTGTGTTCTGCTCTCCAGATCAGGATTCTGCTGTACTTGAAAGTACAAGTATGATTAAAACAAGATTCATTCACTAGCTACATTAACAAAATTACATTCATAATGATTTCCTAGTAAGAAGGAGACCAAAACATTCCGAGAAGGCACTCATGCAGAAAAGCTGGGCTATTTTTACTAGCAATATTAGTCTAAGAAAATATATGACCTTTGAATACAACCATTATATTCCCTAGGTTTACAATATCTTACAAACTGATACGAAAAGTATATGTTAGGATTGTTAACAGATAGCAAAGATACTTAAAATGTTAACGGATGATAACTTTATATTTTTATTTCAGGCTTTTCCTGATGATAGTCATGTAGGAGACTGGACACATTATCTGTTTTCATAGTGGACAGAAAAACACCCATTCTTTACAAAGACTTATCATGCAAAGGTAAAGATGGAAGGGAAGATGGAATGAACTATACGATAATTTTTTACATTCATCTTGCATTTCAAAGAGGGATATAAAAAAGTGTAGCAAATTTCCTTCTTTGAATGTAAAGGGAGTTGTTTCAGTGCTGAAGAAATCTCATAGTGAGACAATAATTTAGACTATTAGCTGTTAAAGCCTGTCTTGTCTCTTCTTGTGTTCTCCCCGAGCTATTTCAAAGGATACCAAGGAAGAAATTATCTATAACAACTGATGGCATTTTATTGGTGATAGTATGGTTTTCATAAGTATTCACCTGTCATTCACCATCATTTTCAAAAGCATTAATGACTGTCAGCAGTTCAAAAACCATAAAGAATAGCCTGTAACATACCCATGTCTAGAACTCAATCATAAAAGATATAGAAAAATTCGTTATATATGGAAATAAAGCATTTCTACTTATGTAAACTTCACTGCACCGCAAGAAGAGTGTAGGATAAGTCCATATTTGACAAATCAGCATCAAAACCAGCTTACGTTTCTGGTCATTTGAAACTGATAATATGCCTTCTCCAAGGAAACTAGAGGGCATGGACTCAAGCTTCGTCAGGGAAAGTTTAGACTTGATGTAAGGAAAAATTTCTTCACTCAAAGGGTGATTGGCCATTGGAATGCGCTGCCCAGGGAGGTGGTGGAGTCGCCGACCCTGGAGGTGTTTAAGGGGAGACTGGATGAGGCACTGAGTGCCATGGTTTAGATGATGGTGTTAGTGTTTGTTTAAGTGTTGGGATATAGGTTGGACTCGATGATCTCAGAGGTCCTTATGATACTGTGAAATAATGATTTACAGCAGTGAACTATGGGGTTTTCCTCCTGGCTTTCCCTAACTACACAGACCGTGTATCCAGTCTCCAGGTTGCAAGCTTTACCACTGATGTCTTTAGTAGAGTAGAGTAGAATATTTCAATTGGAAGGGGCATAAAATGATCACATAGTCCAACTGCCTGACCACTTCAGGGCTGACCAAAAGTTAAAGCATGTTGTTAAGGGCATTGTCCAAATGTTTCTGAAACACTGCAGGCTTGGGGCATTGACCACTTCTCTAGGAAGCCTGTACCAGTGTCTGACCACCCTCTTAGTAAAGAATGCTTCCTAATGTCCAATTCTAAACCTCCTCCGGTGCAGCTTTGAAGCATTCCCATGTGTCCTATCCCTCGATACCAGGGAGAAGTGATCAACACCTCCCTCCCTGCTTCCCCTTCTCAGGGAGCTGTAGAGAGCAATGAGGTCAGCCTCTCTTTCTCCAAGCTAGACAAACCTCCAGCCCTGTCACCAGCTGTATTGTCCTTTACTGATCAACAGATGAGACGTTTGATCTGACTTCAAAGATAACCCACTTCAATACAAAAAGAAGTCATCTAGGCCATTGCCTGCAGCAGAACACCAACAACCTCATTTCAAAACAGTCAGATTTTGCCGATCTGGCTATTGCTGAAAGCACTTCCATTGCTCAACACCTCAACCTTTCTGCTACAGAAGACAAAGTCAAATTCTTTCTATCCTTTAGCTGATGCAGCCTAAAATTTAAAAACAAAAGAGCTGCATCTAATCTCTGGTAGCAGATGACTGCAGGCCAGTTAGCAATGACTCTGCTGACTCACATCCTGAAAGCAATGAGGACATGTTGGACACCTGGCTGCTTGCTCCTCTCACAAGGAACTGTTTCTCAGTTCTAGTCAGGAAGTTGCCTCCTGTGACTTTGTCCACCTGATCTTAGGCTTTCATATATTCATCTGCTATTGCCCTGAAGTCTACAATGTTACTGTCTATGATTTCATATCCAGCAACTATAACTCCAGTGCTTTTATGCCATGCCTTCTTCTGTATCAGTAAATAAGCTGAGAAGTATAAGCAAGGATGTCTCTGCTTTGCTTTACTCTTTCACAGAAAAGTTTAAAAAGGAAAAGCTAAACTTGTTCACTACCTGACTAAACCTTTTCACCAGGAGAAATATATTGTCTCTCTATTTGATGAGACTGACCTATCCTTAACAATGATGTTTTACAGCATTCAGACTTTCATCCTCAGAAGCAGGATGAAGGTAGCACAAAGGAAGTAGCATAAACGGACATTAACTTTTTTCCTATTTGGTTCTACACCATGTATATACTTCTTGTACTTCTTCAATTTTGCTACAACAAATTCTACATTATTTTTGAAAAAAAAAATCAACACAATATGTTTTTTCCCCAAAACAGGGATGCTACGTGAAGTAAAAAAAATACATGATAAGAGAGTAGAGTACAAGAGCTAATCACTAGAGATGCAAGATCTAGGGTGATAGGAAGCAACATTTGCATGACTCAAGAAGGAATAGACATTTCTACAGGGCATAGATTCATGAGTCAGAACCACATACAGAAAATAAGCAACAGACAAATTTTGATTTATAGAGATATAATTCGATTGAGTTTCTGTTAACTGGACCATAAACTATACTTCACTCCTGTGGTTTATAACATCACTGACACTTTTTGTTATAACCCAATATGCATCTTCATTTTCCTCGTATTCTCACACACACACACACAAATGTAGGAGTTTACAAGACCTGAAGAATTAGTTAAATATTGAAAGGACCTAATTTATCAGATTTCTAATCACATGCCATTTAGAAGCATTTTACTTCAAGACATTGTGTGAAGAAAAAAGCATTTAAAAAAAATCATAAAATAGTTCACCAGACAATGTGTAACAGTTATAGTATTTTCTATGTAAGAGAAATTAGCTGATGGCTGAGAATAGGATTTTCAAAATCCTTTAAGCACCAGATACAAACACACAGAGAAAAAGCTAAATTAACCTGCTGAATTCTGAGTATACTAGAATACAAATTGCCAGAATTACACAGAATACACACATGAATGCGCACACAACCCACACACACACAAGGCAAACCCCGATTTTTCCCCATTTCTGAAACTAGTACCTTGCTGTGTTGGGTTGCTTAGGAGACCCTGATCCAAAGAGTTGTGTCAGCAGAATTATGTAAGCTCCCAACAGGTCTGCGAAGGCTGGGCACATCCAAGATAGAGGCCAGACAGAAATTTCTCTCTTGATTCGTTAAGAGTGGGAGCAGGATGCAAGGCTGACCACCTCCCTCTTTAAAAATATTACTGGCTAAGTCTTCAGTTTGTCTCCATGACAATTTCTGTCACAGTTCCTTGGATTTGTGGATAGTCCCAAATAAATTTGTGCAACAAGCATCAGTCCAATTCTGCCTCAGCAAAAAGTCTGATCCTTGAAGTAGCTGCTGCTCCAGAGTCACTCCACGTTATGTCTAAGATTCTGGCATGTACATACAAAGCTGCAAGCTGAGAAAATCAGCTCAAGTTATGAGGGAAATGGAAAATTACAGTATTGATATTCTCAGCATGAGTGAGTACAGATGGTCAGGAACAGATTGTATCAAATTGAAGAACAATAATAAAATCATGAACTACTCAGGTTCCCCAGCTGGAGGGAAAGAGAAAGTTGTACTGATTGTGAGTGACACCATGTAAAGAGCCCTGTGAGACAGACACGGAACTAATTAATGGCAAAGGAGCAGGTACAAGGTGCAAGGTAGTAGTTGAGAATGAAAACCCTCCAAGTGCTAACACGATACAAAACCACTTTCTAAAATCCTACAGAACCTCATTAGCAGCCGCATGCCCTTGTTGACAGGGCTGGGTATGAATGGGAGAGTAGGGACAACGAATTATGGACTGAACATGACTTGGGTTCCTGGAATTTGTTCACACAGGAGCACCAATGAAGACCTCATCCAACTTTGATAACTAAAACATCCATTGATGGCAAGAACACGCTCTTCTGCCCACAAAAAACACATCAGACTGGTTTAACAAAAACCACAGACATATCAGGTTTTAATTGCAGAAATTTTTGGGTTTTCCTCTGAATGTCTGGGCATATAAATTGCATGTGCTGACAGTGAGGACAACATATGCGTTGCTGTTATAAAAATAAGTTTAAAGCAAATTCTTTCAGAAGAAGAAAATAAAAATCACCACTCGCAATCATGGAATTTAAGTATCAGTTCTTAAAAAAAGTTTTCCACAGACAGGCATAATTTTCAGCTTTGACATAAACAAATGTTGAGGATCTTTAGTAAAATGTTGAACTGAGAATTTTCTGGTATGTTTCAATGGCTAGAAAAAGGAGTGGTGGGTCACTGCAATATTAATGAGAGTCATCACAAGAGAGGGATAGGCAAAGGAGAACCTCTCAAACGCTCACAGCAAAATGCCATTGAAAATGGGAAAAGGGAATAAATGATCATGAAGAAAAGACATTTACATCATCAAGCAGCAAAAAGGGAGCTCCTGTGGATTATCTTCCAACAACAAAAAGCTTGCAGGTGATTTTAGTCATAGCTAGAATGAATGAATAAAAAACAGATAAGGAAATATTACCATCCAAAAAAACCCCTAACAAATTAAAGAGGAGACTTTCACTGCATACTAAAACTGCCCTATCACCCGAACAAAACCTATCAATTTGGATAATTCCAAAAAGACAATAACTGTGAGAAAATCATCTTGCATTAAGCTGAAAGTAGCTTAAAAAATGAAGACCTGGAAGGCACAGTGTAGGGTAAAACAGATCATATCTGCCTAAAGAAGGCAGCAAAAAGAAACACAAAATGATGCTCTAAGTCTTGAACTGAGCACAAGAGACTAAGTCCGTTGTAGAAGAAAAATGAAAAAAAAAAAACCTTCAAATAAACTACCTGAAAGACACTTCCAGCAACTGTAAAACACATATAGAACCACAATCCTCTCCAGAAAATTCTTGTACATACTTATGCTGAGTTGGATTTGCCACATTGCTGCATCTCTAGGTACTTTAAGAACAACAGATTACATTCGGCAGAATGATCTCATGCTTACCACATTTTCAGGCTGTGCACTGTCACTCAAAACCCAATACACACCAGACACATGTGGCACCTACCTAGCATACCTAGATGATGCTGATTTTCAGAAAGCTTTCAAGTGGATCTCTGAAATTTGTCAGTGACTGTACAATACCCAGTGGCTTTCACTAAGACACAAGATGGGCTAAGTTCTCCAACCTGTTAGTTTGGAGTCAATACTGAATTTACCACATTTTGGAGGTAACAGATCTTCATGACAGTGAAATTCTGTGGTCAGGTCACACACATGTAGGTCTGGACATGGTTGGTAGTATCTACCTCCTGGAGACACTGATAAAAAACACGCCACTAAAAAACTGTCAGAACTGAAGTCAGAAAGTCAAGAAGCAAAGCTGGTAAAAAACAGTGTGACCTCAGACGATTGTATTGCTCTGTAAGAGAGAAGTGGTCTTAAGAAGTGTTATTAGCTCACTTACTGAAACAGCAATTTTTGCATGATTGCATCTGTGAGTAAATGGCTCAAGTGGAAAGCCTTGCTTTTCCATGGCTGGCCTCCAGCAGGGAAATCTAACGCCCTCCAAGACAAGCTAGTTGTCTATTGTAGCTATGCATTAAACATATACCTGCAGGTCAGGAAGGAATGCATGGAATACTGCTTTCAGCATTGGTATTCCCCTTATTACTAGAAGAGATGCTGTTGCACACAATGAAGCAGGCCCTGTTCTTGGACTGAGCACGCCTTTACATCATGGCCCAAGACACGTACATGAATTTTGACATCCCCAAAGTCAAGCAAATCAGAGGGACATTTTCAGCAGAGTATTCACTAAAACAGCAGTTTTGCCAGAAAATTTGGAAAAGTGTGAAGACATTGGCTTCTGATAGTACAGCTCAAAGGCAGGTGAACTCTTACGCTTCTGATGATATGAAGAGTAGGCTGAATTAAGACAGACACATAAAATGAGAACCTGACTCATCTGCAGTTTCTTCCTTCAGATATCGCTTGCTGAAAGACTTAACTGGTTAGTTTAGCATCACACTGCATATTATTTCAGCTCTTCTAACCTTGCAAATAGTTTTTTGCTACTAAACATTTTAACAAAACTTAATAGGTTCTTTTTGAGCATTTAGTCTGATGTGTTCTGTCACATTTTTCTGTCTGCCACCATAAGCACATCCCTTAGCATGACTCAATTGAATTTTGACTCTTTCCAAAATTCACTGTGACATTTCTTCAGTGTACAAAGCTGTTTAGGCCAGATCACATAAAAGACTTTCCACAGAAAAAGGCACCAAAAAAAATAAAGGTATTTGTCTTTTGAAGCAAATTACTATGCATTGCCCACAATTTAAAGAATTCTCACTGAGCCAGATTCCTGGTTTTATTCTTTTTATTCCCAGGGAAAAGAACACCCTATTCTGATCAAACCTTAGTTTCAAATCACATTTAGACACCCAATTACTGTATTAAGTTTATTCCAAAGTTTAACATCAATATCATAATCCAGTTACCTACTCCATGCTACTTTAACTTGTGATACTGAACGTTTTCTGTTCAAGATACTGTACCGCAGCCACTGGACAGCCATAACTGACAGGATTATGTAAAAACAGAGGATTATCATGAATGTCCTAACGTTTTCTGATGTTAAATACTCACTTGAGAATGATGCAACTGCAAATATTGCCAGTGGTTTTGTTTGCCAAGGTTATATTTTGCCTTAAGTGATGCAAAAGAACACAGGCTCCACTCCTGAAATAGCTGGTCTATAAATACGACACCTTTAGATATCCAGCTGAGCCAATGAATCTTTTGCTTTCAGATTTGAATGCTGGATTATCCAATTTGTGGGAAAAAAAAAAAGAACAAAATATAGGCATTTTAGATATTTTGCCTTTACTTTCTTTAGGCATAAGAGAGATTGATTTTTCCCTATCGTCTTTACTCAAACTGAGTGAGAAAACTGCTGACACGCTCCTTCCTTTTACATCTATGCCCTGCAGCTTCCCTGACTCCTGCCATGCCAAACCCCACCCCTTTGACCAGCTTGCAAATCCTTGTTATATTCTGGTAATAATCCTTCCCTTTGGCTCCACACTCTTCTCATGCGCAAGGCATTTTTGATTGTCAGGTTTCCTTCCCCCTAATACACCTCAGACACCATGCACACCATAGCGCAGGTTCATAGGTATCTGCTAACGAGAGTGACCATAGGTCTTCCAGAGCTTAATGACCCTGATTTTAAAGGGATTCAGGGTGATGTCCCACCAGATAATATTACACAGTAGAAATAACCTCAAGAAAAATGTATTTCTGTCTTCTGGTTAGCAAAAGCTAAGTGAAACAGCAAACCCAATGATGACCATAGACAAAGCAAGAATTTGAGGTGCTGTTTAGGGAAGCAGAGATGTGAAGAAAACAAAGAGAAGAGAAAGAAAACTGTACTGCTCGAAAATCTGTAATCCTCTGATTAAAACAATTTTACAAATACAAAGAGGTGATTTCATCCTCAGGTACTACTCAATCTCCACCCTAGATTTCTAAGTGCAGAGAAGCAGTAAACAGCTGCTGTTGCAGGACAGAGCGAAGGGGAAATGAGTAATGACTAAATGCTGTTGCCTGGCTATGCAAGGATATTTGTCCCAGATAGTAAAAGCAGGAGTGCTCAGACTGAGACTCTGCAGCTGCTGATAAGGTTTGGCGTTGTCATGAACTAGCAGACTTGTCTGATGCAGCTGTTTGATGCAATGGCTTCTCTTAACAGATGTAACAAATCCTCTATCCCTTGCTACCTCCTGCCATTCATCTTACCTTATGCCATGACAGCTTTTATGTGCTGTTTTGTAAAATAATGATATTTTTCAGGTTGCTCACAAAAAAAATTGTCTTATTCTACAACATACTTTACAAAAAAGTCTTATCTTCAAATAATTACACTCTGCTTGAACACAGGTTAGAGGTTTGGATGTCAGTCTTGTAATAAATATGAGTTCAGTATGCCTACTAAATCTATATTAAATCTGTGGGTTTCCATCATATTGTGGGTTTTAGTCACATTTTTACAATGACGGTCAAGATACCATCTCCATCCATTTATCTTCTTAATAATCAGCAATGCTCCTTTGTCTGCTGAAAGATCATTGGGTTTGCCCACACAAGCCCTAAAAGTAGAAAACATGATGCAACGTGCTATAAACTCCTGATCATATCCATCTACCCACTGAGAACACGTTGTTTGCATCTGCTTAAACTGCTTCAGACTTGGACAAAAATAAAATCATTAAGTATACTAACATTTATTAATATAAGAAAAACTTTAAAACCCAAGATCTTCCATTTTATATTCTAAGGTCCACAGAGATCTTGTGTCAAACTTTCAAGGCCTTGAAAAACAGCAGCTCTCCTTAGAGTATAACAGTAATTCCTCATCACCTTTGAAAATAAGTCTTATAAAGAACATGATCAACTCAGAGGAAGTGTTTTTCATTTAATATCATGAGGAATGACACTTTCAGCAGTTTTTAGTTGGTGGCATTTGAACTATGATCTCTGATTTTGACCTAGAATTCTTCACATACTTTCTAAAGTCCCCAAAGTCCTAGGTGAGCACATTATAGCCTTTTGTTTCTAATTAAAGTCCCTCTTCTTCAAATGCCTTTCCATCTTTCTCTAATATTAACACTGAGCTCTTCAAGTTTCCGACAAGCTGTTGTCCACAGATACTTCTTTGTCCACAGTTACAGAACCTCATTTATCTCCCTTCAAACGTTTTCAGACTTTTGTGATGCCAAATAGCAGATAAAAACATCCAGAAGGCATTAACTTGTCACTGGTTTTGTTCAGCTGAAACCTCTGTGTCTGATGCTGTCCAAATCTAGGCAGATATTCACAAGTTAACTACCCGCCTTTGGTATCATAATCTTAATTATAAATTAAAACAGTTTTAAATGAGAGAAATGTCTCCTAAAAGTAACTATTTGTGTCCACCAAGTATAGAAAGAGCTCAGGCACACAAAGCTGTTCACTGTGCCTGTACTGTAGACATCTAAGGTTAAGCAAGATGAATTCTTCTACACCTGCCACATTCTTGGCCAAATAACCAGGACCAGAAGGCACTGCAGAGATATTTTCATGTAACAGTGTGTTAGGTTATCTAACTAAAGGCTAAGCAAGTTAAACACAAAGTCACGGCAAGGATCAGAAGAACAGTTTGCAAAAAATGAGCTCACCGACTCCCTGGTCCCAAAACCATCAAAGGTTAATAACAATATAGAACATTGTTCCTAGTGCAAAACCCACTAAAACAAGTGCAGGAAACTCCCTAGAAATCTATGCAAACTGAAGAATTACCTAAAGGGGTGTAAGACTTTTTACAGGATATAAGGGGGTGAGAATTTAAGAGAACAGAGAATTTGAGGACTATGTAAAATTTATCATGGGATTTTTTTTTTTTTAGGGGATTACAGCAACGTGCAAAACTTACTACAGGATGTTTAATGGAAGCACCAAAGGTGGGTAAAGAGAGGACTAAGGCAGACTGGAGAGAAATAAGCATGGGAAAACCAAGGATGAAGTGAATAAAGGGAGCCAGTTGCACTGAGACAACTTACCGATTACACTTCAGTACATGAGTCTTGCACTTCATCTCTGCAGTCCATCTGGTGTTCTTATTACACCCTATTTCTAATGGGTCTTGTGCACATCTATGTGCCAGTGCTAGCGAACTTCAAGTGGGACTAGCCCAATGAGTGAAATAATAGGAATAAGTGTGAGCCACTGGAGCAGGATCTCATGCCCAAGAGACCTGGGGGTTTAAGGACCAGCAGCTGGAGAAGATGGGGGCTGGGTAAGTCACTGCACGACCTTATGTCTCACAGCAGCTACCAGGGTCACAACTGCAAATGCATGCACACCCCAAGTGCACTTCAGACCTGGCCAGCTAGAGACAAGGAAGAGGGTGGAACTGTAACACACAAGTGCAGACATTGTTTACACAAGTGCCAGTAAAGGCACTGCTCTCTCACAGTGTTGATTTGTGGCTGGCCATGTGTGTGTTTGTATCTTGTGCAGGTGCACACTGTGTGCAGGTGTGCACACCAGCATTGGTTTATAGGCTTGCAGATACAGAATTGTAGCCATCCTGAATCCTCTGGACGGGGAAAAATCCTCCAGGTCCCAAAGGCCATGCAATTCTGCTACCACAAACAAAATGAATACCCACATGGACACTGGCAAAAATAGCCTTCCCTGAATATTTTTTGTTAAGCTGGTCTAAAACTTTTATCAGTTTCCATATACATTCCAGATACCCAAGTGAGAATTTAGATTGCTTTAGATATCTACAATACACAGAACAAAATAAATGGTTTTATTCAATTATCCATATCATTATGTAGCTTGACTATGATAGAAGAGGAACAAAATGTTGATGATTCCATAGACGCCTTAAAATGAAACAGCTAAATTCACTAAATCTATGAATACTGATTTAAATATCTTGATATCAAAGTTATTTCTTTCTGAATAGTCTAAGTATTTTCCTAAAATAAGAATACATACAGAAATTATTTTTTTCAATTACCAAGTACGTAGGCACTGCATTTCGTTTAAAAAAATGGCCCATCACATCCCTTTTACTTTTTTAACCACACCAAAATTCTGAAGGCCATCATTAGCAGTTTCCTTACATTTACTGTATCTTATGTGATGTTAAGGATTTTATTCTACATACACTCAAGAACACATGCAGATGCATGTATCTATATTCGTTTTTGTAGATAATTACTTAGACAAATCTAGGCAATGCTATTTAAGGTTATTATGATGAGGCCTGACTATCTCTCTCAAATCGCTCCAACTCTTCCAATACAGTAAACTACTTTCATGATGGCCTGTGACTTTTTCCTGGAATGCTGAGAGTGTACCCCTCTTGATGACAAGATCTCTGCACAACACCGAACCTACTGAATTGGAAAAGGAATTAAAAAATAAATTAAAAATTAAAATTAAAATTCCTTTTTTTCAGCATGCTCTAGCAACAGTTTTAGCCAACCCTGATCCTTTCAGTTGCTCCACTTGAGGACCCGTCTGAAAGCAATAGGTCTTTGAACATAAGGAGATCCTTTGGACATGGCTCATGCCAACACCTTGTGACCAAACCAACTTCAGAATTGAAAGCTCTCTAGTTACATTGGAGTTCTGAACCAAAGCCAATAAATTTCAAGTGGCAGGGCTTGTTCACACCAGAGGTTATTGTGACTCAACAAATCAACAACCATCATCAACTCAAGCTAAACTGACAATGCTGAAAATTTTTAATCACATTCCAGAAGATTAGTCTGGTTTTCCAAATTGTGCAAGACTTCACTACAGCTGTGTCACAGGCCATGCTTTGGACCACACATTCTCCCTCAATTTTCTCAGTGTTTCAGGAAGGAAATAAACTGCATTTGGCACAGAGCGCACTGTATTAGTATAACAGGCACACAGCCAGCACCAGTCTATTCCCTGTTCCACTGCTTCTCATCACTCTACTTATAGCCTTCAGATCTGCTTCTTTTCCTGCATCACACCACAAGGCAAGTGAACCAGACAGTCAAAGACACATTATCATCTCTTAACACCGAACAGCCATAATGCTGCCATGATGATCCAGAAATCTTGCCCAAACAGTACTGGAAGAGACAAGTGAAAGAGTTAGAACTAGACCTGCATATGGATGTTAGTGTGAGTAGATGCCGTCATATAGCATTCTGGTTAATGTAAAAGCTCAATTTCAGAATTAAAAAAAAAAAGTTAAGCTATAAAGTTTATTCTAATTGAGTTCATAAATGTTTTTGTGTATAAATTCAGTGGGGATTGCAGTTACAAACTGCATAGTAGAACAAAGGCTTAAAAAATCCTTTTATAGGGAAGATGTTCAGCAACACTTACAGCTATTGAATGTATCGTATTTCTGCAAGAGAAGCCTTCAGCCTAGATGGTTTAATATCCAGCATAGCTTTCTGATCACCTTAGCATCTCCAGTAAAAATCTAAGTGTATCCCACTGGAAGAGAAGCATAGCATTTCCTAGACAAAGTGCAAAAGAACTTCAGGCTACAGGTGTCTTGTGAAATGTGAAACTTTTTTTTTTTATATATATAAACTTAAAATGGAAGTCTTATAATAAATTTCACCTAAAGTAGTTCTGGGTCTCATATAATTTGTGTCATCTTTCATCCAGATTTTAGAAGTTTTAAATGAAATACAGAGAACAGACATTTAATCAACAGTGTCATTATTAATATGAGAAACTTCAACAGTCTAAAGTTTTGTCAAGTCATGCAACAATAGTTAAGAAGACAGAACAAAGCTACAAATACGTTTACAGCTGTCTGACACTCCTGTTGAATTACTTTTGGATAAAAAAATAGCATATCATACTGTAACAAGTATAGTGCAGTATATTTGTCAGTTGTTATAATCAAGATCTCATCCATTGCATTCATGTCACTTGTGTACTTCATTATTTTTTAAAAATAAACAGTGTAAGGACAACTGATTTTATAACTCCATGTGGAGTAAAGTTTTTTTCACCTTTGAAAAATCTGAATCAAGTTCACCTTTATTTTATAGTAACAGTACCAACAACTAGATTGGAACTATCGATATTCTCCACCAATTACCAAGTTGCTTACATCAAGAGTCAAACTCCACTGCAATACAGAGTGTCAGACCAGTAAAGACAGACATGCAAATGGCAATTAAAGATTACAGGGCTAAATCTTATGACTACCCAAGCAGACGATGACTTGAGAAATGAGAACATGATAATACTTAAAAGACAAGGCACATTTCTGGAGCCACATACTGCCTTACCAAGGTTCATCAAATTTTGTACTGTGGATTCATTTAACAGTAACATTTTCTTTCATTGTGAAAATTTTGTACATGTGAAAATGGTTATTTCACTACTGCCACAATATGTTTCTTCCTCTCTGACACAAATGGCATAGATCCTGGTTTGCTGTGCTTACGACGATTCAGTTCCCTAGAAACAAAAAAAGAGGAAAATGAAGTTCAGTAGTCAGCACAAAGATTTTAACAAAAACTAGCTTCCTCCCTAAGCTACTGATGGAGATATCCTAATTTTTTTTTAATTTAAGAATTGCTCTTCTTTTATTAATCAAAAGCCATGTATACCCTCCTTTGAGAAGGACTGTCTCTCTGAAAAATAACTGTAAAATTGAATAATTCAGAAGAGTTTCAAATTCAAGCTTTTCTTGGGAGCTCAGCTTACTTGGTTTTCAGGTCAACAGGATCTGTTGCTCAAGTTTGTGGAGTTTTTCAGCTGAGAAAGATGACTAAAACCAATTCTTGGTTTTGCTGTAGCCATTAAATAAACAGTAAAGTATATCACCTTCTGCTCCTAGAAATTCCAATATGGCAACCACCCAGGAGACCAAAAACACTCATCTTGGAGTCTGGCATTAAAAAACCCCCAAACCCCAACAAAACCAAAAAACCCCTCCAAACACCCAAAATCGGCCATTTTGTTTCTATTGCAATGTTGCATAATATCAATGCTTAATAGAGCATTGTGGCTCCTTCCATCATGGTATTCACTCCCATGTCTTTGGTGTACTTTTGGGAAGCAATCAGTCCTCACTTATACTGGCTGCATTTTCCTTATAAACTAAGGTTAATCAATCCAGTAGTCCATGATCACTTATACGTTAAAAGTAGCTCAGAGTTCTCCTCCCACACACTGTAGCTCTATCATTCCTATACATTGCTGCTACAGCACTGCAGCAATGCATTTTATTAACATTCAAGAGAAAACAGAGATGGAGGAAAAAGATATACTTTCGCCGACGAGCTTCTCTCATGATACGTTGCTCCTTGATTTGGCAAAATATACTCTTAGGCAAGTGACGGTGTTGAGCTATGCGTCTGATCTGTGGGTGATACTGGAACTTCTCCTTCAGCTTCTGATTGTAATTCATAGCTGCCTTCTCTCGTGGTGCAAGCTATGGAGAAAATACCGTAGACAAGCATGTTATAAAATAACAGGAGTTTAACTGTCTCAATTTTCTCTACAAAACAAAATTTTAGTTTCTAATTCAAATGGTTCCTTCTGACAACAGCTGTACCCAAAGAAACTTCAGAATTAGGGTAGATAAGTACTAAAACCCTACTATTTCAATAATACCCCCAATGCTAAAGCACAAAACATTATCACACTTTAAGCTCAGTGAAGTTAATGAATTTACTCCCTTAAAATCAGATTTTAATGTGCTGTATATAAATGAGACTAGAAACAGCTGACAGTAAAACCCCTTTGATCAGAGTCTGCCTACTTTCCTAACCTATGATGATGATGATCAACTTCTGTTGTGAAACAAAGATTTGCAGGCATTTTAATCACTAGTAAATGTAAGTACAAATGCTATAAATGAGTTGTCTGCATGAACAGCTTTACAGACAGCTCTTTAGGTGGCCTAAATCTTACCCAGTGCCTTGATCCATTAGGAAGTACAGTGTACATCAGATTTCAAATATTAGCTTGACTACGGCACACAGGAAGTTACAACTTCCATCACACAGCTAAAAGTACCTTAGGATCATAAATGCATGAAATACAGGTGAGCTAGTATTGCCACTAAAGGCTTTAATGTTATTCATGTTTAAAATTGCATGTGAGCCACCACTACCAACCCTGAAAGTGAGAAAGGTGTTTTCCTGGCAGCTAACCTACAGAGGACAACTTTTGGGTTTGGTTTGTTTGTTTGTTTGTTTGTTTTCAACTAGGCAGGTCTCCTTTGGTCCCAATGCTTATTTATCAGAAGATGACCTGTGTACTCTGTGTTTTTGTTTAAAGCGTGCAATGCCTCACAAGGAATTCTATGTATTTTGAATTTGCTGAGATCTCTGGGAATTCCACCTGCATTTCAGCCTAGGGAGCTTTCACATAATCAGAAAGTCTGTTTAGTATTAAATATTAACAGATGATAATGCTATCCTCTTCTTCCTACCCTCTCTCCCAAAATACACTCTACAACTCCAAAATGTCAAACATCTAAAACACTTTCATGTTCTCCAACAAGCAGTGGTACAAGTCTTTTGCCCTCCCACACGCACTTCATCCACCACTACCTGCACCTAAAGTATTAAAAGCAAAACAATAGCTCAGACAAATTCCATTCATTCAGCTTTGCAAACGGCTGTTTCACTAATTTCTTACTTTCTCAAAGAAAACACAGAACTAGAGTTTCAGACACTAACAGAAAAAAAACCCAATCAAAACACATCAACAATTTTACACACAAACACTTGGAACTTCTACCTACATTATAACAAAAAATTTTTTTTTCCCCTTTGAAATCAGCAATTGGCTACTTTTTTTCCACTCTGGAGGTCACTGTTAAAACAATTTCATAAATCCTGAACAAAATAAATATACTCAGATAATTTTGGTCCAAAATACCATTTTGGTCTGAAAGCAAATATTTATAAAACATATGGCAAAGGAGTTTCTCCTTTGGGACAATAAAGAAACCAGCTACCAGATGCAAAGTTTCTCACCACTCAAAAAATAGTTATTCAGGCATCAGAGACACGCAATACTCTTAATCTCTGTTCCTCCACAATCTTTTGTTTATAAAAATAAATTCTTTCTGTTTTACTTAGATTTATCATGACCTCTCAAATTGCAAGTTAGAAAGTTTTGCAATCTTAACCCACTAAAATTAACTCCCCCTCCATCATTTACTGAAATTCCTTCTAGGAAGCCAGCCTGAATAGCTGGTTCATTCTCAATAAATCCCAGGTGTTCCCACTCTGCAGAAAACTGCCAACATAATCCAAATTAAAGAGCTTTTATTTTAATTAAATGCAATTATTTTTTGTTAATTTAAGAAGAGCAAATTGCTGCCGATTTCATATAACTTTGATGTTTTTACAGAAAAGAGGTGAATCTGTAAATTAAAGATATAACCAGGATACCTTACTTAAAAATGGAATCAGATAACCACTGCTTAATATGTATGAATTTTTTATGTGTAATGTGGTATACAGAAGGACAAGAGCTGGTGACATTCCGTTTAACTACCAAAGCCAGCACCCCGTATGCCAGGTTGTGCTAAATGCACCCTCATCTACTTGATAAAAAGAAAATTTTGCAGTAATGACAAGTTTCTGTCTATTTATGAGAGAGCAGACAGCTAAGAAAGCAGACTCCAATAATGTACTGAATTACAGTCTCTCTCTTCAAAGTCACTTCACAAAGGTCTGTGTAAACAGCTGAAGAGAACAGCATTACTTGCCATTCCACTTGAGCTGGAGAAGATGCCATAAATGCATCACGATTTAGCAGGATTAGAGATTTTGTTTATAGGGACTAGTACACTCTACAATGTAATACTTCAGGATTTACATGAAATAATGAGTGGAAGGCATGTTCAAAGGTGACATATGACCCTTTTTTCACACATTCTGAAAGTGCATGTGTGACTTCCTTCTTATACGAGGAAAAGAAATCACGTGCCAGAACATTACTGCAGCAATACTTCACAGCAAACACCTAGAGTGGAAAAGGGGGGAAACCAACTCTAAAATGCAACAAAGCTGTCAGCAATAGGAAAACGTGTCCCCCAGTAAACTCCCTATGCCTCTTTCCTCCCTCCAGATAATAGAAGCTGTTTTTCCCCATCTAAGCAGAAGAAAGGTAAGCATTTTTGCAGAGCCCTGACTGAAAAGCTAAAATCACCTATAAAGAAAAAAAAACAAACACACACTTCCTTTTAAAGAGGGCTGTATTTGTAGTGCACAGTATTTAAAGCTCAACACTATTAGACTCCTGTAATTCAGTATGTGAATATGAAATGGCTGTTTATCTACCCTGTCCAGGTTGCCCTTCAAGGTTAGGGCAGATGAGCACAGATGCAGCATTTTTAGAATGCAAGCATATCCCAACAATTGTCTACACCATAACTTGTCTGTCTTTAGGTTTTTTTCCATTGCTATGCTAAAAACACCTATATAAATTTATTGCCATGAAGTTTATTACTGTTTCCTTGGACTAAAACTAACAGCTTCTTTAATCTAAATGGATGACAAAAAGGAACGGTAAGGTAGATGTTAAGAACAAAGAATCATAGCTAAAGAGATGAAGCCACATGTGGACTGAGTCAAAAGCCTGAAGTTCACTACAAGAAGAACGCCATGTCACAATAGCTGGTACTGCTTGTTATCAGCTTTACTGCACAAAATGGAACTGTATACTGGAAGCAGACTGAAAGGATATACAATTACTTGGACAGTTTTGATGTGCTCCTACTAACACACATTGCTAGATCAAACCCAAGACTTGTAATTGCACTTTCTCCCATCTTTTTCAGTCCCTACTCAAAAGCTGTTATTTCTGAATCTTGTAAGGAAGCAGCAAACCTCTGCTCCACTTCCGTTACACTTACTCCTCACACAAGTTTTACACTTACTGAAAAACACATCATTGCCAAGCAGAAAAGCTTTCTTCTTAAGTTGTCCAGTGCTCTATTCTAATTCCTTTGGAAACGTAAGAGTCAAATTTTGCAGCTGTTACTCACAGAAATAATGTTATTAAGCATTTACGCTGCAAGAACTGCAGGTGTAGATTTTTAATAATGTGTCAACACACTGAAGAACACCACAGGTTTTCAAACTTTCTGATGGCACATCACTTTCACAACAATTCAAAAAAACCCTTTCTTTAGATTAACTTAATTTTATTAACTGAAACCTATTCTATTACTGCTGCTTTTCCAGCCTTTTCACTCAGATGAGGATCTATTTTCTCATTTATCTCTCCAGAAATCTCAAGCATCTCCAAGAGCATAGCCATAAAAGCCTCACATACATATCAATTTTTGCAGTATTTGAACAGTCTGGAGTATCTTGAAAGTCTTGGTAAATTGAGTCTTTTGGTTCTGGACATGGAGAGTTAGATATTTTCTACTTTAAAATTAAAACCTGCTAAGTCCCAGTTAATAATAGTTATTTATTATTTAATCAGCTTTTATTAAAAAAACTAAATACTGCAAATTATTTTAAAGTAACCTCTGCAGTAGCTCGCCAACAGACACATTCAGGTTCTGTTATCCTTACGCAAAACCCACGAAGACTTAATTGTCAGCAGAGTGGAGACGCAGCACACCTCTGGCTCCTCTAGAGACTTTTATTCTTACTTTAATGTTTCACTGATATTAAATAATGAGTGTGATGCCAAATACATTAAAAACCAAAAGAAACATGCATGTCAGAACTGATGACTGCTAGGGTAGCCACAGCTCAGAAAGCACAACTTTCCAACTGGATAAATGTTCATCAGTCACAACCTAAGTACAATAGTCACTATAAACCCCTTGGAAGCCAGTAATGCTAAAACCAAGTACAACTAAGTACTCAAAGAAAAAAGATGTTTCATTACTATTTTTAGTTTCTCATTCAGGACCCTGGTTTTCATCCACTCCCACCCCAAAAATATCCGTCTTAACACACAACGTATTACGTAATGTTAGCATTATATCAGAAATATAGCAACCTTCGGATGAGTCATTCAATCAAATCTTCTCAGAGAAGAAAAACAGCAGACCAAGCAACTAAGCATTTAAGACATTCTGACACTTCCAACAGAATTACTGAATGTTCAGCTTTGAATATCCAAAATGTTCAAAAAATAGCCACAGACTATGGAAGAACTGGACATTTATAAAACAAGCAAGCATATGTCTATGAAGATAAGAACACCAATCCTCTAAAAAAAGAAACAGGTACTAAAGAAAAACAGTGGAACCTGATAAATAGCCACTAACAATTGCAATGAAGAATCACAGGAACTACTAGGACAGACTGGCACAGTTGCCTGAATCCAAACAAGAGTTCCAAGATATATCCAAGAACATGGTAAGTCATAAACACTCCACTCGAGTTCTATTACCAACAATTACTCTCCAAATATCTGAAAAATAAAATTTCATACTGCTTCTAAGAAATTAATAATCACTATAGCAGCTTCAGACTGTTACTGATATCCAAATTCTGCATCTTGCTAAATTCAAAGCTTTGATAGAATCATGCTTGAATGCATTTCCTTGTAAGATATGTGGATGTGAAATACTATCTCTTATAATTCTTTACAAGTTCATTACCATCATCCATGTGACACGAGAGCAGTTTTTCTATGTAATTCACTATGTCCCTTGTAAGTTCTTCCTCTATGTCTAAATTATTTTGCTTTATTATAAGGTCTTTTGATGTTGTAAGGTGTTTTTCTTAAGATAGGATGACAAGTTCTGTATTCTAAATGATGGGATGACTTTCATTTCTGGTACTAAAAAAAAAAAAAGCAAACCACAACAACCAAACAAAAATCCAACAGAAAACCACACCTGACCCATGCGTTGACTTAGTTCTCTGGGGAGCCAATAGCCAAAGAGCTTCAACAGAAATGCTTACAAACCCTTACACACACTTGCCACATAAGGTGTATTTCTGTGATCCCACAACAACAGCAGAACAGAGTTGCATGCAGAGCCTCCAAGAGGTATATCAAGCAGCAGAGATATACTTATAAACAGAAAAAGTACCGACTGGCTATTTTATGTAAGATTCGCTGTCAGGCCAAAGAAGAGTATTAATATCCAGAGCACATCCAATACCCGATAGTCACAATTGATAATGCCTTTTTTTTAGGCCCATCCATGGCCATTTTTCCCCAATGCAAATACTACAGAAGA
Organism: Dromococcyx pavoninus; assembly: GCA_033558185.1. Taxonomy (NCBI): domain Eukaryota; kingdom Metazoa; phylum Chordata; class Aves; order Cuculiformes; family Neomorphidae; genus Dromococcyx; species Dromococcyx pavoninus. Next base: position 237,793 of record JAUMJL010000401.1, on the reverse strand, counting down.
GAGCAGGATGCAATTTACCACTCTTGAATACTTAAGCAATAGCTAAGTTGTCCTTTTGGCACATAATATTTCTACAATGTAGGAGTAACTGGGTTGGCATATGACTTCCCAGAGACAAGCATCCTTACTCTTTCACAAGCAAAGGAGCCATCTAGTAGTCAGTAGAGCAAATGTTCTGTTCATGCCTGAAAATATTAGGAATCATTCCACACGAAAATGGAATTTCTGACATTGTTTTTAGCTACTTGTCCTTCACACAAAGAGTAAAATTGTACTGAGGTCCAACACCAAAAAAACTCAAGACTGTGGCTGTAACTCCTTTTATTTAACAAATTATGAAAACCAACTACAATCACCTTCAACATAGTTCCCTTCTGAGTTAACACACAGCTACCTACATTCAAAGCAATTCCACAGATCATTGTCTGAAAGGCAGTAGAGGATCTCCCTCATTTTTGCTTTCAAATCTTCTACCAACAAAAATAGGTTCCTTTCAGCACTGACTTGATCTTTGGGAAGAGGCAGAAATCGCAAGAAGCCAGGTCTAGCAAACACGGTGAGTACTCAAGCACAGTGATGCTGTTATTAGCTAAACAACTGTTTGACAAACAGCATTGTGGGCTGGCACACACCAACATTTTCCAAATGAGGATAAAAAGCATCTATATTTGTCCACTCGTACTGAGTGAAGTGACTGAGTTGAGCCTTGTCACACTGTGACAGTTTAGAACACGTTCTATAGCCATCTCTTTGTTTCCCTTCCCACTCTTGGATCCTGAGCTATAGGGTTAGTCTCAGGTGGGTTTTTTTGTGCTGGACCTTGCATATCAAAAGACAACACACAATTCTACTGCAGAACAACATCTTAAAGAAAGAAAGCATGCTCCTTCTCTACTAAGTATGAATATAGTGAAGAAAAAGTTTCAGGCAATACCAAAAAGGTGTTGCCATGACTATATGGATACAACAGCAGGAAAACTGGTAACATTTCTCTCCAATATCGCATTGCCTAAGCAAATTCAACATAAAAGTTAAATCAAAAAGTAAAACCTATAATGAGTTTTGATCAGTCCTTGGAATCAGCAGATATGACACAGACATGTAAACAAATGTTTGACTGAAGCACTACATGGGAAAAGCCCAAGAATCAATTCAGAACAAAAAACCAGCATCCTCAACAAAAAACAAGAATTATTCCATTAGAGAAATTCAACCTAAATAGTAGTTTGTAACCACAAATACTGTACAGGCTACAAAGGTTATTTTTTTTTTTGCCTGTAGCAAAGATGAAAAGAAAAATAGGACTTACAAATACCTACAGTGGGGCATGGCTAAAGATACACATGTTGTTTTGGCTGTGTTACTCCATATCCAGTGCTTCACAGTACGCAACAGTCCATTCCATACTGTAGCCCTAAGTACTCCTAACCACTCTTAAGCCCTGCCACCTCTCTCCTCTCTGCTTCATTTCCCTCCTACACAGATACCATTACTTGATGGAATAGTTTCAGGTAACCACAAGCAGCCCTAGACACAACTATGCAATAGATTCATCCCCTTAACCATATGATATTCTTCTGTGATTTACAGCCTCCCTTTCCTCGTGCCTCAATCTTTCACAAGATCAAGCAGAAATTTCCCCAAGCATTATTTGACAGCTATGCTGACGGGCTCAGAAAAAGCAACATAAGCACCTCCAAAATACCATAACAATATAAAGCTATATAAAGGGATTACTCCCAGCAGAGAAACTGTCAAGTTCATTCTCCAAAGTCACTCAACACTTTTAACACAACCGTGCAAATGTATATATCCAAGTGGTAACAGAACATTTTGGCTTTTTCTATACATAAACATTTGAACAAGTGTAACAGGAGAGACTTATCTAATTACTGATGTCTGTTTCTACTAGTAACACTTCAACCAAACTGACTTAACATTGAGTTAAATGGACTTCGGACACCACACCAGCTTGTCCACTTGATATCTGAGTTATATAGGTTAATGACAATCTCAGTCATGCACTGGTGCAAGTGATCCATCTTACAATGCATACACTTATCGTCACAGTATGAACTGCACATGAACCCGTCACATGCCAGTCAACATTTTTAAAAGAATAAACCCTAAGCTTCAATAGAATTACCTAGGTATAGCAAACCAGAATTCACTGCTTTTTCTCTAGTGCAAAGAGATGAACTCTCACCTGTACCACCCAGGTAAAAATCTAATCTAGTTTAGTTAGAATTGATGATTATTGATAACATTAAACAAGATAAAAGTCACCTTGTGCAGCAGTAACAAGGCATGTAATTTTATTAATATTATATGCTGCAACAAATGCAATGAGCTATGCTGTGCATGTCAGCTTTCAAACTAAATACAACTGTGAAACTACAATTTTCCATTTCCCCTTAAGAAACAAGTTTTTAGAAGTTAAATAGTCTATCCAGTTGCAATAAAAACCATCCAAGCATCTTGTCTTGTGATAAAGAAAATGCAACTCTTACCACTCCCAGTTTTTCAGAAGCATTAGCTTTCCACAGACGAATATTCATCTCATCTGAGCCACACAGAATGTATTTGTTATCTGAAGTCCATTTTACAGCGATGACGTGCTGCATTCGCTTTGTATGATATACTTCCCTAAAGCAAAGGGAAACATTTTTAAATGATCTATCATCACTTTTCCAACCAACATTACCTATCAAATAACAGGATAACAAAATATATATTTGTTGTTATTGTTTTTTTAAAGTATACGACTTTTTTAAAACTCTCTGCTGATCTTAAATATATATAGATTCAAAAAAAGTATGATGGTTAGACTGATAAAGGACTACCTAGGATAAGACTTTAAGTGCTCTCATAGAAATTACATTAAATAGCTAAAGAATAACTTTTTGCAAAACATGCCACATGTATACAATGATATGCATACTACTCCTGAAATGATTTTCATTAATATGCTGTTACACTGACCAAGCAGTACTGCAGAAGAATGAGTGGCAAGGAATTTCACATCATCATTACGAACAAGATAATAATAAATAAATAAACACCTCCAGCTGTCCATTTATGTCATGGCAATGCACTGGTTGCCTTTCATAGTGATTTCCCTCCTCTCCCCAAAAATGAGTTTCCTTATCATTGTCTGAAGGACTCCTAGGAAAAATTTTAAAACTCTAAAATCTCACAGAACAGCCTCCAGTTCTGAAAAAGGACTCAACAAGAAATATCAGCTAGTAAAAGAGGATTCAAAACAGCATAAACTACACCTAATGTCAGCCAATCACACTTCTGCTCTGCAAGTGCTGGCACCTGGTGAAAAATGTGTCTACATGTTACATTTAAACCAATATTTAAATGAAAATCTTATTTAAGTTTCACTAAGTGTGTACCAAACAGAACAATATCATAAAGTTATTATTTTCTTTCTGCTATAAAAATATAGGACTAAGCACACTTTTCTGGTAATTTTAATCATTTAGTAGCATTCTAAAGTAAACAATAAGTAAGGCCTACTTATTGGCCACTAATACCCCCTCCTCTGGTACATCAGTCACACATTGCAGCTTAGAAACCATTCTCTTTATTCTAGCCAATTATTTTTATAAGTGAAAACCAAGGAATAATGGAAAGAAACTATGAAAATAACACCTATTCAAAACCTGTGGAAAAACTAGACCAGGCTTGAGTTAGAACGGTTGCGAGAAAAACAAGAGTAATTAACATACCACCTTAAGTAAGCTTTAATAAGTTTAACCACCTCTTGTAATTCATACTCAAGTCATGCTTTACAAGAACAAGCATGTGGAAGACTAAGCACAAGTATCTTCAGAAAACATTCATACTCATGTTAGCTTTTTACTGATGTCGATGTTTAACAGCATGTGTGCATGTAGGCATTTTCATAACCATTTCTAGGTTTATTTTCATTTTATTATTCGCCTCACTAACAAAGCTTTTCTTCACCCACCTTTGGGGAACTAAATACTTTTCATTTCCTTACTCTGAATTTTCAGCCTTTGTGTCTCCTTCTGCTGTCATCACAAATTATAACCTGAATCTGCCATTTAAATAATCTGCACAGACATCCAGTTCCATTTACCCAGAAATTACTAAATTTAATCTTCATAACAACTCTTATTTCTTACGGATAACCAATTTCCTAATTTAAATTTGCATTTTAATATAAAATATAAAGCAATGAAAATCAAGAGTTCTTTCAGATTGCCAGAGAGATCAAAAGTCAAAACTGGAATATCATCAGGACACTTGTTTACAGATACTCTTAACTGCCCTCTCAGTACAATCCTGGAAAAGCCCAGCTTCCGAACAATTTTAAGTGTCCTAGAATGCCCCAGTCAGCTTATATAAGACTAAGTTCTTAATTTGTAAGGCTCTTCCTCACTAGATTTATGGCCACCACACAGAAAGGGAAAAAAGGAGCTACAAAGAGAAAGATTCCTTCCACAGGCCTTGGCAACAATCTGCTGTAATGTGGAATGCAGCCTTTAACTGCTGCATTATGGGGTCTTCCATTAGGCAAACTTCCCTTCAATGACATGCTTTAACTTGGCATAGTACCACTTCTTTGAACATTACTCTTTCACAAAAAAAAAAGAAAATCTGTATAACACAAGAGTTGCCAAATATATTGTTTAATAATACAAGAATAAAACCAAAACAAAAAACCAACCCATTTAACATTTTATTGCAAGACAAGAAGAAAATAAAAACGACCTGTAGAGTAGTTATAATGGCAAATGTAAGCTGCCCCTCTCAATCTTTAATGCAATACAGGAGCACAGACAGTTATACTGAATAATGCATTTATAACTGCATCAATTAAAAAAATACTCCTCCCCCAATCAATATTTCAACATTTCCACCCCCAAACTACCTAGAACTTGACTTAGTAGCAACTTTTTGGGGCCAAGGTTGGAGAGATGAAGGCAACTAGAAGTCAAATAAAAACAAGAACAAAGAAAAAAAGTGGAAGAAATGACAGACTAATGAAGATAAGCTTATGAAGACCAAATGATACCAGACAGATCTGATAACTTTCTTCAATTTTCATCAAATTGAAAAAAAAAAAGAAGAGAGTACATCTAATCAAAAATACATCAGCAAAATATTTCATATACTGCCTTATGAAATCTTACATGAAAAACTAATTCAACGTGAATTGTGTTCAAAGCACTGTCACATGAATCATACCCCGGTTACCAAAGTACGAACAAAATTTAATAAGCATACTGAAACTGATCACAGAAGTGTCCCAATCAGGAATTCATACAACAACGCTTTTCAGGCTAACATGAAGACAGTCTCTAGAAAACCAAATGCTACAATGTCATAAGGCAAACTTATGTGGTCACAGATACAGCACAAACTGACCTAAAACTTTAAAGAAACATAGAGAGGGAAATAAAGTGATTCATCTTGGTAAAATATAAATCAGTACACCCAAGAACAATAACGCACTGTAATTCTAACCCGAAAACTGCATAAATACTTGTACTTAATGGACAGCAGTTCTACTCCAATACATACTTTCAAATTATCTGTCAACTACATGACCTGTTAATCTCAAGTTATACACAGAAAAAGATTTCAACATTCACAGAAAATTAATGCCTCAAAGATGTTAATGAAAGAATTAAGAATTTTGAGGACTAGGGAGGGAGCACACTGGAATGAAGAGAGCAGGAGAGAAAGGTGTAAAATCACTCACCTGCTGCGACCTTTGTCTACAGGAAAAATGCGGACAGACTTATCAAAGCTGGCAGAGACAAATTCCTTCCCAGTGGGCGAGTAATCCACATCAAGAACAGCAGACACATGATCCATATGCACCATCACAGGTGATCCAAGATAGCGCATATCAAAAGTATATAAGCTTTAAAATAAATACATCAACAGCTTAATATCTTAACAATTTCTAAGTAAATTGTACATTTTTGCTGAACAGCTACTTAAATTACACATAAATCACACTTAAGAACAGATCTATATTGCAGAGGGAACTCTTTAAACTGCTCATAACACATGAAAAGAATGAATGATGCATTGTTTCAAGCTTGAAAAAGTTTATTAACCAGAGGTTTTAGTTACTGGACCAGATCTAGAATTCTTGCTAACTGTCAAAGAACAAATAGTCTCCACTATTCCTTTCATCACCTGTCCATGGATTACTGACCACACTGTCCTCCTTTACTCCACCTTCAGATATAAGCATATAACCTGACCTTGGACAAGAATTTCAGTTTAGTAGGACAGGAGGGAAACACATAAACAGACAGGTTCGGTAGCCTGGTAGCCTTACTATACTATAACCAAAATAGGTGAAAACCAGTGCATTAAGTACAACACCCACTTTCAAGATCTGGGCCAGGTACCATTGCCTTGGAAAAACAACCTTAAGATAAGTGATAAAATTCCTGTGTTCTAGAAGAAAACAGTGATCTCTTGTTAGACCACTGACTTCCCAGGAAAAAAAGAATACTGAGCACATTTTGCAGTGGCCTAGTTTTGAAGAGACAGCTTTTTCAGTATCAGATTAGCTGTTCACATGAATAGTATTGTTCAAAAGTAAAAAACTGCTCTGAGACACTGAAAGGATAAATACTGCAGTCTCTGCAACTGTTTCACAAGAGATTAATTTTTTTTCTAGAAATGTTCCCATGAAAATAGCTGATCAGTACAATATATCAAGTTTCACAAGAAATAGCAAAAAAACCCCATATTTATAATGCCTCAGACTGAACCAATAGCATTTATTTTCCAGGTTCCGCTGCATTTCATTTGCATTGGTTCAGCTGCATTTTTTCAAGTTACACTGTCTTTCCACATATGAGGCACTGAAATACAGAGAAAGAGGCAGTCTACAATCCTTTTTTTTTAATAACCAGTGTGCCTACAATTCTCTAGATTATTACTTGAGTGATTCTAATTTGGAGTTTAAGTAGTTTTTTTAAAAATGTATTTTAGCATACTAAGATACAGATTAAAAACAATCAGTATTATCAAAAAGCAAAGTCACACTTACTTGTAATCTTCATTTGCTGCAGTAAAAATGAAAGCTTCCATGGGATTCCAACACAGTGTATTCGTCCTCATGTTTAAGATAACCTGAAAGATATTTACACATTGCTACCTTGTTACAGACATTAAAACACTGGCTATAGTTCAAAGCTCCCTATACCACTGGAGACAAGCACTTTCCAGATGTAGAATTATGGCAGAGGAACAGTGACATGACAGAATGTTTCCATAAAGGTGCTCAAAGTGGAACTCAGGAGCCTCCTGTACCCCTCCATATGCCCACCGCATATGTGCTACACTGCAATTATATTTTCCTCTGTACATCGCCTTAGAAGCAAATTCTTCTAAGTGGTTATTTAACACACAAACCACGTACACTCCATATTTACAGGAACCTTTAGTCAAGTAAGTCTACAAACATGCCTAACTAAACGGTTATTTCAAAGGATATAGTCACTAATTGACACTCGCAGAGCTACTACAACATTATGTTCTCCCAGCTATTACAATCCCAGTTCTGAATTTGCAGTTCATGAATTCTCCAGGACAGTTGCCATTTCTTGTTGAAGTGCCAAGCAATGTGTGCAGAAGTTACTGTGTTGTATTCACCGTACCATTGGTGAATTGTTTACTACACCTTAGTAAGACTTGCTTGTTGCCAGTAAGCAGATGGCTACAAAGAAACTAGTTTGCACTGGAGTGGGAGGAAAGCAAGAGGGATGACAGCCTAGTAAGACCCTTCCACATTGCTACCAGTGGACCAGACAAGAGGCATTAAATAGCTCCATTAAATAGCCCCCACCTTGGGGGACAGCTGTGACAGGAACAGCTGGGCCTCTGTGGGAGAAGGGAAGGCAGGGAGGGGTCATCTCACAGCCTGTAAGACAACAGCCTTGGCTGCTGCCAAGTCTTGGAGGAAATTTCAACTATTGTATTTAAAAATAAATCCCATACAATGTCTGACACAAAGTAGGTGTATGATTGCGGAGCAACTTAGTAACAATCTAATCAAATCTAAACAGGATTTTCCACAAGGCTCCAGGCTAGCCATAATCCTACTTGAAAATCCTGAAATTCGGGTGTTTACTGCTACGGTACTCCAAACTAATTTTTGTTCTCAGCTTACTATACCAAACACCATAAGTTTACATACATATAACAAAATACGGTTGTACAATTGTAACTTTTACAATAATTTACAAAATCTCAAAGCAAATTAATTCTGATGGCCTCTACTGACACCTCCAAGAAAAAGATTGGGATTTTATGTGTGTATGCATATTCATGATTCTCATTGTCTCCAAGTCCTCACTTCCTCGGTGACATTATCCTATTCAATTTGAAGTCTGTGCTGCTCATTTTCAGAAATCACATGAACCCAGAACTGAATGCAATCAGATGCCTAAAGTGATCTCTGCTTTAAAAAGTGACTTTACTGAAAGGATTGTCCACTGAAAGGCCCTAAGTTTACAGTAATGTGACAACTAGAATTTGTTCCAATTTCAGTACTCTTTTCACTATAAACCTTGCACAGATCTGGGAAGCTATTAGTAAATAACATTCCTTGTTCAAGTTTTGCAGCCACTGCAAAAGTAATACATAATTAACTGAAACAGATTCTATGTATGATAAATAAGTTTAAATCATGTCACAAAATAGAATTATAGAATGGTTTGGGTTGGAAGGGACCCTAAAGATCACCCAATTCAAACACCCTTGCCACAGGCAGGAGCACCTTCCACTACATTAAGGTTGCTCAAAGCCTCATACAACCTGGTTTTGAACATCTCTAGGGATGAGGCTTCCACAAAATCTCTGGGCAACCTGTTCCAGTGCCTCACCACCATCACAGTAATACCTTCCCCTCTTTCAGCTTAGAACAGTTTCCCCTCATCCTATCCCTGTATTCCCTGACAACAAGCCCCTCCTCAGCTATCCTGCAGGCCCCCTTTAAGTACTAGAAGGTCACTGTAAGGTCTCATGAGCCTTCTCTTCTCTAGGCTAAACGACGCCAACTCTCTGAGCCTGTCCTCATAGGGGAGGTGGTCCAGCTCTCTGACCATCTTCATGGCCTCCTCAGGGCTCACTTTAACAGATCCATGTCCTTCCTGTGCTGAGGACTCCAGAACTGATCGCAGGACTCCAGGTAAGGTCTCAGTGACAGTGGAGTAGAGGAGAAGAAAAATAACTCTAATTGCTGAAAAATCCATGTCCTTTTTAAAAGGAGTCAGGTTTGGTCATGCTCCACACCTTGCTTCATTATTTTTTTCACCCAATCTTAAAGAATTCAGTTTATTTCAGTAGTAACACTTTGAATTTAAATAGTGTCCAGGAAAAGGATTCTCTGTACAGTTCTTAGTAACTTAGTAACAACTATGTAAGGCAATCTGGGATGGAAACGATGTAAATACATTGTAAACCACAGCGTTTCAGAATTATCTAAACTCACAGCAGAACCATCTTCTGACATTTGTAGATACACATAGTTCTTTCAAAAGAAAAAGTCCTTATTAAGACAACTCAAAGTTGTGAAGTTACTGATCACTTGGCTATCTTGCTTTACTTAAACTATAAGCACTTGTTTACACAGAGTGTCAGGCTGGAGATTGACACAAAACACTAACACAAAAGCAGACTGCACAAATAATGTGTTCTCCTTTACTATCTACAGGGTACTTAGTTGAGGTGGATCAGCTACGATTGTTACAATTTCAAGCATTTGACAACACAGATTCCATCAGTTGTACAAATGCTAAGGTCTATATTTAACATTCAAAACTCTTTCCTTCTGTGATCTCATAGGTTGCTCAAGAATGACTTTTTAAGTGTACTAACTTCTATTAAAAGTCTTCCTCTTGTCAAGCAACAGGAGTGCTTCCCTTAATCTAAAAAAGCTGGGAAATTATGATTTATTTTGCATTTATACAGCCTCTCACCTTCCTATCCATAAAACTTAAGATTTCCAAAGTCACAGACAGGACAAACAGGCAAGAGAGCTCATGCATCATGGTGTGGCAAGTTATACTTGTATTTCCACTAAGGAAGGGACTCCGGCCGAGTTCCAAACTCAGGGCAGTGTGCAAGCTGCTCTGCTGATCAAACTCCAGGAACACAGCAGTGCTAGGAGCCAGTGCCCATAAACAGATAGGCAAGGTACCTCTAATAAGCAGCACCCTTCTCTCAGGAGTTACACAGCTCTTAGTTCTCAATGCAGAAATAGATATTCAACTGCCTCTCCGCAGGAGAATCATTCCTATCCCAGCAGGAAACCCAGTAGAAGCTACTGTATCCACATATGCAAGGAATTATTCATCAGTGTTTTACTCCTATAGCAGGAAATGAATCTAAGCATGCTGCTTACTTCACGAGATACACATACGTGCACATGTATGTATGTATATGTATGTATACTTTTCTTATTTAGCATATATACATACATAAAATTCTGAAAAACTTGAACTTTGTTCACAAAGGTTTGAACTACATCCTTTTAACCTGTAACTGCATATCTACAGCACTGGCTGTGTCCATTTCAATATTCAGGTTTCCAACTGGCATTGCTGACAGTTTTTTTATAAGCACCATCTCAGTGGCCTAAATGAAACTTCATTAAAAATTGTTTGGGCACAGAGAGAGAAAGAAATACTATTATGCCAATCACATTCCTATTTTATAACTAAGCTAAGTACCATTATAGTGTTCTAGTGCATATCAGACCACTCTAATTGCAGACAGTACATAACATTACAGGAGGCTCCTGAGTGTATATTCAGAAGCCAGAATACTGTATTTCAGGAAAAAAATTGTTTATAGAACCATAGAATGGTTTGGGTTGGAAAAGACCTTAAAGACCATTCAGTTCCAACCCCCCCTGCCATGGGCAGGGACACCTTCCACTAGACCAAACTGCTCATAACCTAATCCAAGTGGGCCCGAGCACCTCCAGGGATGGGGCATCCACAACTTCTCTGGACAACCTGTTCCACTGCCTCACCACCCTCAATTTAAATCTACCCTCTTTCAGTTTAAAGTCATTACCCCTTGTCCTATCACTATATGCCCTTGTAAAAAGTCCCTCTCCAGCTTTCTTGTAGGCTCCCTTTAGGTACTGGAAGACCTTCTCTTCTCCAGACTGAACAACTTCAATTTTGTCCTGTCTTTATAGCAGGTATTTCATTCCTCTGATCATTTTTGTGACTCTCCTCTGGAACTACTCCAACATGTCCATGTCCATGTCCTTCTTATGTCTGGGGCCCCAGAGCTGGATGCAGTACTCCAGGTGGTGTCTCACAAGTGGAGTAGAGGGGTAGAATCCCCTCCCTCGACCTGCTGTCCACACTTGTTTTTATGCGGCCCAGGACATAGTTGGCTTTCTGAGCTGCAAGCACACATTGCTGGCTCATGTTGAGGTTCTCATCAACCAACACCCCCAAGTCCTTCTCTATGAGCTGCTCTCAATCCATTCTGCATTCAGCCTGGATTTGCATTCAATCCCACTGTCCACATTTGCAACAAAGACATTAAACAGCGTCAGTCCCAGTACCAATCCCTGAGCAATGCCACTGATCCCTGGTCTCCACTTGACTGAGCCACTGACTGCAACTCTGAGTGCAACCAATTCCCTATCCACCCAGTGGTCCATCTGCCAGATCCCTGTCTCTCCATTTTAAAGACAAAAACGTCATGCATGACAGCACCAAAACCTTTGCACAAGTCCAAATAGATTATATTGATTATCCTTCTCTAATCCACCATCGCTGTAGCCCCACTGTAGAAGGCAACCAAGTCCATCAGACATGATTTACCCTTAGTGAAGCCATGTTGGCTGTCACCAGTCACCTCCTTATTTTCCATGTGCCTCAGCAGAATTTACAGAAGGATCAGCTCCATGATCTTGATGGGCACAGAGGTGAGACCAACCAGCCTGTAGCTCCCCAGGTCTTCTTTTTTCCCCTTTTTAAAAAGGAGGGTTATGTTTCCCCTTTTTCAATCAGTGGGAACTTCACCAGACTGTCGTGACTTCTCAAATATAATGGATAGTGGGCTTAGCAACTACAGCTGCCAGATCCCTCAGCACCCATGGATGCATCATCAGCTCCCACAGACTCATGCACCTTCAGGTTCCTTAGATAGTCTCGCATCTGATCCTCTCCTGCAGTGGGCGATTCTTCATTCTCCCAGTTCCTGCCTTTGCCTTCTGTGCCTTGAGCAGTGTAGCTTGAGCCCTTGCTGGTGAAGACTGAGGCAAAAAAAGTCACTGAGTATCTCAGTCTTCTCCAACCAGGTCTCCTGTTTCCTTCCAGAGAGGGTGTACATTTTCCTTAGTCTTCCTTTTATCACTGACGTAACTACAGAAGCTTTTCTTGTTGTCCTTGACATCCCTGGCCAGATTTAATTCTACTAGGACTTTAGCTTTCCTAACCCAATTCCTGGCTGCTCAGACAATTCCTCTGTATTCCTCCCAGGCTACCTGCCCTTGCTCCCACCCTCTGTAGGTTTCCTTTTTGTGTTTGTTTGTCCAGGAGCTACTTGTTCATCCATACAGGCCTCCTAGTGGTTTTGCCTGACTTCCTCTTTATTGGGATGCATCACTCCTGAGCTTCAAGAAAGTGATCCTTGAATATTAGCCAGCTTTCTTGGACCCTTTTTCGCTTTGGGGCTTTATCCCATGGTACTCTACCAAGAAGATCCCTGAAGAGGCCAAAGTCTGCTCTCCTGAAGTCCAGGGTAGTGGACTTGCTGTGCAGCCTCTTCATTGTCGTAAGGATCTTGAACTCCACCATTTCACAGTCACTGCAGCCAAAGCTTCCCTCGAGCTTCACATTCCCTACCAGTCCCCTCCTTGTTGGTGAGAACAAGGTCCAGCACAACACCTCTCCTCACTGGCTCCGTCACTTGGAGAAGGAAGTTATTATGAATGCATTCCAGGAACCTCCTGGACCGCTTATGCCTTGCTGTGTTGTTAAGACTAATGTTGCTAAGATAGTTCTGGGGCCCAAAACTACTGACCTTGATTGAGGTTAATATCTGCATATGAATTACTGGCTTCTTGTTTTAAAATACAAACAAACATTCTCTTAAAGACAAAGAAGAATCTTCATGCAATCAGTAAATTCCACATATAAATACACTTTTGTTTACACTGCAAAGGATTTGACTGTTTATACCAGGCATACCGGGGAGGGGGGTATCTCCATGCAAAAGAAAAACACTTTTTTCAAAAGCAGAGCAAGGGTCTCCAATGGTTGAAAGGAAATGCCCTAAAAGCTACCTTGTTTCCTTCTGGCAAGGGGGAGGGGCAGAAAAACCCCAAACACAAAACCACACTTACACAGACAGAACACAATATAAGAACGTGAAGTCGTTATTGTGAAATTGCTATCAGGTCAGGTACTTTATCAAAGAATTACAACAGAGTGAGCGTGACAGCCCATCTGGATGCAGAAAAGGGCCCTTCTAACTCTGTATGGTTTAAAAACCAAATATTAATTCTAACTCATTTAAAGACTCCAAATTAGACAATGAAAACTCAGTGAACTCACAGTTCAGAGCTTCCCTTCATCGACAGGCTATTTACATACTTAATACAATTATTAGGGCCATAAGTTTCTATTAAAAACAAAAACATTACCTTCTTTAGTGGAGTTGATTTTCTCATATCATATAGTACAATATTTCTGTCAGAAGCACAGCTTCCCAAAAGGTATGTCTGGGACAAAAGAAAGAAGACCAGCATGTATTGTCTTCTAAATACTTCAAGAGTATAGTCAAGAGTTTACATTACTTACCTAAGCTGGTAGTCACAAATCTGGTAGTCAAATAGCTCCTTTTCCAATCAAGGAAATACATGCACCATTCTTTCTGTGCAGCTAATTATTCAGCAAAAAACATTTTAAATAGCTTTTTCTATAAGATTCAGAATCCTGCCAGTCCTCTCTACTTCACAAGTAACAAGCAATTCCCTATAAACTCTTCATCTCAAACTCAGCTGACCCAAGAGGTACATAGGAACTGCTGCAGAAGATCAAATACAATTATTATGCCATGTAGAGGGGGAGAAGTCTTGGTCACAGGTTGTACAGTACTGGAACAGGCAGGAGCTCCACAGAACCACAGAACCACTACGTTGTATAACTGAGAAATGGATTAGGTATGCCTGTGGGCAGAACAGGGACCACCCTACTTTTCTTCCTCCTCTCCCCCACAAGAGAGACAAAACACAAAACGATCAAAATATACGGTAATACATGCCAAAGCATTATAGCCATATATTATATATATACACCTCCACAAATTTTATGTTAAAACACATATCAATACCTCAATCTGGAAAACCCCATTAAAAGTGTTAAGAGTTTAGATCCAAATTGATCAAAACACTGTTTTCCAATACATAACATAAACATTACCTCAATGGGATTAAATTTTACACTGCTTATGCTATCAAAACCCCATGTCAGAGAACACATGGGACTTGTCCTTTGCTCATCCCAAATGTCCACTTGATGGCCACAGGTGGCAAAAACAGCTTCCTTCCAGTGGTGATCAATTCCTGTAAACACTGTCTTTAAAAGAGGAAAAAAAAATTAAAAAAACCCACAAAGAAAATTTGCAAAACCAATAGTATACATGAATATGCAAGCAAGTTCTGTAACAAAAAAAAGAATAATAAATAATACATATAGAGTCTGCCATGGTTTTACTAATTTATATTACTGAAAGCCAAGTCACCACTGCTACCAGAAACTAAGTCTTATCAGATGTACCCTTACACAACAGACCAGCTTTCTGCATACTCACTTCACACACATGTGTGCATTCCTTGTGAATTTACAATGTGGTCAGCTTTAGAAGCCCATTGACAAAGTCCTGGCTGACTTCAAAGCAAAGAGGAACTTTAAGGGTACAACTACAAGTTCTCGATGGGGACGTGAACACATTCTACACACATTACAGTAATTAGAGAGTTTTAAGCTATCTATTTACAAAAGCATTTAATGTTGTTCTTAAATTAAGCTTATCATAAACTGAAAGTTCTTAAGTATATATTTTTAGTCTGCTTTTGTCAAAAAGAACAAAGCAGAAATTTTGTATGGAATGGTTGCAAGGTATTGACATGAAAAGAAATTTAATGCAGACTAAGCACTGACAACACACCTGAAGAGGAGAGACTACAGAAATACCTGACCAATTTGCAGGAAAGGGATGATTAGCAGAAAGAGATTTAAGCAGCCTCTGATAGTATTTGAGATATTCCTTTCAGATTACATGTAAAATAAATAAAAAAACCTGAAGATATGTTAGAAGCATCATTATAAAATTTGATGCTATCACCATACAAGTCACTGCGGTAACAGGTAACATCAAACGATTTCTCTCTCCTCCAAAAGCCAGATAAGAATTGGTTCAAAATTGATTCAAAAGAAGAGGTGTGGGTAAATCAAAACTTAGATTTGTTACCTTTCCAAGAATTGTATGAATAGGTTCTTCTTCTTCTCCGTATTCCGAGCTCTCCATTTTCCACTGCTTCACAGTTTTGTCATCGCCAACCTGGAAACATTGGAGAAAGCACATACAGTTCTATGTAAATACATTCTGTTCCTTTCACTAGATGTGCTTTGCAATTAAGTACAGGTAGCTTTTCAACAGAGAATGATCTATGACATACAACCAAGTAAAGTGCCCTCTTGCCTACTCACTGATCTCTTTTATACCTCCAAATGAAGATTAGTTCTCCCTGTTTTAACACTTCACTAGAAACCGAGAAGGTACACGTACATTAGGTGGCTGGAATGGAGTTGACATTCCTGATAGCAGTACACGTGGCACTGTATTTCGAATTTGTGGACAAAGCAGTGCTGATAAGGCACCAATGACGTGGCTATTGCTGAACAGTATTTGCATAGTGTCACAGCGTTTCCCTCCCTGTCAGTCATGACCCCGGCCTCCCCCATCAGCAAGTAGGCTGGGTGTGGGCAATAGACTAGGAGGGGACACAGCCACAACATGATCTGGCTTGGCCAAAGGAGTATTCCATACCACACAACATCGTGCTCAGCAATAAAAACTGGGGTAGTGGGAAAAACCAAAAGGTGAGGGGGGTGAAAGGGGAAGCATGGTGCTGTCTTCCAAGGCAGCTGCTGCACAGTGCGGGAAAATAACGAAACTAACTACTGCCCTCATGGCCTGGTATGTACTTCAGAAGAGATCAACACATAATAGTGAAAATAATTCTTCAATGCCCAGCTCAAAGGAAGGAAAACCTCAGGACACTCTACTCTTCAAACTAAATTATTTTTACCAATTCTAAGATGATAAAAGGAACATATGCTATTTCCAGATGTTTTACATGCAACCGATTCAGCTGCAGTTGATGTAAGTTAATAAAGCTTTAACATAAACTTATTGAACATCATTACTCAATTGGAACCACCTAGAATTCATCAGCTTATGTATAATCACTAGGTATGCAAATAGTTACTTCCTTAAGCACTTTTATGTATTTCAATGAACATAAACTATCTACTTCTTCAATGAAAACGAGTTTACTCAAATTTCAACTACATGACCATCCGTTGACAATTTTCTGGTATTTATCCTTTCCATAGTCTTGAATAACATCCATATCACAGCACTAAAAAAAAATTTAATCAGAAACAGAATGGTCAGGTTCACTGACAAATTGAATATACGCATTCATACAATATTTAAATGCTGTTGCTCACTGGAAAACAGATGGTGACTAGGCAGTCGGTATTGCTGCACTGCACTAAGGAGACACACTATACTTACAGTAAAGAATGATGTGCCACAGAAACGAGCACACAGGCCTCGAACAAAGCCTTCATGGGCTTGTATAGTACGAATGCACTGTCGTTTGGTCAAGTTCCAAATTCTGACCTGTTAAAAACCGAGAAGTATTCTGTTGTTATTTCAGTTCTCTACAGCCCAAAACTGCAGTTGGTCAAGTACAATTCAAGTTGTTCAAGTATAATTCAAGTACAAGAGAACACACACATTGTAACGAAATGGCATAGCTGGCCAGATTTCATACCGATAAATACTGCCTTCAAAAAAAAAAAAAATACAAACCCAATATTTGTTGCTCTTTCCTTCTTACGCCTTCCCCATACCCAGGCTGTATACTTAATGTATTTTTGTATTCCCTTATTTTTGAACTAGAACTCTTCCTAAAAGACAGGTAGCAGTGATAATTTTAGCAAGAAAAAAAATATCTCTACAGAGAAAAAAAGCACACAAACTTTGTAACCAGTAGAATGTTTTCATTCCAGTTGCTGTGTTACATTCTACACAGGTGTCCACCTCTCAGAAATTTTGGTGTTGAAGCATTTGGGCCCATTTTAAAAAAATGGTGGTCAGCTTTTCATATTTGTATGTATTGCTAGAACCCGGTACTTTACTCCTTCTAACAGTGGATAAGAAGTCTGACCAACGTTTAATTCAAACATACTCCCCTCTTCTTTGAAAAGGTTAATCTTTCTTACACTACTGTATGACATATGTACCTTCTATAAAAGGCAGAAAGTAAACAGCTACCAAGAAGGCACCTTTAAAATATACAAGCACTATCAAATGAACAACATAAGGGTGAGAAAGCACAGAGAAGACAGGCAGTTTGTTTCTGCAACTGACTCCAGTAGAAGTGCTCTTGTTCGCTACTTGTAATATTTACATGAAATAATCAAACTAACATAAGGCTAGAAAATTTTAGGCAATACGCTAAATTATTATTCCACACATTTTTTTTGTTGTGTGCCCCTTTTCCTGTCTCATCTGATTTTATGTAATCTGGATATGCAGCAGTTCAACTTCTTCAAGGGGAAGGGAGGTTGCATGGGCAGCAAAAAGCAATCACTATGCACGGTAAATATTAACATCCACTACTTCATCCTGAGGAACTTAATGTTACACCTCTGCTCACAGCTGAAAGCTGCTGCCTAAAGATCTTTGAAACCCTTTATGTCCTGCAGTTGGAGAAAAACTGCTCAAACGGGGTACCTTGCACATTCTGAGAAAAGACAGCTGAACAAAAACACAAGAGATAAGTAAATGTTGTTAAACAAGAATAAAAATAAACAAAATACACCCAAACAAAAAAAAATACACAAAAGAGGAAGAAAAAGAAAAGGAGGAAGAAAAGTATTGTTTGTTGTAGTTTGTAATCGCAGCTTACCTCTCCATCACAAGCCCCAGACAGCACTGTAGACAAACTCTTTGGATGTTTGGTCATGCAATTAACTCCATCTCTGTGGCCGTCAAGTGAGCTAAGAAAGGGTTTTGCAAACACACGTTCTAGCTTTGTTGCATTCAGAGCTCTTGTGTACTCTCTTGGAACCTCAAATGGATGCAGTACAGGGTCATAGTTTCTAGGAACTGCAATAATAACAATATAGACATTACAAACCTATGGTATGTAGTGTAGTTCAAGGTAACCTGAATTAGGAAGCTTTTCTCTTTGATTTTCATGCCACAGGAGAATTTTCTGCAACACTAACATTTTTGCCATTCCTACTATTTTGAAATTCGTCCATGGGATCATTACTATATTCATTTAATAAGCTCAAAGTTAGTAGCCTGAAATAACTCTGAAATTATTTGATGTTCTTTTCAAGGATATAGTGCTAAACTAAGGAAGATATAAATGTACACTAACTGGAAGTCGAGGATGTCCTGCAACTATAATTAAAAAAAAAACAACCACAAAGGAAAAAAAAAAACAAAACCACACACAATACCAATTTCCTACCACTAAACTCTTACATACATGGAAAGGACACAGCTACAAAGACATGCACAGAGAGGCAACCTAGCTCGCCATGTTTAGACAGTTGCAAACCAGCCCTGGCTCAGAAATGAGACTCATTAGTTTGATTAGCTTGATCCTCTGTCAGCATTATCCAGTTTCCCAGACAGCAGCGTCTACAACCAACAGGCTTCAAGCAAGGGTCTCTCTGCATCCCCCTGCATAGATAGATATCACAAAAAAAATGAGAAAGAGGATATTGACTTCACACTTCTGTTTGTCTCTTTCATTCTGTTTCATGCAAAAAGGTTAAAAAGTCAGCAGAGCAATCGACAGCAGATTACTCATTAAGAGTCACACAATCATAGAATGGTTTGGGTTGGAAGGGACCTTAAAGATCACCCAGTCCCAAACCCCCTGCCATGGGCAGGGACACCTTCCGCTAGATCAGGTTGCTTAAAGCATCATCCAACCAGGCCCAGAACACCTCTAGGGATGGGGTTTCCACAACATCTCTGGACAACCTATTCCAGTGTCCACTAGAACTTATACTTAGGTCAGTCTGCTGATGTCCAAAGATTATTTGACGCACGTCAAAATTTCTAAAATCTCTAAGGAAATGGATATCATACTCTAATATAACGGCTTGATTTAACAGCTTAAACACATCACAAATTAAGATGTATTCAATGACTGTCCCAACAGGTAACTTAACACAGAAAATTATTGAAGTTACCACAATTATTTCACACAATGTAGCCACCTACACCCAATTCAGTCAAATAATGAAGTATATGTAATTCAAAATACTATGTGTAATGTCCTGTTCAAAATAGTTCGATTTAGTGCATTCAGGACACCTAGAGTTTTATTCCTACTCTTTCTGTCGAAGGGTGACCATTTTACAAACTTTATTTCTGAGACTAGGTAGAAAATAAACCTCACTGTCATCATGTCAGAGAGGTGAAACTGCACAACTCTGCTAAGAGTAGTCTCAGAGCACCAGAATAGTGACAGTTAGCCCGGCTCTACATGCCATGTCCAACTACTGCTTCGGACCCTGCTTTCCTGATACAAGAAGTCATTATTACAAAAAGTAGAATATTTTGATTTAAGCTAGAGTTAAGGTTTGTCTAAGTAGCTGTATTTTTTCTAAAGTCAGACAAAACGTCTCTCTTACAGCATGTTTTCTTTATATCATGTTTGTTTCCAAAGTCTTTTTCCAGACACTGTTCAAAGAGAAACAATAACACCTTGTGTTAAGCATGGTATGCTCTGAATAGATGTGCCTCCCTCTGTAACCTCTTCTGTTTGCAGTCTTTCTCTATCAGAAAAACAAGGTCGGACAGAGCTGGTTCCAAAGCTCCAATCAGCAGATTTGGCTGTTACAAAGTTCACAGTAAAATTAAAATTAGTCCTTGGAAAGTAATACGATATGCATAAGATTTCAAGGAAAATTTATACCAATGCATGTAAGTGGGAAACATGCTCTGATTCCAGCTCTTGTCTCGTTACGCTTGAGTGATGGAAATCATTCCTCCATGCGTCCAGCGCGGTAACAAAGGATGTTTTCTGCTTTCTAAAACTCCCAACCTAGCCTCAGAGAGCTTATTTGCCTGCATTCTGGGTACCACTTCCACTCCCAGAACCCGATGGCAGCTCCTGCAGGTCCAGGAACCGGGCCCGACACCCCCTGCTGAGTCCGGCGGGGAAGGACCGCACCTCCTCCCAGAGCCCCCAGGACCCTCCCCGTTGCCTTCCTTCCCGCTCGGGGCACCCGGCTCACCGCGCTGCAGGTCCAGCTTGGTGTCGCGCACGTAGTCATCGGGATTCCGACTCAGCACCTTCACGCGCATCCTCACCGGCTCCGCGCACACCGCCGGGAAAGCGCAAACCGTTGCCTTTTCCGCGCACGTGACCGGACGCGCCGGGCGCACGGCTCTCGCGAGACCCGGATGCGCGCAGCGCCGGTACCGGCTGCCGGACCGCGGGGGAGGGAAGGAGGGACGGAGGGAGAGCCGCCCCGCCACCTGCCCGCGCGCTGCTGCCGCCGCTGCTGGTGGCAATGAGCGCGCAGGGCCCCGCGTGCGCCGTGCAGGACCCGGCGGCAGCGCCGCCCGTGCGGTCCCTGTTGCGCCACGTGCAGCTGGAGAGCCTGGCGGCAGGGCTGAGTGGCGGCGTCATCTCCACCCTCGTGCTGCACCCGCTGGACCTGGTCAAGATCCGCTTTGCAGGTTAGGCCCGACCGGAGCCGGGGGCGCTGCAGTGCCCCCCGCGCTGAAACTGCGGAACCAACAGCACACGGGCCCAGCGGAGCTCGGCAGTCCTGAGCCGGGCAGCTGAGGCTGCTTCGGGGCAGATTGCAGCTGGATGGGCCCGTGCTCCTCAGCCCAAAAGCTGCGCTCCTTTAGCCCAAAAGCTGCGCTCCTTTAGCCCAAAAGCTGCGCTCCTTTAGCCCAGACCCGTGCTCCTCAGCCCAAGGTCGTGTTCCTTAGCCTAAGCCTGCATGTTTTGCTCAAGCGCGTGCTTCTTACCTCGAGCCCGCACCCCTTAGCCCGAGCCCACGCTCTTCAGCCCTGTCCTGCGCTCCTCAACTCAAGTATGCACGTTTGTGCTCAAGCCCGAGGCCACACCCTTTAGCCTGAGCCCGCGCTCCTTAAACCAGGCCCTCGCTTTTTAGCCTAAGCCCCCACGTTTTTGTTCAAGCCCACGCTCCTCAGCCCAGGCCCACACTCTTTAGGCTGAGCCCGTGCTCTTTAGGCCAAGCCCCTGCTCTTTAGGCCAAGCCTGCACGTTTCTCCCCCAGCCTGTGTGTAGCACGTGTCTGTAGCCTGTTCCACATGACACGAGGCACTGGCAGGGTAGCCCCATGGCTTGCAACAATAAGAAGGGATGGTCTTGGGTTCCTTTGTCTTGTGTCCCAAAGCTTGTTCTTCCTGTCACTTCTAGGGCTGGGTGTGGATGCTGTGTGCTGCAGGCACATGAGAGAGCTGACCAGTCTTTTCCCTCTCTTTCATGACCACTGGTGCCATATGACACAACAAGGTCATTTTTAACAGGCAGATTGTCCCAAGCCAACGTTCAAAGTTCACCTGTACAAAGATTTTCAACACTCCAAGCGTGACAATACTTCTGCAATAATCCTGGTTGTTAGCAGTAGCGGTATTGTTTTACAGAGAGCCCTGGCTTGTTTGTTGTTCTGTGGGGAAGCATGTCAGCGTCTCCCGATTGATTTTGCTGTTTCTGTGAGAAATGCATCACCCTTTTATGGAGGTTGAAACATCTCGCTGTGTCTGTGGATTTTTACCTTAAATGGATACGTGGATGTTTAAAATCTCAAAACCAAAATGAATAGTAAACTATCCAGAGAGCTTTTACAAAATTTACAACATCACATTTCCTTTCTCTCTGTTTCACACTTGTAAGTCTACCTCTGAGTGCTGTCTCTACTGCGGGTCTCACCAGTACAAGGAAGATCTGCACATACTGGGGTGATTCCAGTGGAGGCTACCAGAATGGTGAAGGGGCTGGAGCACAGGCTGATGGAACAGGATTGGTTCAGCCTCACAAAGAGAAGGCTGATGGGGGTGTTATTGGAGTCTGACTGTGTGGTTGGAGGACATGGAGAAGGTGGAGCCACATTCATCTTGGAGGTGAATTGTGATAGGGCAGGAGGGAAACAGGCACAAGTGGCAAATGGAAAATTCCAGTTATTTCTTAGGAAAGAGGATTTTTACTGTGAGAGTGGTGAAGTGCTGGAAGCAGTTACCCAGAGAGGCTGTCATCTCTTCAGCCTTGGAAATGTCCAGGAAACGACTGGCCATGTCCCTTAAACTGATCTAATTGTGCCTTTCAGCAGGGGCTTTGATTAGATGATTTCTGGAGGGCACTGCCAGCCTAAATTACTCTGGTAATGGTTTCAGTTTTGTTACTGATTTCCATCTGTTGGGTTTCATTTGGGCTCACTGACAGTCATGGCTTTTTTCCAAATTCATTGTGAGTGTTCTGTTAAAACCTGACTTTGGAATCAATAAGATTTGTCCTGTTGGAAATTTAGATCTTTATAGAACATTTTAAAGGGGAAGATTGAATATAAGAGTTGTTATTTGGCGTGTCTAAACTCCTTTTAGAAATGTGTTGTCAAAGACCCCACACATATCACTTGAAATATGATGGAAGGTTGCTGAGGTGCTAAAAAGAAGAGAAAAAAACCCTTGAATTCAAAGCTGCTGCTCATCAAAAAGCACAGCAGTACATTTACTTAGCCTTGTCAGATTGATGGGAATTTTCCTCTTGCAGACGTGAAAAGTTCTTTTTCTTTTTTTTTAACTTTAAATTATTTAATACTAGACTTGCCAAGCTGTGAACCCCAACTCTTGAATACTTTTCAAAGAATGCTTTTAAAATACAGCCAATCCATTACGTTTCATGTTCATTTGCAGCTTGCTTTGGAGGCTGTGTACTTCTATGAGGGCTTTGACACAAGTGAACTTTTTTTCAGTATGGTTTCTTTCTTTCATAGTAAGCGATGGACTGGAGCTGAGGCCAAAATACAATGGGATTCTCCACTGTATGACCACTGTCTGGAAGCATGAAGGACTACAAGGCTTATATCAAGGGGTAACTCCAAACGTGTTTGGAGCAGGAGCCTCCTGGGGACTTTACTTTTTCTTGTAAGTAGAACTGTAAAATGTGTCCTGGCCAGTGCAATATGATGTTCAGATCTGCATCTTCTTTGGGGTGGTGTAAAAATGCGGTAAGTGGCTTCTAAACTCATGATTCTTTCAGTAAGTCCTGGTTGGTTACCTTTTATTATGATTTGCTGTTTTAGAATTTAAGCAGTTTGAGACAGAGACCTGTTACTTCGTCAAGCACAGTGCATTCCCTTGATGCTGTGAAAATACTAAGGATCTTGAGAGATAGTGGCATCATTCATGAAGAATCCTCTTAAAGTGCCAATGCACTGTGCTTAAAACCTCACAAAAAATAAAAACTTAAACTGACCTCTTAAGAATTAGAGAACGTGGTAAAGTTTTCTACTGAAGCTAAAAGTTTTGCTGTTTTTTTATAATTTTAGTGACAGTTCTTTCATTGTTTTTATGAGTTGATCAGTCTTGCTTATGAAGCCCATTTTTAATACTCATTCTTTTCTACTTTATTAGCTGTGTAATGTTACCTGACTTACTGCTGATCCCTATGAACTGAAACACTTCAAGGAACGGTTAGGTGATATAACTATGTAAGCCTCGCTTATCAGTCACCTGGACTCTGTTATTGTTATACTTTGGTCCTGAATCTTTGCTACAGGTTCCTATTGATGGTTCAGCTCCTGTTGACAGTTTCTTCATCTACAAAGACTGCAAACTGGATCAAGAGAAGAAAGCTCAGTGTAGTTCTGAGCTAGAAGACAGATCCCTGTCACTATTGCTCTCAAAAAAAGGAGGCTATCGAATCAATTTCTTTTAGAACTTAATTCTTGAGATCCAATAGGTGTTTCAAGGTGCAATCCCATTGATACTGACAGTAATACTTTATCAATTTAAATTATATGTTACCTTAGTTCACTTTACAGAGCTGGCTGCTCAGAGATCAATTAATCAACTAAGTAAACATAGTTTGCTTAGATATCTGTTTCCAAAGGCTGTGTGCCCCCTAGTTTTCCATGATTTTAAATGAGATATTTTGTTGGTTTGGGGTTTTTTTTAGTGATGGAAGTTTGTTTTCACCTTTACTAAAATATGTATTTTTAATTTGCCAGTTACAACGCCATCAAAGCTTACAAGAAGGAAGGGAAGGTGGAAAGTCTCAGTGCAACCGAACACCTAGTGTCAGCTGCAGAGGCTGGTGAGTTAGATGAAAAGAAGATTAACGTTTGCCTCTAGCCTTTCCATATGTTGCTCCCAGCCTTTGTGTGTCAGTGCTGCTTTTTCTTACAGGTATAAGTGTGTATCCAAATGCAATCATACATTGTCTGTAAATAAATTAATGATGTCTAAAATGATCAGATGGATCACTGTGGTCTTTTCAGTTTTGCTCTGAAACAGCTGTTGTCAAAATAGATTTTGACCTTTTTTTCATTCTGTGTAAGTGGTTTCCATATTTAGTACTATATTGAGTCCCAAAATATAACTATAAAAATCTGCTGTTATCAGCTTGTTAACTCTTGAAATGTTTAACTCTTAGACCTGGATAAAAGAATCATAGAATGGTTTGAGTTGGAAGAGAACTTACAAATTACCTGGTTCCAACCCCCTGAAGGGTTATTGATATTTATAGAATAAGTGAGTTGGGCTTTGAAAATCTCTATCTACAGTCCAAGTTTTCTTAGAAACTGAAGATCTGAAATAAAAATGCAACTTCCATAAGCAAGACTTAATGTGTTGTTTCTAACATGTTCTTGTACATGCTTCTATATTGTATTTAATCTAGGCAATCAAGGAGACATTAGGATGTTGGAGCATTCATTTTAATGTTGAAATACAAGTGTATTGTTTGATGTGAAAAATAGTAATGGGTTATTTTGCAACTGTATTTTCAATAACCTGTAAAGCTATAATGGGTTGCTTCTATTAACCTGTCAATATGACTAAGCAAATTTGTAATGACCCAAGTGTCCATTAAATTTTGAACAATTGTATACCTGAAGAATAATTCAGATAATCAGGAGGACCTTAAGAAATTATTTACGTTTCTTATCTTCTACAGCTTACGCTACTGACTGTGGAAAGATGAGGTGAAAAAAGAGATGTACTAGGGATATGCAAAAAGCCATATGCTCTGTGGCAGTACCCCCAGCAGGAGTAGGTTGGACTTCATTGTAAGCTTTGAGGGCAGAGAGAGGGAACAGTGGTGAGCATAAATTTCACCATTTTTAAATAATATGAATACTTCTGTAGGATAAGTAGTTTTCTCATTCTGTAGAAGCCTATGTGACACTGGAGTAAATAAACTGGAGCAAACTTTGGCTTTGACATAACAGTCTAAATTTTTGTTTTCAGGAGCCATGACTCTCTGTATTACAAACCCAATATGGGTAACGAAGACCCGACTTGTGCTACAATATAATGCTGGTATTGATCTGTCAAAACGGCAATACAGAGGAATGCTTGATGCTCTTATAAAGATATACAAGACAGAGGGCATACGTGGCTTATACAAGGTAATCAAATTTAAGAAAAATTCCAGGACTGGCTGGCACCACTCAGTACCATGGTGAAACTTGTAAATAGTTTTCTCAAAAAAAAATTCAAGTCATTTTTTGTATTAGCTCACTTATTTTTATTCTGAGTCTTCTTTCCCACTGAAGAACTGCAGTGAAAAGACTTAATCAGAAGAAAAGCTATTATACTGTTGAAATGTAGGAAATCACTGAAGAATAGACTGTAAGCTTTATGGCTAAGCCATCTTCTATTGTGTGATACTGCTGAAATGAGAGTCAGCTTTTTACTGTGATGGGCAACCTTTGAAACACTAACCAAGGGAACATTTTTTTGTTGTCTTGGATCTTTGGCACTTAAAGATATTTAAGCCAACTTTAAAATATAATTTTTTCCCACTGTCTGCTACTCAGAATTATATGTTTTAGAACTTACATTTCTAATTATATATTTAATTCTGTCTATTGTTCTAATCCTCCAAAATAGAATTCATACAGGTGTTCTTTGAGCAACCATATCATGACAAAAATCTTCTAAATATGTGTTTTAAATATATAAGTAAAAAAATAACAAGAAGTACATAAAGTGAAATGATTTTAAAATCCATCTTCATAGTCATATTGTAGATTAAAAATAAATATCAAATTCTGTCAAATTTTGTGGCAGGAAAGATTTTTGTGTAAAATTGTAAGAACAAGAATATAGAGTAGGAACATCTTTCCAAAACTTCCTCAGCTGAGATATTTCATTAGTTTGATGAAATCAGTTTTGCTTTGAAGCACTTTTCCATAAGAACACATTGTTTTGTATGACTAATAGAAGCTTGGGTCAGCTCTTATTTTACTGAGGTGAGTTGGCCGACATTGCATTTTTTAATGTTGTGTCTGAATGCTCGTCTTACATGAATGGATCATGGGAAATAAGATAAAACTGTTCACCATCAGTATTTTGGGGGAAAATTTGGTTCTTTGAGTCCTTTCACTCACATTTTGATCACTTACATTATAATTGTCCCTTTGAAACCATTTTCTGCAAGCTTTTGGCTCCTTTAGGTCATTTCTGACCAAGATGATTAATTCACCATTTATTTGTATTTTTCCAGTGTAAGTGATCAGCTCATCAAAAAGAGAATTAGTACTTGTCAGAATCCATGCAGCTGTCAGCTCATTTTCAAATGAGCTAATCTCTTGTCAACATACTTCAGAGAATGTTTTCCCCATCATTTTAAATTTTTTTAAAGAAGTTTTCTGTATATTTTCATTTTATACTCTTATTGTCCGTTACTGCATCTCGCAAATGGGGAACGTTTCCCAGACTGCTTTGTTTCACCTTTGATCACCTCTGCTGAGCTGCCTTGGGATGTTCTCTGAGCAGAGTGAGGAATGTACTCAAACTTATCTGAATCTCAGATTTATTTCCTTAATGTAAATCATTGATAAATCTTTGTATGTGTTAGCTTTCCATATGTGCCCTTCAGCTTTACACTGTGCAAATGGGGGTGTGTGTGAAAGACACTGTGTGTGCGAAGAAGGGCAACAAAACTGGTGAAGGGTCCTGGAGGACGAAGCCTATGAGGAGTGACTGAGGGAACTGGGGTTGTTTAGCCTAGAGAAAAGGAGGGTCTCTACAACTACCTTCAAAGAGGTTTTAGCAAGGTGGGTACTGGTCTCTTCTCCCAAGTAGCAAGTGACAGGATGAGAAGAAATGGCCTCAAGCTGTACCAGGAGAGGTTTAGGTTGGATATTAGGAAAAATTTCTTCACTGAAAGGGTTGTCAAGCACTGAACCAGGCTGCCCAGGGAAGTGGTTGAGTCACTGTCTCTGGAGATATTTAAAAGACGTGTAGACATGGTGCTTGGGATATGGTTTAGTGGTGGATTTGACAGTGTTAGGTTTACGGTTGGACTTGGTGATCTTAAAGGTCTTTTCCAACCTAATTGATTCTATGATTATATATATATATATATGCATTTTTTTATATAGAAGTGTATATATATCATAGGTACACATTTATATATACACACACGCACGCACACATACAAATCTATCTCCTGCATCTGAACACAAGAACTTTTTGGTACCTTTACTCCTGATGGCCCTCCTCACTGAGATCCATCATTGCCTTACCAGTCTCAGGGGGGAACTAAACAAATTAGTGTCTAAGCTGAGCTCTGTCAAGTTGTGTAGTTTTTGTGCATTGCTGTTTAACCTTGGTTTATTCCTATTTTTTTAGGGATTTGTGCCTGGCCTGTTTGGAACTTCACATGGAGCACTTCAGTTCATGGCATATGAAGACTTGAAACTAAGATACAATAAGTATAGAGACAGAGTATCTGACACAAAACTGGTACAATTCTTAAGAATAAAAATGTATTGTGGCATGTGAATTAGCAGGAATTTATTCCATTTGTCTAGGTCTTAGAACAACCAAATGTACAAAGTATTGATACATTATTCAGAATGTAGAAGAAGATAATACTTTTTCACTTTTTAGTAACAAGCATCTGGTTAGTGTTGTTTTCCTGTAGGGAAACTGACTTCTTATTTTGGCATGTGTTTTGAGAATTTCAGAGGGAGAAATAGGATTTTTTTTTTTGTCTTACTTTGTGGAATCTAGCTGGTGGTCTTAGACACGTGGGAAACTGATCAGGTGCAAGCTGGGCAAAGGGAGTTACTTTTGGAAGAAATGATTCACTGGTAGGAATGAGAGCGCACTAGAATCCCTTTCCAATTAATTACTTGTAGCACTGTATATAGTAAATGTTGCCATTTTTTTAAATGTGTGTCTTATAAGGGGGGAAAATCAAGAGTACTGTTTAGTTCAATATTTGAAAATCAATTAAGATTTTGGGAAATTGTCTAATTTAAACCATACTTAAGGCAAGCCTGGTAATTTCTATTGCTTTTAGAACACTGTGGAATACATAATGATGGCAGCTGTATCCAAAATATTTGCTGTGTCAGCAACATATCCCTATCAAGTTGTGCGAGCTCGTCTTCAAGATCAGCATAATACGTATTCTGGTGTGTTTGATGTGATCCGCAGGACATGGAGGTAGGCATGCAGAATTAAAAGCTTGCTTCTTGGAAAGTGAGTCTTACAGAACCAGATCTATGTTTACTGGCTCTGTGCTCACTTGCAGAACCAGTGCAGCTCACAGCAAACAAAATGTCAGTTGTACAAAGTCATTTTGTGCAAGATGCCACTAACAGCAATAATCTAAGGGCAAAGGCGGAGATAGGAGAGGGTCAATGCTAGCCTGCAGGCATCTGTCGTTTATTCTGTCTCCCTTCTCTCTTCCCCAGCAAATTTCACTTATAGGTTAAAAAGTAACATTGAGTTAGTTGTTTTGGCATTCTTAAACAATGACATCTCACTTGAACTGTTTTAAATTACCCCATATGACAGGACTGTTGTGCTGCTGGGAGTTGTGACTAATCCAAATTCCTAGAAGGAGGAAGCGAGGTAGCCAGGGCTGTTTATTCTGATGTCCCTGAGTTACCCTCGGTCTTGACTGCATTTCTGGATTGCAGCATATTGAGATGTAAATGGAGTCAGGAAGCTCCTAGGGTATTAGGAGGTACCACCTGAAGGAGCGAAAGGGGCTGTGTTGTTCCTGGACCACCCCTGGCTCAGAGGCAGTACAGCCTTTTTGACTGAAGTCAATTCAAAGCGAAAATAGCTCTATGTCCTAGCACTGTGGCCTTCAGTGCTGCAGTCTAGAGGAAGGCTTATTAGTTCTGATAAAGTATGAATTCATACAGCCATTCTGGGGCTTCTGTTGTGCTCATTATGAAACAAATGCAACATAGAGCCCTAGGGAGGGTAGTGTAAACCATGACCAAGCACTTTGCAGGATGTGTTAACTATACTCATTGCTCCAGGTGTCCTAGCCCTCTATAATGCTGGAAAATAGGGAGCTGAGATTAAAAGTCTTCGAAGCTTTTTAACAGCCCTAACATGAATACTATAATTCAAATTGGAAGAAGTTAGATTCTCATTTATTGGCCAGAATCAAAATTCTGGAGGAGGTGCTTTTTTAATTCTTTGAAAATAAATGCTGACTTTCTATAATTATGTTGACCCTCAGCTCACTTGCTGTTATGTGACCCAAAACCACCGAGCTTTTCAACACTTGGCTTCAATGAGATTAAATATGTAAATGCTTTTTGGAACAGGCTGCAGAAATTTTAACTTATTTTAAACAGGTTTCGTGGTATAAAGAAAGATAGTGAATTTCTTCTTATATAGACAATACAAAAATAAACCACAAAAAACCTACACAAACCCTAGGTTAAATAGTGACCTACAGATTACTATTGTATATTTGAAACAGAAAACAATGGGTTAATTATGGCTCTTCAAACACTATAATAATAAATTATTTGAAAATTGTTATTCCTAATCTGAAGTACTTCTCAGTGAGAATGCAAGAAGAAAAGTGCCAGGCTTTGCTTAATGTATGACTTCTATTAAAAGACATAAATTAAAACTAAATGTTTTTCTGTGTCTTTAAAGGAAAGAAGGAATTCACGGATTTTACAAAGGAATTGTCCCGAATGTGATCAGAGTGACTCCTGCCTGCTGTATCACCTTTGTCGTTTATGAAAATGTGTCTCGTTTTTTACTTGGTTTTAGAAAAGAAAATAATTAAAGGTATGAGCTTGTGTTCATAAGGAATTTATCATTTTTTATATTATGATCTGGGAGAGATTTAGTTCAGCAGTCTCTTTATAAGTATTTTGAGGAAAGAACCTGGAGACAGTAAAATCCTGCCAACATCTCTTCTGCTGAATGTTCCTGTGTAGCTGCCATCCTTTCTGAATCAGCTGTATCTACTTGAAACAGATGTCTCTGCAACTGTGAAATAATAGCACTGTGACTGCGTGAAGGGAGCAGACTAATCTGTTTTGACAAGTCTCAAGGTAACAGTTGGTCAGATTCTACTCCTACAGAAATGGAAAACTTCATAGAAAAGCAACTCTGGGGTCTGTCAGAATTTTCTTAGATCTTATCTGAGTCTCATGAAGAAAGTATGTATGTGGTTGTTTACAGCAGTGTCTTCTGAATCCACCTCTGTGTTATGTGTCAGATGTTAGGATATGGAATGTTACAAATTCCATTGCTCATCCAACACAGGAATGCTGCCTCAGCGGGGTGCAGTTTGGAACTCAGATTGCTTTGTAAAACAGCTGTCCATTCTTGGGTTTGAATAATTGCCAATCTGATGAAACCCAATACTTGTCTCATACCAGGACAGACTTGCATTGTGGGTTTTGGCTTGCTTTGAAAGCACGTGGCTGTTATGGCTGACTTTGGGCTTTATTATAAAAGTTTCCCTGTGTATTTAGCTGAAGATTAAATTTACTGGAAGTTTAACATGCAAATTACTATATAGATCCTTAGCAGCTATTAACATCTTTCGCCTTCAGAGGGTGTTTACTTGGTTTGGTGAATTTTCTACTATGTAGAATTAATTTAACATAATACTGACTTAACTCTGCCACCCAGGGTCCAGAAAATATTGTGAAGACATATGAATATATCATAAGAGAAGAATAAAAGCTGTGCACTTACTACCCTGGTTTAGTGTGCTATAGGCCCCGAACAGCTTACTCGTGCTCCAGGATAACTGCAAAGACAGACTACGAGCATGTACACAATCAGTTACTGTATGGTAACTGACATCCTGTAAATTCACACCATAACTTAGCTCATAGTGACTTGTTTGTGTTCAGATACCTTAAAACCCATCGTCCAAGCCAATGAAAACAGTACAGTTCTTCAGAGACAAAATACCAGCTGTATAATTTGCTGGCTTGCAGCAGTATCACACATAAGCTTGCAGTTGGGAAAGCCTGAATGCTGTCCTAGCTGCCAAGTGTATTCCTCTAGCATTCTTAACAAAAGCTGCAGACAAGAGCTACCAATTTGAGAGCTGCCTGGGGAAAATCTTATCAGCTGTTCAGAATAAAAAGATTTAATCCTAAATAATGGAAATAAATTCCCTGTCTCAGATATAATGTTTTTTCCTTTTAATTTCTAGGAAGAGTGTAGATTTCTGCATGTTGTACATGCTTTTTCTTGGTTTTGTTTTTTTTTTAATTTCACTGATGTAAAATTGATTTTTTAATATAAAAATTATTGTTTCCCTTTAGAATCTGTATAATTTTTAAAAATATTTGAGCATATCACTTGTTGCATTTGGAAGAAAATACATAGAACACTGAAGCTAATGCTGTGCTAGCATGATCAGTGTTGTCACTTGTCCAGTCTGAAGGCTGCAGTTAAATATCTATGGCATCATTCTTTCACTTCACGAGGACACTTTTTGAAGACCAAGGCATTTCAACCTGCCTTATTTCTATATCTTCCAAAGTATTTAATATATCTAGCTTCTAATTAACACCGAAGTGATTGTATATATTTGGAAGGCTAAATACAGGAGAATTATTTTATTGGAGCAATGAAATTGTTTTGTACTGTAAAATTATTCAGAAGCTGCATGGTAAGAGTTAAGATCAATAATAATTTTTTATACTGAAATCCAGTCTATCAAGGAGCAAAAGAGGGAACGAGAGCTTAGGTAGTCTATTTTTACTTAGGTTTTCAGGACGTGGTATTTAATGCTTACCACATCATCTAAGTCACAGTTAAATCACCAGGAGTTTATTGAGAGACGTAAGACTGTAACAGCAGAGCATCCTTTTCTTTAGTCAGGTTCACAGGAGTAGATATTACATGTGTTTTCTGAAGGCTAAAGCCAAGAGTTGAGTTTGCTTTCTTAGAACTTTCTATGAAAACTTCTAAAAAAAAAATGTATCATAACACCATGTAAAATATCTTATACAGTTTGATGAGCAATAAAATAGCCTGGATGTTTTTTGTAAAAGGTCTTATTTATTTGATACAAAAAGTTACAGTTCATTCTTAAAATTGTGGTGGTGTATTTTCATACGTCAAACAAAGAATTAAAAAAGTTAATGAACTCGGGTTTGATATTTATATTCTAAAATGATTATTATAAAAAGCCTCTGTAATGTGCAAAAAATAAGGCTAGATAAACACTACAGGTGCAAGAGTTTGGTGCCTTTCTGTCAAATACTTGTATCCAACTCTATAGAAATAAATTCTGAAGAAAATTGTACAAAACAATAACACAAAAGGAGAGATTATAAAAAGGGAGGGAAGGTTATTTTGGCAGTTCTTCAATGATGATTCGGGAGACTGAATTCCATCCAGTAGAAGCATCTCCCCGTGGATAATCTGAGCAAGTCCCGACCCAGATGGCAATATCCACCAAACCGGCATTGATCCCTTCACACAGACCTTCCACTGATTAAAGACAAAAACTGGGTTATCTTGGCAAGTTTCACAACTGCAAGTGGACACAAGTACCTGAGAACAGCAGTTCATTGCAAGCCTATACTATTAAGTTAAATCTGAATAGCATTTTTAAATCTGAATAGCATTTTTAAGATGTGGCAACATAGGTTAGAGTCATGTACTGTCTTTACCTGTGTTGCTTTTTGATGTCTATCGCAGTACCCAAAGCAGATTGCAATCTGTAGGATGGGTAAATGGAGGTGTATCTGCTTCTTTAAATGTCCAAATTCACAAACTGGTAGCTGGAATATGGCCTTAATCCCATCCAGCCAACTTTTTAGCAGTGATGGGGAGGGAGAACAGGGATACAGCCATATCTGTCTCCCTCAGCTAAGCCCTGTAATCTTTTTCCACCGCTTATTCACAATTTCTGTATGAAGTTCCACTTCTATCAACCCTTTCCCCACTTTTTCCCTATTAGTTGGAGGTGGGTCCTACCCTTGATGAAAAAAATCTAGTGTAGCTAGATTTCAGCCAGAAATAGTACAGGAAGAAAAATGACCTTGGGCAAAGAGCTGGGCTGCTGGCATTACAGTGCTTCTGCTCTGTTCAAAGCTGAGAATATTGATAGCCATAGGGCTGTTAAATTCATGCAAGCCTTTTGGTTTTAGGAATACTTCTCAGAGTGGCAGTATGAACCAGAAGAAAGGAGGAAGAGAACAGACCGCATTAGTCCCCTTCTCCTAGTGTCACCTCATTGATGTTGAATGACTTC
This sequence comes from Dromococcyx pavoninus, assembly GCA_033558185.1. Taxonomy (NCBI): domain Eukaryota; kingdom Metazoa; phylum Chordata; class Aves; order Cuculiformes; family Neomorphidae; genus Dromococcyx; species Dromococcyx pavoninus. Next base: position 203,721 of record JAUMJL010000401.1, on the reverse strand, counting down.
ACAAAGTTGCCTTTTGGTTAGCAACTGAATAGTTGTTCTTAAATCTTTCATTTGAGAGGTGTTTTTTGCCCCACATGAAAACTATACTAGAAATTCTAGGACAAAACATGTCTCACTTTATGCACAGATAATGTGCAAATTTCAATATTTTAAGCCAGGATGACACTATATACTTGGCAGTAAGGCAGTTTTTCCATCTGGTGGTACAGCACAGAATGTCTCTATTCATATTGTAGCAGAAATCAATAGAACTGTCTGGATGGAAACATCTTCCATTTCTAAGTTGCAGGATATAAGTACCATGAAAAATACCTCAGCAATAAGTACTGCTTAATAAATAATTCTTAATAGTGTCACTTAACTGTGGCAAAGCAGAGTGAGAGTAACAAGTGCTAACTGGCCACTCTTTTATTTCTTCTTGCAGTCTTTTGACTTTCTATGGCAGAATATATTCTGCAGTTGTTAACTAGATTTGCTACTGCTTCCACTCCAATCTCTGTTCACGTGGTCTTGCATACATACCTGAAGAAGTTCGGTGTATATTAATAGTAGAATTCAGCTCTGGGCTTCCTTGATCTAAATATATTATGGCTTCAATAGGAAGTGGCCCGGCACATTCTGCTCCATTAAAAGTGAAGTACCAGCGCTGACAGCAGGCATTTTTGCATTTTAGCCGAAGCGATCCACTGAAGAGAACGCGGAGAGCACTGTTCGAGCGCATCTTTGTAAATGTACATTCCTAAGAGGAGACAAAAATGCTTTAGTAGCAACCTCTGGTTTTGAACCTCTTTCCTAGAATTGTTTTCAGAATGTTTTTGGCTATTCTCTTTACTCCCTGGTCTGCAGTGGAGGACAGCTTTGGCTTATTCGGAGTAACACTTGGTAATTCTGCTCCTGAACAATGCTGATTTTTTTTACAGTAGGATTCTGCATCTGAGTTTCAGTGAACAACCATTTTGAAGCTGGAGTTATAAGGACAGATACAAATAACATATTAATGATGTAGGTGTCTCCTGTTCTCTGTGACTGAAATGGTACTTTGGGCAAGCTAGAGGTAGTGTGACTTTCTGCTTTAACATTACAGATCTGGTCCTCTAAATGTACTCTTAGACTTTCAGCCACATCATGGCTTTCAAACACTATCACAGAAGAGGCACAGGTGTGAAAGAGCTGAGATGGATCTGAAAGAGATGAACCTTTGAGAAGTTCAACTTTACATACAGAAAAATGTTCCAACAGGAAACCTGTACAGTTGGTGCTACCCAGCTCATAGAGGCAGATCTAGCACCTGTTGTGGTATTGCTTTGGCTGGTGCAGTATACAAGGCAAAGCTAACTTACTGCTATCTTCCCAAGATCAATGCCGTAATTAAGTGCGCTCCACGAACACTGCTTGAAGTTGGGAGTCCAGGGCTCCTCAATGCTCTCACGCATGCACTCGCCCTTCTCCCCCTTCAGCCCATCCCGTCCTGGGATTCCAGGCGTTCCAGGGATCCCATTGGCTCCCGGGTTTCCATCTCGTCCAGGAACGCCACTGGGCCCTTGCAAGCACATGCCATTGTACTGAAACACAGAACAGATCTTGTTGTTCTATCCACTAACTTCAAGACTAACCAAGTTAAACAAAACCAACAACAAAACACAACCCTCCCTGCTGTAACACAAATCAATAGGTTATTTCCAGATCACCAAGAAAATGGTTCTGTAGAGTAAAAGGCATGAAAAATAAACTTTCAAAGATAAGCAATGCCAGCAGAATTTGCTGTAAATTAAGATACAAATCATATGTGAAAAGATGCACTAATCTTATAAGTAAATTGTCCTAGTCCAAGGATTAAAACTCACAGAAAACATCAGAAGATTCAAAACATTCCAGTACAGAAACAAAAAAATTATAAATTTTAATAGTTACTTTCTCCTAGCCCGCCATCACTTGCTTAACTGTCTTGGCTAACGAGGTTTTATTTCTTTTTTTTAAGTAGGGAAAATTTGCATTTCATAGAGGGCTGAGGTTAATACCAGTTTTCTTCTGTTGCCACTCCTCTGGGACAGAATCATGTTGTCCTAGTTGAGTCATGCAAATCAGACTCCAGAGCACACAAAGTGTTTTGGTGTTGAGGTGGATGTGAAAAACACCACCCTGGAATAATCCTGAACTTAGGAACCCCATTCGCAACAACGGGAAGACACATATGAGAGGAAAACACACTAACATCCTCCCTAAACATCACAATGTTAGGAAAGGTCTCTCCCAACTCAATGTTAACACACGGTGCCTTCATATTGTATGAGAGTTGGGTTTGCCCTTTGGAGAGTTGGTCTATGCAACCCAGAGCTCCTTCCCCCAGCAGCCTGGATGCCAAAAACCAGCATGGGCATCACAGGCTCAGCCGGAGCCACTCTGTAAATAAAATCAGTGACAATATGAAGGGGTCTAGTAAGAAATAAGATGAGAGTTGGACTAATGGATGCCAGCATTCCCTTACAACCTTCACCAAAGAAAACACTGCTGGCAATCGGAAGTGGAAATAGTTTTAAAAATAGTTAGCCAGAGAGAGAGTTGCTTGGCAAAGCACACACCAACGACCCTGAGAATGAAGCAAAATCATTTCTATTTCACACAGTACTGGTTGTCTGCTTTTGCTATTTTCCTATTGGACTCTGCTTGTAATGGTGACTGACTCTGTTTTTTGCACGTGGTTGGTTACTCATCACAGAAATCCTGAGGACATGGAAATCAGGAAGAGCCGGGGGCCACTGATGCTCACATCCACTCTTCCCCAAGGGGAAGGGCTGCTCTGAGGGAGGAGCGGATCCACTGCCCAGGCCCACAATGTTGCCTTCCAGGGAGAGCAGCTCGGCTGCTGCACACCCCAGAAATTGATCTTTAAGTGAATGAATTACCAGCAAAATCCATCTACGCTTGTCAAATCAAGTGTTTTTCATCCTTCCTTAAGCTGGAAATGCATAAAACATGTTCTAAAATGTCTGCTGAAGGCAGGATCCCCTCTCGGGCATGCCTTCCTTCTGCCCTGGAAGGGCTTTAGCTGAAGCAATCTGTACAACCAGGCTGTGCCTGACTTCAGCTGCCATCTATTTATCTGCACTTTGCTGCCCAGTGTGCCACACCCAAAAGCACAAGGGAATGCCAGAGAAATGCCCTGTACAATGAACCCTAAAATAGTACTCCAACACAAAATGTAAGTTCCTCTATGTATGCAGACTCTTTATTGTCAATGAAATTCAGTTTCCACAGTAAAAGTGGAAGGGTAATGATGTGGTGGAAAGGGAAAGAGCTTTGCTACCAGTGGTGCTTCCAGCACATAACTTTGGGGGATCTCTCTGAAGATCATGGAAGAAATGTCCATGGCACTGAATTTCAATAGGAGGTGAACAGCAGTTCAGCAGCTCATGGCAATAGCTTCACATCTGCTTTCTACATTCCAACAACTGGAAAATCTCCCTCCTTTCTCCTATCCCTGAGATGGGAGAGTCCAAATGCATTCAGGTTTCTAGTTGCAATGGAATTGCAAACAGCTTTACGATTTTTAGAGTCATTACTAAATGATGGCTTAACTGCCATGAGTTTCTTTCCATTTCCTGTCTTCCCCTCTCGGACTCTTGTGGCTTGTGGATTTACTGGACACTGAGCAAAAGCAGCTCTAAGGTTATGGTAGATAAATTATTTACTGTATGGATACTCCACTGGCAACACACAAGTAATTCTGATGCATGTAAAAAGTGCACCTTATTTGCCTTGCCAAGGGGACTGCATCCAAAAAAAAAGGGGATTCAGTAAGTGCATGGATACAGCTTCTGCAGTATATAATGAGCAGTCCTTTTATTTCTCTTTTTATGGTTCACTATTTAATAACCAACATTTCAGGCACTGACGCCTAATGTCGCCGCGGCTGAAGATGCCCCCGCGGTCCCGCCGGCTCCCACCTGGGGCACAGAAGGCGTGGGCAAACACCCCACCGCCGAAAGCCGCGGTTTTTGTCCCAGCCCGTTACACCCTTTCTCAACATTTCCCTGATTCAGCATAATAAAAATAAAAAAGCCCAGAGAGAAGCCAGACGGCGCAGGGGAAGACGGCGGCGAGCCGGGTTTTTCGAAAACCGCTGGGATGTAGGTTTTTTTTTAAGAAAACTGCCGGTTTTAAGGGGTTTTTTTTCGAAAACTGTTGCTTTTTAGTGGTTTTTTCCTAACACTGCTGTTTTTTCCGGGATTTTCTCGAAAACTGCTGTTTTTCGGGTTTTTTCCAAAACTTTTATTTTTCTGGGTCTTTTTTTCAAATATTTCTCATTTTTTGTTGTTTTCTTTTTTTTTTTTGAAACGTCTGCTTTTTCGTTTGTTTTTCTCAATCGTTGCAATCCAAAAGCAGCCCCTCCGTCCGCCCCCGTCGACCCTCGCGTCCGCCCCACCCTCCCCCACCCCCCCCCGCCCCGGTACCGGCCGCCGCCACCGCCACCCGGTCTCACCACGTCCACCACCTCCCGCTGGCGGAGCCCTTTCTGCTTCCCCCTGGCGCTGTCGGAGCGGGCGGGCGGGGCCGCCAGTAGCAGCAGCGGCAGCAGCAGCGGCAGGAGCGGGGCGCGGCGCATGGTGCGGCCGGGGGCTGCGGCGCAGGGGCCGGGTCCGCCGCTCACGGCGGCAGCGCGGGGATAAATGAGCCTTTCAGAGCGCGGAGTCGGAGCTCCCTCCCCGGGAAAGCCGGGAATTTCCATCCCGTAACGTCCAGGCAGAGCCATCCCCCCGCAGTCATTGGCACTGGGGGCTCCCGCCCCTCGGGCCGGACCCGCGGAGCCTGCCCCGCGCCCCGGGACCCAAGAGCTCGAAGCACCCTCCTCCAAAGCTTCAAGAATTCGCTCCGCACACTGTAACACCTTTCTGGTGGAGGAAAAGTGATGAAAGAAAATTTCTTGGCTGTTTTGCCAAGAAATCCGCAGCAGGAGCCTTGATGCACCGTGAGTGGAAACAGAGATCAAAGAGCAGCAGGGTACAAATCATTGATTTCATTTTAGCAGAAGTGCAAGGTAAGGGCACAAAATCCTTCTGAACAGCCGCGGGATTCAGACTTTTATTGAAGAATTTGATATTGCCTGTTCTTGTGTCAATAACGCAAGAAAAGTCCTTGGCAACCCAACATAAAACATCTCATTTTGCTTTCATTTAAAATCATTGAATCATAGAACGGTTTTGGTTGGAAGGGACCTTAATGATCACCCAGTTCCAGCCCCCCCTGCCATGGGCAGGGACACCTCCCACCAGACCAGGTTGCACAAAGCCCCATCCAACCTGACCTTGAAAATTTCCAGGATGGGGCATCCATGACTTCACTGAACAACCTGTGCCACTGCCTCACAACCCTCACACAAAAAAATTTCTTCATAATAATAGCATCATAGAATGATAATATATGCAATAATAATATTTTAATTTTCATCACACTCGAAATAAAAACCCTGCAAAAAGAATAATGCAGTCTGTCCTTAAGCATTGAAATTGGAAGTATCAAGTACTTGAAAGATAACTTCTGTGTGCTTCGGTCTTCATGGGATTTGTAGAGGCAGAGTTTTCAGAAAGGGGAGATAAGCTTCAGTACATTTTTTTCCTGAAGTATTTAACAAAAACACTCATTTCTCCTGTAGGAATGCATGTTACAAAACATTGAGCTATTCTCACTAGACCACACAAAGCCACATTTTTGTTTAAACTAAACCTCTTCACATTGTTCTGACTGCAGTTGCTTCCACATTTTCCTTTCCACAGCCATCCAACAACAGCAGTGAAGTGAGGTTTGCACCACAGGTCACACTGCTATCATCAGCCCTGTCACACACTGTACTGAGAATCGTGAATGTCAGCCACGTTGGTGAAGTGTTGCCTCATGCCTTGTGGAGAATTGCAGTGATACACCCAGCCGGCTTCGTAAACCGGCTGGTAAACAGTGTTTCCCTAAACCTGTTGGGAAAATGTATGGAATGATGTAAATCCTTAATTATAACAATTGCCTCTGTGACAGCCTCAGTGAAATCCATGTGTTCTGCTGCCAGCAAACCCTCCTGCCTCTGGTCCAGGTTGGTGGTGATACTGTGAAGATGGTAACATCTGACTTCTCTGTAACATGCATGTTCACACAAGCACCGTTACCAAGGGATCCCCAGCATCAAAACAGGCTGTTGCTACGGCACGTCCCTTCCCAGACTGCCAAACTTCTGTGTTACAGAATCCTTCAGGCAAGGTGCAGCAGCTGAAGCTCACAGCACAGGAGCATTGTATGCCCTCCTAATACAGTTACTCAATATTTTAGATAACAAAATTAGCATGTACATTCATGTGCATTTCCCTACCTGGGTTCACTCACTATTAGAGTCTGGGTCTGGGCTACAAGCTTTTAAATCCCAAATGGCTGGCCTTGCCAGGGAAAGAAAGTTGAGGAGGACTGTAAAAGAAAGTCTTAAATAATGGTGGGACCTCTGCTTTGAGTTCTTGTAAGTGCACTGTGCAGTTCCTAACACTCATTTGACTTGCAATGTGCATTGCCATCTGGAAGACAGAAATATCAATATTCTCCTTAGCCTGCTTCGGTCTGAGGAAGCCTTGCCATCTGCTAGGCTTATGTTCTGTGTGCTTTTGATATATTTAAATGCTTTTGAGGACAGCAACTGTTGTTGAATACTGTGAGATACTCAAATTGAATCAGAACTACTGATCTACTTTGCCTTAAATATTTCCTGGACAAAAGGAATTGTTGTAATAAATTTGCCCAAGTGTCCTCAAACTAGGATCTATATTATGTTGACTAGTGATTCATTCATCTAACCTGTACTGCAGCCTTATATATAATTTATGTTTTGTATATGGCTTTACAAATATATCAGCAAAGACGATGAGGTACATCCATCTACCTTTTAAATGTCACTAAAATCTATTACATGATCAGTCTGCTGGTGCAGAACCCAGGCAGGCTCATGCTAGGTCACCGTGGTGCCGTCAGTGCACCATACGTAGTGGAAGCTCACACCACCACGCTGGTGCCATGTGTGCAGCCTCTCTGCTGTGGCTTGAACTGTTACACACACGTATACTTAGCCTCTCAGCATCCCCAAAACAAGCCACACAAGCCTGGAGAGGAACATGTGCTCAAAATCACGCATTTCCATTCACCTCAGCTATAAAATATTTCAATTCAAGGGTCTGCGCACTGGCTTGCTGGGTCTTCCCACCTTTCTTGCAAAAACTCTTCCAGATCATAGAATCATAATGTTGGTAAAGACCTCTGAGATCATCAAGGCCAACCGTACCTGTCTCCTTACTAAACCACATCCCTAAGAAACTCATCTACCCACCTTTTAAACACCTCCAGGGATGACAACTCAACCACCTCCCTGGGCAGCCATTCCAATACCTAACCACCCTTTCAGTGAAAAAATTTTTCCGGACATGCAGTCTAAACCTCCCCTGGTGCAACTTACGGCCATTTTCTCTCATCCTGTCACTTGCCAGAAGAGACCAGCATCCACCTCGCCACAACCTCCTTTCAGGTAGTTGTAGACAGTGATGAGGTCTCCCCTCAGCCTCCTCTTCTCTAAGCTTAACAATCCCAGTTCTCTCAGTCTCTCCTCATAGGACTTGTTCTCCAGACCCTCACCAGCCTTGTCGTCCTTCTCTGGATGCACTCCAACACCTCAATGTCTTTCTTGTAGCAAGGGACTCAGAACAGAACACAGTACTCGAGGTGCAGCCTCAACAGTGCTGAGTACAGGGGCACCATCACTTCCCTGGTCATGATGGCCACGCTGTTTCTGATACAGGCCAAGATGCCATTGGCCCTCTTGTCCACCTGGGCATGCTGCGCGCTCATAATCAGCCAGTTGTCAACCAACACCCCCAGGTCCTTCTCCTCCAGGCAGTTTTCCAGTCATTCTTCCCCAAGCCTGTAACGCTGCATGGGGTTGTTGTGTCCCAAGTGCAGGACTCTGCACTTGGTCTTGTTGAACCTCATCCTGTTGTTTTCATCCCATCAATCCAGCCTGCCCAGATCCTCCCTCTGCAGAGCCTCCCTTCCTTCAAGTAGATCAACACTTCCACCCAGCTTAGTGTCATCTGCAAACTTGCTAAGGGTGCGTTCAATCCCTTTGTCCAGATCACTGATAAATATATTGAACAGGACTGGACCCAGCACTGAGCCCAGGGGAACACCACTTGTGACTGGTTCCCAACTGGGTTTAACTCCATTTACCACCACTCTTCCAGGCCCAGCCATCCAGCCAGTTTTTCACCCAGCAGAGGGTGTGCCTGTCCAGGCTGATGACAGCCAGTTTCTCAAGCAAAATGCTGTGAGAAACGGTGTCAAAGGCTTTAGCGAAATCCAAGCATACCACATCCACAGCCTTTTGCTCGTCCATTAAATGGATAACCTTGTCATAGAAGAAGATCAGATTGATCTGCCTTTCAGAAACCCATGTTGGCTGGGCCTAATCACCCAATTGTCCTGCGCATGCTTGGTGATAGCACTCAAGATGATCTGCTCCATGACCTTCCCCAGAACTGAGGTCAGACTGACAGGCCTTCATGAAGCCTTTTTATTAGAGCACTGGTTTGAATTCAGCAAGTAAATAATTGCAGTTCATTCCTTGGTCTTCTCAAAATGAAACAACTGCAGTAGAAAAGATTTTATCACGGGAAACCCATTGGCCGTGGTTAATGCAGAGTCTGGGAATGAAAGACCAGGTCCATATTCCAAATCCAGTAGAAAAGACCCAGATCTGGTGGAAGAGTCTCCTTGTACAGTGAGGAAAAGCTTCAACTACTCAGAAATAAATTCTTCTCAGATGAAAACTATATTACTCGTGGCTTTTCACAACTGGGAAAAGCAAACTTAGGTATCTAAATATTACAGGAGGTTTAAGACTGAGGATGCTGAGCCAAAAGAGGCCCAGTCAGGTAGTGCCAAGACCCGGGCCTTTCATCTACTTTTAACTCTTACTGCCTTACACATTGCCCTGTTATGGTGATGTCTGGGGATTTTGACTGTCAGTCCTATCTATGCATTGCTTTGGGGAGTGCGTGCATACCCCAGGGTAAGCAGCAGCGCTCCGGCTCAGCAATGCTGAGCTCAACATCACAACACTCAGGACCTTTGCTGATGCACCCTTGGAGCTTTTATATGCAGAGTTCATAATATAGCTCTTGTTCTCTCTATTACTGATATTTTAGGGTGAGTTGTAAGTCGGTGTAAAAGGCTGAGATCAGAGAAGACTGCTGAATTTCTCAAATGGCTCTTTGCAGCCTGCCTGTCTGATCAAGGAGACAAAGAGCCGTCTGTACTGCTGTAGAAGAAAACCAAAGCAAGAGCTTTCAGGGTAATTTATTACAGGTTTAAGAAATAGATTTAATTTTCTTTCACAAAAGCCTTTGAAACAGCATAAAAATCAATGGGATTTTTCCTTTGATGCCTTCTTACACCTTTTCATTTAAATGTTACTTAAATAGCATGCTTAATATTTTTAAATAATCAAAAACTTCTCTCCCTCAATTTTGTTGCTTTACTAGCACTGCTACACCTATTAAAAAAATAATATCTTCCAGCAGCTTCTACATGCAATGATAAGCATGGAGTTGCAGTCATAGTAGTGTTTTGCAGGTACACGTATTAATGTTTGAATCTTAAAAACTAGTTTGGGGCAGGCAGTTTCTTTAGTGGATTGTAATAGTCAGTGATGTCCTGTTTCTCCCTTTGAGAAAAGCTTAAAAGTGTAATTCATATCAATATTCTACCTGCTGACACTCCACACCTGCAGGTGACAGTCAAGTCATGCTAACAGTTCACTATGCAAGCCATTAAAAAAAAAAATAAAATCACCTGAATGACAGCCAGAAAGGCCAGGCAGAGGTTAAAGCATCATAATAATAGCATTCATCAAAGACAAGAGGAGCAAAACTGTCAGGAAAACATACACTAACCCCTTGGAGACTTGTCTGTGGAAGAAGATTCCTGTGTCCATATACAGGAAGACGGCATTTCTTGAGTGTGAGAGAAAAATCCTGCAGTGAAGTGTTAATTCCTATCCTCTGAACATGGCAGTTCTTAACAGTGCTAGAGGAAACGTATTTTTACACAATAGAAAACACTAGAGAGAGGATTAATGCTTTTTTTGTTACGCAGATTAGTAGAGTTCTCTATCCAGATAAATCTTTAACATTGTTACCAATAAGTCAAGATCAGGACGTACTTCAGATAGGAGGGAGCTCATCTGGTGTAAGTAGGTCCTTTCATAGCCTGCTGGGGCTTCTATGCAGATCTTTCCTTTCTATCCCAGTCATCAAGTTCATTTATAGTTGCATTTCTCTGTACCAGCAGCTTTTACAATAATAATGGAAGCATTGAATATCTTAAACTAAACACCACTCACAAATTGTCAGATGGAGCTAAACTTTCGTAAAGCTGTCTGGGAGAACTGGATGCTTCACTGATAAAGGATAACTCAGGATATCCAGACATTTCCATAGTGTGAACTTTATGATTAAAAGCCCATATTGAGATCTGTTTTCACTGATTGCTGGTTGCAGATGCCTCACTCTCAAGGAGCCTGCTCTGTACCTCTGCAAGACTGTCTCCCAGTTGCAACTGGCACAGTCGTGGCTGTAGTCATGGAAAGGTTGGGGTTGGAAGGGCATCTGGAGCACATCTGGTTGAAGCAGGTCCAGTTAGACAGGGTTGTTCAAGGACTTGTGCACATGGTAGAACAAGAAAATTAATTCAGACCAGTTGTAAGTTAAATTCTCTGGGCCTCCAGTGAATCATCATGTGCAAGGAGAGAACTAAGGCTCATCAGAGTGGCTGTGAATCAGTCAATGACAGAAAAATTACTTGGCTGCCTCATGAATGCTTAATGAATACAAAGGACTTTTGCAGAACTGAAAAGCCAAATTTCTTTGAATCCTGCACTAGTAAATAGTTATTGGGATACACATTTCAATGCTCCATTCAGACAGGAAAGCTTCTTCAATGAACAGTCTTGGTTTTTCTACACCGTTCAAGTGCACTGCCACTGGATTGTCCTTCCAGTTTTGGAAGATACTACCTCAAATTAGTGGCAATCCTAAAATTAGAGGAATGGACTTGAACTTTGAAATGTTTATTTTCATTTGTATCCAGCAAGCCTTTTCAAAAGAAGTTCTTCAGGATAAGCCAAGCAGCAGTGAGAAGTCAGCTGCGGGCTGAGGAAGGTCTTGCGTTGTGCTTTGGGGTGGCTTACAGAAACCAGAGGTCTACAGCCACCATAACTGGCACATAGAAAATATACAGAAGCCTGTGGATGCAAGAGGATTTGGTGACAGAAACAAGTGAATTGGCCCAGGACACTGAAATATTGCACAAAACTTCATGTCTCAGAGGAGAGACAAGAGAAGGGCAGAGCCACAACAGCAATGTTAGATCTGAACATGCACAGTTGCTATGGCTCTGCCTTTTGAATGTAGTGGTGGACCCTGGAGCCCCTGGCATTCCTGAGACCTGGCTTTTCACATCCACGCCATCCCTCCAGATGGCCTGACCTCAGCAAAGAAGTGCCATGGCTTGCTGCAAGCAGGGCAGTGGAACTTCTGGGCAGCACCTACCTCACCTGATCACTGACGACCACCAAAAGGGCAACGGATTTATAGGCACTACTGGGTTAGGCACAGTGAGAGAGGTTCAGGGGGGTCACCCTATAGCTGGCCCTGAGGATAGTTCAACAGATTATAAAGTCTTGCATTAAAATTACTATGTGTGTTGAAATATTGTTTGACTTGTGTCAACAACTGACCAGTGCAGTGGCACTGGAAAGGATCAAGCACAACACTGAATCCCTGGCTCAAGTGGAGATAAAACTGTGTTTGGCCAGAACAGCGGAAGACCTACCTGTTCCTGTAAAGAAAATGTCTTTTCAAGTCCTCTTTGAGTTATATTTTTAACAGCAGGTGCTCATCTAACTATGCTTTTGTAAGGCATGACTTTGTTCCTAGTTTGGTTCCCTTACTTCTGTCCTTGTAACTTTGCTGTAATTAGAGCACCTCTTCATTGATTAAAAATGTCATTCATATGATCATAGTTTCCCATTGCCAAGTAGAGAAGATTTCAGTATGTGTGCTCTAAAAATAACTAATGCTGTTGAGGTTAGATTAATTTAAAAGGCAAAGTCCTCTTTTGTTTTTTATAGGGTGTTTTTATTAGGTTCTACTACTGGCTTGGTGACTTTCCATTTCTCTCCATAGGGAACTTCATCCTGACTACAAGTTTCTCTCACAATGTCCATTCTCAAGGTGATCTTGCCTACTTAAAATCACATTTTGGTAAAAATAGCTCAAATTAATTTCCATGGCAAGTCCTGACTTCAGCCAGCTCAACATATCTGCATCGCAACCTATCAGCGGCACATCACGCCCATCTGTGACATCTCTTCATGTTTCACAGAATGATTCATCTCTGGATTGGTAATCCCTGTAGTGCATCCACTTTTTCTTTAGTTGGATGTCTGGATCACAGACATCCAGAAAGAGAGCAGCTCCCTGAGTTGGCTGTATCCAATGGACAACATCAGTGACTCAAACCCACCACCAAGAAACCTGTTCAGTTACTTCAGCATCCTCAAACCCTCCATCTTTGGCTGGATCATGCAAGACTTGCATGCACTCTCAGATAGCAGGTATGATGCTACTGGAGATGTATCTGGAGAGAACAGAGATTCCCAGCTAGCTTATGCCATCAACTCATTAACTAACTTAGAGGAAATGATTACTAGGACATTATCTGGCAGCATCTTATTTTTGTACCCATGGAATTTCCTGTGAATCAGTTTCACATGGTCAGAAGAGCATCAAGAAGATAAACTCTAGGCTGGAGATCAGTGTCCCTCCAGTTCACCTATGCCCAGTACTGAGTGCCCATTTACCACTTCCATAAAAATTGTGTCCTTCCACAGAGATCTTGCAGGAACTATTCTCCTCTACAGCTCCTGTTTGTGCTGAGAAAGCAGCTGTGAGCCATTTAATGAAGGCAGGCTTAAATATACCTCGTGTTTGTCATTACTTTAACTAGCAGGACCACAAATAAAGCAAGCTTTTATTTTAGATTTAGTTTTGATGAACATTGAAATACAGGGAATAAGTATTGATAAAGAGCTCAGATAGAAAGGTCCTGGCATGTTTTTAATCTTTCAATTATACGTTGCATTTCAAGTGGTTTTTAATAGGAAGTAAAATCAAGGTAGTAAACAGAAGCAGACCTCATAGATGTGCATCAGAAAGATACACTGAGCTCCACTTCTAGAGATTCAAAGCAGACAGCTTATGAAGGTGTGGTAGAGGTTGCCCAACTTCTTTATTTTTAATTACAGTTAAACTCTAGTCCATTAAAAAAAATACATACATAGGATAAGGGACAAAAATAAGAGTGAAAGAATAAGTACAAAAAAAGGTAATGCACAGGAAATAACCTTTATTCTCATGAGACTCTAAAATACCTTTGGTGCCAGCCATCTAAACCACTGTGAATACCAGAGGTTAATACTGGCAGAGATCTTTACATGTGAAGGCAGCCAAACAGAGAGCAGTCAGATACCTTCAAAGACCAATTCAACAAGCAGCCAGTGTTGAGGGGATTCAACAAGCAGCCAGTGTTGAGGGAGGGATGTAGTATTTCCACTTTGATATGCAGCAATCTGAAATTGCACATTGAGACTGAGTGGTCAGACTTCAAAAAGAAACGTGATTCCTCCTCCTATTCAGCTACTGCATTTTTCAGGGCTTTGTAGAATACTAAACTTACTTTTATTGGAGTTCAACTTTTCATATTTAAATATTTTTCTCACTTCTGAAATTGGTCTTAACATTAATTAGGCAAAAGGATTTAAAGACATTTAAATACTGCATATATTTTTCTTACTATCTGCTAATAGCATCTTTCAAGTGTTACAAATAGAAACAAAATCCCATCTCTTCTATACCCTGGGTTAGCCTTGCAAGCCTGAACTATTTTTTCCAATTACATCGCATAGCTTTATTTTATACTCTAGGTATACTTGATCCCAGTAAAACTTCACTAAAACACCCATCAAAATCAGACAGTAAGAGAGAGTATTGTACCATAAAACTCCTGTAGTAACAATCTCAGGTGCTGTTTATATCACAAATCAAATATGGTTTAGTGTGTTAGATTTATCTTTCCTTTTGAAAGATTTTTTATGCAACCTCAAAACTTAAAAGTGATCTATGACAGAGATCCACTGAGAAAGAGATAACAAAATAACATCTGGCACACATATTTTAAGGCTTGGAGAAGTTGTCAGTGTCCTGTATTTTAGCTTTCTGAAAAAAAAGGCAGAAAACAAGAGTAAAATGGCTGCATCAGTCTTTGAAATTGTTGAATTCACAGTGCATCTTTCAGAAGACTTTCTCAATTAAATGATTTAAGTTAATGGAGATGTTCCAGCAAGAAGTTTATTCTTACAGTTTGAGAAAGGCCCTTTTGATACGAATGGTCTATTTTCAGGTTTAACTTTGGTCAGATAATGGATGAAAGCAAATAGCCCAAACAGCGTTTTTTAGAGAAACTGTTTATGAGGTGCTTTATAGCCCACCTCCGTAAGACTGTCTTCCATACCCTCACTCATCTCTGCACCTCCTTTCTTTCAGTTTCTTTCCCCCATCCTTTTTGAGGGCATTCAAACAGCTGTTTGACTTCCCAGCTACTGCTTTGGTATTTCAGGGTTAAAGCATTCAGGGAGAACAATCCTTTTAGCTATAAAGGTCACCCTGGGAATTCACAGTCTGCAGGTTATTTCTGGTACAGCAGCACTGGAACACAGAAGTGCTACAGTCGCATTCTACCACTGATGCATTTCACTTCCAATGAATGTTATGATTACTGCTTAGTTAGTATTTCACAGTTCTTTGGAAATGTATCTATTTTTAAGCCCATCATATTGCTGTAACTTCAAAATTACTTTGTATTCATCTTTTTATAGCAGTTACCACAAAAGCATGACTTCTATTGAACTACCTAAAAAAGGAAATAATATTAAATAAATTAAAAATGCGTGTCAATATTTTAAGAAGGTTGAGCAACAACATGGTGTGAAAATACATATTCTATGTAATGCAAAGGAGGTCTTTAACTAGAGGTCATGAAAGAAAGAATGCTCTAAGTGTTAGAAAGAAAGAACAAGTTTGGTTTCTCACTCTTTCACAGCTCTCCATGTTCATGTGAACAATTCCCAGCATTGTTCTCTAAGTTTCTCACTTACACAGGAGGGATAAACTCACTGCAGTATTTACTGCCTCACACAGAATTAAGAAAAAAAAATACACTACAGTGACTTATGTGCAAAAATACTACATTAATACAACAAACATGCTACATCTAGTTAATAAGAAATATCAACTCAGAATCTTACTATACAATAGTATATTTTATTACTAACAAAGACAGTAATAACAAAACTACTGAAAATGTGTATAAAGTTACTCATTTACAAACATGACTATGCAACAAAGGGTACTTAGTGTGCATTTTCACAAGAGATTTTTCAGATCTTTCTCACTGTCTTTCCCAGCAGCAAGAAGTCTGTGTATTTTAAATGGGGAGATTATAAAAGAAATAGCATGTCCTGTTTAAGGCAATAAATTACAAATGCTACAACACCTATGCCATAATATAAAGGTAAATACATTCAATTTTTAATGCATGATGCATAAAACAACTTTGGTTTACCAGAACTGTGGCTCCTGTTGATTTAGCATTTATATGACCTTTGTGCGATGCAATTTTGCTTGACTGTTCAAAGCTTCACCATGAACTCTGCCCAATCAGAACACAGTCATTACTCTGCATAATATCAAAATATCGAGAAATATTCTTATCAATCAAATGCAAGATGCTGAACAGTCATACAAAATGCACTGATATTTAAGTTCAGAAAACAGCAAAATCCTGGCGTCAAATTATCACAAGTAATAAACTACAATGAGTTCACTGGATTTCTTAGGAGTGAAACAATGAAATTCTTATCCACTTCAGTAGTAAGTGCTCGAGAACCACCCTATCATAAGAAAGGCTACATGCTTTAAGGCCTTTCTGATTTAAAAAAAATATATTGTTTTAGCATATAGAAAATTAAGCTTTGTAGAAAAAGTATTAAGGTCTTCTCTTAAGTAAGTATATCATTAAACAAGCCTGCATATTAATAACTCAACAGTTTGTTTTCTGCCAGATACTTCTTTGCAGTATTTAAAAAAGTTGAGTTACTTGCATAGAAACAACATGAAACACACACTTTCACTGCAGCTCAGTAAAAAAACCCCAAAGTGCATACTTCAGATTCTGTCCCCGATGCTGCCGGGGATCTCAGCAGTCTTCTTTGGCACAATGCGGTGGAATATCACACCAAAAGGGGCTTCAAGAAGCATTTTTCTGAAGCAGTGCTGCATCTAATGCATCATTCCTGTAGCAGGACACACAGACGCCTGACCGGTCTTGCCCCAAACGCACAGTGTATGGTGCATGTTAAATATAAAGGTACAACCTGCTTTACTCAGAACTAAATAACCACAGGACTGCTGACTTTAGTGGCGCCTAATGGAAGCATTTTAACTTTACCAAGTTTGTATAAGACATACAAAACAGTAGTTCTAAATATTGAGACCTTATGCAGTCACTTATTTACAAAATTCACTTTTATGTACAAAATAAATCAATTCCAGTTTCCCTTTCATATTCAGTGTACAAACTACCATAAACCAGTGCTATAATTGATAGATCATAACACAAAGTATTTATAAATTTGTGTATCCCTTAAGTGATACTGCTAAGACAGTAAAAAAAGAGAAAAAAATTTAACAAGTTTTGAAAAATATCAAAGATGTAGATGTAACTTTTATGCCTTGAAAAGTAACAGTGCTTTATAAGCATTATTTTAATGCTGTTCATTATAAAGTGTTCTTTATAGAACATGGCATACCATTTCCATCGCAGAATTAGTCTCTGACAGCTGGCAATAGTATTTGTTTCCCTCACCTCTTTCTCAAATTACTGCTAGTCATTCCAGCCATGTCGTATAAAACTTCAATTTCCATTATTCCTGGACAGGATTAAACGTAGTATGTTATTACTAGTTGTCCCCACAACAAAACTTATATTTTTTAAGTGCAAAACAAGATAGGTGTGTTTTTTAATAAGGCACAGAATATCTGTTATTTCCAGTGTAACAGAATATGTATCAGTTTCATACATTGAAAACATTCACATAAAATTCCAGTGTTTCAAGGGTTTGAACTGTTTCCTGAATCCAGCTCTCTTCTGCTGCCTGAAGCTGAGTAGACAAGTAGTGACATGGAAGCTGACTGTGAGACATCAGGTATTTGGGAATTGCTGCTTTGCAATGGAGGAGATTCCATAAAATCATTTTTAGGAGCTATTCTGTAAGTAATAAAAAATAAAACACAGTGAGTAAACTTTAAGTGCAGTGGATTACACCGTAACAAAATACATTTTTAGCAACAAAACTGTAATATATCTTAGGCTATATTCTTTCCAAGATAATGCAGTACTGTTCTGTATAGTTTTCCAAGCTTAGGGTCACCATTGCTCTTTTTCAGACTTATCACCTCTCAAAATGAGGTTAATGCAGCCACAGATTTCTTGAGGGTCACTGTTTAACAACACACAAATATCCTATGAGCAAAGCACTCTACACTTAAGAAAAGAAGAATCCTACAAAAATATAAAACATCCTGTATGCTAAAGATACAAAATATGAAATTGTTTATAAGAATTATAGTACTCTTGACAGTTACTGAGGGTTAATTGTATAATCAGTCTACTCTTCAGGGAGAAGAAACAGTAAGCTTACAAACCCAGTGGCAATACATATAAACAAACAAAAGACTGAGATAAAGAGCCTTACCTTCCTTCACCCACTCTCTTCATGCTGTCAGCCAAGCTACTCATATCACATGTGCTATCTGCTTTGTTTCTTCTTTCCACCTGATCCACTGTCAGTTTAGAACTAAATAACATTTGATCTCCACTGTTTTCACCTTCCTCGACTCTTCGGGCTGATGTTCCATCTGCTTCTATGTCTTTCTCAGATGTCTCTGGAGAGGTTTTAATTTCTGCAACAGTTTCTTGGTTTAAGTAGTCATGGTTAGTGATTGCTACTGCAGAAGTTCCATGATTTGTTGTGCCACCTGTACTCGTCCCCATTGACTTTGAAATTACTTTCAATTTGTGTGAAGTCGATTTGTAGTGCTTCTTCTTATGCTTAACTTTGGAATTGTGCCTCAAGAAAAATTCGCATGATTCTTGCAGCACTCTTCGACTCTCACTGATTGGACTGAAAGAAAATACAAGCATGCTGAATGAAAAGGGTAACCTTAGACATAACGTAATATAGTTTAGTACACAAAACCATGAAAAAATATTGAACAATGACACATCTGAGCTGTATGTTAATGAACACAAGGAAAACAATTATATGTGAAAAGAGGAGAAAAAGTCTGATCATAATGGCTCCTAAGTAATTATGTCTGTGGAACAATTAAAGAAAGCAGATTTCTACATTTCTTACTTCTGCAAGTCCGTCCAATGACTTCAGTAGGTTAATCATCTAAGAGAGGAAAGCAGGATTAGCTCAGAAGCAGCTGTATTACCAAATTAACTTTATATAAAGTAAACCTCATTCAAGTGAAAAAAAGATAAGCATTATGAAATTGACTTCATTATTTTTAAATTCTTATAGCTGAAAGCAGTTAACATCTGAAACACAGGACAAATTATACGGGAAATGGAAAAAGAGGAGAGAGGGACAGGAAGCTATAAGCTCACCATCAAGGAATGTAGATGTAAAATTAAAGGAGCTTAAGGACTGCTGCCTTGGGAAATCCAATGAAATAAAAAGATCTAAAAATACGGTAAAAATTATGAGTAACACAGATAATCTAAAACAAAATAACCAAGGAATAAAAAGGAATGGAAAAAGAACCACTACAAGAAACACAAACTGCATTTATAATGTGTTTAAATCCATAGATATAAATTTACTAAAATTAAATAATAAAACTGAATCATTCAGTTTCAGAAAAAGGAATAATACATTAATACAATAAAAGTGATATTAAGGGGGGGGTTCAATGAAAATTAATTTTAAAATAAGACAAGCCTGTCAGAAGAGAAAAGCAGAGAATGTTATTATTGCATGATAGTAAACACAGCTAAATAGTATGCCAAATGAAGAAGACAGAACATGTGAAAGTATCTAAGTTGATGGCTGAAATGATCTTCCCTGATTCAACTGGAAACCGCAGATATATCAGCCAATGCTAAACAAGACAATAAGTCTTTTGCTTTATAAAGAGAACAAAGCAGCAGAGA
Organism: Dromococcyx pavoninus; assembly: GCA_033558185.1. Lineage (NCBI taxonomy): Eukaryota > Metazoa > Chordata > Aves > Cuculiformes > Neomorphidae > Dromococcyx > Dromococcyx pavoninus. The sequence goes on along the minus strand of JAUMJL010000401.1, from coordinate 184,308 downwards.
AAAATATTTTCTGTCTTATGAGAATGCTGTCAAATAGTCATCGCATACATAAAACTTCCACGGAATCCAATGGAATTTTGCTGATGCCCATGTGTAGCATTTAGACTCCAAAACACGAAGGGTCTACGGACAACATTTTGATTACCTGAACAACTAAGAAACATGTCTGAAATCCAACTTATGTTAAGGTATACACTTTAAATAACAGGAATAATAAAATTGTTCTTACTCTCTTTTGCGGTTTCTGTTGAAGAAATTGGCCCATTCAGAACAAGTCTTTTTACTTCCCACCCAGAATACTGGAGATATGCCAACAATTAGTGTCAGCAAATATTTCATCAGAAACAAAAATATTTCTGGTCTTGCTAGTGCCTTTGCCTAGAAGATAACAAAGTTCAATAAATGCAAAGGAAAATGTATTTTTTGATTTATTTCTTAAATGAAGAAAACAAATTATGTAAAAGAGAAACTATCTCCTCATGGCTGTTGTTCTTTGTTGAGGCTTGTACTGCAGACAAACGTTAGACAAGTACAGTCAAGTCAGGTCTGGTTAATGTCTACAGCTGAATACACAGAGGAGATTAGTCAGAAGGAAATATTTTTCTTCTAAATTGAAAAGAAAGATAATTTGGTGGGCAACAGTATTAAAAAAACCATGTTCTTCACAGATAGTTTGTATAAGATTTATCCCTTAAAAAAATAGTAAGTGGATGAGTTTGGAGTTAATCAGATTAGACAGCATCTTCAAGGAGCCACAGGGAACTACATAGTAGTCTTCTGTTTATTGCAAAATTAATCCACCTATTTGCAGAACTGGATCGTAGGAGCAGAGAAATTTAAGTCAGTAAGAGATTATTATCTTCTGCTCCCATGCTGTAAATTGAATTATTTTACCTGGCTCATCTGCCAGTACCATCTATGAAAGTCACTATTTTTGTTAGCTAGGCACCATTAGCTACTTAAACTGAAACTTGTTTTTATTAGGTTCTGACCCAGCCAATGAAATAAAAGACTACAAGCCAAGACTAAGCATGCCACTTTAAGCTGCTCCATAGATGGCATATGCTGTTTGTTATAGGGACAGATCCATTTAAGTATGTCTCTGTAACGTTCCCTGTTGGTATTTACTCTTCCCAATAGGTTAATTAAAGGGTGAGAAAACATGCTCTTTCTGCCTTATTTATGCGAAACTTATATTTAATCACTACAAAACAAGTTTTTTTTTTAAAAAAGCATAAAAGCCTTGTTTTCAACCTTGCACATTTTGGGCCATTTAGGCTGAGAAAGAGCTCAGTGCAAAACCCACTGAAGACAAACTGTACCCGTTACGGATAATAATGGAAGCAAAAACAACCAACAAGCCTTTGAGCTGCACTAGTCTCTCTCAGCTTACACTGACTCCAACACAGGGGATATAGAGAGTGTTTAAGAATTTAGAAGGATCAAATCTTATCATTCCAGAACACCTGTGTTTATATTCCTTTTTTTAAATGCTAGGTTTATTGCAGTAAAAACTTAGATGGTAAGTGCAAATCAATGAAAGATGACACATTGCATTTCTCTTAGTAATGGTGTTGTCTTTTATATTTGTTCTTAAATGGAAAAAACCCCCACAAATTACTTGAAATTGCAGAGGGTTTTGTGTACTTACAAAAGATTTAATCCATAGAGAGTACTGAAACTGAGCAGATTTACTTTAAAAAACCAACTTCTTTGGAAAGGCTTTTAAGAGTCAAATGTTAAATATGAAAACTTCTGCAATTCAAAGCACATTTGGGTTGTGGGTTTTTTTCTCATTTGTTTATTTTTTATTTGGTATGTTTTTTTTAAAAGATTGTTGTTGAAGGTCAGCCTACAAATGACAGCTATCATGGAAAAAATATACTGGAACTTTGTTTTGCAATTTCAACTGTTTTATACTTCTACACTTTGAAGAAAATAAGACAGAAGTGCTTTTAAATCTATGTTTATAAGCAACATTTTAAATCCAATTTAAACTCAATTTTCAAGAATCATTATTTCAGCTTCAGCTGAAATTGATGCAACATCGCCTTCGGTACTTCGATACTGAGCTAGGCACATGAATACTGAGAACTACTTTTAGGAATAAGTACTGTGAAGAATGATCCTCCCCCCAACACAATCTGTAACATGAAGATCAAATATCATAAAGATTATATATTCCCTTTAGAGCTGTGAGTTGGAATTTAACTGCTGAATGGTATTGATTTGATTAGTGAAAAATTTCAAAGCAAAAGTATGATACTACTGAAGTTGACTTAAAAAGTAACTAATCACTGCATAGTCTTGAACTGATTACTTAATATGAAAATAATTTACTAACTGTACAGCAGATACGGTGATGTGTAAGGGTTTTTTCTGATTAACTTTCCAGTATTATTTATAAAGAAAACTGCCACTTGCCTGATAAGGACAAGGAATATGGTACTGGTCACAGTGGTCAAATACCCAAGTAGTTTCCCACATTTTCCGGTTCACCAGTTCGTAGACATAACATCCAAGAAGTGCTACAAGTGGCACCAAGTATAAACCACTAAAAACTCCAATTCGGATCATAAATTTCTTTAGCTTCTCCTGGTTTCTGCCATCGTGCTGTATGACTTGCCGCACGTGATTTAAAGAAATAATGCCAGCTAAAAGAAGAGAGAGACCAAAGAAAACACAAAGGCACAATGGCAAAAGCACAAAGTACAGAGAGGCATCCAGGTCATAGAGACCCACGAAACAAACTCCGCTGATATTGTCCCCTTCAACTTTGTTCATTGCAAGGAGCATAATGGTTAGAAAACCAGGTATGCCCCACGCAACTGCGTGGAACCACATGGCCTTTTGTGCAATAGCTTCACAGCTCCATTTTCTTCCTGCTGCAAGGAACCAAGTGATTGTAAGAATCACCCACCATATAGTTCCTGCCATAGTGAAAAAATACAAAACCATGAAGAGGAAAGTACAGGCTTTGTTCTGGGAGCCAAGAACAACTGTTTCACCAATTTCTAACTTATCATCTGCCTCGTTACAGGCAGTTCTGTTCCCAAGTAAAAATCCGATAAAGTACATTAGAGAGACTATGCTGTAACAGACAGAGTAATATATGATTGGCCTCTCTGGGTACCTAAACCTTTTAACATCAATCAGAAAAGTCAGGAATGTGAAAAGCGTAGCACAAAGACAAAAGATTGAAACTATTCCAATGAAGCTTTTCGCAACATCCAATTCATAATTTTTGAAGTACATATTGGGACAAGGGGGTGCACACTGGTCAATTCCTAGAAACTTGTAGCCTTGTCCATTGGTAGTGTGTAGGTGCCGTGGACACCAGAATCCATAATCTCTTCGGGCCTGGCCTGGGGTCTTCTGAGTTCCGTGTATGTTTGAGGTTACAGCAGCAGCGGCAGGAACAGACTCATCACAATTGACTAGTCTACATAAACATAAAACAGAAGATGAAATACCTTAGTAAGTCTCATTCTCAACTGTAATTATTTCTTAGAAATACGAAAAAAATCTGATTCTAAGCACTGTTAGATTTTATAGATAATAAAAAATGTGAATTATGGGAAAAAAAATCAGGCAGCATTTTAAAAAACAGCCTTCAAATATGTTCAGTTTAGAAGTCTATTCAAGCACACTATTTAACTGTTTTCTACCTCTTGCTTTATTGCTTATGAAACACTACTCAAAGTACAATTGTTCTTTTAGAGTCTTAAATTCTACTAAACTTTTACATATCTACATAAAAATATTTACAGGTGTTTTTTTAATCTGGATAACAATGAACTGTTGGAGACAGCAAACAATCTTGACAAAAGGCAAGCTACAACCAAAAAACAAAGAAAGAAGGCTGTTGGCATTTAGAACTAATGACTAGTATACAATTATTATTGTAATTGTGTTACAGTGATATTTCATTGTCAACAATAAAACTACCTGACTGAAAAAGAAAAAAAGAAAAAAATAAGCATTCTAAAAATCATCACTATTTTTGCAAATATTACCTAGCTCCATAATGTTCATTTAAAAATTGCTCAAGACTCAATCGTTCAAGGGTTTAATTCGACACAATATATGACCGTTTTATATGGTTAATATAGCATTAGCAGTGTTTGGCATACTTTCAAACTAGACTATGTAAGTATAACTCAAACAGGTAAGTATTTATTCAAAGTGAGATTTCTGTTTATATGGATTCCAAGTTGAAGCATGTGTTCAAAAAGAACACGTGCTGCATTCCAGCTTTTAAAGTAGGGTTCTGTTATCCCAAAACCTTCTTTGTGAAACGCTATTATAACAGTCCCTCAATGTCAGTTTTCAAGCTTCCTTCCTTTCTTCCTTCCTTCCCTTCCTCCCTCTGCAGTATCATGCTGTCCAAATAAGTCCAGAGTAATTGTTAAGAAAACAGACTGTGTAGTAGATTCTTTCATTATTCACGGGCTGGACCAGTCTGCACAGGAGCAGTGCGAACTTTATTCACCCATGTTTTAATAGGCATTAAATATTTTTGTAAGAATACAAGAAAGTGAATGTCAGAATTCCAGGTACCGCCCACCCTCACAGCAGCTCCTCTTCCGTGGGCTCCAGCAGTGGGATCTCTGCTGTTGTAAGCACATCCTGCATTACATGGACTTCTCTGTATCGGTTACTGGGGAGACATCATTTCACATACGAACAGAGTAGGTTAATTTTCAGTAAATGCTAGCAGTAATAGAATGATTTAAAGCTGCAGTGAATCCTGCAAAAATGTAACTCGACTTAAAATGTCATTCGAAATACATATTGAATAAATGGATTCACTTGTAATTTTCCTAATTTCTCACACTTGCTGTGCTCAGTGGCACTACTGTTGCACAAAAGCCCATGCTAGATGGGAAAAGTCAATGCCTTCTTGTTTTAAAATCCCACAACTTCAATTTTTCTGCAGAACTAATGGAAATGGCATTAATGCCATCTATCACATTCACTTCAATATGGATTTCTACCAGAGATCACGGCACAGAGCTACCATCCCAGCTCTCCCTCAACCCTACCACAGAGAAGCAACTTCATGGGGGTTTGAAAAATTGAGCTTCCACTCGCTGCTCCTTTCCTGTACTTCTGGCCCCAACGTTCATTAAAAACCACCCTATCTGGCCTTAATAATTTACAAACATCTGCAGTTGAAGGTCAAAATCTCAGGAAGATTATACTGGAGTGCTTTCAGTGGTTATAGACTTATCTTTCCCACAAATATAGCATTAAATGTTTTCTCTCAGGAACAGACACATGAACATCTTTGAGAAAAAAATGAAATTTTTTAAAAGACAGACTTTTGGTAGGTCGTACCGTAAAAGCAACACAAGACTGAATTTGCACATTTAAGCAGTTAGGAGTAAGATAAGGATTCTATTATTTAATGCTCTGTGTCCATTTAAATACAGAATATGTTATATTTCATTATTTTATGAACAATTATTTATTAAACTCCCATGAAATAAGTATGATGATCCCTAGTTTAGAGGTCAGAAACCAAAGCAAAATCTATGCTGTAACATTTAATATTTTAAATTTTAAGAAACATGGTAAAAGCTTCTTTATGCAGGGTTCCAAATACTGAAAAGAATTGCTGCAGAATTTGTTGCAAAAAAGTCACAAGCAGGAAATGCAGATGATCAATTAAACAATGGAAAATGCATAAGTATTCCAGGGTCACCAGTGATGAAGAAGGTATAGCAAGGTGATATTTAACACTATCTCATATTTTCAACTCTAACTAAAATATGAAAATACCATCCACCATCACCTGTCAATATGAAACACACCGCACCTGGCACATTCCAGCTCTTCAGGCCATGTGATTCCAAAAGTGTCCATCAGCTGCTTACAGTCAGAATAGACTTTCTCACAGGCACTTCGACAAGGGTGAATCACTTGAGCTTGCTCCAGGCAGGCAGGGACAAAAGCTTTGCACATAAATGTGTGGATGTCTGGCGAACAGTGAAGATTCATAAGCGTAAGAAAAGGCTACGAGAAAGAAAAAGGGTTTGGTTAGTAATTTTAAGATGATATTTCAAGGCATCAAAACTAACTTTCATCACTATGGCTCACATTGTTCCCCTGTAGGCTTTAAAAGATTAGAAAATAGTGTTCGTACAGCAGTTGTGAAATAGCAAAACCCCGTGACCCAAGCAGTGAGAGAAGCTCCGTCAGCACTTCTAGTCCAGCCCCTGCCCCGGGATCTTGGCCAACCGGTAACTATTCAAACCTGATCTGAAAGGTATTATGAAAGCCCAAGATTTTTTAAAATTACAGTAAAACACTAAGTTCTTATGTTCATCAGTCAGCTTCTAATAAGTCCCCTCAGACTTTTAATAGCGGTCTGTCTCTATAGTTCCTGTTAAGTTACATTTCCAGTCCTAAGTGGTGTGTTGCTAGAGAAGCTTGGGTTCTTTTGATTAATGAGGTCCAAGTATCATTATTCCTCATTTTTGAAATACTGCATTTCAACATCTCAATATGATTGAGAATTTTTCTACCTGTATTATATCAGGCAGTAAATAACTGCTGGCTGTTCTTACTAGAGAAGTCATAGAACAAAATTGAATGCAACTCTTTTCCCCCTAATTTATTCAATCCATTATTTAAAGTCAGACAGGCTTCTAAGGGAAAAAAAACCCCAGTCCTCCTTCTCTATTTCTTATCAACTTTATTATAAGGGAAAATTATTTTTGCCAAAATGCTACCATGTGTGCAAACTGTCACTCATTTTTGCAACTGCTGCTTTGTTTAAGGGCAGCTTACTGGTGGAAGGAAACAATGACACACCAACAGCACCGTCAGGCACGCTCCTTGCTTCAAACGGTTCTGTTCCAGACTGCTTTCACTGTCCTGCTTGCAACACTGGGTACACTTTCCTGAGCCAGCTCAGGAGAGTAAACTTAATTTAAACTAATTTAAACACCCTTCTGAGGCAAAGGAAACTATGGAAATGAGGTAAAATCAATCTGCAGGATCACATCAGCCTTTTTATGTAGGTTTTTTGATAAAAAGCTTCTTGTATTTCAGGAAAAAGGAATCTCTGTATCACAGTCAAATTCATGCATCAGGAAAGCTGAAACAGTATTTAAATCACTTTGAAATGTGCTGATAAATAGGGACACTTTTGAAGTGTTTGAACTTTTGAAGAAGACAGAATTTTTGGTAAGATATTTATTTATCAAGAATTTTATTTAATACATAGCTGTTAACTGTAAAATATCTCAAATACTCAACCAATGGCTGGTACAGGAAGGATTAACTTCTGAGCCCAGAAGAGTACCCTTATTTTTGTCAGCTTTTAAGTATCCCAAATACACATAGACCCATTCCCCAAAAGCACATCTTATTACTCAGCATGTAGTTTAAAAGGAAAAAGACATTGGTAAATAAATGTTCCTCTTCGAAACAGAATACCTAAAAATCCTTAGGGGACCTTTGTAATAAACATAGGAATGTGTGGGGAGCTAGGGAAGGGAGAAGATAAAGCAGAAGAACGCTTTATGAAAAAACAAAAAATGTTGGCACTGCCCTTCAGAGCTCTCTGGCTGCATGCTGCATCTGCAGATGCTGTTATGGCAGATGCACAGAAATCTGATCACCCTTCTGGATCTCTGCTTGGGAGCTGCCTTTATAAGAACCCAAGGACTGCGTATTTTATAACATGGAGAGAAGCATAGCTCTGGTATAATGTGCTCCAGTTCCCTGGGTTGGATTATTTCCTAAATGCTACACAGTCTCAGACAAAAATAGGAGCTCACCATAAATGAATTAAATTTCCTTTGCACAATTATGATGCTTGAGTTATTAAACATTGGAGCAAGTAAAATTTATGCTAGCTCTGCTCTTCCAGGCACTTAGGATAAAATAAATATAATAGCCTGGGTAGCCATATACAACTCCTATATAAATTGAGTTTATTTTTTAAATTAAGTCTCGTAGTTTTCTTGATTGTTACGAATTCTTCTTTTTTTGTCATTCAGAGTTCATCTCAGTTGATAAGAAACCCCTTAATTTTCTAGAGCAAGTGTTGGGGTGCCAATTAAGAACTTCTGCAGAATTACATAAAACAGCAACATTTTCTCTAGAAAGCAAGAATTTTTTAAAAACCCCAATATTCATATCTATGGAACCAACTTGACAGAGATTTTTTACTAGATAACAATTTATAAATAAAATTTTCCAACATATCTAATAAGGCTGTGTATCATAAGCTTGGTCCCTTGTTACAGAAAATGAGTATAAAGAAAGCAGTCTGGTGAAGAAAGTCAGGACATAAACCTTCACCATCCTAACAGTTTGTTATATGAAAATACCTAAAAGCTAAAATATCACAAGTATCACTACACAATAATATTGTATATGAGGGGTTGATAGCGAGAAGAGAAAAATAAATGTTTGCAAGAGCTTTTCTACACTATGTTGTCATTGGCTAAATACTGTTGTTTAAAGAATATATTTTATTTAAACACCAAACTACCTTAATGGATAAATGCAAAAATGCAAACCTGTAGGAAGGAAGCCATGCTTAGCCAAGATCCTAGGCGCCAAGAGTTAATTGTTCTTACAATATTTCTTTCAGCTTGCTAAAAGTGTTTACCTTTTGACATCTGAAAGTATGAGCACAAGTTAAGAGCAGGAAGTTTGATGTTCTGAGTCAGACCAAGGGTGCTTTTAGCTGGCCACTCTGTTTTCATCATTGCTGCCAGTAAGGCAGGTATAATAAGCCAACATCCCTCCCAGTTTCCTACAATCAATGGTTTAGGAAAGCAGCTGCAGGTTATAATACCACTACTATGTTGAAAAGACACCAACAAACCTCCTTTCTTACTGGAATCTAATCTCTTTTCCAATCATTTATGTTTATACCCTTTGTAAAATACTACAGCAGTAAGTTATATTGTGTAATTTAATCAGGTGCTGCTGAGAAAATACTGCATTTTATTTGTTTATTGTAACTCCTGGGTTTGTAACCTACTTTCATGTTTTGACAAACAGCTAGGAGACTACTCTCTACTTTCTCCATGTCATTTTGCCATTCTGCTATCATTTACATATTATATTTATACATTTGCATCATGGTTTAACTCCAGCCAACAACTAAGCACCATGCCGCTGCTCACTCACCTTCCCCCTCAGTGGGACAGGGAGGAAAATAAAACTGTCTTTATCTCAACCCAGAACTTTTATAGTACAGCAAAAGGGAGAGATGATGATAATAATAAAAAATATAAATAAATACACAGAACAAGTGCTGCACTATACAACTGTTTATCACCCTGATGCCCAGACCTCCCTGAGCAGTGATTGCTGCCTTGGGCAACTCCCTAGTTTATATAGTGACTGTGACATTATATGGTATGGAAATCTTCCTTGGGCCAGCTGCCCTGGCTGTGCCCCTCCCCGTTTCGTGTGCACCTCCCTGATAATAGAGCACAGGAAAGCTGAAAAGTCCTTGTATTAGCATAAACACTACTTACCAACAACTAAAAACATCAGCATGTTATCAATATTCTTCTCATACTAAATCAAAAACATAGCATTATACCAGGAAGAAAATTAACTCTATTCCAGCCAAAACCACAACAATTAGCATAATAATGTTTTAATTTTTCAATTCTATTCCTTTCATAATATGCTATGCCTTCTGTCTGCTTTGACTACATCTGAACACTGACAGCAGATTTCCACAGCAACAAATACACTCTTCTGAGTGACAGTAACTCATATAATACTGTGCTCACCTACTTGTATGAATAACAGGGGTTATTTTTCTCCATATTCATTACTCTGCATTTACCAACCCTAAATCTCACCTACTGTTTTATTGTCCAGTTGCATCTACCACAAGACCTTTCTGCAACTCTTCAGCTGATTTTGTTTTCTCAGCCAATTCATTCCATCCGTCCCTCTTCTAGGTCATTTATGAATTAGCTGTGTGTCAGAGATTTCAGTACAGATGCCTAGGGGGAACTGCTCCAGTCATTTACCCAGTATAGGATGAAACTATCAGCTACCGATTTAATACTCTCCATTGTGAAACAACCTTTGTTTATTCCTACTTTTCTTCTTTTTCTTTAGGCAGTCATTGGAAAAGAAAGCCCCTGTTGGGTTACTAGCATAGTTTCTTTAAAAAACACTGGTTATGACCATGAAAAAGTCTCCTTGAAAACTGAAGTATACTATGCTGGCTGAATCACACCTTTCAACAATCGTACCGAGTCCATCAAAACACTCCAAAAGATTTTACAGGCAATGAGTTCCCTCAAACTAAAGAGCTCTACAAAATGTAAAACTTTGCTTCTAGCACACACAAATTGGATTTGTAAAATATAGACTTATCTTCAGAAACTGCTTACTTTTACCATTTGAGAACTGCAAAAGAGGTAGTAAATTGCGTCTGGAACTCTGCTAATAACTATTTATCTTTAAACGTGGGCTTCACTTCCAGCTAGGCAATTTGAAAACGTTTAATTACAAAAAATAGTAGGTCTGCATTTCCTGAGGGACCGTAAAAGCAAAATCTTACCAAAACCAAAGTATTTGCTCCTCTAGCTACATCCAATATAAATAAAAATCGTAAAGCTGAGATCACAAGCTCACTGACAGTAAGAATCAGTTGCTTCAAGGCTGTGTTATCTTGACCTCCGGTGTCCCAACCACCAATCATTTTTTACTCAAGTAGTTGGTTGGGTAATCTGTGCTGTACATGCTGATATCTTGAGCATCCAAGTCTAGGATTAAACTCAGAATCTAGTACCATAGTCCTCTCCTCTTCAGGAGGTTCAGGATGTGTAGGCGGCAGAATAACATGGAACAGGTTCTCAAATCTTGTGACCTAAAGCAACAACATTACAATCTTGTCACACAACTGTGTATTTCAATAGTGGAATACAGGCTTAAATCTCAATTTCTACAGCCATACTACACTATGTGCCCCAGATTCCTATTTATATTAAAGATACGTATTTTTATTCATGAAACTATTTACTTGCTTTGCAGGAAATAAAACCTCACCTTAATAATAAATAAATATTAGTTAATAATTCACACCACCAGACTCAAACACAACTACTTCCCAATAGGAGTCACTGTAGAACTACAGTACAACCTTAAAACCTAAACACATTGTATTTTACATACACACTTTCATATGTGATATTTAGGAAATCCAGACACTGTCAACTATGATGTATATAAAAGATCTCAGCAATTATTCTCTATACTCAGAGAGCTACACTAGCAATTACTCTTCACGGTATCTTCAGCCACTTTTATAACGATAATCTGTTTCAATTAAAAAGAGTGAAATGAGTATGGCACGCTTGATTGAATCGTACACTCCTGTTTCAATAGAGCTATTCTTGACTGGATGTGAACGAGATTAGCATCATACCCAGACACATTAATGCCTTCATACAATTCCCAGATGGGCTGGCAAGGGTGGTAATTTGGTCACGGCCAAGTGAGTCAGCTGCCAAGAAACTCTGACTCCTAATTTATGCACAATTAAGTCACGATCAATAAATGTCTAAACTAAACTAAATGAGGGATGAAATGTCCAAGTTTGATTAGGTTCAAAGCAAAACTGAGAAAAGATCAAGTACTTCCAATTGGATGCTACATTGATGGACTTAGATCAAAGGCAAGTTAAAGACACTTTTAAGATGGTATGTGAGGATTTAAGGATTTGCAGGAGGTTAAGACGTTTTAAGTGTCAGCATCTTAGTGCTACATGCCTGCTAGAAGTTGCTACTTCAACAGCAGAGCTGTAAAATAGAAATGTGGGCTGCAGCTTATGAACGTTATTGCAATGTCAACCATCCTTCACATTACCAATGAAGATGGTACAAACTATTTTGCTACTGATTTAAGTAGAGCCCAAACACTCCATCACTACCTAAGCTGTAGTTAATTATCAACTACTGCTGCCAACAGCAAGGATCAGTCTTAATCTGTATTTTCTAACCTCCATCAAAATTGTATGGGTAAATCCTTTTCAGAACTAAAATTCACTGACGGGAACAAAATATTATACATATAATTTTAATAAGCATTATTTGTGCATGCTAATTTGACAGAGGTAAAAAACATCAAAAGCACACGAATTTGACTTTTAAACAAAGCAGTGTTAAGGCAAATACAATCATGTTTAATTTAAAAGCTTGTCAAACGTTTATTAGATGTAATCAGTTTAGTGTTTACAGAGATAAGAATGAAATCTTTTGTTAGAGTAGAAATCAGGTTACCCCAGCAGTTTAAAAGACAAATAGTTTAAGTTTCCCCACTCAAGGACAATCTAGACTTCAAGGAGCTGGGTGGGTGGGTGTGAAAGAAAAATGTAATAAACAAGCAAGTGGACCAAACAATGCTGTGCTGCAATGGAAGATGTTTGCAATGATATGAGCTTTCATCTCTGTCCTTCAGCTGAACAGCAAAGGCAATGCAAGCACTTGGACTTTCAAAGGCAACAAGTTACTTAAGGGCTCTGAACCAAGTGTGGGGACAGCTTAACTTGCCAAGAGTTTATAAACCAAACTGTTCCCAGAAGTCTGCTTCTCCCACAGCCATACAGGTGTGGGAGCTGCCGACCAGTCAGCGCCTAAAGCATCATAATTTAGAAGGCAAAGTCAGACGGCTGCTGATCTTAAAATGCTGCACTGTAAACTCCAGTGGCTCAGGGTCCAACTGACCAGCACTCAGATGCCTCTGCACTGCAGACCCCAGGGCCAGACCTTCATCACTCACCACAAGTTAAACTAGCCATGCATCAGGTCACATTCCAGGCTGTGCAACTGCTCAGTGAGCTGAATTACTCATCATCTAAATGTTCAATGTATTTGCAACAAATCACAAGTATATCTGCAAAGTCTTCACCGTCATTCACCCCTGCACCTATCTATGCAAGATATTTCAATACATATTCAGTTGTGAACCTTCATACCAGCTGTTCAGAGTTGATGGGATTATTGGAGAGAAATCCAACCAGGTTAAGGACAAGCCACGTGAGTGGAGGTTTTCAGAGGCCACTAGGGCAGCAAGATGCTCACTTGCTTTTAAAAAGGGCAAAACAAACCCCCCCAAAACACCCTAGCATCACAACTGCCATTTACAGTACAGACAGACACAGCCTATTCTGCTTTTTACTTCTATGAGCTCTGGAATGTTTTGCATTAACTACAAACTACAGAAATTCTTTCTGTAGTAAAACCACTTAGTTGCATGTTTTCCCTTTAAGTATTTCTTAAATACAAAATAAAAATACATATATACCTACATTTCTTAACAAAGGTTAGAAACAATAGAAACAGGAATATTACATCTCAAGAAGCTATTCTGAAACAAACCAAAGTACAAGTATCCCAATGCTTTCCAAAATAGTTTAGCAAAATTCACTGCATTTTGTGGTTCTGACCTAAATTATAACTTGAGCTAAATTACAGATATTACAGTCTCTGCAATTTACAGTTCAAAACAAACATGAGAGAGTTTTCCCAAGGATTACAGAATTGAACTATCTATACAAAGCTTTCAATTTTATATGGTTTTATCTCCATCTATACTATACAAAGCATAAAGACAGACAAATACAAGTTAATTGAAGGAAAGAATACTGTGGGCCCCCAAACATCTACAGTCCAGACTGAGCTTTGTTTCCTCTGGACTGTGGTGGCAAAAGAATCTCAAATTAATCTTTAATTCTTCATGTATTTATCATGTATTACATAAGTAAACGGATTTATTACTGAACTTTCCATGTAGAATACAATTTAGACGATTAACAGTAATACTGCTAAAAGACTGCCTGTTATGTATTAAAAAAGCCTGTCTTCTGATGGGAAATCCAGCAGAAGTCTTTATTGCTCTGGTTCTAAAAAAAGTCAGACTAGATTCATGTTTCCCCCTATCTTTGGCATTGCAGACATGCACTGCAGCCAACGCACCACAAAGGTTACCAGAGTAGTAACCCTGCACCATCCTTCTTCCTTGCCTACTTCATGCACAAAATACATCAGGGCAATCTCAGTCATGACGGGACTGACTTTCTCAAGCAATCTTCTGTCAGTATTCTGCAACATCAAGTAAAGCAATCAAGAGCCAGATCCATAAAGGTGGCTGGCTATTGCAACAGAAACTTGTGATGCCTAACATCCAGGCACTTCACAAATTTCTCAAAAGCAGTTTCCCCACCAGTGTCTACAAAGAGAGGCACTCGAGGACAACATCCACAGAACTCAGGAAGCAGAGATAACGTCACATCTGCAAGAAAATGCTCAAGAGGAGCAAAAATTAAAAAGTATAAATCTTTAAAAGTTGGGCAACCAACACCAAGGCAGCATTTATACAACAGATTACTCAGAATGCTCAAGAATCCATGTTCAGACAGTTCCTTGCCACTCCATAAAATAGAAATTTAAGCTCTCTTAAATAAAAATAATAATAATGAAAAAAGAGCTTAAGTCAATATCTCAGTAACTGGAATGCACATGGGAGATAAAACCAGGGATCCTGTTTCACTGAGTATTTAAGTATTTTAAATAAGGTGATATGAGATCAACAGAGAAAAGCAAGAGACATTTCTGAGTCAGAAAGCCATGCAAGTTAGGGACTACCTATCACTGACAACTCAGCCTAGAAGGGACAACCAGTCCTCTTACCCACAAGTACAAAATTCCCCTTTCCTACACCCAAGCCATGCTAATACTAGAACACCAGAGCATTTGATACCCTTTACCATCACAGAGTTACTGGCATGGCAAGAAAGTCAGTTCTGTGTCTGCAAAGACACCCAAACCAGCTCTGCACAGATCAGCACTGGCCCAGCCAGGTGCCATTTCTACATGGCTATTAATCCTGTTCTGAGTCCACCCAGGAAAACAATTACACTGCACAATACCTTTGGCTTAAAGCTGACCCCTTTAGATCTGACAAAGCTCTGCAAGGAGCCACACTGTGCCTGCACAAAGTTTTCTACTCTTTGCAGACCAGGGCTAGCCATGCTATTGGTTAGGTTGGGGCAGAGATATTCTCTATAAACTGGAAAATCATCTGGCTTATGAAGTTAATTCCCATGCTAATGGTGAATAATAAACTGTCACCTTCAGCCTTCCAAATCCAACAAAATGAAAAGTAACCACACCTGTTGATTTCCTTCCCATATCTCATAAAAACAAGATGTAGTTTGTCTCATGGCCTGCCAAGCATTGTGTCAGTGTCTCGAGCCATGACCAACTGCAAATACTAAAATCAGAAGTCAGAGGCAAGAAGTGCATGCAGTGAGGGAGATAAATGTAGTTTCCTGGGCTTCAACTCAGTCATCTGACTTGTGCATGCCTGACTGATGCTGTCTTTTACATCACAACAACAT
The DNA here is from genome assembly GCA_033558185.1 of Dromococcyx pavoninus. Taxonomy (NCBI): domain Eukaryota; kingdom Metazoa; phylum Chordata; class Aves; order Cuculiformes; family Neomorphidae; genus Dromococcyx; species Dromococcyx pavoninus. The sequence goes on along the minus strand of JAUMJL010000401.1, from coordinate 168,911 downwards.
GAATGGATTAGTGGCAGTTTACAGAAATCAGTAATTTTAATAATTTTCATGCAGTATCATATCAATTACTTCCCTGAGCTTCAAATAGACTGGCTTAGTCTGCAGAAAATCTGTCCAGGTCACTTCTGTCACACACACAGGTTGACAAGGAGGATGAGATCTTCTGAAAGAATTCTCAGCACAGAACAATGCATCAGACAGAGCACTAGAAACAAATGACCTGGGAGTATGAGCCACAAACTAGAGACCATTCGAAAGAACAATGGAAAACTATGGCAGCCTCAGTTTGTTTCCATTTGGGAAGCTTTCACCGTGCAGCCAACTTTCTATATACTTAGCATCCACCATCTGCTGTAAATTCAATTCAGAGTAGTTTTCTGTAAAATCACTGCTTCTGGGAAGATCAGCATGCCCATAAAACAGAAAACCAGTCCTTCCACTGTAAATTAACTTCTATAGCTACCACTTTCACTATAGCTTGAAAGTTTAAATTATAATTATTATTAATAGTAATTATTATTCAGAGTGCATAATTAATGTAATAGGAAAAGCAATGCTTAAGATTTTTAAAAAGATGTACATAAAACATCTTTTTGAAAAAGATGTGATACTTCATTCCTAAGTATTTGTGGGGAATAGTTCTTATCTTCCACAGACATATATTTCTTCTGCGACACTTGCATTGTTATTTATTCTGAGACACAGGACAAGTTGAGAGGCAAGAAGGCAAGAAAAACAACTTACTTTTAACTAATACTAAAAGAAATACAAATTCTAAAAGATCAATGAGGTAGCCGGTACGGAAAGATGTTAATTCCTTTAACACATTACTTTATGATCCCCTCCTCCTTCCTCCAAATGCAAGATATCCAAATATAAGAAAGGGCTCTCCTAAAAAAGCTAATGGTGTTACTAAAGATGCTTCTTTCTGCATTCACTGCCTCACAGTTTCTCTTCAGCCCCTCTAAAATCTCCACCCAAATCCAGGACACTTTAAACACCCTTCTGCCTCCTGCTAGTGACATCGAAGGAGAGACAGCTTCCCAACACCTTATTGTTTGCTGTAGCACAGAACTAACTTCTCACTGCTCCATGGGGCAACTGGCTCTCACAGGAGTCAGTCTAAACAGAAACAGGTACATGCCCAGCAGCCCCATCACACTACAGAAATCTTCACCCATCAGAAGCTGGGGACTGCAGGAAGCTCACAAGCAACATTATTGTACCATAATTTCACAGGCAGTCAAAGGACTCACATTCGCTTTTCTTCTCCTTCACAGACACCTCTGATAAGGAGGTGGATGCATCCTCCTCTTTATTAGAGCCATATGCAGTGGCACCTCTTCCTTATCCCCCTTCCCCTGCACCTCATTCCTAGACTGCTACTAATGGTAAAAGGCAGCACTCATCCTTGATAGGCCACCTGCAAGGTAATGCTGCAGCATCTTGCAGCTGAGGGTGGCACTGGGGAAGGCAGACAGAGAAACAACACTGTGCAAGTATGTCACTGACAGGCCCACCAAAGACATGGAAAAGGATCACAGCAGCTCTCAGCCCACGCTGCTGCCCAAATAGTAGAAGATTAAGAGCCTTTAGGCATGTGACACAGGTGATAATTTCTGTGGTAGACCTTCCATTTCCCTCCAGAACTACCAAACTATTATCACTATAGTGGTAACCAGTCAGACAGATGCATGAAGGCCTATAAGAAGTTAGCCCAATCCTAGCGAGAGACCTCCACCTTATCAATAACTGCTACTCACCCTCATCCACAGACACCTAAGCACCCAAGGGAGGGTGGCAAGCAACATACTTGACACAGCAAGGTGGCTGCTGGGACTCCCTTCTGTTCTCCCCAGTTCAGAACACCTGAATTAGCCAGAGGTTACCAGTGGTTAGCCCATAGTGCTCATTTTGTTGGCCACTGTGGCCTTCTTCCCCATTATCTTCCCTGTCTATGTTCTAAAAACTCAAGGACACCTCTTCTCCTACCCTTTCATCTTATGATCCATGGACCATGTTAACCTTCAGCATATAACGCTTTGTTTGTAGCTTCAGACACACTCCCCAGAGATATCCCCTACCCAGTTGGATTCTTAAGCTTTGCTTAAAATGGTGCGCCTTGTACCATCCCAGCTAGTCTTAGCTCACATTAAGCAGTACAGAGCTGTGACAGAGAGTTTTGATAACTGGGTATTGCTGGGCCACCGGGAGGCTGGATGGGTACAATCCTTCTCTGAAAAGCTGCTTTAATTTTCCTAGGCAAGATAAACGTGTATAGAGTCTGGCCACCAACTGCTTTGTGAACAGGAGAGTTGCAGTGGTTACTGGAACTGAAGAAATCCGGTTGTGCAGGCCCTCTGGGGAATAAAGCATGGGCCAGACTGGGAAGGATGCAGTTATTTTCTGAAAGAACCTGATCTACTAGAAGTTCAAGCACAGGAAAGATGCATGATTATTCCCCATCCCCACCCCGAACCTCTTGTCTTCCTTACCACAGGGATGGAAAAGTGCAGATATCTTCGGTAAAAGGATATCTTTCCTGTTCTGTGGAGACTGACTATCAGGTCTCTACATCAGGTCCCTGAGTCTCTATATCTTAGCAAGCTTCTCTTCCCCCCCATTTACAACAGCTGCTTACACAGCTTAGGCTTACCTGCACACCTCCCTTTCTTCTAGTAGCTAAGCAGAATGTAAGCGAGTCTCCTCTCATCTCCACTATGCAGCTCAGGAGAAAAGGGCAGACATATGCATGTTTTTCTCCAGCAGGCAAATTAAAACCAGGATGCAGCAAACAGAGTTGCATGCAATACACAGAAAAGGTCCAAAGAGGCAATGGGAGACAAAGCAACCATGTTTGCCCCACAGGGTTGGTGAATCAACAGCAAATAGATCGTAAGAGAGCAAAAAAGGCACCAAGCTTTGTGCTGCAGACACTCCCACCAATTCCTTTGGAACGGAAAGGGGAACTAAAGAGATAACACAACACTAGTTTTAGAAACTGTCATATTTAATCATTGCATTGCCAAATTGGGAAGGAAAACATTGACATTTATTTGATCACTCTCCCTATCCCATGTGCTCCTTTCCTGGACCATTTGCTTTTGGTGGGCTTTATCAATGAAGACGTAGATAATATCCTGCAGCCAAGTTGCCATCCTGAACATCACATCCATCTTCCTGGAAAACTACATCTGCACTTCATCTCCACCTACATGCAATAAGACCTGGGGCTCCATAAAGCCTTATGACCCAAGGAGCACTGTGGACAAACAGCATCTCTCGTGGTTACAGTAATGCACCTAGGCACAAAGCTCTCTTCAGAAAGAAGGCATCAGGCTCTTTCATTCTTACGCTATTTTTGTAGAAGACAAACACCATGAGCCTTGCAAAGATGTCCACAAATGTACCTCGGTGGCTCACCAAGGCCTGCCAATACTATCATGTTAATGTTGCCAGAGCTGCCAATGCGCTAGATGTGAGCTGTTGATGAGATGCTTGATCCCACACAGTTTGACAACTCACGGGCAGCAGAGAGAAAAGAGTGTGGGCCACCTGTACACAACAACATACAAATTTTACCTTCGTCTGAATAGCAGACAAGTGGACAATGTGAAAAATAACCTTTGTAATTGTGGTTACCACATCACCCTCAGCAGAACTGTCCTCCCTAATCTGATTTGCTACTGACCAGGTGAAGTTCATGAGGTTCCACAGAGCAACAGCCACTTCCTTAAAAACACGGAGATGATCTTGAAATTACAACTTTCAATGTCTGAAACAAACTCAGAAGTCAACGGAAAAACTCACTACTGAACCATTTTTCCAGTCTCTCTGAGGTACTTTATTGCTTTTTTGCTGGACATCTTCCAGCAGTCTGCTTTAAAAACTCACTGGCAAGCACTTTGCCTTTGTATTCTATAGACCTGCAGATCTTACCCAGGTCAGGAAGTCTTAAGGCCTTGTCAATGGTGGACACACTCCAGAACTGCAGCAAAAGAGATTCAGAGACGTGAACAAAAAGTTACCCCACAGTGACATTCTCCGCCTTGCTGGAACAATGCCTTACATTAACAACCTATTTGAGGACAGTTAAAGTAGGAATTACTTTGGAATTAGAAGTTACTTAGTTTTGAGGATTACTACAAGGTGGAGTTACATCTATATAAATAAAGCTATAATGAAGCACCTATTCTGCTGCTTCCATCCATTTTCCTCACCAGACAAACCCTAGATCTTCAGCTTCCCAATTTGAGCTTGTAATAACATAAGCAGCATTACAGTTAAACTGCTCTGAGACAGACATTGTAAGCATCTGCAAATAATTAAATTCCACTGTCATGCAGATGGTAAGCTAACACACAAAAAACTTCACACTGCAAAACCCTGTGGTTTTACTTTCCTTAGATCATCATTTGTTGTATAAACAAACCCAATCCAAATATAAAGTAAAACTGAATCTGCTAAGATGAAAGATCAGAATAAAAATAAATAAAAAGGGAGGGGTGGGGGAGCAGCTATACATTATTTATTTTCTATTGTAGAAAATAAGATCCCAGAGAGACTATCATCACTAGCCAGACACCCAAAACAGAGGCCATAAGACTGAATCTTTTTTTCCTGCTCTAATCAGTTCAGTGTTATGTTTATAAGCACATCACTAGGAAGAGCTGATACAAGAGGCAGAAACGCAAGACCACAGATCAGCTGGTGAACCAGCTGATTTCCTGAAGAACAATCTCCACCTGAGACAGTGGCTCCATGTGATTCTCTCCCAGAGGATTAATATGAAGACACCATCCCAGAAATGCCAATTTAATACCTTTCCAGAAAGCAGAAAAACTCTACAGAAGTCTTTGTGCCCCAGCAACAGAAAGCGCAGCTCTTCTGGCTATACAAGACCCTGCCCCTCCAAGAACATGCCTGTAGAGCCTTGAGAGCAGGAAACAGGACAGAGAGTTACCACTATTTTGGAGAGTGGCCTTCACCTTGCGGTAAGACTTCTCCCCTTGACAATTCTTTGTTCTTTCTGAGAGTAAACAGTCCAGAGAAGTGATGGGAAAACACTTCCAGAGGTGAGAGGAGCAGGAAAATGGACTAACATTAAAGGCCTTTCTGCACAAAATACCTTGATTTCTTGAAGAAGTCTCTGCCATATGCCCCGAGATTGCAAGATTAAGCAGCTTGTTCCAAGTCAGTTAAGACAAAGTGAGGAAAACATTACAAACCTCAATCTCAAACCCCGGCATTTAGACTATGCCCAGTCTTGAGAACAGGCTGTGGGGAGGGGAGGGGGAAGAGAGAGATGGAATTAAAAACAAAGCCTTAAAGCATTCCTACTCAGGATCAAAAGAAAAAAGTTTTAACCAACATAACATTAAAATTCTTTCTCTGGTATGAACAAAGTTTGGACTACCAATTATGGAAAAAAACAAGCTCTTAAAACAACAGTCTCCTCCACCTCCCAAGCTGCTGCCTCTTTACGGCTGTAAAATGAAATTAAACAGTATTCCAGAAGCCAAGAGCTCCTCCTCTTCTGCTGCAACACCAAGTCCCCTGAAAAGCAAAACTCTTTCACAATCCTGAGAAGGTTCCCTATTGGAGTCAACCATAGACAAACTATATTGGTGCTATTACTGAATGCCGTGTAGAATCACATCAAAATGTCTAAGTGACATTGGTAAGCACTGGTTTCCCTCAGAACAAAGATCCAGCAACAAACTCTCCTAAGCTTACCCTATCAACTCCAGCCACCAGGAACAAATTCAACATGAGCTACATACAGTGTGTGGGGAACGTCCTTACCTTTACACCAGTAAAGTGGCTGTCCGAAAAATTCAGTTTGACCAAGCAATAATTCAGCACTGCTGAATCACAAATAAAGGCAGGCAGATCAGCACACATACACATTAAGTAGTTTAGAAATGACTGCACAAAACTATAGTGAGGTATACCAAATTAGAGGCCAGACACCAGCAATGACAGGACACTAGGAACCAAATGAAACAGGATATGGAAATCAAATCCTAATAGCCACTGCCATCCCACACGGCCACCGAGTCAGCTGGCTTGAGGAGCAGATCAACTCCTGCAGTATTCACAGGTCGTTTTAAGGGAGACGGTGAAAAAAGAGAGATAACAAAACCTCTCACCACCATATAGTTTTTATGAAGCAGCTACATAAGAACAGGTAAGCGATTAACCCTTTCCAGAAGGAATGTCCTCCATGCAGAATGCATACACCAAACACAAGTTACTGGCAATTCAGGAAAATCAGTCAGAGCAACTAATAAAAATGGCTCTGTGGTCTCCCTGCCGTAACAGCAGCAGGACTGGAAGGCATGAATACTGACAAAAGCTGGTTCAACAGCTGTAGTTCAGACACACCAAGTAAGAACCAGCAGCATATCTTTCTTTATGAGATAAAGTGGAAGATGCTGTAGAAAGCATTTCTGACAAACCATGACAGAAGGAAGTGCACAGAGTTTGCAACGGAAGCCTACAAGTCTGCCTTCCAATCTGAAAGCCCCAAGTTTATCTGAGAGGTGTATCTATCTGAATTCGGTTGCTTGTATACAGGTATCAACATCTGATACCAGAATTTCCCAAGCATCTACACTGGGCTGGCAAACACAATGCGAGACGAAAGCCTGTGCGCTTCCAGGCTGGCAGCAAGAGGCCAAACGGAATCCTGACTATCCCAAGCAACACTAAAAGAATGTTTAGGCAACCAAACCAAGCTCCTCCTCCAAGCTCAGTAAAAAATGTGCAAATAAAATTCTAGTAATAGTAGCGATCTCAAATACCACTCATGATTTTTTTAAAACTAGAAACTTCTTAATTTTCAACTCCAGTTTCACTTTCTGCACAGCACAAGACAGTAAGCTTTTCAACACCTGTGTTAAGACATGTCCCCCCACCTGTTACCACTGAAAAGTCATTATTAGAACAGGTTTAAAACTTGTTTTACAAGCCTCTCACTCAGAGAGGTTCTGGTCCTTTATAGCTATTGCTATCAGCAAAGCCCTTCCACAAGATGGCATATTCTTAAGGAAGCCACGTTACAGTCAGTTCAGGTAAAAAAAAGCGTTCGTTTTCAGGTAAAAAAAAAAAAAAAAAAAAAAAGAAAAAAGGAAAGTTGCTCATCCAGCCAGAAGACATGAGAATGCAGAAGCCACAGTGGAGAAAAGATTTTAGAATAAGTTTAGTTATCTCTCCATAGTAGACATAAGTTAAAGAGGAACAGAGAGCACCTTCTAAACATTATTTTGGGATAATCTATGTTCAGGCAGACCTTGACATTATAAACTATGTCCCCAGAGAATTTTAAGAACTGCTCTGCGTATCAGTGAGGTGCCTGGGCTCTGATCTATCAGCTCTGCCAAAGAGCGCAGAACAGCCACATCGCTGTGCTACACCCATTCCTCTTCCGATCCAACACAACTTTGAAGGAAGCAGGGGAAGGTATTCTATAGCTCCCTTACACAGTGCTTGCACAACCAAGCAGCTCTAGTGCACTCCAAAGAGATTTAAAGAAACATCTACTCACTAAACATTATCTGCTTTATCATTCAGGGCAACACATATCACAAACGATTTCTCAAATGACAAAAAGGGGTTGTTTCACAGTGTTTTACAGTTATATAATAGAGTAGGGGTGGGAGAACGTACCTCCATTTGGAGAGCAGCCGTATCCTGATCGTAGTGTCCCATAATATTGGGGAAAAAAGTCATGTTGTAAGGCATTCCCGAGCACCTGGAAACAGTAATTGGCTCGCATGTGAACAGGCTGTGCCCTCGCACCAGAACCAGAAGCAAACCGCAAGTTGCGGAGAACACCAGCGCTTCCATTTTGTCAGGATCTCCGGCCTCAGCACATCGCCCCGTTCTGCGGTCACACAGACCAGCTCCGCACGGGGTCACAACCGCACATCCTCCTCCGCCGGCTGCACCACCGGGCGCAGGCAGCGGGGCAGGCGCTCCTACCCCTCACCGCTGCTCCAGGCGCTTCCCCATACGGCTGAGCGCGGCTTTACTGAAACCCCTTCTTCCTCGAGCCTGGACGCTGGAAAAGACAGGACAAAGAAATTAACAGTCGGAGCAACCTCCTCGCCGGCCTACGGGACGCCGCACCCCTCCCGATCCAGCACGCCCCCGCCGCTGCCCCATACCCGCTCCCGCCGGGCCCCTCAGCCGCCGCCGCTGCCCCCGCCCCGTTTCCAGCCCCGCCCTGGGACGCGGCGCCGGGGGGCAGGGCGGGAGAGCCGCCCGGAAAGCAACCCAGGAGCCGGGACTTGGCTGGGTGCCGCAGCTCCGCCTTGCTCCGCCCCGCCCCCCCCCCCCCCCCCCGAGACCGGCTCCCGCGGGCCGGCATCTCCGCCACATCCCGCCACGGACAGGATGTGGCGTCTGCCGGCGGGGGCGCGGGCGGGGCGTCCCGCATTTTCCCGTGACGTCCCGTACCTTCTCAGCCGGCACCTGCCCATTCCACACCTTCCTGTCCCGTACCCTCCCGCCTCGCATCTCTCCGTCCCGCACCTTCCCGCCTCGCATCTCCCCGTTCCGCATCTTCCTGCCGCTAACCTCCCCGCCTCGCACCTTCCCATCCGCACCTTTCCGTCCTGCACCTCACTGTTCGCAGCTTCGCATTCATATCCTTCAGTCCTACACCTTCCCGTCCCGCACTTTCCCATCCTATGCTTCCCTGCCCTGCACCTTCCTGCCTTGCACTTCCCCATCCCGCACTTTTCCCACCACATACCCCTGGTGCTGCCTGGGGTGCCCATACCTATGTCCAACTCAGGTACAACTTGGACCTCGGATGAGAAAGTCTCCAGGGCTGAACGCGCCAGTGCCAACGGTGTAAAAATCCTCCCAAGCAACACCTGGCACTTAATTTTCCATACAGATACGCAATACAAACGCTGCAGCACGCTGGATAAATGGTAGGACGATTTAGTGCAAGGTCCTGCGTCTGGGTTGGGGCAATCCCAAGCACACTTACAGGCTGGGTGGAGAATGGATTGAGATTAGCCCTGCCAAGAATGACTTGGGAGTGGGGTGCTGGTAGATGAGAAGTTCAACATGAGCCAGCAGCCCAGAATGCCAACCATGTCCCAGGCTGCATCAAAAAAAACGTGTCCACCAGGGCAAGGGATGTGATTCTGCCCCTCTACTCTGCTTTTGTGAGACCTCACTGTGTTCAGTTCTGGAGTCCTCAGCACAGGAAGGACATGGATCTGCTAGAGAGGAGTGCCACGAAAATGCTCAAAGGGCTGGAGCACCTCCCACATGAGGACAGGTTGAGAGAGTTGGGGTTGTTCAGCCTAGAGAAGGCTCCAGGGAGACCTTCTAGCAGCCTTCCAGTACCTAAAGGGGGCCTACAGGAAAGCTGGGAGAACCTGTTCTGGTGCATCACCACCCTCGCACTAAAAAATTTCAGCAGTGCTTAGCTGTGTTCACAAACACAGACCTGAGCTAATGTGACCTAACTATAGAAATGCTGAATGTTACTAGGCAGAGATGGCTGAATTTCTCTGTGCAGAGGCACCTGAGGTCTCAGAAGTCTGCTGTTCAGCTATGCAACTCACTCTGCGCTCTAGGACTGAAACAGGAAACACAAGATGCCGAGACATGCAAACCAGGTTTAGAATTGGTTTGACAACCTTCAGGCAGCATCGCCTTTCTGCCTGTGTGCCCCAGGGTAGTCTGTGCAGAGCCAGACACATTTACCCAAAGAACCCGCCCATAGATGGAGGAGAGCATGAAGCTGCACATGGTAATTCAGAGGACCACAAGCATCTAAAAACTCTCTCTTCATGTAGATCTTTTGTGTATCATTTCCTGTGTCACCCCACAGAAACATGACACCCCTCCAGATTCCCCTATGTGAAACAATTTTAGCACCTCTATGAATCATAAGTAGGATTATACCTACCTGCTGCAGATTCATAGAGCTGTAATGGAATTAAATTTGCTATACAAACAGGCTACTGAATGGGGAGGTGATTGACATTTTCCTACCAAGTTTCACCGGTGACAATAGTGAAATCTTTTTGTTTATAGTTTGTGGAAGTGAATGTCTTTGATGAAGACACCTATGTTATCCTCTGTTGTTGTTCTAGTTCTCATCTTCCAGATGGCTTCTGTCCTACTGTGTCTCAGCAGCTTCTTCCCATCCTAGAAATACTAACATTTTTCTTTAATGAGCTCTGGGAGGCTGCAAAATCTGCAGCTTTGGCAGTGAAAGCACCAGGAGTGCAAGAGGGACTCTCATTACTCCACATCTTCAGAAGCCAGTCTAGGGAAGTTCTTGCTCTGTCCTTGATGAAGTCACTGAGTTGCTCTCTGCTCCGGGAACACCATCAGTTCCCCAGATACACTTGAGGCCTTTCAGTGACAGGATTCAAACTCAGCAGGTTTCTACTGAATCCTCTTTTCTTTCTAATTCCATTTACTAAGGCTGTGGGCATTTCCATGGAAACAGCAGCAGAACGATCTAGGACCGTCTATACCAAATAACAAGCCTCTGCTTCCCAGTATGTAGGGTTGATAAATTCTCAGACAAGTGTATGTTATAAGTTTAATATGGGAAAAGACAAAGAAAAGGAAGGACGAGCCCTTTCTTCAAACACAGTACTAAGATGCTTTCTTTGCTCACAACTTAGTCGTTCAGCAAGTTATTCCAGAGGCTGGTTCTCAGAGCTATGATCTACATATATTTGTTTCTGGCTCTGTAAAGTCTCAGCTTACTGGAGTGAGGAATTTGAGCAATCTCACAGATATCTAACAAAGCATCTTTAAGTATGATTTCTTCAAGCTCGTGCTCAAATATATTGCTGATTATAGATGCAACTACTCAGATGTCTAAGTACTTTTCTCACCTGGCACTGGAGAGATTGTTAACATTTCAGTTAAAGTAATATTAATTTGCTGACCTTTATCTGGCACTGCTTCAAACTATTATAGTTTAGCAATTTTTGTTAAAAAGAGTTGAAGTGATGTAGAACCTTGTTTTAATCCTAGGTCATCTCCAGATGCCTTTTCACAAATGTAGCGGAAAGGAATTTAGCAGTGGCTGATGGCAGCTTCCTTCCAAGCTCTGCTGGCTCCTACCACCCTAGCAATGGATGTAGTGGAACAGATCGTGTGCCATTACCTCTGTGCCCACACTTCATCCATCTCGCTTAAACCTATCCTTGGCAGAAAGGTTGACAGCTTGCCTCGGCTGTGAACTGAAGCACTCTTTTCTCCTTCAAATTTATGTGAGTTATCCCTCCAGGAAAGGCAAACAACATGACCGTATTTACCTGTTGTGTGAACGTGTTAGCACCCCATGTGCTCATGCACTAGGGAGGAAGGATCTAAAATCATTGGCAGTTGTCAGCAAGAAGCCTGAGACACAAAAGGTATGCATGTGTGTGGCTTCAGTGTTTGGAGTCTGCACACAAGCAGCTGTCTGCTGGCTCAAGCTTTCTCTTGTTGATTCATAACTGAATTATACTGTTGGAACATTGTACTCAAGTTTGACTTAATGTAATTTAAATATTACAGATTTGCCAATTACATGGTTTGATGTTGGCTGATTCAGTTATAAGGTTCATAATGTTCCTATTATTCTGCATTTAAAACACATTATTCATAATTTGGTGAAATTTAAAAGGACTAAATAGCCAGTAGATGGCAGCAATAAATCCTGTTGTAAGACCTAAAACTGAAAAGTGTAATTCTTGTCTTTTTTCTCAAATGTGTAAATGTGTTTTGGAAATAAAAAAAAAAACCACCTAGACAAAACAGCATTATTGATATAATTTATTCTTATTAAAAACATTTCCATTTAAAACAGAATGTGTTTCCTAAGTAAGAAAATCTACCATTTAATTGAACACATAAACTCATGAGAAAGGCTTAGGAAGAATACAGATGTGATACAGTAATTTCCTAGTTATGTAGAAAATCCAGTCTTTGATGAGTTAATGCTATATGAGCACTTCTCCAAACCCATGCAGCTGTGTCAGTTTAAACCTTTCTTTATAATACATCTTATTCCATAAAGCCTTTAAATTGTACCCCCCTACTCCTCAACAGCAGTAAAAACTGGAGAAGGAAGCATATTGAGAAAGCCAGAAGGGGTTTGCACTGCCGTGTGCTAACCACATCACTGGCTGCTTGGAACCCGTGTCATCTTCTTCCTTGAACAAAGTATGATGTATTTAGATTCTAGTCCTTCAAAATATTATGTCTGTGTGGGCTGTAACACCCACATGTAAGAAGATGTTGATTTCCTTTATGTTAGAAGGATCTCATCTTTCATTTCCCTATAAATGACAACACTGTGCCTTCATAATGTTGCTTTAATAAACCAGTGATTATGCTAATAGTATTCCTTTCCCAACAGGTTACCTCACCTAACCTCAGATATTAAGCACAATGTAAACTAAACAGGCAATATGCTTGTAAAGAATAAACTTTCCTGAGAATGATCAAGGATATTTCATCCCTTGTGGACTTCTAGCACCTGCCTTCACTCCTGTTAAATCTGCATCTTATCTTCTTGGATGGCAGTAACGGTAGCAGCGATGGTGGGTGGTTTTTTTCCAACAGGGCCCCTCTTATCTTGTTGTTTCCGCAGCTGGGGCAGTGTTTTCTTTGGACAATGTCATGGAGGCTATGGGTGAGGAAATCTGTGCTACAGGTCATGAGGTATTTCCAATGAGAAAGACTGATACCAACCAAGCACTCTGTAAGAGTGGACAGGCAAGGTTCGGGTGACACCAATAGCAAAACATGAAGTCCTGACTTAATGCCATTTGTCATAGCTTTGTTCTTTTCCTCTCTAACACTAAGGCATTAACTTGAGTTGAACTGTCCCTATCAATACGATGTGCAATTGACTTCACACGCATTTCAAATGCTACTTTTTAAGTTAGTAGTTCAGGATATTTATTGAGACATGAGAGTGGCAGGGTTACAACTAAACAAGAGTTTTGGAAGCTCAAGCACTAACTATTAGAAGGTGATTTCAGAGGTACTAATCAACATGTTAAAGGCAGAGTCATGAATATCCACAGCAATCTTCTGGGGTCATTACACACATCCCATACCCAGCTGATGCATACTGCCTTCCCATCATAACAATCCTGTGCTGCAGGGACTTCCCAAGTTGTGGGAACTACATTACAGAGTACCTTGTACAAAGAAACAGATCTGTCTGTAGGGACATACTCCTGGCAGCTCCTCACAGGCTGATTTCTGGAGTGGCAGATTCACTATTTGCTAAACTGTGAAGGAAGAGGTTCTTATAGAAAGTACAAATTTTTGGTTTTCATTGCTTCACAATCTCAAATTTATCTTTAACAGCATTTCTCTGAAATTCTGTGGAGTAAAGTTATTGTTAACTTCTGAGAATGAAGTAGAAATTATTATGATCACTGTACCTGCCGTCTTTACAAATAGAACTGCAAGTTGTTTTCTGTCAAATTTTACATCCCTGTTTTGATCCATTTATGATAATAGTAATTTTTTTTTTTATAGTTTCAATACTCAGAAATAATGAATGGATCTGTTTTTCCTAAGATGATTCACGGGTGCTCCAGAGCTGTTGTAAAATGGAAACATGATGCAGAGTACTAAATATATTTTCAGCTGAGACATACAGTTCTGCCCAAGATCAATGCAGAATACAAAAGTGAGTCACAACTTTAGATCTTAGGGTAACAGTAACCACATAACAAATAATTTTTCTGGTTAATAAAATCTGCTGCACTCCAAGACTTGTGTCAGCATTACTGTTTTAAACTAGGATTTGCAAAATATGCTTATGGAACCAGTTGTACCACATGCTGGGAGATAGTGCTGACCAATGTTAACACTTACAAATTATATAAACCTCATTTTCTCAGTCTCCTTCCGTGTCTTTTCATCCTTGCTGTTTAGGATCAACAATTATATCACAAGTCAATGTCTAAAAATGAAGCCTTTCCATCTAAGAATTGTAGTCAGAAAGATTATGGGGCCAACTTTGTAAGTGTGAAAGCATCCCAAATAGAAATTAGGGCAGAAAAAGGAAATGTAAAATATTATTTGACAAAGAAATAAAAATAGACAAAGCCATTAACCAGTGAGAACAGAAGGGCTTTAAGATATGTCAGAAGTAATCTCAGTAGGTCATAAACAGAAAAAAATACTTATCAAGGAAATGATTCTAAGCACAAAAATACATTTTCTTGACTATATATAGTTAATTCAAATTTGTCTTCCCACCTGGCATAGCAGAGTTTTGGTAGCTTACAGATATCATCAGGCATGACTGACAAGACTGTTTGAGAGAAGGGAAGCCAGAGAGGCACAAACCATTACTCTGTTATGCATTTCTACGTGTTTTTTGTAACAAAGTCTACTGGTTCCATGTTTGTGCCTTCATTTTCTTTCTGAGCTGTCTACCATGTAACTGTATGCATTCAACTTAAAGTGGAAAGAGGAGGCCAAAAGCCAAAATGGAAAGCTTCAAATAGAGAAGGAAGACCAGGAGGCAAGGGGGAAGGGACCGAGGGATGGGATTCTCCAAGAGAAGCTCTTTGCTTCTCTAAGCAAGGCAGAAAGGAAGCTGGGCAAGAGTTTACTTGCTGGATAGGGATAGCTCAGCTTTGGGCAGTTGCTAAGGATCTTATGAAGCATCCAGAATCACAAAGCAAAGTAGAAATATGACATATAAGCAAAAAGAAAAAGAAAAGAGAACTCTAAGATATGAGGTGGGATTTGTGCATGTCTGTGATACAGGAATCCTAACCTGCCCTTCTCAGAGCACTGGTTCATGAAGGCCTGTGGTCTTGGTTTCCAAACTGGGAATATGGTTGAGAGGTATCCTGAAAGCATTCTCTCTTACAAGAAGAAGGTGGAAGGCACTCGTACCATCATCTCCCAGATCCTAGAGAGCTTCTGTGATGCAAAGAGACACTTTGAGTTCATGGCAGAACTTTCCGGCCTTTCTTGCCAACAGCAGCCAAATCATCATGATTGTCCTCAGAGGATTCAAACAGCCCTTGAATGAGAGGGACATGACAACGCTGTTGAAGGGTCTAGAGGGGAAGTTGTATGAGGAGCAGCTGAAGTCACTTTGTCTGTTCAGCCAGGAGAAAAGGAGACTGGGGGGGGAACCTCGTAGTAGTTACTGCTTCCTCACAAGGGAAAGTGAAGCAGCAATCGCTGACCTTTTCTCTCTGGTGACCAATGATAGAACTTGAGGGAATGGCGGGAAGATGTGCCAGGGGAGGTTTAGGTTGTATATTAGGTTCTTCACTCAGAGGGTGGTGGAGCACTGGAACAGCTCCCCAGGGAAGAAGTCGTGATGTCAAGTCTAACAATATTCAGAAAGTATTTGGACAATGCCCTCAGACACACAGTGTGAATGTTGGGAGTGTCCTGTGTAGGGATAGGAGTTGGATTTGATGATCCTAGTGGATCTCTTCCAGTTCAGGTCGTTCTGTGATTCTGTGACGTCTCCTTGAATGGAGGCACTCATGTATGTTGCTATAATGTTCCAGTCCCACAGAAGAACACAGATCCTCACGATAGCAGAGGACAATGATTTAGCAATGGCTAAGTGTTCATTATCGCTTTTATCTGCTTCAGGGCCTTAATTTTAATCCTGTACTGCTATAAGCTGCATTTATACCTGTGCTGGGCCATCAGGGTATAAATGACCAGGGGGAGTCACTCCGTGCCACCAGTGGCCACCCCATACACTGCTGATCCTTTACTCAAACTTTCAGGCAGTTTAAGGACTGTCTGAGAAGTTCAATGTGTATCATGATATGCTAGAAGTACACATTCTCTTGGAAAACTATTTTTAATGGTTGCATTGGGCATAAATTTGGGATGAGGTTCTATGTCTGGTACAACTTTGCAGTGGTACTATGCTGTAGGACTGATGACTTTTATAGTGAAAAGTGAAGATGATGAGCAAAACAATCCTAGCATAGTAGTAGAAGCCATACATAATTCTACTGAGCATCTAGAACATGGGTGTCAAACTCACGGCTCCCGCTGTTCTCCTGCTCCTGCAGCGTAATGCGTGTCACACGCTGCATACGTGACCAGCACTGGCAGGAGCGTAGGAGCAAGGAACTCAGCGCTGCTGCTGGGTCAAAACCAGGTGTCGGGTTGGATCAAACAAGGTGGAGGGACGGATTCGGCCTGCGGGCTGTGAGTTTGACACTCCTGGTCTTGGTGGAGAGGATGGCTGGTAGCTGATACAGACCTAAAGATACTGACAGCCCTTAAGGAACTAGGCTAACTGAGCAATCTAAGTCCCTAAAAAGACGAGCATCCAAGGGATGGCAGCGCTGTTTACAGAGATCAGAGAGAGAAAGGAGTTACATACCAAAACTGCTGTAATGCAGCTCCTGGGACCTTTTCAGAATGTCAGTAGAGCAAAATGGATAGACAAGTCCAAAATCAGTTTAGCTCACCCAACTCAATTTCTGCTGGAAATGCAATTGGAGTAATGCAACCAAGATTTTTCAGTCTGGCCCTTAGATCCATAAATCCAGTTTTACTCTCTCTTCTTTGTGCATCAAATGTCATAAGAACTAGCATTGAGTAAGAACTGAAAATAAGCATCTAGGAACTTCATTCTTCACCACTCAGGAGAAGTTGTTTGCTCCTGTACAAAGGGACTGAAGAGAAATTCAAATCAGTAGTAGCTTGCACTTGCATTATATTAACATACGCTTCATCAATTAATTCACCAAATTAATTCATCTTGCTTTGCAAAACTCAGGTGAAAATGTTTAAGCAAGTCTTGTGGAGTAATTTCTACCAAAAATTTAGATACTAACATTTTTAACAGAAGACAAGAATCATAAAAAATCATAATGTATTCATCAATTTACAGTGACATAACTAGCATCATGATTTTATCTAATGGATTGATATTTCCATAATTTATATGTTTCCCTCATTCTGTTCTCCTGTCCGTGCCTGTTTTGGTAAGGTATCCATGTTTCTGCATCTCTGCCAATTGCAATGTGCCTTTTCTTTAGCCACTAGCAAATCCAAGGTTTCTACACTCCTGGGAGTAAAGACAGTAATTCAGCTAAGCTTCTGTTCAAGCTCTGCGTGAACTGTGTGATTGAAACTGATGGATGCCAGGAGAGAATTCTCAAATTTCTACCAATTCAGAATATTCTAAAGCTACTTTTTATTCAGGAACTCTAGATGTGTCAGTTCAAGGGGTGGTATTAACTTCTTTCTGAATTTCAAAGCAATAAAAAAGGTAAGAAAATCAAATCTGCATTACCGGAGCTTTCTACTTTCAAAAGCAACATAGATTCTTCTGGATTACAGACTATCGTAGGAGAACAACAGCAGCATAATACATGTTGAATAAATAAAAAGGCAGATTTCACTTGTTAACATGAAAAAAATTAGTTCATTTTTATATTGTATAAAATTATATAAACAAAAAGCTTGGAAAAAATAGAAACCCACTGATTTTTACCCACAGTTAAGTTACCTTATACCAGATTGGCAAAATAAAGGGATTAAAGAGAATATGCAAAACGCATTGATTTTAAAACCTTTATGCTAATAAAATAGACAGCTTGTTACAAATTGGTCTTAGTAGAAGTGAAAATTGGTGTCACTTGAATCAAAACTTGCCTTTGGTAGGTGCAACCAAAGTGGTCAGTCAGTGGAGAAAGAAAGATGTCATGTAGGCCTATCCTCACTGAGTTTTGAACTGCTATTTTAGATACATGGAAGAAAATCGTAGAGTAGAAACAATTTATACTAAATTGCTCTGGTGTGACTAAGCAAAGTTTGAACTTATGCATCATGTAAAGAAGAAAATAATTATTTCTTTTGACCTCAAAGAAATCCCAAATATCCAGCAGAAGCAGAAGGTGCTATTAGTTTTCTGAGAGTCCAACAGGCAATCTGAGACCAGTGCCAAAAAATATGTAATTATTGTACTACAAGTGTCAGAAAAGTGGTCACCTGGATTTGCTCAAGCAAATATCCAATAGTTTTTTGAGAGGACATAAATATCTAAGAATTCAGTAGTGCCGACTGTTCAAGTATGTGGGATAAATGCCATTTGAATTTGAAGAGAAACTGTTCAAAGAACTGAGCAGACATAAAGCAGGATATCCTGAGCTAATAAGAAAAGATATTAATTTACCACTGGAGAGGTCCGTAAGGTGATGGTAAACTTGATGAATAAGAACCAGCAGTACCTCCTCTTGGAGAGCAGCCTTCCACCTGCCTCCAAAGTATCCAGAACAAAAGCCATCAGTTATTAAAACCTAATACAGAGGAACTCCAGAACATGATGTGCTGGAGACTGTAGAAAAAGACTTCTCCATCAATCTAAGTGGATAATCACAAGTAAGCAAATGCATTTGAGAAATTACTACTCCTTGGTTCTGAATGAGACAGGGTGTCTGGCCATTGCTGGGGTAACTTCTCAGTGCTTTGCAGGGGTAACTTGTCATTGCTTTGCAATGTAATTTGTGTGCTCAAATCACCAGTGGAAGGTTCTCTGATGTATGAAAAAGGCAATATAATCACTACAGGTTTTTACAAGGCAGACACACAGCCTGTGAGTTTGGATCATTTGCCTCTGTCAGAAGCCACGCTTAACTTAAGGATGTTGAGTCAGAGAAGCAGTGCTGATGCAATCAGGAGAAAGAGTTGATTCAAAACTTTTCAGCATATGTTGGCCACAGAAGTGCTTGGAGACATAAGATAAATTATCTTCTATTGCTTGCATCCTGCCATGGCCAGGGCAACCTGACTTTCTATACTCTCTATAAATAAATAAGACTACATCAGAGATACCTGGATCTGTCATCAAAACATCCTCCTAAATCAAATGACTTGAATCGTGCTAGTCACTTTGATCAAAAATGGGTAACACATGGACAAGTCTGGAAGGATTAATTTATTGATTTTCTCAGGTATATAATTAAAAGTAACCCAAACTTTACACATTTATAAGAGAGGACATAAATAAATAATTTTGCCTTTCATGTGAGGAATATCATGTGAACTTTCCTTACTCCAAGTTTTGTCCAGATCAAAAATGGGTTGTGGGTAGCTGGCAGCTATACTTCTGAAGGCATCAGGCCTATTGTAGCTTATCTTCAAAATGTCCACGTTACTACCTTCTAGAGCAGGCTAGTTGCATCCACACTGCAGAGCTATGGAACCTGGCTATGGTTCCACACTGCAGAGCTATGAAACCAAGAGCCCAGCTCTTGGCCTTTTCTGTTGTGCCACATATGTCACTTACCTCTCTCATGTTTGGCAAGTGACTGTTTCAGTAGATTCCACAAAAATTGTCTGTATGCTCCCCATGCTGCCATGATCTTACTGCAAGAATGTGCTGCCCACCACTGCTGCCGTTGCACTTGACATTGCAACTGGGTTTTGGTGCTCCTGCCACTGCTGTCTTTACCGCTTATGTTTATGTGAAAGAAACTTCGATATTATCTATGGTCTGTCCAATACCTGACTCCTACTCTTGAACAAAGTCTCCCCACAAGAGCTGGAGACATCAATCCTGACAAGTAGAGCAGCCATGTATCCTAGGGAAGACAGCTTATGGGCAGGCTGTTACCACAGACGTGAACTGCCAGGAGTCACTGGGACTGTATTCTCACCAGTGGCCCTTGTGGAACCAAGATGTGTAGGACCACCTGCGATGACCAGGGCTAGATACCAGATTCTTCTAGGGGGGCATCTCCACAGTTTATGGAGGCAGCTGGCAGAAGCCCATGGCAGAGGACAATGCTCTGAAACCTCATTACCTTTAAGACCAGTGATTTATGTGTATGTAAGCACGATCATGGTGGAAGTTTTTGAAGTCATCATCCAGATCATTTATCCCTAGGTGCACTGGGTGTATTTATAAATGGAAGACTTACCAATGATACTGCCAAAACTAGTAGATACCGAGTACTGTGTCTGCATGTGTGTCTTCTGATGGGTTGTTCTTGTAAAGTGACAAGAGTTGGCTCTAAAGCAAAGATGTGTGTGTGACTAGGTTGTGTTAATAAAACATCAATTGGGTTATCAAAAAGCTACAGATTTATGGTGACTGAAAGAAAACAGGGGGTTGTAACAGGAGTTCCTGAAAATACAAGCACAGGGTGACAGAAGAGGCCTTCAAAGTGCAGTGTGGACTTCTATCAAAGGTGCCAGGACTGCAAGCATAAATCACGTATAGTCAGTAATTAGTCTGTAGAAAAGAACAGCCCTGTGGATTGAGTTAAACCTTTTTTAGGCATAACAAAGAGAACAAACAACAAGCTTTCAGCATAAATAAAATGTGGTGTGTATGGCAAATTCAGACAAAACATGGAATTGCAAACCAATGAGGACAGAGCAAGTAAGCAGACTGTATTAGAAAACACAAAAATTACTCCAGACACAGAGTAAGGAGTCCCTTCAGCATCAACATCATACTTCTGGAGAAGATGAGGTGGAAAACTGTGAATATTAACATCATGTTTCTCCCAGGCTCCCCCCTTCCTTTTTTGGAGCAGACTGGTGCCATTGACCCCAGAATGCAGAGGGGCTGGGAAGCATAGGAACAGCTTCAGACAGTAGGTGGGTGCTAAGCAACGGGAATCCTTCCAGGGAATGGGCTGTCATAACTGGACAATTTGGTCTATCAGTATTAGTAAATCAACGTATAACTGGACTGATAGTAATTCTTTTATTGGATTGCTAACATTTTTATTAGACTAATAATACATTCTTGTCTGTGCCTGTAAGTTGTATTCCTTCAGCCTCTGTAATTTGTACTGGTACCTTGGCCTGGAGGACTGGCAGTTAAAATTCAGTACAGCCTCTGATGGAGGACACAGAGAGTCCTGTGACATTTTCATAAACAGCCCTTTGTAGGCACCAGTCTGCAGCATTGACACAAAGGATCATCTGATTTTACAGACTGTAATTTCTGATGCAGTGGAAAATACTTGTAATTTGAACAGAGTGAGTAGAGGAATTGTGACCATCCATGTACATAGGTGGACAAAAATGCATGATGAATGAATGTGGAAAAAGTGGTGTATTGTGGTAAAATATGTGTGAACAAATGCAAGATCCCAGGAGGGCTGAGTTTGGAAAAATCAAGGAAGATCTGCATTGTCGTTCTGCCTGGAGAAGGAGGATGGAGACATAACCACTAAGGTCTTGGAGTGTTGTTGGGCTGCACAGGTGTAATTCCCCAGGAAGCTGGAAAGGAGGAGCTGACAGGAACCGGCTTTCCTGATGTGTCAAAGCACCTTCCTGGAGCAATTAAAGGACTGCTCTGCAGCTCACAGGAGCTGTTGATAACATGCTGTTGATGCTCACTGAGACGTGCCCTGGGGCCCTACACAAGGGAGTCCATGCGTGTGCCAGACTGGGAGGTCTGTGGGGTTGTAAAGGTCTCTGTAGCAGCTGCCAGGAGCAGCTCCTTGGCCAGCCCTTCTCCTGGGTCCAGCGCTCAGTTTTATTGCAGAAGAAACTGGTTATTTTGTTCCTCTGTTCACCAGGGGTGAACACACACACATGTGCCTATGTGCAGTGCAGATGTTTTGGGACTGGGATTCGGAAGCAAGTATTGGACCTAAGTGATCTGGCAGCCCAGATGCACCTCATGATAAAAGTGTGTTTGTAAAATGAAATGCCAGTGAGAGCTTATTAGAGGGAATTGAAAAATACCTATTGAGTGGAAGCTTACGCAGCTGCTTTCTTACCACGGATGCAAATACTTAGTGCGTTGTAAGAAAAAAAACAGCATCCAGACAGATAAGCAGTGATGACAGCCATTTCCTGCTGGAAAAGGTGTCCCAGTAAATATTCTGGAATTTATTCTGTTGTATTTGTTAATTCTTTTAAATTGTCAAAAAATTGCCATGATATCAACCACAGAGAAGTGGGTGTAAAACACTTGCCTCAGCAATTACTTTAAATATGTTAGTTCAGCTGAAAGATGGTTTTGAATCAGAAACTTGAATATCAATTGCATAGAACAGTCCATGAATATTGAACTCCCTACATCCCAACAGAAGCTGATTCTACTTGTGTAGGGTTGTGGCTGTACAGAGAATCAATGAGAAGTAACTTGGCTCCTGTGCTTGGCAGTTTTGATCACGAGCTTTAGGTTCTCCAGGTCCATGTCTGAACTAGTAAATTATGCTGTCTATAACGTAATAATGTGTATAATAACATGGTGCAGAACTTACATCATATTAGCATTCTGAATGAAGAGGAAAAAAATTTCAGGGCAAGAAGAATTAATTTGAGGGTAAGGTAGAAATTGCAACACTGCAGAAGGGCTGGTGCAGGGACATGGGCAAGACTCAGCCCCTGACATTTTAGGATCAAATCATCCCTTCAGCCCTTGAGTCAGGTATAGGGAACATAAAGCCACTTGCTAAGTGTGACCTGGAAAGTTCTCTCTGCCTTGCGTGAACAAGCCAAATACTTTTATTTCCTGGTAAGTGCACTTACAAATGACCACAAATATTTTCACGCCTTTTGCATTTGACAGCTCCTCATAGCTGCTAAAGAATAGGCTGCTGATTAGCTATGGTCCCTTTTCTTAAGCTGCTTTTGACTGTGAGCAAATTGTTCTTTCTATCCAGCCCCAGATGTATTTCCCTGTATCCAAACATGTGGGTGTTTTGCAAAGGTTAATGGAAATTAAATTAAAGCTGAATAATACTGATTATAATGCAAGAGTGTGCAAGTGAGGCTAATTAATAGAACTGGCAGCAGAGCTCAGTCCTGACCTGTGACACCACTCTCTTTCTTTCTCCAACTCTATTTTTTCCTCAGCAGCCACCCAGAGCAACCTAAAACTACTGGTTTCAAACAGTCTAGCGAATTTGGTACAGAAGGATTTACAGACGCATCCTGCTTTTTTCATTCAGGACCTGATCGATGTCCAATCCTCCAGAAAGAAAAGAAATTACATTCTCATTTCTTCCTTCTTGCTTATGAACATCCTAATTCTACTGCTAGGATTAAAGTATTTCCTGCATTTTAGTGTTTGCTGAATTTCTCTGTGCAAGCAGCTATTGCAAATAAACTTGAGTTTTATCTTATTAAAGTGACATAAGTTAACAAACATCTTTTCTGGTGAATCGGCTCACCTTTTGTCCTACATTAATGATCCAACTTTGCCATTAGTTTACTCATGGACAGAAGAATGGCTTTTAACTCTGGATAATGTGCATAGGCTACCTGAAAAAAAATCTGAAAATCAGACCGGAGGACTTAAAAAGCCCAGGATCATAACGGAATAAAACAAGAGGTCTTGCACCTCTGCATCTTAGATCATGGCATCTTATTTCTTGCTGGTACCTCCTCCATGTCCTTCACTGAGAAAGTCTGGGAAGAAGGCACCTGGGAAGGCACTAGTGTAATGGGGGGTGCTTGGATCCACTTGAATCATCACAGTGCATTGTGTTCTTCAAATTATCAGGCCAAATTTGCTTTGCTGTGGAATGAAAAGGGGCTGTGGAATGAAAAGGTACTGTGGACGCACTGTGTACACAGCATGGTAGATCACGTAACATCTCCCAAATTTAATTTTAGAAATTTCACCTCAGCACACATTCCCCAGAGGCATGACAGGAAGAGAGTCTGTTAAACCCCAGCTGCTTTGAGGGCTTCATTTGCAGTGAGCTCTCCCCCTCCATCACTCCCAGCAGCAACAAGGGCTCTGTTTGCAAGGCACAGTCTGACTCCTGAATTGAGTTCCCTGTTCACAGAGTCCCCATAGGCTTTTAAACGCCTGAGTACTGGACTATGGCTTTATATTGTCCTCAGATCCTTTTGCTTTTTGGCACATCTGAAAGCCATTCCTTTGTACTCTTCCTGAGGAAATAAACCAGTTGCTGTGTCAGTATCTTGGCCAGGTATCAAAGAGAACAGGATACTTTTTAGACAACACCCAAGGTACAGGCAATTAAGATGGTGATGATATTTCAGCAAGAGTAACCCTTTCTGGTACTAAGGAAAAATATCTTAACAATTTAGTGTATTTTTTGGGGGGGGGAAAAGCGCTATCTGTAAAAGTTATGAGTTTATTTCTATGGCACAGGTTAAACAACGCAGCAGCTACTTTCTCCATCCTGTGCTTTCTGCAGAATCAGGGTATTTTATTAGTATACTAGTTGCCTCATACATTTACAGTAACAGCACTGAATAAACAGAGACAATAAACCACGTCCCCTTTACTGTCCCCCAATGCTGGTTCTCTTGCTGGATGCAAACTAGTCTGTCAGCTGCTAATCCTTTGGTGCTGGAGTCCTGGAAACCACGGATGTTTTTGACAGGCAATTAACAGCTTTGTTGCTAGCTGGGCTCATGCAATTCCTTTAGCAGGAGCTTTGTGCCATTTTCATCTGCATTGTACTTGGCTGCTGTTCTTTCCCTACTACTGGATTTTTTTTTTAACTTTGTTCAGTCACTGACTACAATTTCTCATTGTTCCAAGGATTTTTTTTTTTAGTGTC
Organism: Dromococcyx pavoninus; assembly: GCA_033558185.1. Classification (NCBI taxonomy): domain Eukaryota; kingdom Metazoa; phylum Chordata; class Aves; order Cuculiformes; family Neomorphidae; genus Dromococcyx; species Dromococcyx pavoninus. The sequence goes on along the minus strand of JAUMJL010000401.1, from coordinate 144,393 downwards.
ACAGCAAACTCTGAATACCACAGATGTATTGCCTTCAATGGGGACCCAAATGCAGAGCCCTTGCTAAGGTTGTGTCTGTATTGGTATGTCCCTGGGGCGTATATAAAAAAAAAGCTTTTCCTACCTGCTGTGTGTAGCAGCGAGGTCTCCAAGTAGGATTTGCTTATTGTGTCTCTTGTGGTACTTTTTGATCTTCCTCTCACATTTGTCTACCTTTGCAGTAGTCACCCACTGCACACTCATTTCACTACGTTCTGAGAGGGTCTCAAACACACCAGAAATTAATATCTTGTGAAAGAAGAAGAGGATATGGTTACATCAAACAAACCTGAAATGCTTAATATCTTCTGCCTGAAGAAGAAGATAGAGCTATATCCTGAAGCCTAACTGTGACTGACTGTATACATTGTCCCACTTGTTTTTTTGACAGTAGTATTTTTGATAACGCCTCTCTGATGAATACATCATGCCCTGTAGCCATTTCTGAGGACTGAAATGTTTCCCACCAACCAGAGGTATTTTCTGTTTTGCATGTTTATATCCCTTCTTTATCTATTGCCATGCCATACAGATTTTTCTATAAGACTTCAAAGCATTCCTCATCAGCAGAACCCTCCTGGCATGGACAACACCCGGAATCATCCTTCTCCTTAGCTGGCTTTTCTTTTTTTTTTTTGCTGATCATTCTCACTTTCCGTGTCTTGTCTCAGAGAACAACACTATGTCCCTTGGGACAAGGTCTGCCTCATTCTGTGTTCTTATGTAGTAGTTTTAGTAATGAATCATCTTGGTGCAACTGGTAAAAATTTCAATACATAAAGAAGGACGAATAGCTATCATTACCACCCAAGGAGAAGTACGGCTTTAATTGCACAGGCATGCCATCCCTGGTATGAGCATGTCATCTCTTTACCCATAGACTTTTCATTCGGATGAGCCCTGAGTAATACAAGACTAATACTGTATGTCAAATGCCTCTTTTATTCACAGGATACCTCAGGGAAGACCTCCGTGGAGAATAAGAGGGTCTAGAAAATTAAGTAGAACTGGGGTTTCTAGTGATTGTGATAAAACAACACATGAAATGAAGAATCAGTTGTCCCTATGCCACACAACAGGTATCCATCTGCTGTGATCATAAGAAGCCTTCATAGACAATATGTCAAATACTTATTGACCCTCAGAGTTTTTTATTTTCTAAAATTAATCTTCCCAATTTCCCAATTTCTTTTTTCTTCAGTGTCTTCTTCAGTCAGCATAAAGGAAGACCACAAGAATGCATCCACCAGTGCTCTCTGCTGTGCTGAGCAGGCAGGCTTCCCCAAGCTCTGCTGGGGGACTGTGCCTCCAAGGCTGACCATTGCTTTTGCTGGTTTCTTCCTGACTTTCTTAAAGTGAGGTGCCAGAAAAGGCTGAGTGCTTCAGCAGGGAACTTCCTGAGACTGCATAATAGGGAAGGATTACCTCAGCATGTACCAAATTTGATATTTATAGAACCAGCTCTGAGTTACAACTCTGAGTTCTTGGTATCTCCCCTCCCTCCAATAACATGACATCTTTCTGGAGAAAATATCCCAGATGCCCAGTCTCTTCCACTTTTTTTGGCAGCAACCACAAACTCTCCCATTCATAATTACAGAGCTACCATTCCTCTCATTTTTTACCTCATAAGCCTGCTTTGGCAAATACAGCAATTTCTTATGAGGAAAATATGCATTTTAGCTTCTTTGATGTGACCACACAGTCCAAGAGTCATAGCCTGAAGACATCAGATGATCCAGAAATGTTCTGATTCCATGAAGAGAGGAGGTGGGAACCATTCATTATACCTTCCCAGTCTTTGGTCTTGGCTTTTAAAGATAAACCAACAATAAACACAGGAATGTAAACTGCATAGAATAATAACCACATACTTCAAAAATTTTCTTTATTTTAACTTCTAAGTTCATTCTTCAATAATTTGCAGATAAAATGAGAGTACAAAAATGCGCCTTTTAGTCTAGTTTGAATTTAGATATTCATTATTTCCAAATGCTAAGCTTGCTTTTCAAACACGATTTCTGCGTGCAAATTATATAGTTCATTCTTTTCATAAGGCATGTAAACCAGATTTCAGTTCAAATATTAGAATATTCTGTATTTGGGTGTCAGAACTAAAAACACAACTAAAACGCTCACAAAAACCCATGCCTGTACTGCAGAACAGAATTACACACTAAAGACATTACCCTGTACACACACAGAGACAAATGCACATGTTTGTGTATATGAACATACTGGGAAGATCAAAAGTTTGTTTTCTGTTTTGTAAGTGATCTTAGTCATTTAGGTAACAAGAATGCATGTTTAACCCAGTACTCACATACTGCTTACAAGACAATTACACTTTCTTATTTTTTCAGTTAAATATCAATTCTGTCACTCAGTCAAATTGCGTGTCTTCCAGTCAGTGTCATACAGTAATGGTGAAATGATGAAACACTTTAAGGAAGCATTAAGGGACAACGTGAAGGAATACTGAAAGATAAAATTGCACTGTGTCATTGAGAAGATAGAATTCGCCTAATGAAGTCTATTGGTAACTGTAATTCTTTCTCTTCTTTATCTAATGTCTACTTTCTTTTGAATGATTCCATTTCTCACATATTGGAAGCAAATGTATTTGAAATGCATACACACATCAGAGTAAAATCCTATCTATGTGGCTTGTTGGAATTTTGGAAACACGACAAAGTAAGTTTCTTTCTGTTTAAAACTTGAACTCGGGTAAATCATAAAAACTCACCCGATGTCAGCAAATCATGTCAGCAGAAAGTGCATGTTGTTTCAGTGCAGCTTTATAAATCCTTCTGCACAGCCAAGGGAAAATGAATTTTGGAGGAAAATTACATTTCAAAAATCCTGTCATATAAGGAGACAGAGATGTCCGCAGGTGCTTTATACAAAAGTTTGTGTCTTCTAATATGGTTATTTTATTTCCTGTATTTGAGCTGTTTGTATTTGCAAGACACTATTCGAAGAACTGACCCTGTAAATGAGACTCTAGGTAAAGTCCACGTGTAGTGAAGATGTCCAGATGATTCTTCGAGTTTGCTTCTTCCACTAAAACCAGCACAGGACTCTTTTTAGGACTTGAAATTGTCTTCAGCTGTATAGATTAGATTCTATCACTCAATTATACAGAGTGGTATGTTCTTTCATAAACAAATTGGTTGTTTCTACTGGTGGTTATCTCTGGTAGAAGGAAAGCAAAGAAAACATAAATATAACCCTACCTATATACATAGGCAGGATCCACATCCCCATAACATGCTCTTAGTTTTATTAAGGTCGTTCGAAACATATGCATCAAGAGATAAGAAGCCACCCAAGACATAAAGTAATTTCTTTTCAGTTACCACCTAATGAATAAAAACAGTAAAAGAGTTTTCAAAGTTGCTTGTAACTAGAGTGGGTTTGTCCAGTCTTTGAAGTTAAGTTTCAGGGTCTTAACAGGTTTATGGGATCTTGAAGTAGCTCAGGAAAGTTATCATGAGCAGACAGAGGAGTCACTCAGGTCAGTCAGCCTTCACGATTCCACAGCTGCCCCCCGATGGTGGATGTGGTCACCATAAGCAAGTTCTGTAGTATTGCCTAGATCATTATGTAACAAGGCCATATCCTACTAACCATCCTGCTACATCTCACACTCTGAACACAAGACTCAAAAACTGCCTCCCTGCTGACCACTTATGTGCCACTAGGGCTGTTTCTCATATGGATGTGCTATAGCAGCATTGCAGGCTTTCTTCTGTTGTGTGATCCAAGCCATCAGATGCATCTGTTCAGCACATCATTACCAAATAATTTCTTAGCTACTAAATAATCTCACTGCTAGGACTCCTTTGTTCTTGCATCTGCTCACCCTAATGTGGTACCCACCCAAGGCAACTACCTGTGGAACAGCTTCTTACACAATAAACCTTCCCTCTTGTCTTCCTTCAAGATCTCCTCTACCTTTTCACACACCAGCAACATTATTTGCTTCCTGTAGCTCCTGTATCACATGAGTTTATGCTGCATTGTCTGCTGGTAAATCTTCTGAAACAGAAGCAGGTTTCAAGCCTGGCACAGATCTGAAATGGTTCATCCAAATAATGGCTCTACCCAAATAATGCAGAATCCCAAATGCCTGCTTTCAGTTAGGTCAGTACACGGCCACCAAAAATGTCTATCCATTTCTAAATTAATACTGCTGTGCTGCTACAGCCACTGTTCATCGTTAGAGTGAGTCAAGTCCCTTCCTCTCCTACAACATTGCCAGTAAACTGGCAGAGAGTCACAAGTTGGAAGGACATACAGACTGCCGTTTTCTTACTCGCACAACACTATTTTCAATATTTTTTAGTTCTTCTGCAGCACAAGAAAGCTTACCAAATAAAATATTGGCCTGCAGAAAGCTTAGCAGAATTTTTTGCCCTTTTTTAGGACTTCTAAAATAAATATTTTTTATAAATATTCTATCGTAAGCAAAAATTTCACACTGACTCTGGACTTCAGTTTGCCTTTGTGTTGGAATAATCAATAAAAATGCCCTATTGTATAGACTTGTACTCCAAGGAAGGTATTAAGTACTTACACATCTAGCAGCAACTTATTAGAACAATTCTAATATGGAATAAGTTAGGATTTAGTCCCACAATTCTATTTATACTACTTGCCTATGTATAAAAACGACTTCCTGCAGTTCATACCTGGATTTTCTTCCCAATGTCATCTGTTTGTTATGAACAGCTTTTGAATAGTTATTTTAAATTGCCCTCTAAGGATACTCACATGTTTTATCTTAATAAAAGTACAAACTCACGGAGAATATATATTATTACTTCTATATTGAGAAGTAATACATTGAATTAATTTCTGGTCTTTAAAAAAATGAACATTCATATTATTTTTAGCTGCATATTTACGAAAAACATAGAGTACTACGATACACGATGCTTATAATGCAATTGAATAAGTTCTGCACAGCAAATAACATATACCTGATCAAGTAAAGTTAATTTTTGGAGCTGTCATTGGAGTATTTTTTTAAGAATTATGGTTATTTTGATGTAATGTTAGTGATCATATTTTTTCAAATCAGTATGAGCATCAACATAATTAAGGGAGCATGTGTGAAATAACGAAGTAGCTAGACCTCTCGGTACCAACTAAGATACCAGGAACTTCAAGCAAGACTGATCAATATGAATGTTACTGGTTTTAAGACATAAATTCTTTCAATACAGAAAACAAATTAAAACTAAGTAATTAAAAGATAAATATGTAAGAAGAGTAGTATATGACAACTAAATATAAATTACATATATAATTTAAAAGATATTTAATGGAAGCCACCTATGTGTCTCTTTCTGAGATCTCTGGTTTGAGTTTTAAGAAAGACAGCTCTTCTGTGGGTTTGAGTGTATGCATTCAAAACCTCTTAGACTGAAAATGCAGATTCATTTGTTCATTTCCTGTTTCGAATCACAATGAACTGTACCTGTCATGATCCAGCTTCACTCTAATAGCAACACAGAACAGGGCATACACAAGGAGATAACATAGGACTTAGCAAAAACCAAATGGCATGAATTTTGGTGTATGTTTGCACAGTGCCACTGGTTTAGACAAATGACATCTGAACTTCCTACAGTGTCGGCAGCTGGTTTCTACAAGACACGTTTCTGAAGGCACTCAGCAGCAGCTGCCTGCTGTATTCAACATGGAACATCTGGAGGTCTTCATCTTGTCAGTGACTGATGACATCTGAAGTGCTGTGAAACATTGCTGGTCCATCCTCACCTGTGCTTTGCTTTGTTAATTGATGCAATTCTTTGTTTTTCTTCTGTCGCTTTGTCTGATGCTTCTTGTAACATTAATGGTGACTTCTTTCGTGGACATTTTCTGTGCATCCCATCTACTCTGTGTAAGTTTTAAACAGTGAGTTCCACACCGAGTCATTGATGATTACCTCCTGATTTATGAGAACAGTTCTATGTAATACACAGAAAGGCTCCAGCATTCCTCACGCAGTACTGTGATGTGCAGCAAAGTTCTTATTCACCATGGATGCAAGCTTTTATAACTGCTTTAAAATAATGGATATCAGTAAGCTTTGGATCAATCCTCTTGGCTACCATTAGCATCTCTGCACATGTGTATTCGAAAAGCAGAGTAAATAAGCCTGGTTTCAGTCCAGAAGTGGAAATTAGAGGTTCCTTTTGATGCCACTGAGAATTGAGTGTGACTAGTCAGAAAATTGTCTCTAGTATTTTACATTTCTTAATAGAAACTACAGTTTCAAAATTACAGTTCTGCCTGCATATGACTGAAGTACAATATATACCTTTCAGGGCTTCATGAGATTATTTCCAGATATTCAAAAAAGGTAGTCTGTCTGAGGCATGCAGGTGCATCCTCAATTTAAATTTATCCTTCGCCACCTCCTAGTATGTCTGCTTGTTGCTGTAAGCAATGCACTACACTGCACAGTAAACTGGATAGGTCTAGCAAAGGCCACTCAGAACCGGGCTGATACACACACAGAGCAGAGTAAGGTGGTTTTGATAAATGCATTTCCAGTGTTTCATGAGACAATTTGTAAGTGTAAAGAACGCCAGGTAAATTAGGCATCATTTACATGGTAATAATGCCAGGTGGAGTAATGTCTGGTAAAATTCCACTGACATGAGTGGAAGGTAAATATTTAGCAGAGAGCAAAACCTAGTGTTTATTTGCTGCTGTGTATCACTTCACATTTCTGCAGCCTGAATAGACATACTCCTTTGCTATCTACTTTCCCTGTGCTGCTACTCACACAAGGACTCTCCAAAGACTACATACAGAATGAAAATCAAACCAGGCAATTATCAGTCAGTGACATAATTTGGATAACACCTTTTCTTTTGGCGTGTCTGAGCATTATATTGCTTTCACTAGTATTAGGAGTCCTTTCATCAGCAGCATCCTTTACTTCCAAATTGTTTTAACATTAAATTCATGAGAGGAAACTAAAGCTTCCAGATGCAGTCCATGTCAAACCCTTTCCCTTTCAACACCACACATTGTACCCTCTCACACAACCTATGGTAAGGCTTGACGCTGGAGAAAATGAGAAACAGGAGGTAGAGCAATCTACTCCCTGCTGCCCCCAAGGCTGATGGCAGAACCCAAGTCTCCTGAGGACATTGTGTGCTGCATTGTGTTGTATTCTATAGCATATAGAGGTAAAAGAAAAACTGCTGCTACACAAACAGGGCAGTGGGTGGGAACACCTGAGACACAGGAAGAAGTCTGGGCTTTGGTCTAGCCCCAAAGATTTGGGTTTCCACATATTCTTGTTACACTGGATGACCCTTTGACAAACTATACAGTTAGTGAGCAGAAGAAAGGAGGAGGATGTGATCCAAAGCCTAGTGAAGTTACTGAAAAGACTCCCATTAGCTTTTTCAGGCTTTGCGTCCAGTCTTGAACAAACCAGAGTTCATGCAGTGCATAATTGAAACAAAGCAGCAATTAAGGAAAAATACATTCCCTTTCAGATAATGAATCTAAATAGTTTGCACACTATGTGCCACAGCTGGACTGAGCTGAATAAAATAAGCACCTTTTTTTTGCTGTAACAAGTGTGTGTGTGACTCCAGTCACCAAATAAACCATACATTTTGTGGCCATTCAGGCATGAGATGCTGTCAGAGGTGTTTCGCTCAGTCATACTGTGGCTGTGGTGCAGCCATTTTGTGTTATCCCAAGGCATTAAACACAGTGTGATCGCAGCAAAGATTGTCACAAAAATAAGTTTGACCTGGTTGAAGCGAGTGCTGAGCATCAGGGAACATAATTATTACCTCTGCCGCTCTGAAGCCATTCTGTCTCTGTGTCGTAGCTCCTGTGCCATGGACCACGGGGTTCACACACTGAGGACCAGCATTGTTCCTCTTCTCGGTGTTCAGCGTTCTAGCTGTGGCTGATGCTGTAGTTACACCTGTCTCAGCTGATTTTCCATCTTCGTGAATACCTTGTAAGGACACATTAAAACGTGTGATTACTACTGAGGAACCGTTGTAACTGTGCCTCAGCTTCCCTCTATTTCACCATGATTTTGTGATAGCACAAGTCATGGAAGGTGCAGTGTTACTGTGGGAACAGTCTATCTCCTTTTGTCACCTTCCCATTATTTGGTCTTTCTCCTGTAGTCTACTGCACCACAAAACAATGGGTCAGAAAAAGTGGAAAACTGACTAATGAGTGCAATATATCACTAGTCTTTTGGTCACCTGCAGATCTCTGTTGCCTTCTACTGAAAATAATGACTGAAAATAATAGCTTCAGCCAAATATTCAAAGTCTTGACATTGAAAATATCTAAAGCTGTATAAGATTTAGAAGTCTAAATCCAAACTAGTCACTGCATTTCTCTAAGCAGTCAGAAGATGGTGATAGAGTTTTCCTAAGAGAGTTTAACTCGTAGTGGTGGTCACTAGTAACAGTAATAAATCATCTACTTTTCAATAGAAAAAAATTGAGTTGGAACTTCAAAATAAAAACTTAAAAAATACTTCAGGCTTTGGAAGCTGCCTTTTCTGCTAGATATAAAACTAATGTCATTCTCCCACCAAAATTTACAGGTAACTTCCCACAAATAAGAGTCACCTCTCCTGTCTCTCCTGAAAGTCCATACCTGCTTGTGTCTTAGGTCTCATCTCTTCCTACCACTCCACAATGCAAGATGAAAGGCATAAAATGACTTGGTGCAGAACAGTCCGTGGCAGAGACTGATATAATATACAAAATCAATTTTCAGGATGGGAGATGTAGAGGCAATTAGACATGTGTGAGTCAGAGTGCTCAGCCAGGAGTCATGCCGTAGTCTACTGCTTCACCTTACAGTGGAGCTGTGAGAACAAGGCTGAGCGTAGCTTTGGCCAGGCAAAATGCTCTATGCAATGTATACTAATTCCATTAATGAAATCTTGGACAATTCAAACATACACGAATTAGGAGTTTTTCCATCTGTAGAGTCACCCTACTAAATTACTTTCCACTATGTTTCCCTTTGGCCATCTGGCCTCTAACTAAATTGTCTGGTGAAACAGCTGTCAGCTGAAACGTCACTTCGTTATTACACACAATTGTTCATTTATCAGATTGTGTTGCATCTGCGGTCTCATACAGAACAATTTTGCTTACATCAATCCATTTCTGGAGGCTGATGGAAAATGTCAATCCTGAAAATGGTATATCTGGTTCATTTTTTGTCTGTTAGTCTGCAGCCCGAGCATTCTTGCTGCATCCTGCATGGCAGGGGTGAGACTTTTTTTCACCATACTTAACCAGAAATGAATTAGGTATCAGTATCTGAGCCTTCCACTATCACTCTACTATATTTTTATATAGGTGACCTCATGATCACTAATACTACTGTAAAAAAGCAGTGCAAAAAGCTTTTTTATTTTATTCTGAAATACATTTGCTCTTTTGAAGTTAAGAAACTATTTTAGAATTCTTTTTCATAGGCACATAGATAATTTAGAAAGTGGGCAACAGCTTAAAGACTTTAGTGACTTGCTTTTTATGTATGAGCACTGTGAAGAAATTACAGTGAAAATGCAAGAGCAGTGGAAGTAAGAGCATGATATTTGTTGGCAATTCATAAAGCGACACCTATTTTATAGACTAGGTATATAACAAAATGCTGATGTCAAAACAGAGATGATGCTTTTTAAATATCAGATATTTTGTATTGCTAATTGGGGTTTGATACAGTACACAAAAATGGAAAAGTTAACTTTCTTCTGTAGAATCTAGAATTTGCAAGCTAGCGGTTTGGTAATGCTCAGTGTCCTTTAACCAAGCTGCCTGTTGAGACATTTGTATCATCCTCACAGCACGGGTTCGGTAAATAATCTCCTCGGTCTTTCACTGTAGAGCTTCAGAAGAAATTTAAACAAACAAGTTCAGTAATGTTGCTTACGTTCTCATGTTCTCTGCCGGGACAACCGGTGACAAATGCCTGTGGGCCTCCTAAGGCCAGGGAAAACAGCAGATCCTATCACAATGCTCTGTCAAATCCATGTATTTTATTTTTAAATGAGCTGGTAAACCTAGAATATTCTTATGGCTCCATTCCCAAAACCTGAGTTTCTGGGTGACCATCAAACCCCGACCAATGAAATGGTGGCCTTTCTCTCGGGAACAATTTGTCAGGGTACATGGACTGCCAGGCTGCTCCTATTACAGGGACGAAAGTACAATAAGAGGCAGGTATTTCACTGCATGTAATCAGGCTTATTTATAAATAACAGACATGAGTTCTCTGTAATGAATGTGGGGAGAATACCCAAGCAGCAGCCCCACCGCTTACATATCCAAGTTGATCATTCCAGAAGGAAACGTGCTTAAAAGAATTTTCTCTCTCTTGGCAGTGCTTACCATCATTTTCCTTTTCACTGGCTTGCTAGGCTGCATGGGCGAGCTAACCCTTGCCTGTCTTACTAGCCCAACAGAAATCCTTTAGGCTGCAGTTTGACAAGTGCTTTTTTCAGCAGTACCAGGGAAAAAAGGGTTAGTTCAAACTGAAATTAAACCCTAGACTCTATTCATCCCCTATGACGCAAGCAGTTGGACAGGCACAACTTGGGAGGTAACACGGGAATTGAAACAAGCAGCAGAAAGCAGCTTAGGGCTGAGCACTAGCAAATAAAACCAAACCAACCCAAACCCCGCTCATTCAGCTATATTTGTTCTTTTCATTGAGTTGCCTTGCTGAGCTGTCTAAATCCTGTAGAGGTAGATTTACCTTGCACCCAACTACCCCTGCATCAAGAGACAGGAATTTGTTTCACCCATTTAACCTGGATTTCCAGGGATTCCTGTTGTGTGTCCCAGAGATTTCTAAAGAGGTTCTGGCCCAGAGTAAGATGTGATGTGACTGACTGATTGCAAATAACCTATACAAAGAAACTATATTTCTAAAAGATCTTTCACTAAGATCTTATGATTAATCACAGCTATGACACAAGCATTTTGTAAAGAACAGACATTTTTCTTTGTAACAGTGTTATAAGCTGTAAACACAGGCATATTTCAGCCCCAAATGCCACTTTGAAACCTGATACAAAGTCACCAATGCACTCACAGAAATCTGTCTGTGATGCCCCTCTGTCTCTGCTGGCTGTAACATACTTTTGCCCTAACATCTCTCTCTCAGCATCTCCCTCCCTGCCTCACTTATCTTCCTGACAGGCTGCATCTCATCACTCTAAAGGCAAAAGTCACTGAGCTTCACCTCTTACCATGTTGTACAAGATCTCTTAATCTGGGCTAACATGTATTCTTTTGTCTACAAGACTAATAATTTTTAATTTTTAATGAGTTTTCAGAAATTCCCAGATGGCAGCCTCTCACAACTGTGAAAAATGAAAATAAGATATAACATACAGATAGGATTCCCTTACTTATCATCAAAAAATTAATTACATAATACTAAGGCTATCCCCACAACATTTAAAGTAGACAATTTAAATTTATTAATAATACTAAACTACATAAGTTCTTAATACCTCAGGCATTTTGTATTTTAGTAGATAAATACTTGACATTTTTCTCCAAAAAGCTGCTTACAGACTTGCAAGCTTATATGCATTAAAAAAAAGCACACTTAAGAAATATTTTGTAACTCTTTAAAACCACTTAACTGGGGAAGGAACAGCCTAAGGAAGATTTTAGAAGAGTCATTTGGGTAAAGAGGTTGTTCATCACAGTCAAAGAAAATGTGAAACATGGAATGCCAAATTTAAACATTAAACTAGTATCTGCTTTATACTATTATGACAACAGTAGTGATATCAAAACCAAGCATAAACAATGCATAGATGCTGCTGTAGTTCTTCACACAGCCTGACAACATCCAAGTAATCTTTTCTAAGAGTATCTCATAAAGAGAAGAGGAAATTCTTACTCTTCATATTTAACCCTTTCTAACTAGACTTTAGTATGGAAATAAGGATGATGCGAAGAGGTTAAAATGACATAATTAATTCACATTTTGAAATGAAAACTGGAGTAAAATATGAAATAGTGTCATGGATCAACAACTGGCACAGAGGGACAGCAAAAAAGAGAACTAGGGAGGTCAATTTTGTGCGTGACGGAAGATAAAGGTATGACTTCCTCAAAGCTTCTTGGTGGACTTCATCTATGTATTATATTAGAAACATAATATATATCTTCTAATGATTGAGAAAGGGAGAAGGAATCAGATAGCACCATTTAGGGGTGGCCCTTAATTATCAGGACTACAGGCAACTTCCCAAACCACAAGGATGGTAGGTGGACCTCGTCAGAAGAGCAGTATCTTCGTAAGATCCAAAATGGAACTGCAAATTTCTGTGACTAACAAAAATCAGCAATACTGCAATAGCTTATGCTGTCAAGAAATTTGGAAGAAATATGAAGCCTCCTAGTACAATGGCTAAATTATTCTTAGCCAAAAGAATCAGAGCTTCATGGGGAAAATTATTCCACATGAACTTCCCTATATTGTCCCATTTGATTTTAAAACACCGGGTAGTGGCCTAAACAGGACATGAACTCTTACCCAAATACGCTATAGATATGACCCAGTGCTGTAGACTCTGTGCCGCCACAAGCTCTGATATTGAATAATAAGCCTGTATTTGTTTAAAGTGGGCAGCTGTTGATTAGCATACCCAATTTACATCTTTGGAATTGACTACGAAAACCAGTAAGATTCAATTTTCTGGTTCAGCAACACCTTTTTTATTTATCGTGGCTGTTATCTCATGAATAATGCATAAGAGACTGTTGTAGAAAATACCTGCATAATAAAATACCGCACTGTAAAAAAAGGACTCTGAGAAAACTCACAGCAAAGACAAATGCACAGTGATAACAGAACATGCAGCTGCGTCCAGAGAAAGCATGTATCTGTTACCATCACTTTCTTGCTTTTAATGCAAGAGTGATAATAAGTATGTTTTCTACACCTGTTTTCCTGATTTGAAACTATTCATGTTTGGGAAAATGAAGTATCTGCAGGCCTAAGTGTTGATATGTACTTGTGCTGCACAAATAAAAGACAGGATGGATTCTATCAAAAATGAATGGAGTGGAGGTTGTGACAAAAGCCAAGTTTAAGCCATTTCCTCCAAAACAGAAGCCTCAGAGATGAAGTTAAATGCTTAGGAAAATAGCAATAGCCTTTTCTCCTAAAAAGGAAGAATTCAGAAACTTTCAGACCGAGCAGAGAGTGGGTTTGTAAGGCAGCACGAAGCATCCAGAAGATCTGCAGATGGAGGACCTGCTGCCGCAGGAAAATGTGATCAGAAACAATGTTTTGTGTTTATTGAATTGGTAAATACAATACCACAATGAATTTACTATCCAAACATTCAGAGAATCCAGAATTATTTATCTAAAGTCTAATTTTAGGTGGTAAAGCAAAGCAAAACAACTGTACTTGCATCTTCTATATGTTCTGTATCAGCCATCAAAATTCTTCAGACTCTCTCTGGGGAAATACTTTCCGCACGGGCTGGGAAAAGGCAGGGGAATGAGATCAGTTCTCCTTACATGAAGCCCTCCATGCACCAAAGGTGCTCCCAAAGCTTTAACTTCAACCAGGCAGGGCTGAGCTGTGTTCAGCCTACATACAACAGGCACAGGGAAGTGGGAGGGAGCAGTGACCCTTCCTTTCAGCTTCTATGGGATGCTTTATTTTAACTCAGCTTGTTCTAGAGCCCAAACCTCTTAATTCTGTTTAGAAAGTGGCTGGTTTACTTTCAGTGCTAAGGGAAGTAGGTGGTAAATAAGAGGAACTTCTCTATTTATGCAGACAACGAGGCTCAGATAACAGCTAACAGCAGGAGGCAAATCCGACTCTTGAGATCCTGTTCTGACCACAGTTCTGTCACATTCAAAAGCCTTATGGGATTATGGTCTCCTGTAATATTATCATATTAAATGTTTAATTTTGTGCTAAAAGAACTGACTCAAAATGAATACATTCAATGCTTTTAAATGACTATATGCACATCAGAGTCCTGGCAAAATGGGAGACCCAACACTACATCTTGTGAAAGTTTTGGCTGGCAGCTTTTGCTTGTTTTCCTATTTCCTACCATTTAATTTCTGAGCATAAAACAAGATTGTCCTATACATCTCTGTATTTTAAACTTCTTTTACCATTAACATTTTGAAACAAGGCAAGAGTGTCCTCTTCGTTAGATAAAAGGAATTTCTAAAAAATTGTAAACCTGCAATTTAACAAGCAAATGCATAAATAAGCGTATGACAAATAGCTCTAAAAGTCTGATCAGATTTATCACTATAATATGAACATTTCTACCAGAGAGTATTTAAGGATTCTTGGCAGACAAGTAGAATACAAAAAAGGCAGCATTAAAGCTGCAAACATTGATATTCCTTACACAGTCTAACTTGCCAGGTACAGGCAAAGTCTAAATCTTTGCATACTGATATATTTTTATATCAAATTATGATACAGAATCCTAGTACAACCATTCTGTAAACAAACTTAACAGTGTTGCAACCACATCTATGAAATGAAAGGTGAATATAAAATTTATATTTATTCCAAACAGAAAAAGCACACTGCACCACTCTTTAACAAAAGATGGTCATGTCAAAGACCAAGATAAAGAACACTACACAGAAAATAGACTCCAAGAGCAGAATAAGGGTGAATTGTTCTGACCCTGAAGGGAAGACAGGAAAAACAAACTTGAAAGAATCGTAATCAAGGTGCTAGGGAAGGGCTTAATAGCAGGAAGAGAACAGAGTTTGATGGATGAAGATAAAAATTTTAATAATTCCTGGAACAGGAAAGAACTGAACTTTCACTATATTGTGGAAGAAAAATTGGCTGCATTTTGGAAGAGCCTTCAAGTATATGGAAAAGTCAAAGGCACTGAAAGCTGAGTGCATTTTATGCCTGCGAAAATCACGACACAGAATGGATTGAGCAATTTACCAGTGTCACATTGATGTGCCAGAAACAGATTACTGATTCCTCCAAAGTGAAAAACTAACATACAAACAGCAAATATCTGAAGTGTTTTTTGTAATACTGCATTTTAGAAGGATAGGCAGTGCAGTGATCTGCTTCTCCACATTCAAAGATACAGGTTGTGTTTCAGTACTGCCCATGAAAAATTCACCTTAAAAATTATACTCTCCATGCACAATACATTAGATCGTGGGTGTCCAAACTAAGTCAAGGCAGCCAAAGGTTTTCCAAAGGTGCTTGCTTTTGGCTTAGTTTCTGTCGGTCCCTTTCCTTAAAATACAAATAAAGTTATTTCCATTACAGGAAAGCACTGTGCTAGATGGAAACAAGCAGCAGACTGCTGTCCCTCTCTCAACCACCCTTCCCACAACTGCACCCACCCTGTTTTAAGACAGGTACTGAACTGCAGCTTACATTTGTAGATGTCTGCATGGTCTTTCATTCTCCTTCAGAATGTGATAATGAAACATCACTCATTATGTTTTATATTTCCAACACAAAAAAGGGAAGCATTATTATCCATGCTCATTACCTCGCTAATCACGCATTGAATTTTAAGATGAGTAGATAGTATCATTTCAATTAATCATACTAAGGAGAAGTAAAAATATTTAGACAGACTAAACAAATCCTTATGAAAAGCATCTATATGTACATGAAACTTGAGCTGAAATGACTCTTCAGTTTTGCTCACCAAAGTTCAGCAACTGGAAATTGATGCTAAAGGTATTTTAGCAGTGAGTGATTAGCTACTGGCCTAATTTACAAAGGCTTAGGCAAAATGCCCGCCACTGAGAAGCTGTAAGTTAAGTCTGAATGCCCAAAAGGTATGCTCCATATGGAACTAGGATAAGACCAGTGGGCTCTATGGCCATGTGACATTTCCAGCCTTACAGCCTATGAATATATGAAAGGATACTGACGTCCAGCTCATCATAGTACAACTGAGATCATAAAATGCTTTGGCTTCAGGTACTTGTATACATGTCACAAAATCATCACTCACATTTAGTGTTCATCATAAAATGAGGGCAGAAGCTGTGTTAAAACCTAATGTCACCAGCTGTTAACAATCTACTGGATAAATCCATGACATTTTTTTCATCTTCTCCACAGATGGTGCTAAACACTCAGAAAGCACTGGGGCAGCAGCTTTGTGCAAGTGACAGAAAGTCATACTTTTAGCACCACAATTCTGACGACCCACCTGGGAAATACCAGCAGTTTACAAGAATGACAACTGCAATATGAGAACAACATTCTGTTGAGATATGCTAACACAGAAACATGGACCATATGCACGTAAAGGAAACGGGTTAAAAAAAAAATAAAAATCAATCAAACAGTACAGGGTTGGCTGATTATTTTGCTCTTCAGTAGCCAGCATCTACCTGGACAGGAGGAATGAGAGGCTCAGCGTTACTTCTTTTTCATCAGCTGTTTAAAATTTAAGGCTTAGTCAAGCAAACAGCAATGCAGAAACAATCTGGAGTGGCCTGGTGGATTAAAAAAAAACCTTAAGAAAAAAAATCCTGCCTCACAGCCCTCACGTGCCAATGCTCATCAGTAAAACATCGCTGCCCCACCTACCTCTTTGTTATATTTTCAAGCTGTAAAAATACAACCAGAATAGAAAAGGTAGTGTCACAGTCTAGGGAAATAATTATGCATGTACTCATCAGATAATAAAACTGCGATAAGAACGCATTGTTTATTTCCACACAGTAAAGGCATGAGACACTTTTTTTCATGCAATACCACTGCCAAAAAACGCACACAATCACACAGCTTCTGAAACGTTATCTGCATAATCTAGAAAAGAGAGCTGCTTTTTGCTTGTCAAACAAAAAGCCTTACAGTAAACTCATAGCTTCAATTGTTCAGTTTGAGTCTTAACTATTACTGTATTTTAATTTAAGATAAAATCTAACTTTAAATCTCATATTTTTTTAACTGCAGTCAATTTAGTTTTTATACTGCAGGAGTACACAAGAAAAAAGTGGGACTAGAAATATCACTGCTGTTTCTATTACAAAATATAATTCTATACCTAACCACAGGTACAGAAAAGATAGATTACTGTCATTTAAACGATGGATTACTGCACTACGTGATCAATGTGGAAATTTTGGCAATTTATAATTAACAGGTAACGAGGTAAACTGCATTTTGAGCTGTGTTTCCTGTATGAAATACATTGCACCTGTACTTTGAGATCAGCAGGAATCTTCACTTAATGATAATTCTGTTTTTAAGTGTTAGTTTTGAACTAAACATTCCTAAACTGGAAAATACAGAATTGGAACTGTCCAGAATGTGTAAATTCATTCCCAAGAAAAAGAAAAAAGAATTTTAAAATAATCTGCATCAGGATATAAAGGAGATTGGGGGGAAGAGAGCTTTTTCCACAAAAAGAAGGATTTTGCAGAAACATTTCCATCTGAGCATCCTGGAGGCAGGACCTATCATCAACGAAAACCACTGCTCAGGTTTCCTGTTCAAATCCTTTCAGACACTTTCCCTCTCTCACCATCTGTCCTCCCCATCACCCACTGCTAAGGCAAAGGGCAACAGCTCTTCATGTAGTTAACGACATTCCTTTGGCTCTCAGTAACTAAGAAAATGTTTCTCATGAAAGAACTCAATGCTTCAAGAAGGATTTTTTTTTCTAATGGAGGAACATTCAGCAAGAAGGTTCCAAATCATCTCTCCGGTAAATCATCTCACTCAACAATCTTTCTCCTCTTTGGTTCTTTGACAGTTTGAAAAGCCTTTCATACATCTCAAGTGCTCGTGCACATAGCATTTTTCATGATTTATTTTATCTGCGGGTAAATGACTATACTGGGGGAGACTGAGGAAAATCGAACCTAGTAGGTCTGCTTTAGACTGCAGGAGGGATTTAGCAAGAGTGTCGGCCATTAGCTATATGAGAATTAATCAGAAACAAAGACATCTTGTGGAAAGGTTATGTAATAATAACACAACACAACACACCACAAAACACACCACACAGCATAACATAAAACATATAACATAAAACATAACATATAAGCTATACTATATATTATATTATTATTATCATCATCATCATTCAGCTTTTTTCTTTGGAAGAATCCTAGTGGCAGAAAGAGGCTGCTGAGGAAGGAACAGGCAGTGGGAGACACCAGACCAGCCTCTGCTCTCTCCTCCTGCCCGGGCAGGAGGCAGCTACTCCCACTTGAGACACCAGGACTTTGTGCAGTGCTTGCATGTCACTAACCACCTACAGTTAAACAAGACTGATATTCTTCAGCAGTCGAGTCTAATGCCTCTAAGAAAATAGCAAGCTGAAGGCTCATAATAGAAGAAATTTTCTCATCTATCAATTTAATAAATTTTTGCTCGCTATGAACTCTTCATTTTTGTATAGAAGTTTATTATTAATAAAGAATTCACTTAAAAATACTTTTAGAGATGATGGAGGGAGGTCATTCAGTATGTTCTGATGGGCCAAATAAGTATCACTGACATTTTTTAACTGAATCAATAGAACAAAATAAATGCAACACCCACAAAGCACATAATTACACAGAATGGCCATAGCGCAAAACAGCAGCAACAGTTCCATCCAAATTACTTGCATTCCCTACAAATTATCTCAAACAACATTTGCGCCTGTAACAATCCTACTTTCATAATTTAGCAAAAAGTTTAAGCACAGGTGTTCTCAGTATCAATAGGCCTTTCTCCATGCTCAAAAATAAGGAGATGTTTAGTTTCAGGGTGGAATGGGGAGAGGTAGGATGAATCAGGGACATAAAATGAAAATGCCAAAGTTCTCTGGCAATGCGTTGAAATATTCTGTTGCTTCCAATTTGCTTTTGTTCTTAAATGGCATCTGTGCCTACCGAATCATGCTTTTTAGAAGTGATCTTTAGAGGGCTCTGATCTATCTTGGGCAAACAGAAGCCCCTACACACTCTACAGAAGTCTGTTGTCCATCCATACAAAAGTTCACACACAAAAAGCTAGTGTGCAAAGTTTAGAAGGCACATGAGAAGGTTGTTTTCTGAAAACTAAATTGTAAAAATTAGATCCTAAAGCTTTCTCTCTTGACTCCATGGAACATTCCATGTGCTATTTTAAATTTTCTTCCCATTTTCATATGCTTTAAAAAGGTATCCTTGGTACCACCCTCCATAAAGAGACTAGTACCAACTGAAATGGCAGATATCACATAATTAAAACCCAGAAGCAATATTAAAATGGGATCCTTTAGCAAATACTATACCATTACATGTAAGATCTGGACTAAGGTAGAATAGGGAATCACTGCAATACGTCTACAGCCCAGGAAAAGCCTGTATTTATTTACTTTTACTGTAAAACTGTAATAAGGTTATCTCCTGAAAAAACGTGTCAGAATCATTGCTACAATTGCTTCTTAGACGTATCAGATTTTGAACCAACACGTTAATAGAAGATTGGAGCTCTGCCTTGGGACCACTGATGAGCCAGCTGGGAGCTGCTGGGTCGCTCTCAGACCAATGCAGGTGATGATGCAGTGGGTGTTTACCACAGACTGCCAGATCCGGAAGAAGGAGATGAGGCCTTCTTCAGACACAGCCATCCCAGAGGAGACAAGGCTTGTTTATCCATGTTTATATAGCCAGATGTCTCAGACGTATCCAGTGAATGGACAAGAAGTGAGGAGCACAAGTTGGAATTCAGGAAATGCCACTTAAAAATAAGAAAACTTTTCTATAACAAGTGTATCTGAAAACTGGCACTGGCTGTCCAGAGAGGTTGTGGACTCTCCATCCCTGCAGCTATTCAAACCATGGCCCTGGGCAACTGCTCTATGCGACTTGCTTTAAGCAGAGCTTGGACTAGATGATGCTCAGAGGCCTCAGTGATTCAGTAGCTCTGTAAGAGCAGTAGTAATGGGCATAAGAGCACAAACAGATACTGATATATCTATATTATGCACTAGCAAAACTGATCCCTCTTTGGTTCTTAACCTAAAATAAGGATTTTTATTAAATACTTCTCTGCAGTTCGATTTACAAGAAACCATCTGCTGCACAAAGTTATTAATTTACGACCTGATGCTTGCTTATTCATTTCTGTTAAGCTTTTAACTTGATGTATACCTGGTAAGAGATGTATACCTGAAAGAGATGACTGCAGCTGTGGTCCAAGCCAGCAACAGTCCCTGTTGTTATAGCAACTGATGTTTACACAGCCCTTCTTTTCGGCTGTGGCTGCTTCCAGCCTCTCCAACTGTAAAGGATGGAAAAGTAATTTTCAAAAACTTCTCTAAGAATGGTTACCTCTGAAACCCTGGATTCTGCATACTGAGCCTCAGCCACAGCCTAACAGCAAAGGTGAACCTGGTCTGCAAAACTTCCCACAGTTGTCAACGATCACAAAATAGCAGAGCAGCAGCATAAGCTCATCATTTAAGTCCAGAATTATTAATAAATTCACAACTATATCAAAAGCAACTACGCAAGATAAACTATCAGCTAGCTAGATTGCTAGATACTGATAAAATTTCTCCTGTTTTCCTCCGATTTTCTTTATTTATTTCACAAAGGACTCAATTCTACTCCCATTTCATAGCTATTTTGCAAATGTCCTTGCTAGGAGATGAACCAACCCTAAATTTCAGATTTCATTCCTGGCAAACCATTGACTGCAGTTACATCTGATGACACCATAAGCAAGTTTTTCTCCCAAGCGCATCAGGTGAGACTGTGTGAAATGTGGATAATGTGTTTTTTTAATATGTTTCAGGGAAAAAAAAGGCTTTACTACAGAATAGTGCAAAGTACAAAGAATAAAAAACAGTTGTCTTTGATTTTAAAGCCTTAGCCAATATTGTGAGTAAAGTAATGATAAAGAAATTGAAGAGAAGTTTTGTTAGTTGAGGAACTGAACAAGTGAGTCCTGAGGCAAAAAACATGCAGCTTTTCAAGACAGAAGATAATTCCTTTGAACTTGGTTGCTACGTCATTTAAAAGTTACTTATTTTTATTTGCATTTCAATAACAATCTGACAAGCCAAGACTGGGGTCTTACTGTGCCAGCTGCTGTTGGAAAACAGCAAGGAGAGATCCTGTCCTAAGGAGTTTGCAGCCTGTGAGGTAAATCATGATTGCAAGATCTCTATGAGGCAACATGCTCCTTTATTCACGCTGTGGCACTTTCAAGTATAATAAAGTAATTGAATACAGCAACTAACCTAGTCACTGAAAACCAGAAAGAAATTGAAACAAACAAAAAAAATGTTGTTATAGTTGGTATTGAACATATTTATAAAGCGCTTTTACAGTACTCATTTCTGGTACTAAATTGTGCATCTTAAGTTACAAGCCTGTGTACATACATACATATAAGCAATGTAACTCAGCTGGCAATGCAAATGTGTTCCACAATACTTTGCAGTTTGTGTATAGTTTTTGTTATTTCAATCTTTTCCCCGTGGTTTGCTTGTAATCCATGGTGACTGCCCTGGGGACTCACCTGCACCTGCAAATTCTCTCTTCCCCAGAAACTCATTACTTGGGCTAACACTTCCACTTAGCTGAATCAGACCCTCTAAAAAGAAGGCAATTTGTACAAAGGAACAGTTACTAAGCAAAAATGTAGTCTATTTTTTCCCTCAGCTACAGCCTATGCAGTAGCTGAATCCTCTGACAAGTTCTTTGCTCTCATAGCAAGGGATATTCTTAAGAGAAACAGCTCTGTTGTATGGGCCCATTATGAGTTTTCCATTTTTTTCTCCCTCCTGGAAGCCACTCGCCCTATGAACAGTGCATATGCTTATCTTCTAGAAGATGTCTTTCAGTTTCACCACCTGCAATGCTTCAAGAATTTTTCTATTACTTTTCTACCCTTCTTCATCTGTATCAATTTACCCTGCTCATCATTGTCAAAGCCTTGGCAGTGTACAGCAACAAATTGCTACCACATATACTCATGGCTGTTAGTGATTTCTCAGGAACCTAGGAAAAATTGTCTGTCTTATTTTAGGTGTATTATCACAACTGATATTGTCCTATATGTCTTCCTGTAAAATATAAGATTGTAATACACCTTATTAAAGCGGATGTAAAAAAATCAGGTAGGAAAGTGGACAAATATTCTAAGAAAGGATCAGTTGAAATCGGAAGAAAGGAAAAGTGAAGAGAAAATTTAAAAAACCCGAACTCGTTACTTCCTTTTTAATCTAATAGTATTATAGTTTTCAAAATGCTTTAGGAAAGACACAAACATTTGGCTATACAAATACATATAGTTCAAGCAGAAAGCTAAATATGCTGGCTGATAAAAGGAGGCAGATATAATGAGATTTTGGGGTGGCATGAGATTACTAAAATTAATATACAGTAGTTACTAACTCTTTCCTCATTAATATGCTTGATGATCCTGTATACCATACATTCTTTCAACTCTGAGTGATTTACTCCTAATTTCATTTTCATGTCCAATGTCTGGTGTTGTTTTTTTCCACTTAATTGAAACATCTTGACCATCACAGCCACTTTTTGCTGCTTTTGGTGTTTTCCTGAAAGCTTTCCTTCATCCTGCTTCCACTTCTCCCTCTTCACAGGATTTCACCAATTTATTCCAAGAAAAAAATGACAAAACACAACTTCATTCTCTTCTCAACAGCTGCCTTTGGCTGGTCCTTGCTTCCTCATCTGCCTCCTCCCTTCCTATGTCCCACTTACAGAATTTCCCTGCCTCCACATATGCCCATGTCACATCCCATCTCCTCATCTCCTTCATCATACCCTTACCCCCTCCATTACTCTTCCCTTTTCCCTCTCATTCTTTGGTAGTTTTCAGTTCTTGTACTAAAGGCATGTTTTCCTCTTCACATCTTAACCCATACTTGACCTCAGTTGCCCCTCCAATTGCTGCTTCCTCTACCTTTCATCTGTAAATTCACAAAACATGCTGTTTCTAGTGCCTGGAGTACCTCTACTTATTCCTTTCTTTTCCTACCTCATTCTTTATCCTATAACAGCTCTCAATGAAGTATTGATATTGTATGACTTTCAATGCACTAACCGGGACCAGGATGCGCTCCTCAGGTTCCTTAAGTTGCTGCCACCATAGCTATGCTTAAGGGTGAATCTTACCATTGCTTTGTCTGTCCTCTCCTCATTGCCTTCCTCTTTAATCTCTTTTGCAAGGTTTTTTGTGAAGAGTTTCTCTTACCCTAATCAGTCTCTACTGGACTTGAGTGCTGTCCTTTTCTCCTTATCTCTGATATTCTCATCGGTAAACATAAATTCAATTATAGCATGTTTCTAGGAGGAATACTTGCTGATCTAGCTCTTTATCGCTTTCTATTCAATACTAAATCTCAGACTATCTGACTTGTATACGATTTTTAGGCACTAACTCAAATTCAACATGGCTAAGATAATTCTAAGGATGGGTACTGAGGAAACACTTGCTATGTCTTCACTGCTAGGGACGAGACTGCCCCCTGTCATTCAAGCTTGCCAGCCAGTATCATCTTGAACTTCTTTAAATTCCTTACATAATCCTGTTTAATACAGAATTTTATATTCCAACTCACCTTCAAATTCTCATAATTTCACATGCAATTACTACAAAATCTTTACTCAGCCTTCAGCAGTACAACATGAACCCTTATGGCTTCTCCCTCCCTGTTATATTTTGGTCAGTGCAGAGTCATCACCACCCCATTCCTGTCGGCCTGTGATGCCCATCTCTGTGAATTTTCACTCTTGCATTTTCACGATTTCCTCCTGGTGCTTTGTAGCTCACTATAAAACTCTGCAAAGTTACTTCTTGTCCTCTGAAGCTGCCTATAGTCATATACTGCTTTATATGCAAATTGTAATTTACCTTAGTCAGTGTCCATTTTCATGTGGTGTCTGTATAACATCTAGCATGATGAATTTCTGGACCTAGATTGAAATTTGTAGATACCATTGTAATACATGAAAATTCTGAAAAAGTTTTAAACCCCACATCAGGTTAGAGCTCCTCATTCCCTTTTCCACCTCTGTCCCTACTGTAATACCTCAAGTGCACACGCAAGAACACACCACACTGGCAAGAATCAGGATACTCAGACGTGTAGGTCAGCTCCTGTGTAGTCCACCATGAGATCAGGTTTTGTTTTGTATATCATGCTAATTTGAGGTGGTGTGGGAGAAGGCTAGCATATCACTACCTCTTCCTTATTTTAAACCTATTTCCTAAACAACTTGTTTTGGACAAAAAAAACAACTGCCATGTGTTCCACAGCAAAAGCCTCAAAGATCAAGTTCTCTCCCCTTCTGGTGATGTTATTATGTAGTTGATGGCATTTACATGCCCTCTCTCATAACCCCTCTGTGAGAAGGTTTCTAGGCCAGGGAACCCCCAAGCACTGTTGGCTGCTATCGGTGCATGGACTGGGAACGGAGGGTCAGCAGGGAACGGCGGATGCTCTGGGACTTCATAGAACGGTTTGGGTCCGAAGGGGCCTTAAAGATATCCAGTTCCATCCTCCTCGTCATGGGCAGGGACACCTTCCACTGGATCAGGTGTGCTCAAAGTCCCATCCAACCTGGCTTTTAACGCCTCCAGCGAGGGGGCAGCCATGACTTCCACGGGCAACTGTTCCAGTGCCTTCATCACCCTCACTGCGAAGAATCTCTTCCTAACACCTAATCCAAATCTCCCCTTTCAGCTTAAAACCGTCCCTCCTCTTCCCATCCCTGCACTCCCTGATGAAGAGCTTCCCTGTAGCCCCCGTTTAAGTTCTGGAAGGCTCCTGCAAGGTCTCCCCGGCGTCTTTGGCGTCTACATTTCTCGGTGAGAGCAGAAAAAGCCGGTGTCCAAACAGCGGGCGTACACAGACCCGTCCATCCGCTGTGCCTGTGCGTCTGTCTGTGTGTGTGTCTGTCTGTGTTCAGCCGTGCCCCCCCGCCCCCCACTCACCGGGGCGCGGGCCGCTCTGCTCGCGGCCGGGCTCGGCGCTGCCGCCCTCCTGCGGGCTCTCCGAGTCCGTGTTGGTCAGCCAGGTGGACTCTGTCTCCCGCGTCCAGCTCTCGTAGTAGCGGGGCTCGATGGCGTCGGCCCGGCTGCCCCCGCAGCCCATGGCGGCTCCGCGCTCACCGCCACCCGGGCACCATCGCTGCCGCCCGGCAGGGCTCCCCCCGCACGGGCACAGCCCCCGCGCTGAGCACAGCTCCCCGGGGCACGGCGATCTACACCCGGGCACAGCTCTCCTCGCCGCCGCGATCACGCCCACCAACCCATCCTCACTCTTCCTGCTCTCCGCGGCTTCACTCGCCCTCCACCCCCGCCACACCGGCTTTATTATCTCCACCAGCACCCCCTCCCTCCTGCCCGTCCCCTCCCCTTCTCTTCCCGTTCCCCCTTCCCTCCTCTCCCGTTACTCTTCCCTCCCCTCTCCTTCTCCTCCCATTCCCCTCTTCCCTCCCCTCTTCTTCTCCTCCCGTCCCCCTTCCCCTCTCCTTCTCCTAACCCTTCCCTTCTCCTCCCGTTCCCCCTTTCCCTCTCCTTCTCCTCCCGTTCCCCCTTTCCCTCCCCTTCTCCTCCCGTTTCCCCCTTCCTTCCCCTTCTCCCGTTTTCCCCTTCCCTTCCCTTCACCTCCTGTACCCCATTCCCTCTCCTCCCGCTTTTCTCCTCCCTTCCCCACTGCCTGCCAACCCGTTCCCCTGTCTCTTGTCATCGTGCAGATTACACTAAGCTGGGTGACGATGTTTATCTGCTTGAAGGAAGGGAGGTGCTGCAAAAAGAGAACTGAACAGGCTGGATCAATGGGGTGAAACCAATGGGATGAGGTTTAACAAGACCAAATGCTGAGTCCTGCACCTGGGACACAACAACCCCTTGCAGTGTTACAGGCTTGGGGAAGACCGGCTGGAGAGCTGCCTGGAGGAGAAGGACCTGGGGGTTTTGATTGTCAACCGGATGAATATGAGCTCCCCCTCAAGAGGGCCAATGGTATCTTGGCCTGTATCAAAACCAGTGTGGTCAGTAGGACCAGTGCAGCGATTGTGCCCCTGTACTCGGCACTGGTGAGGCCACACCTCAAGTACTGTGTTGTTTGGGGCCCCTTGCTACAAGAAGGACATTGAGGTGTTGGAGCATATCCAGAAAAGGGTGACAAGGCTGGTGAGGGGGCTGGAAAACAAGTCCTATGAGGAGCGGCTGAGGGAACTGGGCTTATTTAGCTTGGAGAAGAGGAGGCTGAGGAGAGACCTCATCACTGTCTATGGCTACTTGGAAGGAGGCTGTAGCAGAGCGAGTGTTCATCTCTTCTCTCAAGTGACAGGTGACAGGAAATGGAGGGGAGGTTCAGACTAGATATTAGGAAGAATTTCTTTACTGAAAGGGTGGTCAGGCACGGGAACAGGTTGCCCGGGGAGGTGGTTGAGTCACTTTAGTCACCATCCCTGGAGGTGTTTAAAAAACAGGTAGACGAGTTTTTGAGGGACATGGTTTAGCAGAGGATGGATGCGGCTGGACTCTATGATCTCCAAGGTCTTTTCCAACTGGAAGATTCTATGATTCTCTCACCATCCATGTGTCTCAGGATCCCCCAAGGAAAGAAGCATCGCTCCCCATTTCCCAACACACACCTCGGGCTGGCAGCATTTGCCTCTTTGGGATTTCGATGTACAGCCTGCACAGCGGTCTTCCTGGCCTCATTTTGCACCCCATTTAGGTACCCTGTTCGGGACTTTCACCCCATTTCATACATTAATTTACCTCATCCGTCAACCCCTTCCCTGATTTAACCATGAGAGCTTGCTTCCACCTTGGGTGTTAACTGATCTGCTGATCTATGATTGGGAATTGAAGATGCAATTTTGAGTGTTCAACTCCAGAGAAACTTCCTCTCTTGATATATCCTTTGGGAAGCAACTGAGAATGTCAGATTCATGCAAAAGAGACTATAATTTATGCTATTGTGAGTAATGAAGATGACAGACAAGGAGATTTGGTACTGGTTTGAGTAGTATTGATGGTGGTTGTAGTTTTGGTTGCAATAGCTGTTTCTCAAGGGCCCCATCAGGGACAGAGCTAGCACTGTGAACACTAGACACTGTGAGATCATGTCATGAGAAGGAGACTTCATCCCAAAGTAAAGGTTCTCTCCAGGAATCATTTTGTAGTGGGGTACCTCGTATGGTCCTTTCCCTTAAGACAACTTGCAGATTGATACAGAAATAATGTGTTCTGCACTTCACGTTGTTATACAACACAGCTGGAAGGGATACATCCAGTGAAACTGGGAGAAACTCAGGCTGCCCAGTGTCACTAGAGTTGCAAGTATCACAGTATCACAGTATCACAGTATGACAAGGTTGGAAAGGACCTCTGAGATCATCAAGTCCAACCTATAACCCAACACTAACACCAACCATCATCTAAACCATGGCACTCAGTGCCACATCCAATCTCCCCTTAAACACCTCCAGGGTCGGCGACTCCACCACCTCCCTGGGCAAAGCATTCCAATGGCCAATCACCCTTTCAGTAAAGAACTTCTTCCTCACATCAAGCCTAAACTTTCCCTGACGAAGCTTGAGTCCATGAAGTAGAAGCACAAGCTCTCAGGACCTAAAAGTTCTTGATCCTAAAGGCTGGTAGAAGATCTTTAAGAGGCTTCAATAGGTCTTAGCTTTACATCCCAGCCCCCAGGTCCCACATTCTGGTTCCAAACTGATTCAGGTCAGAGAGTGCTGCCGGGGTTGCTGAATCACCTGTTATGTTTCCTGAAGCAGATGACTAGTGAGATGTTCCTAAGCAGCTTCTCAGCCAAATACTGATTCACAACCATCTTACTTTCCTACTGAGATCTGCTGAGATCGCTTGCAACACAGGATTGCTACTGACATTTATTGCCCATGTGCTTGTTCTACCAAGGTCCCTGGATAAGCAGGGCAGGAATCTGAGAGGAAGCAGCTACTTCTTCATGACTGTGGTAATGTTTCTGTGGACTTAATAACTCATTTTCTTTTAATAAAAGAAGTTTCAAACAGATATTTTATTTCAATCCCCAGGGCAATGAAACATAGTGGTGTCTAAAGCTAACAAAGCGGTCCAGCACGTGTTCCACTTCCCATGAATTGTGTGTGCCCTAGGTGGGCATAGGGAATGGCCCAGGAAAGAACTGCCAGGTGTGCTTCAGTCTCCAAATAAAAACCTGAGCGACGGAGTCAATGTCTCACACTGTGATTGTGTGAAGTGACTTTCTAGACCAAGAGCGCTAAACAACGGACTTGCTGGAACAGAACCTTGGAGGAGTCTTTTTATTGTGTTTCATTTTAAGTTAAAAGTTGAAAGGGCTCTGACAATAAGCAGTCTCTTTGCATGTGTACTTTCACATTGCTTAGATATCAGTTCTAGCTGAACTTGCAGGTACTACATCTTCAAACATATTTATTCCCGCAGTTTTCAATAATACAAAAATATTAGTTTGATAACATTAATTTTGGACAAAGAATAATATCAGGAAAAAAAGGTGGTCAGAAAAAGAAATCCACCTTCAGAAACACATAAAATACTGAGAATCAGGTGAATCCTTGGCCTGAGTCCCTCTCCTGCTGTGGTGTAATTGGATGGGAACTAATCCGCCAGTGAAGCTGGGTGGAGAGTGACTGGTATAGAGCACGAAGAGGTTGATCGCAATGTGTGAGTGAAGTACTGAAGTCTGCAGAAATCTTGGGGGGAGAAGCTTTACAACTTGTTCTTCCTTTACTTCAGCACCTGAGGTGGTGTAGGCTAGCAGGAGTGAGATTAAGAATGCCCTTTTTTTGGTCTCATTTAATTTGTCATGCTGTTACTCTCATGCCAATATATAATTAAAACAGTAAAATGTGGCCTCTCTCCATTAATCATTATCAAAAGGATGTTTTTTCAGAGATCCTGTTAGTGGAACTTGAACTGTATTTTAGCTGCTCTGGTTTTGTGCTGCCTAATACACACCACGCAGCGATGCTTTTCCTCCTCCCACTGTCAATAATGACTGCTCTGCATATGCTGATTTCAAAATATACTGTTTCAAAAACGGGAGTAGGGAGTAAAGGGACAGGATGGGCAGGGAATGAGCAAGGGAAGGGACTCTTGGGGATTTTACACTTATAATTTTTCTAATATTAGTTTAAAATAATTTAAATACAGTCTTCCTTATAAAATCCTTATGGAATTGTGGTAGGGCCTGTTATTAATTTTCCCCTAAGAATTAATTGTTTTGTATACCAATGACCATTATTGGCTGTATGTTGGCTTTCATGTTAATTTTTCACTTTGTGACATTTTTAAGTAGGCATGGTGGTATTAGGCTGACAGTTGGACTGGATGATCTTAGAGGCCTTTTCCAATCTTACTGATTCGATGATTCTATGGTTCAATATTTGCTTTCATTGTTAAGTGCAGAAGAAGCATTAGGAGGTTTAGTCAGAAGATGTCCTATCTGTCTTCAGCTTTTTGGGTGGTATCACAACTTCTTCTATCAGATGGTGTTCAGAAAGTGCATCAGTTAAACCTGGTTTTAGGCCCCAACTTGTCTCATAAACCTGTTTGCCTCAAGCCAGAAAGCAGATAGGAGGTCAGGTTACTCACTTACCTAGGGTCCCCCATGGGGTGTCATTAGAGGGGAGAGAGAAGTTTGCATCTAAAACTTGTGTTTTTCTAGTCAGGTACTTTGTGTATCTGAGGAGAAATAAAATTAATAAGCTGTGTTATATCCAATTGACATCCATTTGACATCATCACTCTGAGCTTGCAATATGTCTGGAAGCAAGATTGCCCCTGAAGTTTGTATTTGAGTCAGCCTTCTGTATTTGTATTTGAGTCAGCTTTCCTCTGACTTCTAAGACCCTGGGAGTTCCAACATTTTAAAGTTACACCAGAATATTTGTTTCATTTTCAAAGTGAGGGTCATCACCTTTTGCTGCACTCAGCATGTGGTGTTATTCCATTTGCAGTCAAGGGTAGAAAGCGGATTGCAACCAGAGGCAGAGTTCTGAATCTGGGTGATGGTGGATGCTGAATTTTTCAGGGAAGTGGGCTTCTACAAGGATAGCATGCTTGCTAATGGCTAGGTATATTTTCCTTCAGAGAATATATCTTCTCATATACTTTCCTATGAACTCAAATAGTTTGAAGGGGAAGAGACATGAAAATAAAGAAGGTTTGACCATTTTCCTTTATAATATTAGGAGTTGCTGGTTGTTCTAAAAGACATCCCTTTCACTGGAGTGTTTAAAAGGTGCAATAACCACCGGTGGAAACACATCCTACAAAGTATTGTTAGGCTGTGACAACCAAGCTGAGATTTCCTCCTTCTTAAGGAAGGCAGAAGGTCTTCCTCCAGTAATTTTGGGTGTCTCAGATCAATCCAAATAAGTTGGCAGCTAGTGAAATAAAATTATTTTCTGAGGGAAAAAAAATGTCAGCTCTGCGCCAGGCTTTACCTGAGAATAAATATCTATTAGCTAAGAAGCCTGAGTAGAGCAGTTCAAGTGTAATATCCAACAAGGATATTAAGTGTAAGTGCAGCAAGGATAATACAGAGAGAGGTTCAAGATTGTTCACACAGGGAATATGTGGGTGGCACTCCCCAGAGGAAAGAGCTATTGAGTTTATCACTAAAAGGTGCACATCAACCATGAAGTTGCTGGAAACCTCAGACTGCAAACTGAGTAACAGCACTGTGCAGTGATGGATTTATTGTCATTTACTTGAGTCTCTGCAGAGCTGTTCCACATAAAATCTATTTATCTCATACTCTTCCAAGACTACACCTTTTCCCTAATTAAGAAGGTAAATTGTAAAACCTACATATGAAATCAGTATTTCATAAGTATCATACTGGGTAAACATTTATCACTTAAGATGTTCCTGGCAGAGTGAGTCAGAAATTGTATGACCCAAATACCTAAATCTTAATTAAAATTGCTTTGACTTTTTCCTTTGGATGCATTCTTCTCTCTGCAGGTATTACAAGATCAAGCAGGGACTGCTACATTTTAATTGTTTATAGGTAGCTCATTCTTTTCATTATAGACTAGATACTCTAACAGCCTAAAGCAACAGCACAGGGAAACCCAAATGTAATTAAAATGGAAGTAGGCAAACACTCCAATAGTTGTGTTCTGCATTACAAAAGCTCTGTAAGCTTTGAAATTGCTAATTCTGTACATTTAAGGTCCATACAGTCAAATATAAACCTGACAAAACACAATATTTTGCTCTTTTCTCAGGCATTGTTTCCACTAGCTACAGTGCCAAAAGGATGGAAAATAAGGAGAGAGTATTGACAAGTTTTAATTACATTTGTGTTTGTCAGTGTGTTAGGTGAGAGTTCAATTAGGAGTAATCATGCTAAATGTTTAAATCATGTTTTTTCATTTAATTAAAAAAAGTGTTTTAAAATGAGGAATAAATATTATCTCCACTCAAGGAGCACTTTTGAATAATTCAAAGATTCAGCATGACCCTTTCCTGATGTATGATTCTTCTTTAGAGCTCCAGTGCTTCTGCTAAGATTTTTTAAAAATGAAATTTAAAACTTCCTTCGGTACAATTATTCAGAATTCAACTTTATTTTTTATAAATGTTAATTCTGGAAGAGTCTTTTATTATTTTCATGTCCTCTTTTATTCTGTCTAAACACCGTGGAGTCTAGAGCAGCCTCTTCCTAAGACTGCTCCAAAGTTTTGACTCCTCGGTGTGATGTGTCAGTCCCAGGGAAACCAAAATAGTGGTACAAGAGCAGTGCCCACTCTCAATGACTTTTTACACTGCAATGTGAAATGCAACTGTAAATATTTTGAGGTTTCAGCCCTTTTAGGTTGGTATGCAGCATTTGAGTCACTGGCTGCTGCACAGTGCCTGTGTTTGCTGTTGTGTGTCAGTGCACGAAGAGAGAGCAGATGATACCGTTATTATGCAAAACCACTTCCACCCACCCTAGTGACTCACCAGCACGCCACCGAACAGGATTTACATCAGTTTCAAAATATATCTCATTATCCATTCCTGTCTCAGCAGATTATTTATTTCTTCCTTCTGCTTTTTCTCTGAATGACGACAACACAGCTCTGTGTTTCTCTCTTGGAAGTGGAGCAGGACTGGCAGCCGTGGCTGGCCGGTTCAGCTCAGTTTGCCAGAAGCAATAGTCTCTTGCTTATGGGTGGACTAGAAATGCCATATTGCAAGGGTTGCATCTTCCCTCTCCATTAAATTACTGAGCCCTTTTCCTATGATGGATGTTTTCTTTTCAGCTAAGATTTTTTGTCTGTGTTAAGAGTAGATACGTTAATTTGTATTTTAAAGAGTTGACTCACCTGCGAATTAACGTAACTAACGTAATGCTGATCTCCACTTGCTGTGATATGCCAGTCTGTAAATGATAACTCAAAGACTACTAAATTTAAGACAGACTCATTTGCCTCACTTTGAATTTGCTACTGCTTTTAACACCTAAGTCAAACAAAATGCAGTGGAAAGTCCGTTGATTTGGGAAAGGAAAATGAAGACAAACTGGTTTAGAATAGTTATTCACCAGTGGTAGCACACTATCTCAGTATTGGGGAAGAACTATAACTGCCTGTTCATGATATTAAACAATTAATTGCATTACTTTTTATTTGAGGAATTCTATTAAATTATGATTTGTGTTGTTCTTTAGTCTGCCATACCTTGTAGCTAAATGTAAGCAGATGACGTTTAAGTATATTTGAAAATTTGAGATTAAATTAAATTGAGATGAGATGAATTTATAGATCTGAGCATTTCTGGAAGTTCGGAGGTTCAGCTCTGTGCCTTGTTTCTTAAACCTGCAAAACAACAATATTCCAGCCTTTCGGTTGCTGCCAAAATAAATATACACACTCTATGTGATGTCGTGCTTTTACATGGGCTGGGACATAATACATGAAATAAAAAAGATCTATCAATCAAGGGGAGGATCTATCCTGTGAAGGAGCTTGGCTGCTCTCAAGGAGGCATGGGCAGACAGAGCCCTCCACAGGTGGCTGCTGAGCCAGAGCCATCTGTCCCACTTCAGGGACCTCAGAGCTCCCCATCTGTTTTTAAAATTTACCTTTATCATTTTTCTCCATCAGTGATGGAGTTCTTGGGTCTGGCTCAGTCTAGAGGCCCAAACCTAAAGAAAAGCCCTCGGGAAGAAGATTTATTCAACTGCCCTGTAGTCCTGTCTGTGTGTACTGAAATGTGATGTCTGATAAATAAATGGCTCTTGAGCATTTTACAAAATTCTTTGTTAGATAATCACCATGCATCACTTTCATTTGCACGTATCGAAGCTCATGGTGGTTTTTAGCTGCCAGAATGTTCTTCTTTATCATCTTCTGTAACTTTTCAGGCCTTCGTATCAACAAACGAGGAGAAGGTTGAAGTACACAACAACTTCTTTTGCCTCAGTCTTCACAGGTAACCACTCTCCTCATCCCTCCAGGGTAAATGAACAACAAGATGGGGATCAGAGGTGTGCAGCCCTTCCCACTGTACGGGAAGATTGGGTTCATGACCACCTGATGAATCTGAACATCTATAAGTCTATGGAACCTGATAAGATGGATCCCAGAGTCTTGAGGGAATTGGCTAATGTGGTTACCAAGCCACTCTCCGTAATATTTGAAAAGTCATGGCAGTCAGGGGAAATCCCTTGTGACTGCAAGAATGGCAGCACTGTGCCCAATTTTAAAAATGGTACAAAGGAGGACCCTGGGAATTATCGACCTGTCAGCCTCACCTCTGTGCCTGGGAAGATCACGGAACAGACCCTCCTAGAAGCTATGCTAAAGCACATGGGGGAAAAGGAGGTGATTCAAGACAGCCAGCATGGCTTCACCAACAGCAAGTCCTGCCTGACCAACCTAGTGGCTTTCTATAATGGGATGACCACATAAGTGGACACAGGAAAAACAATGCACATAATCCATCTGGACTTCTGTAAAGCCTTTGACACGGTTCCCCACAACATCCTTCTCTCTAAAATGGAGGGATATGGATTTGAAGGATGGATTGATTGGAGGATAAAGAATTGGTTGAGGAGTTGCATTCAGAGAGTAGGGGTCAACAGCTCACAATGTCCAGGTGGATACCCGTGACAAGCGGTCACCCTCAAGGGTCCATACTGGGACAAGTGTTGTTTAATATTTTCATTGATTATATAGACAGCAGGATCCAGTGCACCCTCAGAAAGTCTACAGATGACACCAAGCTGAGTGAGGCAGTCGTCACAGCAGGAGGATGGGATGTCATCCAGAGGGACCTGGACAAGCTGGGGAAGTAGGCCTATGTCAACCTCATGAGGTGCAAGGCCAAGTGTAAGGTTCTACACCCTGGGTCAGGGAAATCTGTGGTTTCAGTGTAGGATGGGAGATGATGTTGTTGAAGATAGCCCTTTGGAGAAAGACTTGAAGGTGTTAGGTGATGAGACGCTCAGCATGAGCCGGCAAGGTGCACTCACAGAAGGCCAACCGTGACCTGGACTTTATCGAAAGAAGCGTGGCCAGCACGTCGAGGGAGGTGATTCTCTCTCTCTACTCCGTTCTCATGAGACCCTGTCTGGAATATTGTGTCCGTAAGAGGGAAATGAAACTGTTGGAATGGGTACAGAGGAGGGCTAAGAAGATGATCAGAGGGCTGCAGCACCTCTGCTGTGAGGACAGGCTGAGAGAGTTGGGCTTGTTCAGCCTGGAGAAGAGAAGGCTCCAGGGAGACCTCATAGTATTTCCAGTACCTGAAGGGGGGCTACAAGAAAGCTGGGGACGGACTTTTTACAAGGGCAAGTAGTGATAGGATGAGGGGGAGTGGCTTTAAATTGGAAGGCAGAAGATTTAGATTGGACATTAGGAAGAAATCCTTCATGCTGAGGGTGGTGAGACACTGGCACAGGTTACCCAGGGAAGCTGTTGATGCCCCCTCCCTGGAACTGTTCAAGGCCAGGCTGGATGGGGCCTTGGGCAGCCTGTTCTGGTGGGGGGTTTCCCCCCCCCACAGGGGGATTGGAACTGGGTGATATTGAAGGTCCGTTCCAACCCAAAACAATTCTATGAGTCTGTGATTCTATGATTCTATGATTTTTACTGCTCTCTGAGCTCTTTCTGCCAGGTTCCCCATAAGTTTCAGTTTGTGCTCTGCAGCTTCCACTTGGCTTTGAAGATGACGTATATCTTGGATGACAGATTTTTCTCTTCTGCTGCTTGTGTCAGTTGCTCCTTCAGGCCAGCTTGAACCTTTCCTACCCAGCGCATCTGTTCACGGAGGTGAGAATTTTCTTCAGTCAGTCTGATGTTTTCATCCCTCATCTCCAGAAGCTGCAACTCCAACTCCTCACACTTGTGGCTGGGGCTGCTCACATTGTATAGGCCCTTGTTGTCTGCAACCACTTGTGCCTGAAGCTCCTTAGCAACCGTCTGCAAGACTTCATTCTGCTTGTCCTGTGCCAGTGCAGCCTCAGCATGCTCTTTCCTTCTCCAGCCCTCTGCTGAGGAAACATTGTCATGCACGGTTCCCCAGCACAGCTTTGGATGGGCCGTGGCACTGGCTTATTCATCAGGTGCCCGATGGTCTTCTGCAGATTCCTGCATCTTTCTTTCAGCAGCTCGGTGAGGGCAGCTAGCTGAATATTTTTCTGCTGGAGCCTCTCTGCCTTCTTGCATGCTTCTGGAGAGCTGCTCTTTCTCAGGAGGCTGTTCTCCACCTCAAGGGCTTCACATTGCTTCTCCAGGGCATGCTGCAGGCAGGCATGCAGCTCTAGCAGCTGGCTGCAGGCGCTGCCAGGAAGCACCAAATCTTCCAGCACATGCTGTGGCACCTGGAGCGGAGCATCTTCCACAGCCTGGCGTGTCGTCTACTGACCAGTGCTGTGGCTTTTGGGGGGTCTCTCCTGTAGCTCAAATTGGAAAGACAGAGTCTGGGCCTGGTCAGGTCCCTCTGGCACTGCTCCTGCTGCACAGGGTGGCCAGGGTCCTGCACCTGGGGGCAGCTGTGCATGGCAGGCTCTGAGCCTGCACCATCCAACCTCATGGCTGGATGGCTTGGGGGGCAGGTCCTCAAACCACCAAACACAGCTGCCTGAAGTCATCAGCGGTCATGTTCCGTGGGGCTGTGAGGGGCAGCAAACGCCTGATGCCGTGTCAGCCACTGCCTCTCTTCACCAGACAGGAGAAGAGACAGCATCTGCCCTGGGCCAGGGCCGGGGCAATATAGCCTCCTATGGCATGTCCTGGCCCCTCCTCAATGAGAGGCAAGGCAAGGTGGCCACTGCGAGTGACTGTGAGTGACTTTGGCTGGATGCCAGGTGCCCACCCAGATGCTCCATCACTCCCCTCCTCAGGCAGGAGGGGGCGGGGGGAAGAAAAGGAGATGAAGAGAACGCTCATGGGTCGAGACAAAGGCAGTTTATTAAAGAAAAGCAAAAGCTTCTTGCCAACACTTATACTGCACAGTCAAACCATCATTATACCTGTGAGAAATGTCAGCTCACACATAGAATTTTAGAGAGAAAAAAGTCTTAGAAGCAAAGAGATTTATTTACAGCGCTGGGTGCATAAGAGGATGGACCCTCCTCTATGCACACTGTTTGGTCCCATTCATGTGCATTCATTTAGAGTACTTATACATATTCATTTAGTTTGTTACTTCCCCCCCCCTTTACATGCATACCACCCCTCTTTACATGCATACCACCAGTTCTGATTCACAGCAATAAAATGTTACGTAATCATTGCATTCCCCAATACGCCTATACATGTGCATTACCCTCTTCATATTAAAATGAGTCTTGAAAGGTTATTTACATGTTCTTAACTGGTATTTGGAAACCTACATTCTTCCTGACCCCCTACTGATTTCAGCTATCACAATCTGGCTGAAGCAAAACTTATTTATCTATTACAATTCTTATGCACCCGGCGCTGTAAATAAATCTCTTTGCTTCTAAGACTTTGTCTTCTCTAAAATTCTATCTGTGAACTGGCATTTCTCACATACCCTACATAATGGACTGATAGCTTTTCATTAACTACTGTCTAACCCCCGTCCATTAACAGATAGATAGTATTCTCCCATTCCATGGCCTTTGCCCAGTCCTCCAAATGTTCATAAGAACAGGCTATGACTTGTGGCCTATCTGTCAAGATGGATGCTCAGGACAGAGAAGCAGCATGTTCAGGTGTTTGGCACCAGTAACTAGCTTGGTTTGGGTCATGGTTGCACTTACGCAGTTCCTTGCAAAGCTCAATCTTCGTAGGTTGCTCCTGCCTCATCACTTCCCACAGCGCAGGAGTCACATCACAGATTATATTTCCCCGAAGCTTATGTCTCCTTAAGGCACACACTGGGTCCCCCTCATCCTTCTGTGTTACCCACCAAGTATACCCAGCTCTTTTAGTGAAGACAATCCCACCACTGGGTTTGCCTTTTCCCAGGAGAGGAGCAACCCACATCGCTTTGCCCAGCCACTTCCCTATGTGCGCTAGTGAGACCTTATCACCTCCCACAGAATGTAGGACGTTTGTTTGGCCAGGACCAGGATGGTTAGCAGATCCTCTGGTATTAACCAGCCAAGTGGCTTCTTCTAAATTTATATCTCACTGCTTCCACGCCCCATGCTCTCCACATAGCAGTGCATTATATCTCTCAGTCTTTCCACAGGCTTGTGGTTGATAGAGGATGCAATGCATCCACTCAATGCTGTGTTTCTTGGCCCAGGAGTTTATGAGGCTATTTTGGAAATCAGTCCCATTGTCTGATTCAGTTCTTTCTGGTGTACAATGTTGCCGCCAGATTTGCCTTTCAAAGCCTAAGAGGGTGTTATGGGCAGTGGTATGGTTTAAAAGGTAGGTTTCTAGCCTATTGGTAGTTGCTTCCACCCTGGTGAGTATGTCGCACTTGCCCAGGCACATTCATGGCAGTGATCCAATATAGTCACAAAAAGAAAGTTGCATCTTGAAGCATCCCAGCATAAAACCCTGGATTCTGTCAGAGGCAAAGACATCCAGTTCTATCTATGGTGCATTACAGTCAGTGGGGATCTAAGGAACAGCTTGGAGGGCCATTCAGCTGCCTGCCCAAAAGGTCTTCAAGTCAGGTGGACAAGAAAAGCACTTAGTGATCCAGAAAGGATCCAGAAGGATATAGACCTCCCTTTGGTCCCATGTCTTACCTGCCAGCCCTACTAGGGTAATCTCAGCTGCTTTACAGTGTGTGAAATGGCACCGGACATCTCTGTTTACACATCTGTAACAGACTCTGCATCTCAAGTTGTCTACAGTGAGAGCTTAGGCATCAAGCTTACATGTAGACAACATGATTTTTTGTTGCCTAGAACTGAATCTCACACCTCATCTTGCTTGGTTAAACTGCCTGCTATCTGTTAGGTCTACTCCTTCCATTTTTTCACAGGAGATGTTCATGCTGATAGAGATTCCTTTGCCATGTTATGGCAAGAAAGTTGGATACTTAAAATATCTTACTTTGAGATATTATTATTTGCAAATATTTACTTGAATCAAGATATGACAAGGTGCTGGAAAAGGTACTGTAAAGTAGATGACCTACTTTTAAAGGGGTTGTGAAATTCATTTTTATCTTCTTTCAAAACTCAAACTTTAGTTTTGGGTGTTCTTAATGATTAACAAATAGTTCAAGAGGAATAACATTCCCATATAGTTATTTTAAACAGAAATGGATTTTGTATTATTTAACTTGGACTATTCAGTTCCTCGGGGTCAGTTGTGTAATAGCAAACAAGAGATACAAGGGCCTGAATGAGAAATATGAATTGTCTTCCAGCAAAACAGGGCAACAGGAAAATTACAGGTTTGATTCAGCATTTTGAGTGTAATCCTAGCGTGACCAAAATAAGTGGCAAGGCTGTCATTAGCTGAAATGGGGATGTTACTTATCTCATTCATTTCAGCTTTTCTGTTTTTGAAGCTCTAAAGTTTCAGTAACTTGTCAAAATTTAGTCTTTTCATCTTGCCTCTTCAAGTGTTTGCTTTACTCTCAGTAACTGAAAAATCCATACATGATTTATTTTTTCCATACCCTTCATCAATGGAGCATAATGGCTTGATTGATCAAACAGTTTGTCAGCATCCACTTTGTCTTACGATGCTTTGGAGCATTCATGATTGCTGCAGCATGACGAGCCTCAAATCACATGCCCCGGTGCCAGATCCAGCTTGTATACAGGAGCAGCTTATAAGTCTCTTCTAACAACACGGTCAACAAGTACATTGTGAAATACAACCAATACTGAAAAAGTATTGTCCAAGAAATAGTTTTTCTAATGTCCACGAAGTTTCACTTGGTGAATTTGACAAATTAGGTTGCTGTTTATCTAGGGGAGATAGAGACAAGGATACATGTGAATTTACAGCAGCCAAGTGAGGATTCCAAATACTGAATAATTCTAAGAAAACCCAGTTGCTGAGAACAGAAGAAGAATATTGCTTAGCAGCGTGAAAACATTCAAAACTGCAGCCTTGGTAGAAGGACAGTTTATAAATCTGGGAGGAAAAAGCAAAGGGAGCAGTGAAAGGGTATAAGGCTGAAAGCAAGGGGTAGATGGGAAAATTGGAGAGAATAAGAGATTCAGTAAGGAACACGCAATGATCTACAACAGAGTGATGCACCCAAAGTAGTAAGACAGAGCAGAACAAGACTGGGGAGCAAGCAGGGCTAAGCCATTGTCCTTGGCTGCTCCAGCATGGAAAGCAGGTCCTTACCACTTCTGTGTATCCCAGATCAACATTAGTGTCCACATCACCTCTGTCTCCAGAGACCATGAATTTCTCCTGAAGAGTCTGGAAGTAAAAGGCAAGCCTCTGCCAGGCTCTATTAGAAGTTATCAAAAACCTAAATTTTGAATATTTAACTTAAGATCTAAGTTTGTTGTGGAAGGAAAACTTGATAGCTCCAGAACTACAGGAATATTTTCACACATCAAGAAATTGAGAAAATTTATTTTAAAAAAAGAACCTTCAGCTGCAGGATCACTCTTTCTTTTCCCTTTGCTGCTGTGGATGTGAAGGAGGGTTGTATGGTACAGAAGTGAAAAGCTGACGACTTGCTTTCATGGAAAAGCACATGATTCCTAATAATACTTTCATGTGATATTTGGTAAAGCAATGGAAATATTAAACAGTGTAGTCAAAGAATCGACTTTTAAAATACTGAAATACCATAATGTACCTGAAATTAGACATATTAATTTTTAAGTAGCCTTTCTGAGCCCACCAGAATTCTGTTGCACTGTCAACGTGTGTACATCATTTAGGGTCTTCAGTGAGAGTATGTGTATGTGCATGGCATCATATGAATCTCTAGGGAGTGTGTGGAAGCAATGCGTAATAATTATGTCTAATATTAAAAATTTCCTTGGTGTTGTGAGACCACGAGATGAAATCATTGAGAGCAAACATTTCCCTTCAAACCCAAAAGTAGCTCGAGATCGCTCTCTAGAGGTGAAAAATAAAGATTGATTTCCTTCAATCAAAACAGTTCTTCTGAGAGCACACACACAGACATAATGCAAGAGAGGAGAGGTTCTTAATGAGCCTGTATAGGACAAAAGCTAAATCCACCGATTTTTTAGAAAAGTGATACTGGAGTCAATAAATAGCAAGCAGCCCTACAACACTGCATGCTGTCATTGTAACTCTTTAAAGTAAATGTATACTAATGCCAAACAATGTCATCTATTCAAAGCTAGCTCTCCACCATCTACTTTTGCTTAGTTTGGCTTCCCCTGTAGTTTTCTGCTTGTTCTGTTTGATGCAGGGCTCTCCAAAACTGTCCGCACAGCCACAGCTTCTAAGGTCCCACCAGCACCATTGTCTAGCCCCAGCATCTCAGGGAAATACAGCATTGCAATAATATGCTTATGGACTCAAAGAATCCTAAAGAAAATCACATTGAATTCAATGAAGCTGCAAGAATTCCAATATTACCCTTGTATTTCCCCGACCCTACAAAATGAGAGCTTCTTCGTGATACGTGAAACCAGACATTTGCAAGGGGAAGTATTAGCGATTTACTGTACCTGTGATTCTTGCAGTTAACGCCATAGGACAGAAAGTGCAGGAGTTCATTTGTGTATAACAAAGCAACACTAAAAAATCCAAGATGGGAATTCCATCCCCACAAAGTGAAGGGTGATGCCAGTCACTTATGACTCTTCTCATATATTGTGCCCTTGAAGATATTTAAGTCAGTATAAGCTTATACACTCTCTACCTGGAGACTAATACGAAGCTGCTGGCAAATAAGTTTAAGACTTTCACTCTAAGAAACGAGTCCCAGGCAGCTGAAAGACAAACACTGCATTTGTCGACATAAGCAATGAAACAGAATCCAAATAGCCCCTCTGCACTAGGAATTCTACCAGCCCTCACCACAAATTCATGTGCAAACGTTACCTGGAAAGAAGTTACCTTCTAAACACTTCTGCTCAGAAATCAGTCACTGTGCTCAATGTTTTTCTGTACATAATAGTTCAGCAGAACGTAGGTGCATTTTTCTTCTAGACAGCTTTCAAAATCATTACTCTTTCTACAAAAATTAAACTAATAGATGTTTAAAAGCTGAGTGTTTCAAAACTATTATATTAAAAAAGAGAAGTAAACCAAGGATCTCATATCTGCTAATCACTGCGGATTGCCGTGTTTAACATCCCTTAAAAAAACATCCCCAAAAGTAAGTTCTTGAGTACTGCAGGA
This sequence comes from Dromococcyx pavoninus, assembly GCA_033558185.1. NCBI lineage: Eukaryota > Metazoa > Chordata > Aves > Cuculiformes > Neomorphidae > Dromococcyx > Dromococcyx pavoninus. The sequence continues at coordinate 102,565 of JAUMJL010000401.1, read as the reverse complement.
GCACTTACCACCCTCTAATCAAGAAAATGAAAAGTTGTTTCAGGAACATTTTATCAATGTTTATGAATAGCTGGTGGGAGGGGATAAAGAAGAGGGATCTTGACTCTTCTCAGTGGTGCCCAGTATAAGGACAAGAGGCAATGGGCATAAACTGGGACACAACACATCCTGCAGATTGCCCAGAGAGGTAGTGGAGTGTCCAGAATTAGAGATTTTCAACACCTTAGTGGACACAGTCCTCAGCAGTCCGTTCTAGGAGTCTGCTTGAGCAGGAGGGGTGGACTAGGTGATCTTCAGTGGTGCTTGTCAACCTCAGCTACTGTCATTCTGTGATGTGGCCTTATCAGTGCTGAGCTCAGAGGACTAATCACCCTCCTCAACACATTGGCAATGCTCTTCGCCTTCTCCACTGCAAGGGCACATTGCTGTCTCATGCTCAACTTCTTTTCAAAAACGAGCCCCAGGTCCTTTTACTGCAACATCACTTTCCAGCCAGTTGACCACCAGTCTGTGCTGGTACATGGACTTATTCTTCCCCAGATGCTGGACATCACATTTTCTCTCTTTTGAACTTCATGAGGTTCCTGCCTGCCCATTTCTTCAGTGTATCAAGGACCCTCTGAATGGTGCACGAGCCAGTCCTCCCATTTTTCTGTTACCAGTAAACTTGCCAAGGGTGCGCTCTGTCCTATCGTATAGGTCATTAATAAAAATGCCAAGCACTACTGGCCCCTGCATTGACCCCTGGGGTACACAACTAGTAACTGGCCTTTGGGTGGACTACATGCCACTGACCATAATCCTTTGAGCCCATCAGTTCACTTAGTTTCCTGTCCACACCACTGTCCACTTACCTAGTCTGTACTTCAGTTTCTCAATGAGGATGCTATAGGAGACAGTGGCAAGGGCCTTGCTAAGTAAAGATTAAAAAACCCCACTGCTCTCCCGGCATCCATTCAGATAGTCAGCTCATTGCAGAAGGCTATCAGATTGGCAAGGCACAAATCCACGCTGACTACCCTTAGCCACCTTCCTGTCCTTAATTCAGTTTGCTCCATAATCTTCCAGGAATAAAGATGAGGCCAATTGAACTGAGTAGTCCCCCCGATCCTCATTCTTGCCCTTCTTCAAGACAGAGCGATGTTTGTTTTCTTCCAAGTTTGCTTGTGGTTCATTTTCCTTAAGTTCACCGAAATTCTCTTCCACTCTGTCCTTAGCTAGAGCAACACTCTCCCATACCCCTCCCCTGCTCACTACAGTTACCAGCTCTTTCATGCATCTGCTTAACTGGCCCTTCTATGAGCTCCTAGCTAGCACATTTCATCTTCTGCCCAGTTCTCCACCCCTCCTCCCCAGTCCTAGTGGTCCTGGAACTCACTGCAGGTATTGCTTTCTCACACAATTTCATTACTAAATTTTGTCAGTTTTCAAATGGCATCCACCAGTATTTCAAAATCTATGCCAAATTTACCAAAATAAGAGTACATTGCTAGTTTAGATACTTCTGCTGTGCAGTAGCTGTCTCGGCTTCTCAGATTTTGACTAGACATGTAAATTGTGACAATCCAGTTATGCCTGCTTTTCCTATTAGGACATAAATCATCGGTTGCTACTTATTCAAATAAAAATGAAAGTCCCATACTCTTCACATTCTAGAGTAGACTACGTTCTTCATTCCTTCCACAAATTAATTTTTATCTTAATCACCTGGCATGCTTCTCAGAAACAGAATGAAAATTTTCCATTTCTACACTACAGTTCAAACCCTGTTCCATTTGCCATAAAGCTTTAAGAACCGTAGAAATAAAATAAACTGCATGAAGAGAAAATGTTAGAAGATGTAGATTCTAGCTTTTCCCTATACATCAAATCTAAACAAGACTAAAAATATCCAAAATATCTCTCTTCACCACTAAGAAAGCCCGATGGTATCAGACATCTGCTATTCCATAACTGGTCACTGACATTTAATATTCTTTAATCTTCCCTTGCTTGTAAATAGCAATCCTGAGTCTGTTCAGCCACAGATAACTTCGGTCTAGATGCACCACTGAAAGGAAATGCACTGCAGGTATTTTCCTGCAGCCTATAGAGAGGACCACAGTGCAGCAGGTATTATTCTGCAGCTCATGGAAAGGTCTGTGCAAGTGCAGCTATCCATGCTGCAGCCTCTGGAGGACCCAGATCAGACCAAGAACACATTTCCTGGAAGAAATGTGGCCTGCAGGGTACCCATGCTAGATTAGATTTACCCTGAAGGACTGCAGCCAGTAGAAGCAGCCATGCTGGAGCAGGGGAAAAGTACAAAGAGGGAAGTGAAGCACAAGTTATGAACTGACTGTAACCTCCCCCAATCTCCATCCCTCTGCTGCTGGCCAGAAGAAAGGAGGCTGGGAATAAAGGAGTTGTACCTCAGAAAAAAAGAAGGGGGATAAGGCATTTTATTTTTTTTGTCTGCTTCTCACTATTTTAAATGGCAATAAGTAAATCTTTCACAAGTCTGGTTTGCCTGTGACAGTGATTGGTAAGCAATCTCCCTTTTTCTCAATCCAGAAGCTTACCCATCTGATTTTCACCTCTGTCCCAGTGAATAGGTGTAGTGACAGAGCAGCTGGCTGGGTATCTAGCAGCCAGCCAAGCTCAGCCCACCACAGCCTCTAATGAGAATGTTCCATATTCAAACTTTAGTCCTCTGCCTCTCATCCTATTACCATACACTTCTCAGAATTGCTCAGGCGCATCAGAAGGCTTCATCTTCTCTGTATCCTCTGCTCAGGCAGTTACAAATAACAGTAACATCTGTCCTTTACTTTCTCATCTCTTCCCCAGCATGAAGAGACAATCGCCCCAGTACGTCATGGTGTCACATGCTCCAGCCCCCTGACAAGCTTGCATAGCCTCCCCTGGTCTTTCTCCATTTCTTGTACAGAGCCCAGATGTCACCTCAGAAGCACCAAACACTGGGGAAGGAAGGCTACCCTATTACTAACACCTCCCCCGCTGCCCTGAGGAGATGGGTGACATTTGCTCCAAGTGCAACTTGTTTTCCACAAGCAGTCGCAGGTCCTTTGCTACAGAACTGCTTCCTGGCTAGTCAATCCCCAGGTTATACTGGTGCATAAGTGTTATTCCTCCACAAATGCTGGACTTCCCTTGCTGCAGTTCATGAGGTGCCTGTCAGCCCATTTCTTCAGCACAGCCATGTCCCTCTTGAGCAGCAAACCTGCCTTCCAGCATGCTGACTGCTTCCCTCACCGTGGTGGTCATGTCCTTCCATTGTCCAGCTGCTCCTCCTTCCATTCAAGAAGAATTCAGTGCTGATTTAGCAGACACTAAGTACCTTGAACAGGGTAAAGTAGTTTGCACAGTACTTACTGGAATCCTAAGTCTTTATATAGTGCACTTATTTGTAGGAAGGCTTTGAAAACAAAATCAAAAGGAGAACTAAAACAAAGAACAGAGACAACAGTTTAGCCTGATTCCCTCTGTGAACAGGGAAGAAGGGTTAAAGGTTTCTAGTGGACCAAAAAAACCCTCTTAACCTCTAAGTAGTTTCTCTCAGTTACAGTGGGCTCAGAACGAAGATGCCTATTTTTGTCAGTAGTAATAATGAAAGCCAGTGAAAGGGGCAGGGCTGGGGGATGAGAGGGAAACCCCCTTCCACTTCCCCACACATTTTAAAAACCTGATCAACACAGTAAGCAGCTGTTTTCTTCTGCAAGGAATGAGAGCATAGGAGCATAAGCACAACTGACCACTTGATCTCACTCTTTGCCCTTTTAGCTATAAAAAATAGTAAGAAAAGCAAATATAATTTTACATGGCAATTTTTTTTTGTATGGACTTCAAAGCCCATTACATTATCCGTAGCTACATGCAACTCTTGCACTCAAAAACTACCCTTCTCTTTTATTAATTAGAGATGGCTTATCAAAGAGCAAATTCCTCAGAAGTGCTTCTGGCTCACGACTAGAGCTGAAATCTCAATATTGCTCACATTCACAGTGTACTGGTATTTTCAGTTTTCACTACATATTGAGCAACTGGGATAAGTAGAATACTTGTAATAGTTGTGATAACTGCTACTGAAACAATCCCTCCCTATACACATTAAATGAAAGCTGTCATATTGCCTGTATGGTACAAAGGGTGCTGCCTAAAAACAAATTAGCATCTAGAATCATAGAATGGTTTGGGTTGGATGATCTTTAAGGTCCCTTCCAGTTCCAATCCCCCTGCCATGAGCAGGGACACCTCCCATCAGACCGGGCTGCCCAAGGCCCCATCCAGCCTGGCCTTGAACAGTTCCAGGGAGGGGGCATCAACAGCTTCCCTGGGTTAACTGTGCCAGAGTCTCACCACCCTCAGCATGAAGGATTTCTTCCTAATGTCCAATCTAAATCTTCCGCCTTCCAATTTAAAGCCACTCCCCCTCATCCTATCACTACTTGCCCTTGTAAAAAGTCCATCCCCAGCTTTCTTGTAGCCCCCCCTTCAGGTACTGGAAGGCCGCTATGAGGTCTCCCTGGAGCCTTCTCTTCTCCAGGCTGAACAAGCCCAACTCTCTCAGCTTGTCCTCACAGCAGAGGTGCTGCAGCCCTTTGATCATCTTTGTAGCCCTCCTCTAGACCCGTTTCAACAGTTTCGTATCCTTCCTCCGTTGGGGATAGCACGGTATTCAACATCACAAAGTAATCTCAAGCTTCAACTGATTGAAAAGAACAAAGAATTATGAAAAAAAAATCCCAGCTCAGTCTAGCTAATTAACATCCCATGCTACTCATCCTCCCAATAATTGTTTCACCTCTTTTCTTTAGAGTCAGGAAGATATATGCATGAAAAAAACTTTCATGGTGGTCGAACAATATACTTGAGCATTTCTGCAGTAAGCAAAACAATCACCTGCATCTCTTAAAAGCATTTGTGAAATCAATCATATTTCTGTACCACTGCATGCAGAATGCAGCATTGATTTTAAGACTTAATACATTGCTTCAGTTTAGACATAAGCACCTACACTTATGTGGTAGAATGAAGTGACACATTTGCACAGGTATCTTTATTTTTTTTCCTGTGTTTACAGTGCTTTGATTGTAATGTTAAACCATTCAGAAAGCACAATTTCATACCAATTTTACATACTTTACATCACAGTTCAACAACGTTAACACGATTTTATCTACTAAATCAAACTAACAAAATGGCCATGAACATTTACACTATTCTTCTGTAAACAAGGGGTTTTTTATAAACAATGGTAAATGGAATTAACACAGACCATCATATGAAAGAGGAATGACAGCTTCCTTAAATAAATCACTCTGTTTATAAATACTTCAATTCTCTCAATATACATTTACAGACATAATTGGTTAAAAGCAGATCACTTTCACTGCTCTTTAAAAGAAAACATCTAGAGATGGACCACTGTGTTAAATTCACCTAACATAAGAAGCAAGCATATGATTACTAGAGTGTTAAACGTATCACTGTATTTCAGCCTCACTTCTGTTTGTTTACACTGACACCGAGAAGACTGTCATGTTAGGGAACTTCTACTTGAACTCCAGCAAGTTACAATCAATCTTGTAGTACACATATGGGTAGTACTCCTGCTGGCTGAGGTTTAAGCCTGGAATATCCATAGTTGCCTGAAAAAAAAAAAGTTTAGAAACCAATTATATTCTTACAATTCAGACTCCTATTCAGAAGTAGATGAAACATTCAAATGTTTTAGAAGAAAATAGGCCAGGCAAGACTCCAGGCTTGAATTTTCACGTTCAAGTGACAGTTTAAGCAAAAAAGTTATAACTTTGACAAATGAATAAGAGTATTTTTCAAGATGAAATACAAGATCTTTTTCAAAATCTAAGTAGTTTTGTATTAATTCTCATCTGTTGCTATAGTAAAACTGACAATAAATGGAAGGAAAAGTACTGCAATTAAGTTTTACTACTTCTAAACACAGATAGTTTATGAAAAGAATGTTATAGGGTGCTGAATGATCCAGGAAGTTACATGAAATTTAGGATCCTAAATTTTCACCTTGTCTCACATGCTTTTCCCAAAAAGGAGTGGAAATACTTAGGAAAAACATTACATTAATACTAGGAAAGATTATTTTTAATCTTTTTAAAATTCAGCTAAACGCATTGTGTGGCATACATTGAGCTAATATTTAACTACAAAAAGCACTGCTTTTCCATACAAAACAAACTAGTAAAATAAGCCTCCCAGCAAACCAGTTTTAAATACGGAAGTGAGACCCCTGAAGATGGAAAGCTTGACTCCATCATGACATCAATTCAGCCTCCTTCAGCAGAGAAGGACAACTACTTGAACTTAAAAATAAAGACAGAAATACAACAAAAAAAAAAATAGTTGTTTCAGTATTAAGGTCACTGCTAATGTAGAGTGTGAACAATTTATGTATTCCTTTTGGGCTCAAAAGAGATATGAAATACATTCAAGTTTAAGCCTACTTTCAGATTAAAGCTGACTTTGAATTCTTTTAGGATATGTATATGTATGGAATCTGTAAGATGTCTTTCCAATGGTAGTAGGAAAGAAGAAATTACATGAGACTTTTATACCAGACAGCTCATCAAATGCATTGATTGCAACTTCAAACACCATCTACTTTGCAAAAACGTAAAATGTTAAGTGACACAATTTTTACTGTGCTGTGAGAGAATGATGGACAATATGGAGAGGTGCAGCTTTTTAATAAAGTCAACACACTTCTTTATTGTTTAAACAGAATAAACCTTATATTGAAGGGGTGTAGCAGTTAAAAAATACCTACATCAATGATAGCTGCTGCACTGCTGTCAAGGTGTTTGTATAAGTCATACAAAACCTCCCTCAGTTTCTTCATTGTTTTCTTATTAGGCTGAAGCAGCATTGCCTGGAAGTTAACTGGCAAACCATACCTGAGGAAACCAAACAGAAAACTATGAAAATGCTGAAATAAGCTTTATTTTATCCTTTCAAAGCAAAATTTTATTTTGAGAAAGAACTATGTTGCAGAAGAGGAAGTTCTGCTCATTTTCATTTTTTGCAAGACCATTCCGTTTCTACAATTCGTAAAGCATCAGTATAGTAGAACTTCTCTCCAAGTTTAAAATAACAAAACAGAAGTCTAAATGCTTTTAAAACTATTTTAAATCCTTGAGTACTTGGCACAATTCTCAAAGCTACCTGAAGTACCAGACTAAGTTTTGAACACTCAAATTAGCTTACGTGCAAGTCTTTGCTTACACCACTGGGTGGAGAATCTAGTCTCCACTCAATCCTCCTTTCTAAATGTGTGGAAACATTTGCCAAAATTCAAAGCAAGTTTAGCTTTCTTACTTACCCAAGTGTCTCTTCAAAATAAGCCTGTAGTAGCTATGAAATAGACTAGAATGCAAGTTAGTGTGATTTTCTCTCATTTTGTTTCCTTCATGATAACTTCTCAGAAAGAGGGGCTTGGTAAACCCAATCCAGGTATAAATTATTACAAAGTCTAGGAAGAAATGTACTATTTTCATCTGCCTCATTACCTTAGAACAGATTCAACAAAAACTCGTAGTGCTTTCACGTGAATCCATGCAATGAAAGCTTCACTGAAATTAACTTTCAGCCACCGAACCAGAGGCCCCTGTGAAAGTGAAGAGGAAAAAAAACCCGTTATTTCAAGTTCAGGAAAAGACCCAGCCCACTAAGCATGGCTGAGTAGATACTCAATGTCTCTACCATGCTAAAGGCAGAGTTCTCTATGTACATAATGGCTCAAGGGTGTTTCAACACAAATTAAACACAACTTTAATGAGACTTCTGATGTCTCTTCAGTACAGCTGCCATGGGCTAGCTATATTAAGGACCATTTTAGTAGCATCTAATTATTTCATTCAACTGCTTGCCTATTTGCAAACTTCATACACTACTGCAATACCAGTACTTGGTTCAACACAGTGAGGAGCGTTTGTCCTACAGCAAACTCATTTATTCCTGAGCAGATCAGCTGGGTGGCAGGCTGACTATGTTACATCATCCTTGCATTACTTGCTCAGAATCACAAGTTCATTAAACTGTGAGGCAGCAACAACAAATCTTAGAAATCTCGTGTTTCTATAATGACTAGTTTATACAAACTTACAAACTGTTTCTTCTTGTCAGTAGACAGCCTATTCATTTCTTCTTTATCCGCTTTCATCTCTTCTTCGTTATACTGGAAGTCACGGACCAAAAATCTGCATTTGGAAGTGAATAAAATCAAAAGTGGCTATCTAGAGATCCTTCAAACCATGAAACAGAACACACAAAATAAGCCTTACTTATATTCTCTGGCTTTATGCTTGAAGTCATCCACTGCCTTCCTGAACAAGGTGACATTACAAAGGTAACTATCTTGATCCTCAAAGAGTACACTACACAAAAAAAAGTGTCAGAATTAATAAGATTCAAGTCACTACAAATCTGAAATACAGTAGCTTATGCTGTACTTTATCACTACTAGGCAAGAACATAAATGCAGATAACTGCATGGGATTAATTCCCAAATTAAACATTTTGTACAGAAAGTAACTGAAACTTTAGCAACTGCTCTTAAATACTCCCTTTGTAAAGAACGGCAGTTTCTATGTCATATTCAGAGACTTCACCACTCAAACATTTCACGCATCTGGATACTTGCTCAAGTTAAAATTATTTTACAGAAAAGGGAACTAAAGCTGGTTTAATACTGGAAGTCTGGACTACAGAATTCTTAGAAATGCTTGTTTTAAAGAAAAAGGAAATGATTTAAAATAGAAAAGGATACAAATTGAAAAGACATGTTGGTAAGAAAAGGTATTTTTCAGACTATAAAGACAACCCCTAGATTTACTGGTTTATAGTTAAGATAACACTGCTTATTTTGAGTCTTCACCTTATGAAAAAATCTTGAAGAGATTTAGACTGTTCCTCAATGCCATACTGTCTTCAATACAAGCATCATCCAACAGTTTAAAAAGTCATCTCTTCTTCAGCAATCCCTAGGTCACGGTTTCTCAGTAATTAAATATGCCTTATGGTGATCCAACTTCAATGCGGAGTTAGCCAGAGCAAGTTCAGATTTTATAACTGGCATAGAGCTGGTAATATGAGATGTGACTGATGAAAATCTCACTCCATCAATTAAAATCATCAACATAGCGATGCTTTGTTCTATGTGTTGACTTTATTTGCAATGTGGTTACAAGACAGGTAAAGTGACTTCACAGTATTATCAAATCCTGGCCACAGTCTTGCCCATCACAGACACCAAGCACCGGCTTAGCACCACGGACCTTCATTAGCCCAAGAGACAAGCTACTTTTCTTTGCACACAAGAAAACCATTTACACTTCCAGTTCTTCATTCTTTAGCAGTTTTCCAAGAGTATGTGCAACTTGTTTCAAGTCCTCTGAATACACACATAAAGCTTACAAGCTAGCAGCCAGTATTTGTTGCTGAATCCTGAATCTCAACATGCAATACTGTGAAGCAGAATGAGCCTGACCTGAACTAAATAATCACTTAAATTCTTATATTCTTACCTCATAAATTAGATCAATAACTTTGTTAACCCTAGAGATCTTTTGAATCTTTCTTCAACTACAACATAGCCAAGCTTGATTAGATAAAGCTATAAAGCTAGACATTTTGACAAGTTTTAGACCAATCTTTAAAATTCAAAGTCACTGCAGATAAAGAACGCATAAAATACAGGACATGACAATATGAGATATAGCATTTAACAACTTACTTGCTGGAACGCGGTACAACCATCTCTGCTAGTGTTTCATATTGCTTAACCCAGTCATTATAGTTTATCCTAGAGAAACACAGGTTATGGTTATACTTTAGGTACTATAGGAAGAAATCTTAGATTAATGGATCAATTTTTTTTTAAAAAATTAAAATGTAAAAACCATTTAATCATCATATATTCCAGCCCAGGTGCAGGTTGTCAGAAATACACAGGGCATCGGGGCAGTCCTCCTCCTCAAGTTTATTCCTAACTAAACTACAACTACAGCAAAAGTAACATTTTATCTTCAGTCCTCATGTAAGTTTACATGTGTGAAATTTTTTAAATCAAAGAACTATGAAATTAAATTGGTCATCATTAAGTACAGATCTCGGGACCAAATGGACTAAACTGCCAAGGATAATCAGAAAATCATTATGTAACTCTGCTCTCCTGAGTTACTAATAGGAATACTTTTTCCACAATTACAAATGGGTTCCCCAGTCCTGCCTTGTCTGAAAGACCACTGAGAATTTTGGAAGCTCTGCCTTTCTGTAGTTTGTGATGAAAGACCAAAACAAAGTTAAAGGTAAAAAACCCCAAACAAACAAACAAAAACCCACCAAACAAACAAACCAACCAGTTAGATATCAAAGCACCTGTTTTCTGCTAAAGCCACTGCAAAATCACTTTGCCTTCTCTGGAGTTTTACATGTGACAGAGAGACTACTGCTTCACACAATAAACAGCTTACTGGCCATCTCTACAAATTAGAAGCTCTCTTTGTTTCCAGCTCCAGAAAGACACTCAAGTGCCACTTCCTCATTTTACATCTGTATCACTGTTTTCCTTGGTCAGGGGAGAAGGTGGATTTTTGTTGTTTAAATATTTCAGACATGTATAATCTGTTCCCAGCGAAACTTTGTTTTTTTACTTATCTAAGTCTCTACCAACAGAATACGGCTTATGTGATGTCAGTGTCCTGGCAATATGAAAAAGCGCAGAACAAAGAAGTTAAGTTCATCTCGCTTATGAAGTCATGAGAGCCAGCACAGTCCTAACCATGATAACTCAACCATTAAGCCTTCTAAGGTAAAACAAGTCATGTTTTTACTGAGTGCGTATTTTCATAAGGAAAATACCTTCTGCATCTAATATTAGCCACCACTAGCTGTGTTAAGATAGGTAAGTCTAATCTCCAGTTTCTTAAAGATATTGACGAGCACTCAGCATTCCTTATTCTGAGTTCTCGTGAACAATGGAATACAGGCACACAGGCTCATTTGCATCCAAAAGTTTGTGTTAGTTCATCCAGAGAGTCCCCAAACAAATTCAGATGTCCTTTCTCGTGGTATTGTAGGATTGTGGGATCTATTACTTGATTTCCATTTCTTTTATTCTGTTCTTTGGACAAACAATAAACTTACTTCGGTACAATCACTAATAACGTGACCAAATACTCTGAATCAAGTACAAAGTCCTCTTTCTTTACAATATCAGCAAGACTTCTGGTTAGCAAGCTTCCCCTGCAGAGAAACAAAGACAGCCAAAATAAATGCATGTTTAAGAATTGAATTTGTCTGGACAACAGTTTCCAATGCTCAACAATATAACATTTTCAAAAATACATTTCACTTATGCATCTGTTATTAGGAGAGCAAACAAAATGTCCTTATATGCATTTTATATCTTACTATCTAAAGTCACTAGAAGCTTTTTATCAGTAGCTCCACTTCTGTGTGTCATTTCCATATTCCAAATACTTCACACACTTAAGAAGACAAGTTATCTTTTAAAAAGTGATTTAAAACCACAAGAACCATTAAAACCATTAACTGTGAATTCTAGCATATGTAGCCTTAGAGTTACAGCCAACCTAGGAAAGATCTACATACAGAACCCCCCAAAAATTTAAAGCAGCAAATTGCCTTATACTCACAAAAGAACATGCACAGATTTAATGGGGCTTAGCTGACAAATTATTATAACATGGCTTAACACAGATCTTATGGGTCACCCATTAGTACAGCCCATGGTTCTGAACTGGGCAGCAGGCTTGCACCATTAGCTGTAATGGTGGGGTTGGGTCAAATCAATCAACCATATTTGCACAAAAGAAATACTGTCCCTCACCTGTATTTTTGGTCATTATCACATACACATGAGAAGATAGCATGCAGTCCTTACTTAATGTATTATTGGCATATATGCAACAGCTGTCTCTGCTGGGCTACTGATAGGCTTAAAGTATAAATTACAATGAAGAGAAAGACTTCCTTGTTTAGATAGACACCTAGGCAGCAGTGTTATACATCACTTTAACAGCAAGCTCCTCTCAAAATCCCCAGCAATTTACATTATTTGTACCTGCTTTTGTGTATTTTGTGATAATTACTTATCAATTGCAAGTGAGCTATTAACAGCAAGTCAGATGGTAATAAATGTTCTTTTATGACAGCTACTATTTAAGATTGATAAAACCCTCAAAAATACTTTAAGCTTAGAGCCAGTACCTCTTCACATGTTATCAGGTTTTCATGCTTACATAACTTTCCTGTGCTACATTAGCAAAAACCCAATGTCACTTACGCATTCTTTCTTTCCAAATTCTGAAGGTTCCCTTTCAGATTATTGTATGCTGAGGCTCTTGCTTTCAGATCATTGTCAATCTGGTTTACTCCCTTAAAGATAAAAAGAAAAGGAATAGCGTCTAAAGAACCAGATTTTTAAAAAAGATATTCCTCAAAGCTTAAATTTGCCAACAAGAACTGGAAAATATATAAGTTAAAATGTTTATTTCTCTAATGCTTGACACTCTTCACTCAAATTCTTTGACATGTAACCTTCAGCAAAGCACGTGGACCATTTCAGTAGGTGTCACAAAGCACACAGCTTAACACTTTTTTTAACTGCTTAGAAAAAGCCTGTTATTGCTGCACTGTCCAGAGTTTACTGTAAACAAGAATCAGATTTGCTTCCTGTTAAAATGTTAGAGAAGGCAGAACTGCAAACCTCAGTCTCACAGCTGAGCTCTTGAAAATGCATTTGTCTAAAACTGCCAAATGAACCAACAATACAAACTTCCTTTGGTAGAGTTGGTGGAGAATTCATAAATTCATAAAACATTGCAAAATGAGGCAGACTCATGATATTCTAAAGAAAGCATCGAACTAACATGGTGGGCCTATTTCTACACATAGCAAACTCCAGATATTTAAACTGCTTTACGTAGTCACTAGGAGTCACTATGTAATCCAGGAGTGTCTTCTTGTAACTATAGAATTGAGCTATCGTACTTCAGTAGATACCTGAGTTGCTGAAAATGTTGGACTAGGAGACAAATCCTACCAAGGCTGTCTCCTTGCAGGACATTCTTATGACCACCATTTCAAACACAAAGAATGATTAGATTAAGTGACAGATCTCGCACAGCACAGATACCATCTTTGAAGTCTTCAGTATTGACACAGAGGTTCACAGCTCTTCTGAAAGTTAAAAGCTGAAAAAACTTGATAGCATCAATATGTTTCCTTTTATTTTACATGTTTCCAACACTGTCATAGTTTTGCCGCAACAGACAAACTCCCCACTGCAGTTTGCCATTACTCTCATTTTGATAGACATCAGAATCTGATGCTATAGTGAGTGAGGAGAACATAAAACCATACAGGAAAAGTACTATCTCATGATTTGACAAGCTTTTCAACAGTTTTTATTTTAACAGCAACATGTCAAGAGGTATTTTCTATATCTTCATGTTAATCATATACTAAAGTTAAGGTTTTAACTAGGTTAGGGAAAAAACTGCTTTGAGACATTATCTCCTAAGTGTCACTTCCACAAGAATACAAGGCAATATCAGTCATCTTCCTTCTCTTTTTCACTTTATGGACACACACCTGTGACTCACAACTGTAAACATTTTTTTAAGCAATTTGAAATTAGATTTAATACATTGGTGTCCTTGAAGCTATCATTACAGAAGGCAGGTACAGCTAAACATGCACAGAAACAGAAACCCTCAACCAGATGATTCACACTCAACTCCAGCAGAGCTGTTTTTCTGCACTCTAGTAATTCAATGAGGCCCCTAAATTAGATGGAGAAGAATATAATTCAGTTATTTAATTTGAAGTTCAGGTTCTGGAGTACAACTTTGCTGCAAGCAGATGATTTATCTAGCAAACTCCAGGACACAGGGTAACACGCACTGGATCTTTGACAATATCTCAGTAAAGAGTATATCCCTTCATGTTGCTTTTCCAACAAACTTAATTGCTACAAAAATTAGTTCTATGCTACGGCAACAGGTACGTTCCAAAAACGAGACAAGACACTACTAAAAAATTTATTTTTGCTTTTATAGTTCATCAACTTTCACTCCTATCCTAAGGCCAAAACAAAGTAACTTTTTCAAGAACCGCTTCCTCAATATGACTTGCAGAGACTTTACCTTGCCTTCTTAGGTTCTCTCTATCCCTCTTTCACCACCAACTTCTTCTTTTCCCAAGTTAAACTTCATGCCTATACCTGCCAAGTAGCTCCTGTAAACAGATGAATGCTTCATTCTGATACCTTCTGAAGAAGCAGGTAGGGTCAGATATCAAGATTATTTTATCTCTGAGATACTTTTAATGAGCAGATCTTAAGAGTCATACATCAGTCTTCCACCAACATAAACTCTGCACTGCAGATGTTTTCCAGGAATAGTTGCTGAACATAATTTGTGGAGTAAATTCAAGATGAGTCATTCAAGAGAGCCCCAAAGAAAATATCAAATTAACTAACATGTAGAGAATCTGCAGTTACAGAAAAGCACAAGTCTGGCAGCACTACCCCCGGTCCCCATCCTTGTTATAGCTCTCACATATCCATCACCAAAGACTATCTCTACAGGTACTCGGAGCAGCTGCTTCTTCTTTCCAGGTTATGTTTTTTATTGTCACAGATAATTCCAAAAGCCAGTTTGCAGGTTACAGAAAGCAGAAAAGAAAAAAGAAATGAAAAAGTTGGGAAGATATTAAAGCAAGGTAAGCTTACAGAGAACTCTCTCACTGTTTGAATACTCTAAGTCATTGCTGAGGATCCTCTCTGTCCACAGCAAGGACAAACCAAATGCAGTCCCCAAAGTGCAAAAAACCTTTACCAAGGCAAAAGCAGGGGGAAACCCTATGATAACATTCAAATGAGCCTTCCTTACATCACATCATTAATATTGAAGGCTTATTTTTCCCCATCACAGCTGAGTGCCACAGCTTTCAGAAGGGAAATAAATTCCCTGGTTCACTGCTAACACCCCAAAAAGTTTGAGAACATCAGACAAACAGCATGCAAGTACAGCAAAATTCAAATGTAAGCAAGACAATTTGCTAGTTATTTATTTGTAAAGATCTTAGGGAACAAAATGCAAAGACAGCCTTCAGGGAGCACTCTCCAAATCCTATCTCCATCCTAATAGACTTCTTTGGTTACTAAAAAACAGACACAGCTACTCCATTCACTACTATTGTTATCAAAGTTACATGAAGCTAACAAAAAAGGATAAACACTTTCGATTACCAAGTTTTATGCATAAATATTTAAGTTCAAATAGGAAAGTTTAATGAAACAAATTCCCTTACCTTTGCAATAATTTCTGAAATATTCTTCAAGGACTGTTTGATTGGATATTTGGCCATATCCCACTGGAACCTTGTTATATAGGTGACCAAGTCAACTAAAATGTCAAAGAACAACTTCGTTAAGATAAGACAATATGAAGTCAGATGTATTATATTCCATGCAGGATTACTGCAACAAAAGACTACCGTAAGAGACTGCAGACCCTGTTGCTTAAGAAATTTAAAAATAAACAATCAAGTTGTAAGTTATCCATAACCTCTGCCTTCAGATACTGCTTTCTCCACCTCTGTCGATCCTAAATGATATTTAAAACCAAGTCAGTGATGGCTGGAGAAGCACAGACAAGACCAACTGGTTTTTGCTTTGTGTGAATTAGGACCATGGCACTTGCTTTCATGTTAAGCCACTCATATTAGCCTCTCTTGCATTAATACAAGCTGTGTTAAATTTTATGAAATGGCTATTGAAAACAAAACACTGATTTAGAGACCAGTGCAACCCTTCACTACAATAAAGTGGAGGAATATTTCCAATAGACAATTAGTTTTACAAAGACATTCTATCCCAACTTAGGAACATCTCAGTATAGCTTACATAAAATCAAGCCTGTTCAGATGACAGACTAATACAAAGAATGTTTGCGGTCATCAGTTACAGTGATTTTTATGTGCCACCAGAGTTCAGCAATGACAAAATACAGCTCTAAAGGATCAAAAGGCTTCTGTGAGTATTTAACATGTAGATTTAATTTCCTGCCATCCTGGATTCTATAAACCGTTTCAGGGCAAGTGACTCATGGAAAAAAGTACTTCCATGTGTTAACCAGGCTTTCAGAATGTCACACAGAGAAGCAGCATTCAATATCTTTCCTTCAATTGCCTTCCCTCCTATCACTTTCAGGATACACACGTTGTGGTTAACACTTCACCTCCATTAGCCAGAAGATTCTCTTGAACTTTATCTTTACTGTCTTCCAGAACATCCGCCATATACTGGGCCACTTTCTTTACAACACTGAAAAACGAAAGATAAAAATATGAACTAAAGAACAAAAAATTTCCATTTCGAGACATACCATTCATGAAACCTATCTGAAATTGTCTCGGAAAAGAATTAAGAGAGTAGATCAAAAAGGAAAAGTTGATTGCTTTACATATAAGCTTTCCAAGACCACAAATTGGGCTCAATATTTGAAGGTGATCAGACACATACCAGAACTTGATTTAAATCTTTCTCTAGTATTGCTACTCATCAGTTCTCAACAAGGCGAAACTACTTCTCTTTCCTCCAGGTAATAAAGGCTGACTTCAGATGTAATTTCACTACACTCGAAACCTTTTTTGAAGTCTGTGATACTTTCAAAATCCTAAGCTTCTTCTAAAAATAGACAGTGAGGTAGAAATCTTCAATAATCCAAATTAAGCAAAAGGCAACCATGACAATGAAACACTAAATATAAGTGAAGAGCTATGGAGAGACCTAAGCCCTCATGAGATAACAAACAACACCTGAAATTCCTCAATAGAAAAGCTATGCTGATATTACTCACAAGTGCCATGCCAAATAGTTCCCTTTTCTATTTAAAAGCAACTAACACTAACACTTTTCTCCTT
Organism: Dromococcyx pavoninus; assembly: GCA_033558185.1. Lineage (NCBI taxonomy): Eukaryota > Metazoa > Chordata > Aves > Cuculiformes > Neomorphidae > Dromococcyx > Dromococcyx pavoninus. The sequence goes on along the minus strand of JAUMJL010000401.1, from coordinate 85,576 downwards.
GAAACAGAAGATGGCTCCACAAGTTCTGGTTATGTGAAGTTTTGTTAGATTTGTGCAAAATCACTTTCAAAGGACCCTTAGTTTCTTCAAAGTGAACAGCATTTGCATTTTAATATTAATGCTGTTCCATCATTTCTGTGGATTAGCAAAGAACATGGTTATCATTTCTGTAAACAGTACTCTAACTTGCTAAAAGGACAGGTTTTACTCCATGTCTTTATTGCTTCCTGCAGCTGTCAGGCTCAATCTGTAACAGTTCGAGGATCTGGGAGCACACAGCACTACTATAGGGAGAATTGTCCCTCACCAATGCATAAGATCCCACTATTCCACATGAAGTTCAGATTTACTTTTTTTTCCCCAGCTACAAGGAAAAACAGCTTAGCTCATCGCAATCTTGACTTTCTGACTGCCTACAGAGGATCACTATGAAACCAAAGTAGTTTAAAACAATCCATGTATTGTAGGACTCAGCAAACCATCACATCATTAATCTAATACTTTGCATGCTAGTAAAAATAAACTGTTACCTCTCCACAAATGCATCCAGTTTAGCCAGCTCATCTGACAGACCAACTAAAACATCCAGTGTGCCAACCTAGAAGGAAAGATCAGAATGCATTAGCATTTGTATATAAACATAGAAAGATAAACGCAAATTACAATAAAAGATAAATCTCTCAAACAGGCAGCTTTTCAGAATTACATAAAATACTCAAAGATTTCAGACTTGTTGCTTTAAAAAAGTCACACTGTGTTTCCTTTGCTCAAGATATCCCTGAAGCACCACTGCCTCAAATTTAACTAACTCTAGTTTGGTGCATAGTTTCAGTTCTGCATTCCAGCCACGCAAAACATGTTAAAACAACTTTAACATTATGAATTGGCTGCATTTCCCTCAAGTCACTTGCTTCAGCATTTGATTTACTACTTAGATCAAATCTGAAATTTCTGTAATCAGATCTCAGTGCTGGAGGCAACCAGAACATGGAAAACTTCAAATACACAAGAGTACTGTACCAGTCAGACTAAGAGTCTAGACTTTTTGCATCTGGAGTAATAGAATACCTAGCTTGTCCACAAGCTTTTACTCTTCCTTCCCCTCTCCTCCAGAAAACATTTTCTTCCCTAATTTCATGAAATAATCTAGAGTAATGTGTATGCCATTCTGGGGCCAGGGATGACACTTATAATCTCGGAATCCGTATAATTCAAATATGAAAATTACAGCACAGTAAAATATTCTGTTTAGCTCTTTCATAAACAAGTCTCAAACAGGTCTAAGACACCGAAGTGTAAAACCGGTATAGCTATGGTCCAGATAAACAGCCAAAGGTGATTATTTTTAAATATGTCATATAATGTGAGTGTTTCTTTGGTGCTCTTCAAATACTTTCACATTTGTTCACTCTGTTCAGTGAAAGAAGAAGATACCTCAAAAGAGACGACTCTTATCTGTAGTATTTTAGAAACTAGTTTATATTCCTTGCTGAAATATTATTAAGCACAAGTGAATCTTCTGTTTAGTCAAGATGCTATTAACATTAATTTTAGTCTAGAATCTCTGTCATATATATTTGACCACTGAACTTTGCATGATTTCTGCTCTCTTTTTATCTTGAAGCAGAAATGAACACAATTACTTAAGTAACATCACAACCAAATTGCTTTCCACGGCCCATCTTCTTCTGAGCTACATACAGAATAAACAAGATAATTTTTGACTAATCACTTATAAGCCACAAGACAAGTAAGTCTTCAAGCATTAAGGCTGCTGTTCAATGGAGACAAAATCACTGTTCCAATGAGTTTCAACTGAAGGGTCTCATTCCTTAAAGTTCAAGTAAAGTTAAATAGTTTTACCAGGCCCACAGAAGCCAGACTATTTCCCATTGTATATGTACTCAATTTCTTGCCTTTTGGAAAGTAGAGTAGAAACAAAACTAATAATTTATAGCCCTAATTGACCACATCAGTTTTCAGCAACTCGTGTCCAAGGATGTCTCTTTTCGGGAAAAAATAAAAAAGAGATGTTTATTGTAGTCTCTCTTTCCACCTCTACTAGTATATCTCTTGAAATAATTCAGAACAGTCTAAATGTGAATGTAATTTACAGTTGGAAGATCCTCTTAAAAGACACACTGAAGCACGTTGTGCCCTGGGCATATTCCTTAGCAGACATGAACAAGGCATCACACCACCTGAACTTTATCCATTCAGCAAACAGATTGGTGGCATTTTTTCCTCTTCATTTCATAAGCTTTGACAAGCTTTCACTCAGTTAAGATGAGCTGCTCACAATTCTTCTTGTTCAAGAAACAACACGTCAGGATGGACTTTTTCTTCCTAAATACACTATCTCACAAGTTCTCCATACCCTGATAATGGTATTAAAGCAACAGAAAAACTGCTTTCAGATTTTGTTTCTCTTTGCTGCTCACAGTAATAGCTCAAACAGTTTTCTTCCCATTTTCTCTAGCACACATCAGCAGGTTACACTGAAATTGTCAGCTGGAGACAACTACTACTCTAATAGAAGAATGTCAGTTCTGTACAGAGAATAGATAGCAATTGTTTCATCAACGCCTTTATTTTATATTGAGCCTTTTTACTGCACCTCAGCCAGAAAAGGGGAAGCAAATAATTCAGAAGTAACAAAACAAAAAAGGAAACTGTATCACCTGAATACTCGGATCACAAGCCTCCATTTATCTTCTAATTTTCTTTTCCTGCTAATTGTGAGCAGTATGAAGTCAAGACTGCTATCCCTGGATAGTATTCTTGATAGTAAAACTGCAGTATTAGCTGAAAGAACACAGCCTGATGATCCTTTACAGTTTACAGATTGAAGAATTCTTAACTTAGGATTTCAGAAAAAAAGACAATTGTGATCTAAATATTTTTTAGTTCCACACTCAACCACCAAAAGTCGTCAGCTGTTCTCTCTAAAAACTCTGCAAGTATTCCCGATCTACAGTTTTAGCCTAAAGAAACAAAGATGATACAAAACTAAAATACTTCTTCAGACATACACAGGGCTTACATACCTTCAGGTCTGGAATATTGAACTTGGAATTAGTAGAAAGATTGTTATTTTTTGTAGTCGCTGCATGTAGTTTCTCCCATGTCTGTTGACAGGTTTTTTCCCCTGGAGCAGAAATCAGCCAAAACTCGGTCATTTTCTGTCTTTACCTTGATGCTTTATGCTTCTGAAGATAGAGGCAAGATGCTAGCAGAGGGGAAGTGGGAGAGAAGAAAAAAATCTGCCATTAGTAACATAGAATGAGAAGTTTTTCTTCCAGCCATGCTTTGTATCCTGAACTAAAGTGCAGTTCCAGTCACTGTAAAAGATTTTACCACAAGTGTGGTTCCAAATTAATTTTTTCCTATCTGTCAAATCATATTTGCACAATTAAAAAGTCTTTTTAAACCGCCCAATCTGCAAGGTAAAGTGGGCTGAGTTTGCACCCTTACCACCCTTCAACTGCAATCCCACAGAAGATTATAAGCAAACAATCTAACAGAAAATAAATCCAATTAAACAGCACACAAATCATATTTTCACAGCTGTATGTATTTTCCAGCACCCATAAACCAGACAACTTTTCTGAACACATAAGAAAAAAACCAACCAAATTTCAATCCCGACATTATAGCTTTTCCAATGACTTCTCAGATTAGGAAGTAAGTGCCTAAAAATATTTAAATGTGATAAACTTTAATTCATTACTTCATACAAAGAAGGTTCTCGGTAGCTAAAAATTCAATAACAAGGAGAATGCTTTCTAGTGTCAATATCACACACTGCCATTAGTCAAGAAAGTATCAGTACTAAATAGAAACTAGTGTGCTACTTTGCAAAGGAGTTCAAGAAGCTAAGAATATATACAGTCTCCTGTCACTAAGAAACAGAACAACCTGGTTGAGAGTTACTGAAGTTTTTTCAATAAGGGAATGAAGAAAAAACTCAAAGCGTACCTTGACAGAATCTAAATGTCAAATTTTGACATTTGGAATGTCTTCTGCAGCAGCTTTGAAAGAGTAGTGTCTAACCTACAGCAGTAGTAGAGCACAGACTACAGTACTCATTTTTCAAAAGAGAATCAAATATTGTATTTGTAAGAATTAAGACACAGTAGCAAACTTTGCCCAAAACAACACATACAGGTCCTTCCTCAGTGCAATCCTTACAGGATCAACAAGTTTCCAAGGGTGTTGAAGTTAGAGATAAGCTAAAGAAAAGCCCGTTAGCAGAGTCCTTTGTTGAGCTACTCAGGAAGCTTAAAGTTGAAGAAAGTTTACCAACTGTTAAATTAAAATAAAGAAGAACATCTTGCCACTGGCATAACAGCCATCCTCCTTCAATTAAGGGGCCTTGTTTATAACAACAGATGATGACATTCAGTTATGGAGGCTCTTGACTCCAAGATGTCTGACACTCCATTACCAGATAGTGGCAGAGCAGTGCTATAATCCTAAATATAGACAGTGCCAAGGTGGGTACAGAAATTTAAAAAATCAGAATATTTACAAGACTAGACACAAGTCCCTGTCTGCACAAGCTTGTCCAGCCTGACCAAGCCCAGTTCTAGGCATTCTCCGTAGCTGTGACCAAGCACCTGCACAGCTCATTCTATTCAACAGCAGAAACTCAAGGATGTGAAATTCATCTGTGCTCTCCTTGCTGGAACTACTCTCTCTTCTCCCCTAAGAAGTTGCCGAAGCAGGCTGGAAGAAGAGATAAGGAGTTCTTTGCTCCTGGAAATAGTATGGGTGAGAAAAAGGATCTTGTCAAGTAAGAAGACTGGATCTACTTCCCCCTCATGCTGTGGCCTTGAGTGTTAGGATAAAGTCCATGACAGCAGAATCAGAGTCAGGGGTGAAACCCATACCAATGGCCCTCATGCTCCAAAGTGTGTACTGTAACAATCCTTAGTCACATGATGGTTTTGATATTGGGAGGGATCATGAAAAATTAAAGCAACATCAGTCATCACCTTTTTTGGGGGCTTTCTTGTTTAGGGAATCACCCACTGGATTATCTCACGTTAACGGGACTCCACAGGAGATCTACTAATTATCAACAACTTTGAATGAGACAAAACTGCCTCTTATTCAGACTACTTTGATTCATCATGTTCTTTGACATATGCCAAACTCAGTGAATCCATTGCACATGACGTTTTCCTACACTTCACTGAACTCTGGCCCCATAAAAGATACGGCCAAATTTGCAGTAAACTTCGCACACGCAGGGAGACACCACTACAGCTGACACACGCACTCAAAGTGCATGAGCTTTAAATATTTTTTTCTTTGAATTTGACTAGACTAGGACAAAAGCCTTTGTTAGATAAACAAACCACTTTAGGCAATGGCAGCAGCAGTGTCCAAGTACCCAAGTAAAAGACAGAAGAGCCATAACATAGAAATCCAGGCTCCTATTCAGTAATACTGATGGAACATTGCATTCTCGTATTTTCCAATAAAACAGAAATAGCCCTTAAAGAATAAGTATAAAATTTCCAGAGATTATATCATCTAAGGAAACAGTTACATGTTTACAATGACACAGTCTCATTCCCTGCATTATGGATTGGGAAAACAAGCTCACCATTAAAAATCTAAACTTTTTTCCACAGGAAGTCTTAGTTCTGCCAGACATGGGTAAAGCCACCCACTAAGGAGCAAAGCTGCTTCCTGAGACATCACTGTAAGCATTTTCTGGCCAACTTCAGCAAAAAGCATTAGCCATAAAACTGAAAAAAAACCCCAATTAAGTCATAGAAATGAGAAATAAAGTTTATACAAGAATCTCTCTATATATTATGCTGAAGCAAAGTTCACGAATTTTAGGAGCACGTTCTGGAACTCCAGTTTTATATACAGCACTGAGCTAGCTACCTTGATACTCACAGGTTTTGAAATTGCTATTTTAATACCAATTGACCAAACGATCTGTATCCCCCAAAAAAAACTTAACCTCACACGGACAGCAGTGTTTTGACCCATCTTTATACCTTTTTCAGTACACATGAAGAAAACAAGCCCTCACCTATAAGGACTTAATTCTAGAAACTCAGTAGAATACCCTCCTTGTTTTAGACTCAACAACTGGGGAGCATCCCGTTGAGTTTCCTGTGACACAGTCTCATAGGCAAACTCACAATGTAATATGGAAGCGTAACAGTCTTCCATGTGCTTTTACAAAGAGATTTAAATAACAAACACATTGCCAAGATGTCCTGCTAGTCAAATAAGCACAATTCAACTATAAAATGCTTGAAATATTTCATCCCTTGAAGCTTCCCTCTAGAGAACCTGGTTTTGGACCCTAATTATTTAATACCCGAAGGAAGTTTGATATATTATTTAAAATGTATTTTGCATGACTACTTGCAATTTAAACTGCTTATATTCTATATTATTATGAAAAATTGATTTCCAAAGAAAAATCTTTCACTATAATCTAAACAATAAAACGACTTAACAGCTGTTTCAATGCTGCACCTGGAAACACATACTGCACTGTCAAAACAGCAGCTTAACTAAGACATTTTGTACTGCATTTTTCAGAACCAGGTGGGATAGGAGAACAGGACAGTTATTTCTTCTTTCCTGTTTAGCTCCACATGAAAGCTCAATTCACTAACGGGATTTAGAAGTCTTACAATATGCAGCACAAAGTCCCTGAGAAGTGATTTCTTAAGCTCGCTCTCAGAAATCCCCGCCGACGCTCGGCGTTTGCCCTTCGCTGCCTCCACGTTTCCTAAACAGAAGCGGCCACAGTGAGGAAGCCGGGGCTACGCCCGGGAACCGGTTTCACAACGGGAAGCTGACACGGCCTGTGCTGAGGCAACCCGGGGCTGGCAGAGGGAGCGGGCTTTGCGCTCCCCGGAGCCGCGGATCTGGATCACTGGGACTACCTGGCAGTTCCCGGGCAGGCGGCAGGGTCCACGGGCTCAGGCTCCCCGGGCCGCGCTTCCCCTTCACCCTCCGCACAAGCAGAGCCCGCAACTGCTTCCGAGCTCCTGGGGGCGGCGCCGAGGCCTCTCCGAGCTCCCGCGGTGCCGCCGGGAAGGACAGCGCCGGCCGGGCTCGCCGCCGGGGGAGGCCGCAGCGCTGCGCTGGCCGCTCGGGGAGCGGCCCAGGCCCGGCCCGGCCCGGCCCGGCCCGGCCCGGCCCACCCTCCGCCTCCTGCCGGCAGCCCCGGGCGGCCGCGGCCACTGCCACCCCCACTTACCGGTCACTGCTCCATCCCCCGCCGGCAGCCGCGCGCCCGCACACCCGCCGGCGGGTCACGTGACGCACCGGGTCAGCTGACGACGCCGCAGCGCCGGTCACGAGACCGCGGGGCGGGGCGGGAGGAGGTGGGGGAAGGTGGGACTTAGCGGCGCCGTAGTGACAGGTCAGCGAAAAGCGACGGTTCGAGACCCGGCGCGGCACGATCAGAGAGTCGTACATAGAGTCACAGAATCATAGAATCCCTTGTTTGGAAAAGACCTTTGAGATCATCTAGTCCAACTGTGCCTGTCCGCTACTAAACCAGATCACCGAGCAAGTGCTCAGAATAGATAGAATAGAATCATAGAATGATTTCCCCAGGGAAGCAGTCGTGATGCTAAGCCTGGCAATATTGAAGAAGCAATGCCCTCAGACACATGATGTGAATGTTTGGATTGTCCTATGCAAGGACAGGAGTTGGACTCTGGGATTCTCGAGGGTCCGTTCTAACTCCTGTCATTCTGTGATTCAGTGATTCTATGGACCTTAAAGATCATCCAGTTCCAACCCCCCAGCCAGACTGGGCTGCTCAAGACCCCATCCAGCCTGGCCTTGAACACTTCCAGGAAGGGAGCAACCACAGCTTCCCTGGGTAACCCATGCCAGGGTCTCACCACCCTCACTGTGAAGGATTTTTTCCTAATGTCCAATCTAAATCTTCCCCCTCCCATTTTAAAGCTACTCCCCCTCATCCTAGCACTACTTGCCCTTGTAAAATGTCCCTCCCTAGCATTCCTGTAGCCCCTTCAGGTACTGGAAGGCCGCTATGAGGTCTCTCTGGAGCCTTCTCTTCTCCAGGCTAAACAAGCCCAACTCTCTCAGCCTGTCCTCGTAGAAAAAGTGCTCCAGCCCTCAGATCGTCTTTGTGGCCTCCTCTGAACATCTTTATGGTCTCCTCTGAACCCGTTCCACTTACATTCTTATGTGGGGATTCCTAAACTGGACATAGTGCTCTGTGTGGGGTCTCATGAGAGCAGAGTAGAGAGGGAGAACCACCTCCCTTGACCTGCTGGCCACTCTACCCGTCTTTTAAATACCATCATCTTCCCATCTTTTAAATACCTCCAGGGATGGTGACTCAACCACCTCCCTGGGCAACCTATTCCAGTGCCTGACATGCCTCGCCATGCCTGACGTGTCATCCTTTCACACCTCACCATCCCACAGCCAGGACTCGCAAGGGGCATCATTGCCCTCACAGACAATGCAGCCTCCTCAATGTGCCAAGCCAAGCTGTTTGCAGGCACCACAGGCACCTCAGGCTGGTGGGCACGAGCAGAAACCAGCTGCCACGGGACCTGGTCAGCACCAACAATTTCAGGGCATAGCAGGTATCAGACACTTCTGATAAATCTGGGCTTGATTGGGCAATTTGTGGGAAGGAGATGTTGTTAAGAAGGCTATGTATGATTTTGCCCTTAGGGAAGAGAAGGATTGTTGGGTTGAAATTGCTGTGGTCTGCTGATTTTCCTGAGATTGGCTTTTGGAAAACACTGTCTTGGAAAATGCAATAGTGTTTGTAGCCACCAGTGTTCCTGAGGGGTGGATACTGGTTTCAGTCTTGTTCAACATGTTCGTCAGTGACCTGGATGAGAGCACAGAGTGTACCGTCAGCAAGTTTTCTGGTAATACAGAACTGGGAGGGGTGGCTGGTACACTAAGAGGCTGTGCTGCAGTTCAGTGAGTCCTGGAAAGTTCGGTGGAGTGGAACCTGATAAAATTCAACAAATGCAAGTACAGAGTTCTGCACCCTGAGAGGAATAAACCTCTGCCCCAATAGAGGTTAGGGGTTGACCTGCTGGAAAGCAGCTCTGTGGAGAAGGACCTGGGAGTCCTGGTAGACAGCAAGTTAACCATGAGCCAGCAATGCGCCCTCGTGGCCGAGGAGGCCAATGGCATCCTGGAGTGCATCAAGAAGACTGAGGCAAGCTGGTCAAGGGAGGTTATCCTCTCCCTGTTCTCTGTCCTAATGAGGCCCAATTTGGAGAACTGTGGCCTGTTCTGGGCTCCTCAGTTCGAGAAAGACAAGGAACTACTGGAGATAGTCCAGCAGAGGGCCATGAAGATGATCAGGAGACTGGACGTCTCTCTTATGAGGGCTGAGCTTGGTCTGTTTAGCCTGGAGAAGAGAAGATTGACAGAGAATCTTACCAACGCTTTGAAATATCTAAAGGACGTCAGAAGGATGGCTGCAAACTCTTTTCAGTGGTGCCCAGTGATAGGACAAGAAGCAATGGGCACAAACTGTTCCAGCTGAATATGAGGAAAAACTTGTTTACCTTGAGGGTGACAGAGCGCTAGAACATGCTGCCCATAGGGGTTGTGCAGTTTGCTTCTCTGGAGATATTCAAAACCTGCCTGGACATATTCCTATGTAGCCTGCTTCAGGTGAACCTGCTTAAGCAGTGGGGGTTGAACTAGGTCAGGGGTGTCAAAGCAACAGCTCCCGCTGTTCTCCTGCTCCTGCAGCGTGACGTGTCTCACGCTGCACACGTGACCAGCACTGGCAGGCACGTAGGGGCAAGGAACTCGGCGCTGCCGCTGGGTAGAAGCAAGGTGCAGGGCCGGATAAATCAAGGTGGAGGGCTGGATTCGGCCTGCAGGCCGTAAATCACATCCTAGGACTAGGAGATCTCCAGAGATTCCTTTCAACCTCAACCATTCTGTGATTCTGTGATGTGGGGAAGAAGACAATATGCACACAGGGGAAGAGTGGGAAAAAGTGGACTTAGAAAAAAACTGGTGCAGTTTTGTTTTGGTGCTAAGACCCAGCAGTAGCTGCTAACTCAAAAATAGTAGATTGTAAATTGCTGTGTTAGTAGAGAAGCCAGTTCCTTTTATTGTGTGAAAATGCTTGTCATCTTCATTGGCAATATTATTTGGAGAAAGCAGGAAACATACACAAAAAGCAAACTACTTTGGCTGCTGGTTTTGGTTAAACAAACAATTCATTCTTATTTTTTCTTCTTTTTTTTCAAGTAGGCAAGAGCTGGGGTCATGCTGTAGCTATAACTATAGAGGAGGCACAAATATGATTGCAGATAGCACTCTTCACATAGGTCCAGTCCAGCAAAAGATGTGGCTTCATGTCTCTGGGAGCAACTCTAGGCTTCTAATCCAGTGGTCTTCTTCCCCTTAAGTATTTATAGATCTAGCAACTCCAGACTCTGCTTGGCCAAGTTCAAAGTATGAAGAACATTGTTAAACAACTCCTAATGTGGTACATCAGTCTTCCTTCAGCCATTTTTGTAGGCTTCTAAAAATGTTCCCGTTGCTGGATTCTGCCTCCTTTTTAATGTTCTTGACGTGCTCCAGTGGGTACAATGTAGCTAGAGACGATTCTTGTACCAGTATAAAAATGCATACTCCAAAATAACTCAGTAAAACAGAAACTTACCCACTTTAAAAGTGGGCAAATTTACTTTTAAATACTCACATTACAGATTCCAACCAGAATCATTTTTTAATGGTTGAATTATTAACATTCATTTTTCAGTGGAAATTATTATAAAGCTTCACAATAGACACATTTTCTCATTAGTATTGCAAGCCATTTCCTCAAAATGTGGCAATATATGCCATATGCCAACACTAACTAGCAAATGGAAGTCATTATCTGTGTTATTTTTGGAACAAGATAAGATTTTTTTGAGTGATCTGTAGCTCCAAGCTATCAAACGGAAACTTGGCATTAACCTTTATAAATAAACAGAGTAGTTAGTAAATGATGCTATAAAACAAGTACTTAACAGAAGCAAGCATTTCCAACCTGTTCAATGACAGCATGCTTGTAAAACCTCAGGAGGGGATTCAGAGAGCAAAGACCTATGATCTGCCACTTAAGGTCCACTGCCTAATGTGGTTGGTTTTATTACAATATTTGCCATTTGGTTAATTAAGAACAATGAGGTACAAAGAAGGCCTGTAGGCAATCTATAACTCTGCACTAGAAAACAAAATGGGAAAAAGCAGTATTAATACAAATTAAATAATGGGGATATTAGCACTGTCAGAATAAACGCACAGTAACAGTGAGCTGCAACATGGTCTTTAAGCAATCTGTCAGTGAGAAACTTGAGCCACGGGTGCAGTAGTAATAAATGGTGTCATGGAGAATGCTGTAAAGCATAACATTTTAAACCAGAGTTGCTAAGATATGAGTGGGTATATGGTAGATTAAACAGATATGTTCATAAATATATTTATAAATGTACTTGCCTGTAAGATTGCTTCATTTGGCCTGACAGGGATATTTTTATGAAGACTCAGAAGCCTGAAATAAATAGAACACACTTTTCTTTTATGGCTTGAGAAATTTATTTTGAAGTTTCTTTTTGGGGCAGAGGAACACATCTGTAATGGGTCTTTTTGACCTCAGTTGTCTTCTGTTGTACTTTTTGAAAAATAATTCTCTCTTTAAATCATTGCATAGAAATTTCATTCTGCAAGCCAAATTTATGTCAAAAAAGACCTTGGATCAACTCTCCACACAGGCCAGTATTCAGCTTTGAATATCTGAATGACTCATTTTTGTTCAGGGAAACTCTCATGCCCAGGCTAAACACAGACTGAATAGAGTGTGCACGGGGTGCTCAGAGATATTTGCAGATAAAACTACTCGGGATTGAGAAAACTTGCCCAGGAGTTAGGCAAGAGGTAACAGGGAGGCAGGGTTGTCCTTAGACCTGATCTTTTACCAGCTGTGGAAACTGGTTGCCTTTTTAGATTTGGAGAGTGAAATAAGAACACATGAGATGGGTTATGAAAGTAGCTGCCACTGTTTGAAAATCTTGGTGATGAAAGTAACACTACCCCGGGCTAGAGAAGTCCCACATGGCTTATATGACCCAGAGCGTGCGTGCTGCACCAGGCAGCGACAGGGAGTCCCCAGCTGGGGAATTCACGCCTGCTGTGCTAGAGCCTCAGCCAAAAAACTCATGGCAGGCTGCTGTCAGAAGCCATCCAAGGACTCCAGTCCCTGAAAGCCCTCTCGTTTGTGAGTAGACATTTCCATTCCACATTCCCTCACAGTGACAAGTTTTTTCCAAAATGAATGTGACGACTTGCATTTCTGAGGGAAACCCAGATCTTATTTGAATTCTAATTATCCACCCATTTTCTTTCTATTTATTTGTTTTGATAAGCGGTCAGCTTTTCTGCAGTGATCTCTGCAGAGCTACATGTTCTTCGGTATGTAGATGACATACACAACAGAGATTGGCAGAGATGGTATAGATTTCCCTTGCTTTCTGGCACTCTCTGAAGCCGTGTTCCTTAGATATTACACAACCCCCCTCGAAATACTAACTTCCTTGAATCATGGAATGATAGAATGATTTGGGCTGTAAGGGACCTTAAAAATTCTAGCCCCCATGCTATGGGTAGGAATACCTTCCACTAGTTAAGGTTGCTCAAAGCGTCATCCAATCTGGCCTTGAACACCTCCAGGGACGGGGCATCCACAGCCTGTGTTAGTGCCTCACTACCCTCAAAATAAAAAATTTCTTCCTAATATCTAATCTAAATCTCCCTTCTTTCAGCTTTAAACCATTATCCTTCATCCTATCCCTGTGCTCCCCTATAAAGAGCCCCTCCCCACTTTCCTGTGGTCTCCCTTTAAGTACTGGAAGGCTGCTCTAAGGTCTGCCTGAAGCTTTCTCTTCTCTAAGCTAAAAGAAATACAATCATCAGTTTAAACACAATCAGAATTTTAATCACAGTTTTATTAATGTGTCAGTGGGATTTTTTTTTTTTAATTCTGGTGATAAAGGTGCCAAAATAAAGATTCTGTAAAATTTGCAGGGAGACAAATTGGAAAGCTATATTTTCTAAAGGTTCAGAATACCTGTAGATCTACAGATAGAAGAGAGTTCTATTACTATGCATATATCCCATTATCAAGTTGCACAGGATGCAAATACCTGAAAAATAAGAACTACAAAGGGGTAAAATCATGATGTTCTGTCTAGCACAGGGAAGGTGCTGTATAAGACCCTATTCTCCAACCTCCATCACTTTGGCTGATAGGAGAATGAGAGAAAAAAATATTATTGTTTTCCCAAATTTATTCAGAGAAAGGGGAGAGAAAATAAACTTTTATTACGTTGTTATTTACTTTTATTTTTCCCGGAGGTTTTTTTTGACAGCATTTTAATAAAAGATACCTACCAAAGCACATCACGTTTTAATCTTTCTTGATGTTGCCTGGGAGATTGAAGCCTTAAGACTAACATTTAAGTATTTGAAAAAAGATGTTTACAAACCAGAGCAGAAATGGTACAGCGTGTGGAAGGAGAGAGTTGGTGGGAGAGCATGAGGCTCAGAAAATGTAAGAGCACTGAGCTGTACAGCTGATTCATGCAACACTTCCATTGAATCATGTCCTCACATGAATAAAATTATACAAGTATTTATGGTTTATATGGTGTTATATTTTTCTTATGCTGACTACAACAAAAATATTTGCCAAATACAAAATTCATAAATCGTGAATTTTATCTTTACTTAAAACTTCTGATAGAGGGCAATGTTAGAACAGCTCATCTTGTGCTTCCTAGTTCTGTCCTCATTTCTCAAAGTCTATAAATGATGGTATGTCTGGTTCTTCACAGATGTGCAGCAAAGCTAATATTTCACTTGAGATTCCTGGGAGCTGAAGTCTCATTTTGCCCAGCATACCTCCAAGACGACTACATGGACTATGTGACATTATATACTACTACCTGTTTATTTTTAATTTGACAAAAGGGCAGTGATTTATCTGCTGGTAAATTTAGATCTCTGAATATATTCCCCAAGTGACAGTGGAAATTCTTCCTTCTCTTCTCATAGTGGGTTTTTTACCATTGGACAGATAAACTAAAGAAGTGCTAAAATCCAGGCAGTGCACTGGAAATGCTCTATATGGACAACTCAGTGAGAAGGAGCAAAGTCAGTTAAAACCAGCCAAGCCTCTGTCCAAAACAAAACTACATCTTTGTTAGACTTGACAACCTGTGCCTTCTTTTGCTTATCTTTGCATTATTCAGCATTTATTGGTCCTGTTCAGTAAAAAAAGCAACCTGTGGGGAAGGACTCAGGAAAGGCTGGTCTCAGGGCGATGTGAAGGTGAGAGTGGGATCTTTGGTGAAAAATTAACAAAAACTGATGATAACTAATGTTTGAAATGGATGTTTCCAGCCCTGGTAAAAGCAGGAAGCATCAAAACTTTGAAGAGTTTTGTAGCAGTGTTACAGTCTCCAAATATTTAGCTAAGTCCTCCATCTCACACTTACTTTCTCAAAGGACCTCTTTTTTCTGGCTTTGCTATTAACTGGAAATAGAATTCAGGTGATTTATTCATAAAAAAACTGAAACACAAGCCTCTATTTTTCCAGTCTTACAGAAGCTGCACTTGAATTATTATGTTGGCCATTAATGAAAGGGCAAAAACCCCCTTGATTTTAAGATGATGTTCAAATGAAAATTCTGCTTGGTTTAATGGCTTTTCTTAAGTACTTGTATGGTCTTTATCTTCTGGGAGTTTTAGCATGGCTGTTGATATTCCTCTGGTTTAGGGATAGTGAGTATCTAACAAGTTCCTCTCTTTTAGGGGTGACGACTTTATTCTAAAATGGGTAGTAGTTAAGATGCAGACATGGAAATAAAGCTTAGCTTTGAAAATGGTGGATGAGTGTAGAAGAAAGCTGTTGTCATTGCTGTGTTTGAAGAAACATAAAGTTAAGTCCTGTCAGACTCATTCTGCTGCAAAGTTTCTGTTGAATGTATGGAACAGGATTATACCCTTGGGATACAGTTTAAGCAGATTAAAATTAAAATCTGTGTATGTGCAAGAGGTAAATTTTAACAGCAAAGCCCAGATAAACAAATATTCATTCCATCCAACCTGCTAACAGTTATAGGCCATGTCATTTCAGACCTGATTTTTTACTGCTGTGTAGAACTATATTGATTTTTCCTATGAAAAGAAGACCTGAAACACAGCCAGGCTATTGGTTTAGGATTGTGTATTAGCCAAAGTGAGATAAAAAACTTGTTTTAAAAGTGAGTTTCTGCATGTTCATAGCAGAGCTTGGTAGTCTGGACAGGCCATTTGCTCCCAGTAACACATTGCTTGTTGGAAAGATACTTATTCCTTTACCAGAATGAAATGACCTCACAGAAGGCAATGAAGTTTATTGTAGCACTTAATTCTTGTTTGCAAGAACAAGTGATCATCCAGCAGTGTCATTTTGGATATTTTATCTTTCAGTGTATTCTACAACTGCATTCTGAAGTTCAAACAAGTAGTACATTTTATTCTGTCTCACACCTGGAACAAAGGCACATAATACATCTCTTTCAGTTAACTTCATTACCATCCTTTGCGTCATTTTGCCCTTTGTTTATTCTGCAGCTGAAAATATTCAAGGTCTTTCTTTTTACTGGGCTCTTCTGGACTTGGATTAAATAATGCACTAGATTCTTCCACGTCAAATTCCTTTGAATCACATTTATTCTGCTTGGGTGAATTAGTAATTGGATTGACTGTGTTTCAATTAAACAGTGAAGATAGACATGAACTTGTGCTGAATTCCCTGGATTTGGAAAATATGACATGAAACGCAACTTTTTTAAATAAGGTATGCATTGCGAAAAAGAGATAGCTAGAAGAATTGTTACATGAACCAGAGGCAGCTGTAAGATAAGGAGGAACCTCCTCTTGCCTAAAGCACAACTTGGATGGCAAACAACCAAATTTGGTAGATGCAGTTAGGAGTTTCATGTGAGGTAATGCCTAACACATTGCAGGTGAGAAAGGAGATTTAAAATTGTGGATAATAATAAATAATAACAACGGCAACAATATCTCTTTAATACCACTTGTACTCATAAATCTCAAAGTGATATGTGTCCCTCATATACCTTTGTTTTCCTCACGTTGAGGTGGAACTTCCTGTGTCCCAGTTTGTATCCATTGCCCCTTGTCCTGTCACTGGGCACTGCTAAGAAGAGTCTGGCTCTATCTTCTTGACACCTGCTCCTTACATATTTATAAGCATTGATAAGGTCCCCTCTCAGTCTTCAATTCTCCAGGCTAAACAGACCAAGCTCACTCAAGCCTCACTGACGAATATGTTGAAAAAATGTATGGATGAGGAGAATGAAGCATTGGGAAAGGACGTGACTTCCTCGCATTAAAGCAGTGTTATAGTAAAGATTGAATCTTAGCCCAGGGTGAGAATGACCCTGGTGTGGGAACGGCTACCTTCTCCAGGTTCTTTTTTCATCAACAGTGGAAATCTAGATCTGCATTTGAAATGTAGTTCTACTAGGAGGACTTCTGGTTCCTACCATGCAAAGGCTGGCTGAAAGGATGCACTTTCCTGGAAAGAAAAGGAAAAATGTGAGCACAGGAGAGCTTTAAAAAGGACAGAAATGGTACAGTTCAACTTGGAATCATCATATTCAAATCCAACAGTCTAAATGCTGTCCTACTACCTGTGGTTCACGTAAAAATGTGCTTAGGAAGGGTGTAATTGCCAGTGGCAAAGAAATCTTTCATTTGACCTTGATGGAGGGAAAGGTTGTCTATCTGGACAGCAACTCGATTCTTCACATTTGAGAAAAAAAAGAGACTTTTTGGCAGGCAATGTTTCTGGCAATGCAGAGCAAGTATTGCTCACAGAAGTGCTTGGTGCATCACTTCCTTTCCTCTGCAGTCCCTATGCTAACTGCAGCAACTGCTTGTAAAGCAGTTTTCTCCTTTCTTTAGTGGTGTTTTGTGCATTTCATTTCTTCTTTGAGCAAGTTAATTACTTGACTTCTTCCATCTGCTTTTCTTCTTCTCAGGATGTTTTTTCCTATTTGCAGATTCAAACTTCTTCTTCACACATTGCACATCAATCTGCTCCTCTGCCCCATCAGCCGTCCAGGCAAATGTTTTCCTACGAATGACGGGACACTCTGGTTGCTGTGCTGTGGTAGCCTTGATTTAGGAATAACCCTTAAGTTTCTTTGACCCTTCCTCTTAAATAACAGCAGCTCCTGGGAGGTTTTTTCCCAGAGGCTCTCGGATTTCCAGGGGAACGGGATCAAGAGTTCAGCTTATCCTGATCTGGTCCTCTAAGTTGTATCACTAGATTTTGAAGAGTTTTGCATATCTGGATTTATATTCGTACTGCAGCTTGGTTGGAGCTACTGCATGCTGTGGCCACAAGGATAGAACTCATTGGCAAAGCCCGGGTGTACCTGTAGTGCATGTCCAGATGAGACACAGCAGTCGTGCAGTGCATGAAGAGCAGTGCAGTGGCGCGGGGGCCAGCCAGACCTGCACTGAAATCCCTGGCAGAAATAGGGCAGCCCCTCTGCAAGACCTCCTTAACACATTGCAAAGCAAAGCACTCAGCACAGACCTACCTCCGCTCCTTGTTTCTATGGTGTTTACAGAAATGAAAGCTGAAGCCCACTAGGATATCCACAGATAAGCGCTGAATAATTTAGGTTGGAAGAAACCTCTGCAGGTGCCCAGTATGATTCAAAGCCAGTATGGGGTGAGAGGCCTGGGGATTGGGGCTGGAGGTCTGCAACCCAAGGGAGGGAGCTGGGGAGACCGGTGGCCCTTCAGCTCTCTGCAAACAGCACAGATCAGCTGGGAAGTTCCATTGTAATAAACACAGCAACGATGCTTGGGGCTCAGTGCCTTTCACCCAGGGACTTCACACACAATTAAGCCTGTTTAGTAGAAACAGTCCTTTTTTGTAGACACGGTAGAGAGAGGGAACATGAGGCCTTGTCTGAATCACTTAAGTTACAAAAATCTCACTACTGAAATTTCGCATTTTAAAATTGATCTAGTTATAGTAGGGCAGTTTCCCCACTGTAGGCATGCCCGAGGACATGGAGGGATTAAGATCATGCTTTCCAGTGTTTGGAGCATTCATGGTTCCCATTAATTCCATTTAAGAATGTGAATCCTTAACATTCATGAAAATCCTGCCCTTAGCGATGAGCCTTTTTTGCAGGGAGCCAGTGGTAGGCATGAGAGCAGAAATTTGTGGTTCAAGGCAGGGAAGAGGCCAAGGAAAACCATCAAGCAGTTCTGTAGAAAGGCTCTGCTCTCCTACCTTCCCTTTCTTCCAATGCCATCCACTGCTGGTCAGATATGTAGGTATATCTATACCTCCCTGGGATGATCCAGCTCTGCAGTGTCCTGCTCAGACCAGCATCAACATCAGGATTTGTCCAGGGAGCCAGGATTGGCACCTGGGGTACACAGAGCATATCAGCTTTGCCACATTATCTTGTTTCTGATAGAAGTAAATTATTTACATCTCTGTGGTGAAGTGGATCTCATGTCTGTGTGAAGAACACATGGCTAAGGAAGGCTGGCCACGTAGGGCGTTTCTGTGCTTCATTGCTCTGAACAGAAATAATGATAGTAATACACAAACTGTGACATTGTCAGCTCCAAAAAAACTTCCAAATAAGTAATAATTAAAAAAAACACCTTATGATTTTATTCTAGAGGTATTTGCTCCTTTCTGATGCCACTAACAACCCCACTTTTGAGTTTTTCTGCATAATCCATGGGGTTTTTCCCTGTAATGGAAATGCAGATCCCTTCACTGCAGCAACTGGGCAGAAAACCTGCGTAATATCACAGGCTTTCGCAATCCCTCAGCAGGCATTGCAACACTGCAGCTGACAGAGAGACCTTTTGCCTTGGTAGCTCACACATCCAGTTGATCTTAATGTCACACTGCTGGCCCAATGAATTAATCCAGACTTTCCTCTGATAAGAGTTGGTGCTTGTAGGGAAACTGGGATATTGGCGAGAGTACTAATACTTAATATGTCCTTTGCCAAGTTGACGATACACACAGACTGCTGGATATTTCTGCTTGTGTGATTATTTTTTAAATTTGACTTCTTAATACTCAGAGTAGGCCATTTTTACAGAGAGCTCATCAATATCTAAATAGATTTCTTAGAAGTGTCTCTTTGTGGAAAGATAGTATGCAAGGCTAATTATGATTGAGCATTAGCATTATCTAAGGCCATAATATACCTGTAATCTAAGGCATTTATCTGGTTTGTTCACATCTAGTGAACAAACACTCCTGGTGAGCTTCCACCTCCCATCCAGTCATTGCGCAGTTTGTTCACTAGATGTGACATTTTTTTGATTTTCATTTTTAAGTTACTCATGAATATATATGAGAGGTAAAATATGCAAGTGGGTGAGAAACTGCTTAAAAGGAATGCCACTGTCAGTAAGGCTACAACTATTACAAAGTCACACTATTTTTTCATGTGACACCCATGTGTATGTCACACCAGCTGTTTTGCTGGATTAGACACACGGCTCATGTAGCCCTATATCCTTTCATTGACAGTAGGCAGCAGAGGAAGGGGCAAGAAATGTCATAATCTTGATTAGTTGAGGACTGGGGTAAACTGCTTTCAAAACTTAAAACTGTTCCAACTCTGCACACTCATGTTAGTAGTCATGCCCTTAGTGACTCCTACGCAGTTTTTGCCAGTGGTAACATCTAGTAGTCAGCAGTCCCACAGTTATCCATAGTATCTACCATGAGAAAAAAAACTAAATTCACATCACTTCTGAATGTGTCACATTTTCATTTCTTCAACTGTCCATTTTTCCTTGCATCATGAGAGCGAATGGAAATCCATACCACTCCTTTACTGTCTTGTCATTATCTGATGTGTTTCTGTTACTTGTGTTTCTATGCTTAAGCAGATTTTGCTATCTTCAGGCTTATTCAGCTTAAAAATTATCTATTTGTAAGTAAATGTGATTGAGAATTCAAATTGAAGTACTTTTTTGCACAAGCTTCTTGTGTGGCCAGCCCTGCTCTGCACTTGGAGGGCTTTTTAAAATGTGTTCTATCATACTTCTACCACATACAGAAAGCACATTGCAAAACTCCCAGCTTACTCCCCATAGCTCAGATCTTTTCCCACCATACTTCAATAAGCAGGGCAGATGTGCCAATGTGCAATCGCACAACTGTAAAATCTGGGCAGGACAACCATGCCCTGTGTCAACCTCCACTGCTATCCTTATGCAAGCAGCCTCTCCAGGAGGTTGTTGATGACCTTCCCCAAAGCCTTCTTTAAGCCTCCCTGACTCCATAGTTCCTAAAATAGGGTTAAGTACTGTCATCGGGTGTGTGGGGATGGCTGGGCACAGTGCAAAGGGAGGGGCAGAGAGGGTTGTAGAGAGATTACTTGGCTGCAGTTTTACAAATTCTGGGTAATATGGAAGATTAGTTTTTAAGTGATAAAAGAAGGAGAAGGTAAGTTAGAACTATCCCTCAATTTTTGTCATCTCTGCATTTGCTGTGCAGCCACAAACTCTTTGGCCTCCAGGTTCAAGAAGAATTTTATCATATGAGCGAGTTTGGAAGGAATCTGAGTGTAATTCCTTAGCTTATAGGGCAATAGTATATCCAAGGTGGGATGCTGCAGAGCTGCCATTCTATTTGTTAGTTGTTTTTTTTTTTTTTAAATTTAAGTATTATCTGAGCATAAGAGTGATGTGGAAATCATTTATTCTGTAAGTACTTTCGCCTTAAAGGCAAGCTCACAGAGTAAAAGGTCTCCGAGGCTCTGCTGAGGGCTGGCAGCAGTTTCTGAGTGATGGCCAAAAATATGTTCTTGCAGCAGTGTTTCCACATTGATGGCACTACAACAGAGGCAGCTCCACTAGAGACAGAGCAGGCAAACCCACGCTCTGGCAGGATGGGGAGTTCTGCCTGCCTAGATGTAAGGGTAGCTGTCATCTTTGCAGTTTTATTTGTCTTTGCCTAAGGCAATGGTAGGAATTGTGTTCATACAGAAAATAAAAATAGTCCTAGTAAAAATATCCTAGGTTTTTTATCCTCTCACTTTTATCTTACCCAAGCGTTGTCTGCATTGCTTTGGAAAGCTAATACTCTCTGAACACAGCACAAGCCCTTTGTAGTGCTAGATGCTGTGACTAAATTACTGGGTAGTTACAAGTGCTGAAAAGAGGGAAGAAGAACCCTCTAAACTTTCCGCTGTTTCAGTCTTGTGTTAGCTGCCATGGATTTAGCACCCTTTTCAGCTGGTGCCAAGATTAGGTTTCAAATGACTTGTGCAAACGGACTAAAGTTTCAGTGTAGCACATGCCTGGGAGGACATTCTCTTCTACCTAGCTAATTCCTAAAATATAATTCGCAGGCGCTGGCTGAGCCAAGGGAGCCTCTCGCGTGTACAGTGCTTTATCCTGCCGGTTGACCTAGTTGTTAATGCAAGGAGTCACACACAATGCCAAGCCTGTTAAGCGACTGCAGATTTCTTTGTGCAAACAAGCAAACAAGAAATTAAAAGCCTCAGCCATGCTGATAAGCTTGTAGGGGCACATAGGGCTTGAATTTTTTTTTTGTTTGGGGTTTGGTTTGGCCTTTCTTTGAACCCAGTTAAGATGGAAAGCTGTAGTAGCCTTCAGTGCAGCACACAAGGTTGAAAGAGGCTGGAGGAGGCTGACCCACAGCTTCTGAGCCATTTGGGGCCTACACAGCACCACCTCCACTCCGTGTGTCATATCCTTCAATGCCCTGGAACTGTTTACTCTGTCGTGCTGGTGTCTTAGTCAAAGACATAAAAGAAAGATTGAAACTGTCTGTGTTATAACACATCCTAGCCAAAAGCATCACAAGGTTGCTGCGAGATAAGCAGCGTTAGTGATGTTTCCATCCCTGCCTATCTGTGATTTCCATATCACTGAACATTAAAGACACTTTGAGGAACTTTGCAGAGGAAAAACTGCACAGCGGTTCACAATTAGTTCATCTGTAAGGACTACATTGTCCTTAAAGAATCAGCTCTGAACTTGAAAGTGCTGCTCTAAATCCTTTTCACTTCTAAAACCACAAACACAAAAATTGTCCTGTGCTTCCAGTTGCAGCTTGTATGAGCCATATGTGTTTTAGGACCATGCCATGTAAATATTTTGGGATGCCATTTAAAAATAGTATAAGTAATATTCAGAAAATTCTTTTAAGTCATAAAACTTTCTTTTTAGCATCAGGCATGATCTGCAAAGCACAGTAGCTTGTCATAGTTCATGGTGATGCTGGAGAAGTGAGGCTTGTTCCTGGAGGAAGCCCTGGTTTGTAGCCTATAACATGGATATACAGAAGCTGATTTTATGTTCTGTCTTGCAGATTATTTGTGAAAACCCTAAGAACTGAGGAGAGAAATTATGATGCAGAGTGAGAAGATGGTTCTTTGCTGAGCAGTGTTCTTGCCCAAAGAGCTAGTCAATTTACTAGGTCTTCTGTTGCCCTGACCTTTTTCAGAATATTTTCATCAGGGTACGTTCTTATTCAAAATACATCATCAGGCAGAGGGAAGTGTCCTCATCATTTTATTTAGTAAAAAGAAGTCTCATGAATAACCATTCTCGGTTTGGTTATACCTATGAGGTGAGTGCTGTGTATGCCCTGTGGGACTATGTAGAGGACTATAATGCATGGATGGCGTTCAGGGCTGTGATGCTTTAGATGTATAAATGTGATAAGCTGGAGGCCAATAAAGTTGATCTGCGTACAAAACATTCTCTTAAAAAGGCAGATGAAGAAAGACAGATCTTGTTCTGTTACAGGTACATTTTTCAGGATTCTAAAGAAGATCACAGGTTCTTGCCACAACATTTTTGTGAGGAATGAATGCTCTAGAAACCATTCTTCCTGTAAAAGATGCCAATGTACGTGGAACTGTGGCAAGAATTTCCTCATCATCAGCAGGACAAAGGACCCACACGTAACTGCTTTTTATTTGTAACATATTACACTGCGTAAACATTAACAGGCCATGGATGCTGGAGCCAAACATCTGGATCAGATTCAATGGCTGCAGATGTTACCATGGTAGTGCCTCCATCAGCTCTGAAGCAAAATCTTCTACTTGAGCAGCTTCATCCTGCTGGATCATGTTCAGAGCCTGGGGCCTCCACTGAGTCCTACAGACCTACTTTTCCTACGCAACTCATTATTAGCCTCTCATGCCCTTGCAACACAGTTGGAGAGTTGCAGCAGAAGTCTGTGCTCTCCATGACAGTGCTGTCAACATAAGGTCTCTTCGCACAGGTTTCAGGTCGTATTCACAGAGATCTGTACTGGAACAAGGTCCCAGGGGAGTGGTGATGGCCCCAAGCCTGTTGGTGGTCAAAAATCATTTGGACATCACTGGGTACAAGAACAAGAATAAGAAGAGGACTCGGGCTTTTTTTCTTAGCATTTAATCATACACAGAATACCAAATAATGTTGCTTATTTACTATGCAACAGAAGAATCATCTATTGGGGAGGGACAAAGAAGCTAATATACAAAAGCTGTGCCCCCAGTGCATGTTACAGTGGCTAATTGGATTTTTACAACCTCTCTTGTCACTTTATTCTGCATTGGAAATCTCTACTAAGCTCTAAGTGTTAGTAACTGATCAGTGTTCTGCTAGAACCTAGATACTAACTGTTTGCAGGATGAGCCTCGAAGTGCCAGCAGCAGCAGCTGGCCGAGAGCCAACAGTGGGAAGAGATGTCCCCCTGTCTGTAAAGAAGATCATAAGGAATGAATAGTGACCCAAACCAGAACTATTATAAACTGTTATGTGATGTTTTTTAACAGGGCATTTATGTTGTGAATATGGAAATGTCGTGTATATGTTGTGAATATGGAAATGTCTTTTTCTCTCCCCCACCCCTGCAAAGATGTTTATTAAAACATATTTAAAAATCATGGCTTGTATTGTTTCATTTGCAGAGTTTATTCCTTGAACACTGCTTTTTGCACATGATGCCCTTCAGTGCAAGATCTAACTCTGCACCTCTGGTGATGAAGAAGGCATCAGTAGTTTTATGTGAGGCAACTGCAAGTTTTGGGCTTCTTCCTAACAGATCAGCAGCTGCATTACAAATAAGACCAGTACTTATACTACCCATATTTACATGGTCTAAATATCACCAAAGAACACAGGCTGCAAGAACATGGGCCTAAAGATTTCAGAAAACTAGCTTTATTTCTCTTTTTGCAATGCGTATGAAAAGCTTGGTTGTGGTAAAATGTTCTTTGCTGCAAATTACATTATAAGCACAATTAATATTCAAGGTTCGAATCTGGAAAAGACTCAAATAAGGATTTCTGCCCTGGGATTCTTTGAATATATTCCTTGTGCGTCATCTGTAACCCTTGAGTCCTCAATTTCGTTTCATATATGTATGAAATTGTGATTACCCCATAGTGAACAAAAGCAATGTGAACGAAATACAACATAGAGGATTGAGATGATAGTAATTATCACATTGGTACTGATTGTGGGTACCATTGAAATAGCTTTCATTAAAGTAACCACTTCAGAAAAGAGGTTAACATGTCATTGGACTTCTGGATCTTTTTGTAACCTGATTGTTTGCAAGAGGTGAAGCTGAGAAATAAGACAATTATATCTGCAAACAGCAGCACACATCTGAAGTATTCCTTGAACCTGGGCTTCTATTATATCTGGTGTTGTTATGACAAATTTATCTGCTGTGTGGCCTTTCAGGCCAAATCCTGTTTCAATAATAGAGATGGATAAAATCAATGTATCTGAACCTTTTGTAAAATTACTCTGCTGAATTTGGGCAGCTAGGATCACCAGTGACTGAATAGGAATTTTTTTTTAAATTATTCTGCCACTTTAGAAGCCCAGATAGTCCCACTAACTCTATCTGGAATCTTTCAGTCAGCTGTAAATTTCATCCAACTGAATGAACAGATCCATACTTGTTTGCAGAAGTTTGGACAGCTTATACTCTGTGTTTAGGAATTCTTAACGTAAATCATTGCAAAAGAGGAATTTAAATCTTTCCAGTGTCAGCTGTTCCAGCTGTAGTTTCAGGGTCTTTCTGATCTTCCGCAGCCTCACAAAGTATAAAAACACAATGTAGTTCCTTGAAACTTGGTGTGTCTCTTTCCAAAGAGCCCACCTGATGATGAGAGGACAGGAAGGACTGCTAAAGCTTTCTCTGGGTTGTATTTTATCTCCTGAAATATTGCATATAATTTCATTGATTTTGCAATTATTGTAGTAGATACTAATATTGGGGGGGTATAATTATTATTTCAATCATGTTATTTTTAATAGTGTTCCAGTATGTCACATTCTAAGCATGTTCCTGGCAAGGTACCTCTGTAGCTCATAGCTCCTCCTCTCACAGCTTAGTTGCTTCCACTGATGCTGTGACACTTTCAGAGCATCACCCAAGCACAGCAGTGCAGCTTTAATTACTGATATGGTTACCCTACCAATATACAATCTCCACTGGACGATCCAGATAATTCTTCATGGGCATTTATGTTCATGTATTCACTCACAGCACAAAAATTACTTGACCTTTAGTAAAGTTTGTTGCTTTATCTCTCTGTGCCACACTCCGTACAGTCCTCTCAGAATGTATTCCTCATAGTTTTAGAAGCCATCTTTTCCACTGTCTTATTATGAAAACCTGAACTTCTGATCTGGGGTTTAGGTTGGTTCTTTCTTTTTATTTTCCCCTGCATCTTCTTTGGAATATCAGGATTCTGATCTGCCTGCAGACCCCAAGTAGTTAAATACAACTTAACAGTTAGCAGTTACCACCTTAGCAGTTTTTCTGCTTAAGGGCGTGATTTTGCGTTTCTTGTTATGACAGCCCTGCAGTACCAGTTGTTATCTGGCACGGGTAGGTATATAACTTCATATATTCACTGGAATCTCACTCACTTATTCTCTGTTCTGGAAGTACTGGATCTTACCATGTCATAAGTAACCTTCACGGTCTTTTGAAAAATATCAGTTGAATCATTATAACACAACAAAAATGGGTACCTCTCAAATTTCTCTCAAGTTTCCCTCCTATTAGGGCATGCAAACTATGTGAAAACTTCAATTTTGGCTTGAGCCAAAAGCAGTTGCATATATTGCTGCACATTAGTGAAAACTAATTATCCTGTCCTCAGCTTCCCAGCAGTGGAAGAAAAGAGGAGTTATCAGAGGAGGATAAGCAAAGAGAATGACCTGGTTTTCCAACATTGTGCACAGAGAGAGACATAAGCTGCGGCCAATGAGGAATGCTAATGGTATTGTGCAGCTGGCATCTTGCATCAAAGCAAGCAGCTGTGGTGACAGTTTGGTACAGCCATTAGAAGACATCGGCACCTGTATTGCGGGAAGCAGAGCTGCGTGCTTTCTCATCGAGTGATTTCACTGCAGCACCTTATTATTACCTTTATTACATATTTCTCTCATTGGATCATTAAGAATGCCATGTGAATATATTCTTTCAGTCTCCTATAAGGGACTCTGGCAAACAGAAAAGGTACGTGGGCTCCACGGCTTTGTGGTGTCACAGTCCTGGAGAAGATTATCTAAGGTGTGGTAGGAAGAGACAATTTGCTCCATGGACAGCAGCAGTAACCATGTCCGCTTCCCATGATTTGCACTTTATTTTTGATACTGCAGATATCCTAGCTCATGCTATCACATCCCTGTCTCCTTCCTTCTTCACACGCCCAGGTTATCCCCATACCCCCTGGCACCCCTTGCCCATGACAGCCTGCCAAGCGTTGGCCAGGGAGGAGGCAGCACTGCGGCTGGTCCAAGCCATTGCTGCCCAGCCTAACAGAGCAGATGATGGCTGAACTCCTGCTGATACTTCATCTCTCTCCAAGAGGCCACTCTGCTGCAGGAAAAAATGATGAGCAGAATGTAAGTTTTATCAAATGCTCTCCCATCAAAAGAAGAGGACATTTTTGCTAAATAAATCCTCTGTACGCTGGAAGGAAAATATGAAGACCAGACCTGCTGCAGGTATGACTCCCTAGAAAATTACAGGTGCTACCCTGAGGAAACGCAGAGACTTTGCAGTGTCACAGAGCTATGTCTGATGGGAGCTGAGGGGAAGTTATAGCGATTATGAAGGATTGGCTTTCCTGCAATGATAGACTGCTACTATTGATATCTGCAGTCTTCCCTCAGACTGAAAAAGAAGCAGCTGTCTGCCACTTTCTGGTATTTCTGTTGGAAAACCGAAGTTTAGAGGTCGTGTATCATCTGTCAAAAATCTTTATGAATCTTGCTGTGCTAAATGCAGGGGTGATGAATATGTGCTATGGAGTTTTGCAGCAGAGAAGCAGAGCTTGCTGTTTCCATCAGCTCTAGGCCAGTCATGCGGAGTTTGTTTAGGGCTCTTTTATCTAGATGGAGAACCTGGAGGAAATGTTATCCCAGCAAAACTGTTGGCAGGAGACAAGATGTTATCTGGATGATGGGAATATTCTTCAGATCAGAATTTAGAATTCAGGCAGCTTACAGAGACAATAACAAGACAGAGCTTGAGGGTAAAGGGTACCAAACGCAGTAACATCTTAGCTGTGGCCCTGCAAGTGGGATTGCCTATGTCAAATCTCCCTGATGCAGTTGCTGTTTTTACTCAAGGTAAACACATTGTATGAACAGCAGAATAAGAAGGATGATATCTAGTACATTTTTTCTAAGATGCCCTTACATCCCCATTTCTACAAAGTCCTTGACAGAAGGGGCCGTCTGTGGGTGCCAGTTTTTAAGGTTTTACTGAGAATAATAAGGTATTTGAGGTGGTTTTAAGTGTTCATCACAAAACACTGCTACATTTTCTGAGTTTGGCTTTATTGCTAGTTATCACCCCTTCCTATCATCTTCAGAGGAATTAAACTGTTGAGAGAAAGAATGCCCTGCACAACAAGGAACAAGAAAATGTGGAGGTCAAAAAATGGAGAAATGTACTAGGATAAGAAAAGATGCCTGAGGAATTACATAAATGGAAAAAGAAACAGGGGAATTACAGAAGAGTGTAAGACTAGAGATATGCCTGGGAGGGCTGCAACCAGGCACGGTGAAAGAGGGAGGGGAGGAAGGACTGGGAACGCAAATTATGGTTTGGGAGGGGGTGCATGAAGGGGAGGATTGGGACAGAGCACTGCTGTGCAGGTGGCCCAGTGCCTGGCTTGTTGTTAATAAGGTAAGCACAGAAAGGAGAATTAAATGCTGCTTTCTGTAACCCCTCATTATGAAAGGAAAGAATTTTCTCTAAATTACAACCAAAATTTGCTCTTCCTGAATTATTATGAGACCTGGAAGAAAAAAAAATCCAGGTGAGACAGATCTGTCCTTTGATGATAGGAGGAGATTTTAATATGAGTGAAAAAGATGAAGAAAGGTTTTTTTCCATAAATTTACAGTTGCATTTGTAAAGTTCCTGTACTAATTTTGTGTTGCTCCTTTTTTTTTTTAAAAAAAATACTTGAGGCTGTTAAGTGTAGTATGGCAAACTAAAATCCCAGTACTCTTTCCATTGTAGCAGTTAACTCTACAGGAAGACTTCCCAGAGCTTTGGAGATCTGGTATTTTTTCCTGCCTTTGTCATTATGGAATTTCAACAGGTATCAAAATACCAACGCCTGACATTCACAATAATATATTGCATAAATGGTAAAATTTGGACAATTCATTTTTCCTTAAGTCCAGGCACTTGTGTTTACAGCCAAATTATGATTTCTGGGATCAGGTGTTCTGCTGCTAGCTGTTTTCTGCTTATTATTTTGTAAGGCGTTTACATTCCTCTGCTGGGTTAGGTCCACATGAGGAAGGCACATACTGAAGAAAAGGAGTGATAATGGAAATTCAAAATGCAGAGCAGCTGAGTAAGCTTCATGGCAAGCAATGTTGCAGTATAAGGACTAACAATTCATAAGATTAAATATCTCTGTTCTCAGGGACTACACTGTCTTCATTGATTTACAATTACCATGACAAGCTCATGATAAAATTCAGTGGGAAAAAAAAAAGTAATAATTGTTTTGCTAACAATTAGAAGAGGCATTATGTTAAAAATACCGTAAGAACATTTAAATTCAAACATTTTGCTTAAGATTATATACTCATTAAGTGACTATAAATCATTAAGAAGCAGCATAATTAAGAATGTTTATTTATACAATGATGAAAAATATCTACAAAATTCTTACTGTTTAAGATTTCTTTCTGAAAATGATGATTTGGTCATTGGCAAGGATTTATTAGATGAAACCCATTCATGGAATGACTTTTTTCCTAGACTTTAATATCTCAATTTGAAACATCAGTTTTCCACGGTTTAAGATATATTAGACTTGTTAAATGCAAGAGTATAACCATTAGCTTTGGATAACAAATAGTCCATTGAAAGAAATAATTTAGCATATCATCAAAGCAAATAGTAGAACTAATTGCATTCCATTTATCATTGGCCATGTCAAATCTGGTGCGGTATTTAAAAGCAAACTTCGTCAGAGAATTAAATGGAAGTCATTGACGATGATTATGCTTATGATTGTGTTTACATGTGATAAAATCTCAGAAACACACTCCCTAGATATTATTATAATCACTCATTTAAATTCCACTTCTATTACAGAAAACGGTAAACATTTCTTTGACTTCTGAGAGTAAACTTAAGCCCAAAGCCTTGCTCCATAACTAGAAAAATATTGGGGTGTCTTGAGTAAAGGGCTATCTGGGAGGTGATATCCTTAAGCACACACTGCTTAAGGCATTTCTTCCCCACACTTGGGCAACCATCTCCCCCTCCAGCTTCAGCAACACCTGATCTGATGTGGGCATCCAGTCCAACCGTGGGACTGCAGCAGCTTCCTGGGTGCTGTGCTGAGTCATTGTCCCATGCTTCCAGGCAGTGGAGAAGAGGGAGAAGTGGAGAAGTCCAAATTATGCAAGAAAATTATATATATAAAAAAAATATTTCTTTAAAAATTTGCAGAATCAACAGCAATTATCTGCCCCTATGGAAAACTGCCTTAAACAAAAAACCTCCAAATCCCAAACCTGAAAAGCCAGGCAAAGTTAATGGCCTAGGACTAGTTTCAATGGTGTTTTTCATGACAGATGCAGGAGAAAGAGGCAGGGAGCAGCCACCCGGTATACTTACTGGTACCAGTAATAGCACCTTGAATAAGACCATATCTCTTCTCCTTGGAATGGTTTAGCTTGTAGGCCCTGGGCAGTTTGCTGTCCCCTGGCCTGGGAGCTCTCTGCGGGGAGGTAAGCAGCAGAGGCATGGCCCTGGCAGGACACCATAGCTGGGAAGGACTGGGACCCCCAAGAGCTGCCTGGGGCTGAAGGCTAAGCTCAGCCCCCCAGCTCTCAGCAGCTTGGTCCTCCTGCTCCCCAGCAACCCAGTGGTGTTCTGGCTGCAGCCCCCACTACCTCAGGGGATTCCTGGCTGTGCACGATACCGTTGCCCTGCACAACGTCTCCTTTGGAGTCTTCCCTTCAGATTTTGGAGATGTTAAAACTAGTTGAGATCTTCTGGCTTAGCACTTACGCCTTTTGTTTTGAGAGTGCACACTGAGACATATGTTCTTGTTGCTGAAATAGACATGATAAAGAGGACGGGCACTAACCAGATGACACTGCCCCAACCTTGCCTGGTGCTCACTTTTTGTTCAGCTTTCACTTGCATTTTGAGCTGGTCAGATCTGGAAAGTATTGACTATTTTGACCATCTGGAGTGTAATAAAAATAGAATCATAGAATCATAGAACGGTTTAGATTGGAAGGGATCTTAAAAATCATCTAGTTCCAACCCCCCTGCCATGGGCAGGGACACCTCCCACTAGGCCAGGCTACTCAAGACCCATCCCTAGTTGCTTTGTGTTGGTAGCTTTCCTACTGCTTCTGCAAATCTCGCATGCAATAGCCTAGCCAGGGGATAGCATCACCATAGTATCCTAAGCAGATGATATCCATAGCTACTGTTTCACTTCCAACAGTGTTATGTCTGATTCAAGATGTTGCCCCACATTCTTGAGTCACTGGTGGCCAAAGTCCTGAACAAGATCAGAGATGTTAATGGCAACAAAGTTAAAAAGAAATTTCCTTCCACATTTTTGAGGACCACTGAAAGGCTGAGCCTGGAAAAAGAAACTGTAATCTGCAAATCTTAGAGTTAAGGGCCAGCCTCAGGAGAGAAAGAGCAGCAGGTCCACAAACACAGTTTTCTAGAGGTAAACAGCATACAATTAGAGGCTCAAAAGCATGTGGCCCCATTTGAAGGACCTGAGTACCAACACCATCAGTACTGTGGTCTGACAACAAAATGCACAGGTCCAGAGCCTGTTCATTCCTATATGTACCTGACATGGAGCCTGCGGATCCTTCTGTATGCTCTTAATTTCCTTATAAGGATAATTATTCCATACTGGTCACTCCTGCCAGCCTATTGTCTATGGGTTCTCTGTTTTTTATGGAGAAAAAAAAAGTTCTTTTTGAAAAGGTCCGTCAACTTCTAAATGAAAAATGCATGTGTTACAGAAAATTGAATGCAGAGGCAAGTGAGTTGTGCCATATTCTATTCATCTTCCTCCTGCTAACATTAGCAACTCTATTCATGCAAGCAAAGTAAACTGAATTTATCTTAAGTGGGTCAAATATTTTTCTTCAAATGTGTTGTCACTTGCTTTGAAATAAGTGAAAGAGTTAGCTAGGGTTTTGTCTGTCTGAACAGTCCTGCACCTTTTGACCTGATAGGAAAGGGTTCTGCCTTGACTTGTGGTTCTCTCATCCCTGAAATGTGTGAGATAACATTGTCAATGATGACATGTGTTTGGAGGCATCTCAGACAGTGCTAGAGTGTAGTCTCAAGAGACCACTTTCCTTCTTGCTGCTACTGGATGACAAGGGGGAGATCACCGCCACCTCTCAGAGCCAGGAGGGTGAAGAGAGATGTTGACAAGTGGAAAGTACTTCTCCAGGGGTTAACAGGAAATCTTCCTTTTGAAGACTGTGACTCTTCACTCTTGACAAAATGCTGTAACAGAGAGGAGAAGCTTAGCCAAACTGGGGCCTGCTGAGGAACACTGTTTCTAGAAGTCACAAGAACAACAACTGTGTGTTCAGAAAGCTGGACGGTGACTGACAAAAACAACAAGCAAGCCATGCAACCTGAAAACACTCTTGATGATTGCACAGAGCTACGACCACATTTGGGGAAGACTACTTACACAAGAACTACATAAGTAATAAACTTCTGGGAACAAAAACTCACTGCAAATGCAACCAACAACAACAAAGGGAGTATTCATTGTGAAAGAGTTAATAAAAAAGAATCTTGCCATTTGGTAATCACAAGTACCAGCACATGATATGCATATTTTTAGCCTCCTTGCATGGTACACAGACCACTTTAGTGTTTGGACTGTTGTATTTTTAAGTTGATACAGTCTTATCACTGTTGATTAGTTCACTCTTCTGGGAACAACTGCCCCCTGTTTATTGGCAGAGGGAAACCCCATGCCTCTTCTCCAGTGCAGATTTATTTGCAATGAGAAATGATAAATTCCACAGAAGCCTATCCCTTTGCCTCCAGCTGATCCTTCAGGTTTTAGTGATGATCCATGACACATGGATACCAGGAAGTAGATTGTGAGTGATGAGTACTCAACTCAGTTATCTACCACATAGTAAGCTCAATTATTTTATAACCTGGGCTAGATTTGGGCACATTTCCTAACAGTAAACAGTCCATACTCTGTTGCAGATGCTTAAAGCTTTTGCGTCTTCTTTACTAGTTAATGTGGTGTAGGCACACAGGTCACTAGACTCTCAAGTAATGCTCATATTTGAATATTCTCTTCAATAGTCCTTTTTTAACAGCTCAGATATTTAGTTCACAGTCAATTTCTTTTGGTCTCTGTCCATCTCATGTAGATTTTTTTTTGAGTTGAAAATATTCTAGCATTGGACTGTAGCTGTAAAAAGGAAAACTGGGCTTATAACATATTGCTGCATACCTCTAAAACAGGACTGAATTTTCTCTTGCTTCCACCTTCCACCTTTGATTTTGTAAAACAACTCCAAATTAATTTTACGTACTTGTGATATCTTTATATAGTACTTTGAGCTGCTGCTTCCATTAATGCTTCCATTAATCTAAGTTAGTCAAAATAATGCTGGTACATACACTTTTTAAAAATTTATTTTGTGTAAACGACTTACCACAAGTGTAAGATCTATACTGTGACTGTTCTGTGTATAAATTACAATTAAACAAGCCCATACTAGGAAGTTAGGGACTTATTTCTGACCCAATTGTTTTGATTTAGCAAACGATTCAGTAAATATAGGTGAGAGGTGACTGCTCCGTGTAAGTTAAGGTAGAGATATC
Organism: Dromococcyx pavoninus; assembly: GCA_033558185.1. Taxonomy (NCBI): domain Eukaryota; kingdom Metazoa; phylum Chordata; class Aves; order Cuculiformes; family Neomorphidae; genus Dromococcyx; species Dromococcyx pavoninus. Next base: position 52,046 of record JAUMJL010000401.1, on the reverse strand, counting down.
TTTCCTCACACCACCTCTGGGCTTTTCATAATTATGAATCATTCCCCCAGCTGGTTATCAGTATTTCTGTCAACTGGACAGGAACAGGGGTAACTCCAAAGTATGCAGCAATGTAAGTGGTCTGAAGACCAGAATATCAACTGATATTACTTCTACAAGGTCCTATTTATATAGGTTATTTTACCAAAAAAAGAGGGAATTTGAACTCTATTATTTCTACAGCACTGTGAGCATGAGGGATCCAAAGCTGTCACAACCTTCATTTCATTTTTCTATGCCTCTGCTGTGCGCACAGGCATTCCTACCTTAAGCAGCTCAGACAAAACCGCTATTTGGTCTCATTCCTTTGTCCCACTGCAATGTCTGGGTGCTCCGGCTGGAAGGCTACAGATTGTTAACTATACCTACTGAGTGCTGCTGTATGTAAGAGGAGCCAGGACACGGACCATATTGGCAAGTTCAAGCACTCAGAAATTGAAGCAACCTTTTCCCTACATTCAAAGGTGGATTGCTATTTGTATTTGTATTCTGTTGTGCTGAATTTTCACTACCTAGGGACATTTTATTCTCAATGGAAGATGAAATTCCTGTGCAATAATATAATTCCTGCACCTGAGGCTTTAAGAAAAAACACCGACTGCTGCAGGAGTTGGCAGCAGCAGGGGAAGAGGAAGAGGAGATAGAGGAGGAAATAATCTCATTCTCTCACCTGCAGGAGCGGAATCCAACCCTGCTGCTGACGTGATAGAGGGTGCATCAGCGAGAGAGAGAGGAAATGGGAGAACCAGGAGAGAGAAGAGGTAGCCTATAGGAAGACATAAAGAGAAGGAAATACTTGGAAGGTCATGGGGCTATACAGCCTTCAGACATCTGTCCAAACCAATCTGAAGATCCTGACTGCTGGGTTGCCTCACCAGTGAGCATTTTTTGCACTCCAAAAGATGAGGGGGGGAAGTGTCTCTTTCCTGCTTCGGTTTATCTGCGTCACAGGGATAACACCTGATCTTGTTGACATCCAGCTGTGAACCATGCTGAAAAGAAAATGTGTGAAGGCAAATAAAACGGGCAATGTGGTAGAAGTGTCTCACCATTGGAAATAAGGGGAACTCAGAGCTGGACATGTATTTTGTGCTCTGATGCTATTTTATCTTTGGAGAACAAAACATGAATTGTTAGTCTAGTAGTCTATGAGATGTGTGTATGGAGCCATAAAAGGCTAGGAATCCACATATAAAAACTGAGAGCAGAGACATGTTAATGAAGCAAGAGGAAATTTTATATTAGCTTTTTTTCCATTCTCCCTCTCCAGACAAAACAGGAGTGCTGTTGTGTGTAGCACATATTACAAATATATATCTATTGAGCTGTGGCATCAGTTTTCTAGTTCTGCGTTAATATCACCAGTGGTAGAGGAAACATTGTATAAAGCTTCATCTATAATTTTTTTTGAGCCCTCTTTTTTTTTGTTCCAGTTGATCTGAGAAGATGTTCATGTTTCTGTTTTCAAGTGTTGCTTCCTCCATATAAGCAGGAAATCCCCGTTCCTTCCACACATTTTTAAAATAGCTGACAGTGCCCCCTATTAATTGCATATCAGATTGAAGTTATTTTTCCTGTCCTACGTGACCGTCCTCCTCTCTTCAACAGGCCATCTGTTTTCTTACTCCCGGTTAAAATATTAAAACCATCCCTTTCCTACCAAACCAAAAATCCCTCTGTGAAAATGCATGTAGTTGAGGTGGCAGTAACTGATGTGGCAGTTACATCACTCATATATCACTGTGACATCTTCAGATATTACCATCAGGAGATGTCTAAGAATACAGAAAAAATACATAGTTCTACATAGAACTAGTATTGACTTATTCTTTGCCTTCTCCCTGCAAGATTGCTTGTTGGCTGTGCCTAAACGCCTCCAAACTAGTCAAGAACTTTTCCTAATATAAATACCTTCCAAAAATGTGTTTTTAAAAATCTACATTCCCAAAGAATACAACTTTCTAGACTGCTCCTCTACATGTATCACTATAACCTTTGTTCTCCCGTCCAAACCTTTCTCTTTTCTTTTCCTGTTAATGATTCACTTTTATTGACCTGTGTCCAAGCTCTGCCCAAATCTCTCTTCCTATCTCTCTGTACCTTTTATAGCTTCTGGAATAGGAACCCAAATGAACAGGTAAGTAAGTCATGGATGAAGGGTGTGATACAGAACAAACCTGAGAAAACAGCAGTGTAAATAATTTTCATCCTCAGTGCAGGATTTGTTGCAAATGTATGTGAGAGGTCTTCTGACTTTCTAATCAATATGCCTGCTTTTACTGACTTCATCCATAACCTACTAGCGCTGTTATCGGGAAAGATGAGACACTTGTAATGAGGCTGCATATATTTGTCAGTTCACTTCCTCCTCGAGTAAAATGATTTGCAAAAGAGAAGGTGACAACAGATGAAAAGAGTAAACAAACTCCATCCCTGTATGCAGTGGAACTGCGGTCTCATTGTATTTCTGAAAAGATGACAGTGTGTATCTATTCACCATTTTTCTAAATTCTCCCTGCTATAAAACTAAACAAACCCAGCTTTGCTTTAGAAAAAAACCCACTGTACTAACTGTACAAGCTGTACTAACTTACCTTTTTAAATAGAAAATTAATGTGCCCTAAGATGAACAATTACTTTCCAGAACAAATATATCTTTTGGTGGGTCTTGGTGAATTGGATAACTACATATTTTAGTGTCTGGAAAGGACTGTGACTACTGGAATGTGATTTTACAAAAACAGTCCTGTGAGGTTTGGTAAAGTTCGCTTGGCAGTCTGCAGCTGGCAGATCGGCGTTCATCCTCAGCTTTGTGACTTCTAACTGAGGCACTTGATCTCTGAGTGGCTCTTTTCCTGTTGCAGCTGAGCTGTGCTGCCTCACAAGGGTGTTACGAGAGTACTGAAGGCTCTGAGATGCGCTGAAGATGTCCCAGTGCTTCACTGAAACTCTGTGAAATAGATGGGTCAGCTAAATCCTCCAGTTCATGTATTTATTTACAGGACTCTCAAAGGCCTGAAAGACTGAGGCTGCCACGCATGCAGGGTGATCAGTCTCCTCCAGCGAGCATTATTAACAGCTGATCCGTGTGCAGTCAATCCGTGAACGTTAGTTGGCTGCTGTTAATGCAGTGAGCAAGACTTCTGACTGGCCAAAAGGACTCAGGTCCTGCACTTGGTACACAACACACCCATGCAATGCTACAGGGCTCGGTAAGAGTAGCTGGAAAGCTGCTTGGCAGAGAAGGAACTAGGGGTGTTGTTTGACAGCCGGCTAAATAGGAGCCAGCAGTGTGCCCAGGTGGCCAAGACCAACTGCATCAGAAACAGTGTGGCCAGCAGGACCACAGAAGTGATTGTGGCCCTGTACTCAGCACTGGTGAGGCCACACCTCAAGTGTGTTCAGTTCTGGGCCCCTCACTAGAAAAAGGGGCTGGAGCACGTCCAGAGAAGGGAATGGAACTGGTGAAGGGGCTCGAGAACAAATCTTATGAGAACAAATCTTAAGGGAACTGGGTTTTTTTAATCTGGAGGAAGCTGAGGAGAGACGTTATCGTGATCTACAACTCCCTGAAAGGAGGTTGTAGTAAGGTGGGTTTTGGTCTCTTCTCCCAAGTAACAAGTGATAGGACGAGAGGAAATTGGCTTAAGTTGCACCAGGGGAGGTTCAGATTAGATATCAGGAAAAATTTCTTTGCTGAAAGGGTTATCAGGCACTGGCAGAGGCTGCCCAGGGAGGTGGTTGAGTCACCATCCCTGGAAGTGTTTTAATAGGTTGTACTTGATGATCTCAAAGGACTTCTCCAACCAAACAATTTTATGATTCTATGACCCAGCTTCTTTTCCCATCTGCTCAAAGCAGCAGCAACATGGGATGGGTCTCAGTTTTGTTGACGTCATTGAAGAAACACAGACCCCAGCTGCCACATGAACTTGCACAAGGGTAACTGCATCCCGAGGGATGCCTTTAGAATCATATAATTGCTTGTTTGGAGAAGACCTTTGAGATCGAGTCCAACCATACCAGTCCACTACTAAACCCTAACCCTGAGCAACTCATCTACCTGTCTTCTAAACATCTCCAGGGATGGCAAGTCATCCACCTCCCTGGGCAGCCTGTTACAATGCCTGACCACCTTTTCAGTGAAGAAATTTTTCCTGATGCCTAGTCCGAACCTCCCCTGGCGCAACTTGAGGCCATTCGCTCTGTCCTATCGCCTGTCACTTGGGAGAAGAAACCAGCACCCACCTCACTACAACCTCCTTTCAGAGAGCTGTAGACAGCGATAAGGTCTCTCCTTAGCCTCCTCCAGGCTTCAGCCGAAGCCCGCAGAGCGGCCCCTCTCTCCCTTCCGCCGGGAGCCACACCGAGCCCAGCCACCTTTCGCCGCACCCGCGCTACCAACTGGGCGCCCGCGCCCCCCGGCCCCGCCCCGCCCACACCTGCGCCCGTCCCCAGCCTCGCAGCGGCCGCAGTGTGGGGGCGCCCGCGCCGCCTCCATCTTGGCCGGCGGTGCCCGAGGCGGCGCTGCCGGTGCCCGCGTTCTCCCTTCCTCCCGCCAGGCGCCTCCCGCGCCCCAGGAAGTCATTGGGGGCTGTGGGGGGTGGTGTCGGTGTCGCCTCCCGCCCCGTGGTGACGCGCGGCGCCGGGTCCCTCCCTCCCTGCTCGCCCTATAAGAACACTGCCGGCGGCCGCCCCTTCTCCTCGACTGGCCGCTCGTCTCGCTGCCCCAGTGGCCGCTGCTCCTGCCTCCGCCCGCAGCCCCGCGCCGCTCCGTGTCTCTCTGTGCCTGCGCCCTCCCGCCCCAGCGCTGCGCTGCGCGTCCCCCCGGCCGCCCCCGCAGCCTATGGCCCTGGAAGGCGCCGCTGCCGCCGCCTGTATTTCTGCTGTAGGTTCCCACATCCCTCTTTAAAAATTCCGCCTAAAAAGAGAAGACGATTTACCAAATCTTTCGGGCCGTTATCTCACGTGAGTACCGGTGCCCGCGGCTCCCGGGGCTTTGCCGCGCGGGGTGGGGGGAGGGGGAGCGGGAGCGGCGATGCCCACCCCGAGTCCCGCGGCGTTCCCGACACCGGAGGGAGGAGGCGTCGGGGGATGGAGGGGCTCTCCCCTTCCCAGGGCTCGGGGAGAGGCAGCCCCGGGGCGTCCCGACACCGTAGAGGCAGAGAGAGGGGAGGCGATGCCAATCCCGGGGCACCCCCTGACACCGGCAGCGGGAGGGCACGGAGAGGCTCTCCCCTCTGTGGAGCGGACGCTCGGCGATCCCTGCTGCCCCGCCGGGCGGGGGCTCCGCCGCGGGGGAGATGGCTGTGCCCACCGCTAGCCCCGGGGTGCCCCTCGACACCGGATAGAGAGGATGGATGGGCTCTACCCTCCTCGGGGCTCGGCAGCCCCGGGGCGCCCCCTGACAGCGGCTGGATGAAGGGGCTGGAAGGAGGTCTCCTTTCCCTGGGACGCAAGAAGGGGAAGGGGAGCGGTGGCTGCAGCCCCCGGTGCCGGATGGAAAGCGGGGTGAGGCTGCGCCCGGTACCTCCCGCTGCGCTTTCCGCCTTCACCCGGCGGCGGATGGAGAGCAACGGGATGAGCCAGAGCAGCGGCTGCCTTGGCTCGGCTGGGCGGAGCGGGCCAGATTGAGAGTGGCGGGATGAACTGGAGTCGCGGCTCCCCTCGCCCTGGCCGGGCGGCGGGGTCAGCGGGAGCCGCGCTAACATGGCGGCGGACCCGCGTGGGGGAGGCCGGGCAGAGGCGAGAGCTGCGCCCCGGCCGCGTTCCCCCTCGCAGTCCCGCGGGGCTCACGGCCGCCCCAACATGGCGGATCCCGCGGAGGGGGCTGCCGGGGAGCCCCATACCGCTTGGGCGGTGCTGCCGCTTAGCGCGGCTCTTGGGGAGGGGGCGAGAAGCGCCCTGGCCTGGAGCCCCCGGGCTCGGCGTGCCCTCCCTTCGCCTGCGGCAGCTGCCTGGGCTCGGGGGTGCTGGGGCCCCGCAGGGCTCGGTGTCCCCGCACGCAGGAGTCCCGCGGACAGCCCTGGTGTCGCACGCCTCGGGGCCGGCCTGGCTGCGGGCGGCAGAGAAGCAGGAGGAGCGGTGGTGGCACGGGCACGGCGTCCCTCCTCGCCTGCCTCTCAGAGGCCATGTTGTGCGCCTGAGAGCGTGACTGATCCATCCGGGCCCCCCTGTCACGCTCAGCTCTGTCACCTGAGCTGCGCCCGGGGGCACCTGCGCGCTGTCCCCGTCGGCACTGTGTGTGTGGGGAGCCAAGGGAACAGGGTGTCTGTGTGAGCTGTCAGGGCACAAGTGATACTTTCTGGGACGAGTGTGGGGATGACGGGGCAAATCGCCTTCACCCTTCCAGGTACCCCTTCATTCCTGTTCAGCAGCCTCCTGCTTATGCCAGGGGTGTTTGCTGGGTGCCTCAATGGCATGTGTTTTCCCCCTCCCCTTGGTCAGGTTGTTTGTGCAGCAGTAGTAGGTTTGGTGTTTCCAGTCCTTCTGGAAATCTCTTGGTTGAGCCCCAGCCTTCTTGGCTTGGCTGCCTCTGCTGGTACTTGTGGTCCGGTCACAGCTGCTGTACCTGCTCAAAGCTGCAGCAACATGGGATGGGTCTCACGTCATTAAAGAAACACAGACCCCAGCTGCCACATGAACTTGCACAAGGGTGGCTTTGAGGAAGTAGGGAGAGGAGGGTCCTATCACTGCTCAGCTGCCAGCTGGGAGCATGTGTGTACAATGTGTGCACTTCGATGTCATGTATGCTTGCTGTGGAGCTGTTCCCTGTTTGGTTTTAAAAGGTCACCAGCCCGTTACTGGTTATAGAGGTGAGATGTCAGCAAAGCTGCCTGTCCCTATTTGTAGGGGAGTAGAAATGCAGTGTGGGAGCAGGGTGTTCATGCACATGTAAGGGGAATGGTGCAAATGCAGGGATGTGGGGCAGATGGTGTGGCCAAGGAGGATGCTGTTATGGCTCGTTAATAGACAGCAATGCAGGTCTTTTCCAGTTGGCAGTCTGGGCTTGTTCAGAATCCAAGAAGATGCATGTTTGAGCTGGGGAGACCCCGGTTGTGGTGAAGAGGGAAGTAAGTGAGCTTAAATCTTCAGAGCCTTTTTGAAGTGCATCTCCTGTAGTGCAGAACCCGGCACAGCTGACGTGCCAGTAGGCAGGAGAAGCGCTGTGTTTCAAACCTCTGCAGTAGTCTCCGGTGACTGAGCAGGATTTGATCGTGTGGTCCCAGCTGAATATAGCTGCCCTGAATAAAAACACTGTGTAGTGTCCAATAAAGCGGGTTAGGCCTGCTCGCCCTCCCAGCCATATGCATGGCTGGGTATCCTGTGTGGTAGTGGGCTGGGGAGGAGGGGCGTGTTGCCCCACTTCTGCCTCCATACCAGCTGCTGGTTTTTTGGCTCTGACGATACTGCACTTGCCCGCTATTCTTCTCTGGATAAATGTGGGAGGTGAATAATGGTGATGGTAGGAGGGGTTTGTTCCAGTCTGGACTGGTCCAGTCTAGTTCTTTCCTTCCTGTCACCGTGTGAACAATGCTGCTGCCGCCGTGGCTGATGCTTGCGACAGGGCAGCCCCCTCCCCGGGTGCCTCAGGCTGTGGTGAGCTCGCTTGCCCGCAGGCACGCCAGCCCTGCCTGCTGCAGGCTGAGCACCCCGCAGCCAGCCAGCCTGCTGCCCTCTGTCCCTCATGCCGGGCCCTGAGCTCCGGGGAAGGTTGTTGAACCCCATAAAAAGAGGGGTCCTTACAAGACTTTGGGAGGTGGAGGGTGTTGTTCAGTGGCAATATTTCTCCTCTGGGGACAGTTTTACTGGAGGCAAAAACCAAGCAGCTTGTGCCTCTGGCTGCTAGCTTTTCTGGAAGGCTCGTGCAGGTGTGTGTTTGCAGCAATGCTGGACTGTATGGTCTGGAAATGATTCCATCTCTCCAATTAAAGGAGAGACAGAGTGCTCTGGAAGGGAATTAAGACTGTCCCTTCCTGGAAGAGAGACTTAATTGTGTAACAGACTAATTTGGGTGTAATGGCAAATTTCATTTCAAAATGCTGTTGATGTAGCACAGGAGCAAGGGTGCGGTTGGTGGGAGAGTTCCTCAGTTGATTGGAGAATTCTTCAGGGACTTGTGTGCCCTTTGGGACCTGCTCTCCCCCAGGGCCCGCCTTGCCAAAATGCCTTGGCTCTCATCTGGAAAAGGCCTATTGTAACAGAGGAGTATCTGGCCTTTTTGTGGACCAGACTCCGAGTCTGTCAGTTGGTGTAAATGTGCGAGGTCATCATATTTCTGGATTTTTAGTGTTTGATTCATGAGTGTTTTAGCTCAGGTCACCAAAAGGTCTCTTTTCAGAAACTGGGAGGTGTAGTGGATCACTTTTTTCCAAAGAAAATGTATCAGTGTCTGTTTTTGTTAGCCTGCCTGTATCAGACATGATGAACTGGAAAGAGCCTGGCCTGCTGGTGCTTATAGGACTGGCTGCAGAGATGCAGTTGTTTTGGTAAAACTATGCCTTGTGAGCAACTAGGGGGAGTATTGCTATTTAGGGAGGAAGTAGTGGTCGAGCTGCAGTCAAACTTGAGGCACCTGCTAGCAGAGTGTACTAACAGATGATATATAAATGGTGTGCATTTGAGGTGCACTTGAGCACTAAAAGGCAGAGCTGCCTTCATGATTATTCTCACAATTCAAAGCCCACTGTTTTAGCAAATAATGCTTTTATATCTACTTTAAGACTCTTAAACAAGGAAGGCTTCATTGTGGCTGATGACGTGCAATTTTTCTAAACACGTGCAATTTTTCTAAAACTGAGTTTGTCTGTATGGGCTATGAATATCTTAGTACACTTCTGCTTAAAACGGTAGTCTTGCTCTACCGCTGTACAGCAGACTAACTCTTTGTGCTGGTTAAAGCACAGTAAAATTACTATGATTTGAAAAGCTCAGATCATACCTTTTTCCTCTCTGAATGTTTAATGTCGACAAATGTGTGCAACAGAGGGCAGTCAGGCTATTTTCTGTATTTGTGTAGATCCTTCAGATAAATAATTCTTACTTCAAAGAAATTTTGAAGAACAAATAGAACAAGATGATTGGTTTTCATTGAAACTCCATGGGAACTTTCACTGCATGCTTCCTTCTAAGGATATGTGAGAATATGTATTGGAATAGTACTGCAGGTGATATTTGTCTGAAATATGGCTGGTTTAAGTTTTGTACTACAGGTCATGTTCTCTCCCTAGAAGCACCTATTTTTAATGACTTGTTTTACTGGCAGGGTAAACTTAATTCGTAGTCACCGGAAAATTTCTATGACTTGAGTATAATCAGAACAGCACTAGAGAAGAGTGGAGCTAATAGTTAATTTTACAAAAGGAAAGTGTTGCTAGCTTTGAACTGTGTACATACTCTTGAGAACCAAATGTTACTGACACCTTGCTTCAGTGGAAGAAAGGAATAAGATTAAATACACTGCATGTATGTTAATTCTAGCTGGCAGAATACCTTGTCTCAATTTTGAAGCACTGAGGTTTATTTTTGATATTACATTATACCGACTGCTAATTTATATGGCAAAGCTGAAGAGATTGCTCTGTGGAGTTGCTGTGAAACAGTTACCCTCAGGTTGTATTCACTCCGTAATTCAGACTTTGTACTAGTTTAGTGTTCTAATAAATGGAAAAATACACTTTGCTTAAAAGACAGCTTGCTTAACTGTAATGTAGTTGAGAAAAAGATCATTTGGGTTAGGTGATTCCCAGAAGTCAGGATTTTGTAGTCAGTACATGTGGTCTCCCTCAAATAATGAGAGCAGTAAAGGTTTATTTTTACAACAGGTTTGTACATTCCACGTTTTGTACCACAGACCTCAGTGAATTTGTAGAAACTTTGTTGTATGTTCGGTTTACACATGACCAGTTCTGTACTGTACTTAATTCTGCGAAAATGACAGTTCCTTTTAGAGAGAATAACTTCTCAGCAGGGCTGGTTAATGTTTCCTTGACTGCTTTTTATGTTCATTGTACTGTTTTGTGTGATTGTTTTACCTTAGTTTGAGTAAGCTAACCTTGCACTTGAAAATGCTGCTTTGGTGTTGACTGAAACAGCCTTTAAGGGCCAGCTGAAACATATTCTCATTTCTGAAGGGAAGCATAAGTTTCTTTTACTGCCTTGCTCATCTCTGGATTTGTCTGTATGGTGTTCAGTTTCGCTATATAAAGCACTATTTTTCACCCACATAGCTTTTTCACACACATGCTGTGTTCATTCATAGCAGAGGAAGAAAAAACATGGCAAGGGAAGTCTAAAATAGAAAGAAAGTGGGGAGGGGAAGAGTCAGAGTGGTTATGGGGTTAAAAACACTTCTGGGATGGTAGTCCGGTATTAAGGCTGCTAACCCAAAGCAGGATCATTTAGAGCTCGTTGCATGTAGTTTTGAAAATCTTTCAGTTCATACTGTGAAAGATAAGTACAAAAAAGCAGTTTCATGTGCCTAATTCCTGTGTTCTAGCAGTTCTTTGTGTGTCTGACTTGGTCTGGCTCTGAGTTTACATTCACTGTTGAAAACTGGGCATTTTATGTGATTATAAACTTTTGTCATGGGGTTTTGCAAGACTCCTTTTAAAAACACTATTGAAAAGGTATTTGTTATGTATTTGAAGAGAAAGCTTTTATTTTCTTCTTTCTATGAAATTTATTTTTGTATGTGTTTTCTTCCACAGGGCAAAATCTCTGATCAAGTTTACAACTATCCAGAGGGTTTAGGAGAAGTGCTTTATAGAGAACAGTTCGACTTCAACGCTGAGCCACCTTGGGAACCTAGCTGATGATAGTAGGGTTCCATCTCCTAACTTGTCCATGTAAGTGTCTCTTCCTTGTCACAGCATCTGCATGCAGGAGGATAGGCACTTTCAAAAATACAAATAGTATGTATTGGTTTTTTGATGAGCAAGGTAACTGTCTTAGTGTAGTTTATAAAAATTTGAAAATGGTGGTGTGCATATAGTATGGGGCTCTCATTCAAGGAGTGCAATAATTTTTGCTCACCTAATACTTTTCTCGATAGTTGTCTGATGAATTTCTGAGACTTAAACATGTCTGAGTAAGGTTTTGTAAACAGTTACTTTTCTGAATTGGGGTTGTTAGTTGTAGAATTCCTAAAATAAAATGCACTAACTTCAGTTTCTCAGTGGCAGTTCTGAAGTGATGAATTGGCATTGCGTGACTGTTAGCATCAAATCATGATTTGCCAAGTACTGTGTGATTTCTTGGAGTATTTTATACTGAAGTAGTTAAAATTTGCTATTGTAAGCAGTAACTAATGCTGATTATGAAGGGTGTGCCTTCCCAAATGCCTGTCTCCATTATTTGCTAATTACTACCCACTTCCACAAATAGTTGTAGTTGAGCTACAGTAGAATGTGAAGTTCTGTGCTGGATGGAAGTTGTGTACCAATTATAAATGCCTTTAAATTCTTAAGAGACAAATAGTTATTTAAGAAAAACAAAACTCATAATAACAGAGAACAAATGAGTGCATATAGCTGATCTTAAGGAGCACAGAAATATCTGGAATGTGTGTGGTTATCCTGTTCTGTTAACATAAACCAGTAGCTTTATGTGGTTTTAACAATAGCCTTAAAAGCATTTGCAATATCTGAGTTAAGCTGATTTTATACAGTATTACTTTTTTCCTGTCTAGCTGAAGGCATTTTTGTTTGGCTTAGTAACTATAAATTATACAATGCTTTTTAATGTAAAAGTTGAAAATGAGAATGGTTAAGTGCATCTGACTGAGCCAGGTACTTTTTAGAGACCGCAGAGTCCAGATGCCAACTGTGTTAGTACGTCTCCTAATAAGGTACTGAATGTAGGTTTGAAAATACTGCAGTATGGGAAGCACAGGGTGAGCTTGGCTTATCATGATTTCTGGCTTTGTCTCCAGAGGTTTTGTTCTTTTGGTTTTGTTTGAAACTTACTCAAGTAACTGTGTGTATCTGGTTCTATGTAGATGACTGCTCTGTTCAAGTGAATACAGCTAATGCTGAAAATTCTCTGAATGTCAGTTCTTTGGTAGATTTCACATGATTTTTATAAGCTAAAGACCTGAGAAAATTGTTTCTTTTGTTCAATTTGAGTGTTGTCCCATTTTGTTGTATGTGGGTAGAACTCTTGCCTGACATTTTGCACTTCAACATTTTGCTCTTCAACAGGAATAAAGTAGAGAAGTAAAACGATAGGGAAGGCAGAAGAATTGTTAGGAGGAAGTTGTGAATAAAATACAAAATCTTAAATTACTTTAACTGCATTTTGTTCTGAAGGAATTTTGGCTTTGACCAAAGTTTTTCTCTTTGTGGAGAAGGCTGTTCTGGTTGCTTCCTTGAGATTATTCTTTCTCTAACTGGTAGACTGATATGCTGTGGCAAATAGTGCAAGGTATAGGTTGCCCTAGAATGGAAATGCAACTTGATTGCTGTATTCATAGCTGAATGTTCAGGTGATCTGTGTGTTTATTTTGAGCTTGGATCCATAATGTCTTCAGCAATAATATACTGTACACAAATAAGTAGTTCAGTATGGAACGTAAGGTTGATGTAAGCAGCAGTAGTCTGCGAGTGTTTGTCTGTGCGTGTTTGGGTGTGCTGAAGCACAGGTAATTGCCTGAAACTACAGCTAAGATGTTAGCCAGCTAATTGGTAGCTTGAGTCCTGTTTAACTTGTAAAGTGATTTTATGGGGAAAAGGTCAATTGAGCTTTTAAATATAATTATTATTACGTTTCACTGGAACTCATATAAAAATATTGTCTGAAGGTGTACTTACATTCCCATTAAACTTGTTTCCTTTTTATAATTGTCTCCCTCTCACTTGCGCCTTGTATTACACTGGCCAAAGAAGAACTTGGGATTTAGTTCTGTCTTGCTCTTGAAGCTCTGACTTTCTGAGCAGTCTGGCAACTGTGGTCTGAAATCTTGCTCCTTTGGAAATCTGCTCTGTTTATTGCCACATCTGGTTGATCGGAAATGGAGGGAATTAGTGATGCAAATCTGATCTGTTAATGGGCCCTGTCTGTGCCAGGTGGAAGCAGTGGTTATGTGGACTGGCTAGCCTTTAAAGCTCTCCTGACTTTGTCTAAGTGGGACTGGGTGGCAATCAGGGAAACGAGGGCTGGAAAGCAATAAGGAGGCCAAATACTAATATTGACTAAGCAAGTAAGAGGATATGATAAGGACATAACTGCTTCCACTGTCATGAAGGAGAAATGCTGGTGTGTTACCACAGCAGTATACGTGCACTTACAAGAGCACTCGTTTTTGTAAGCTTTGCTATCTCCTTGGCTTTTAATAATGTATTCAAACTTCAAGGAAACAGGAGACGATTATTAAAAGCATGGTTTCTGTAGAAGATGTCAGATGGGGCATTATTTTTTTGTGTCTACCCCCTTTGCTTGCTTACTTCAGCAGAGATGCTCCTGTTACATTTCTCATTTAACTGTGTGGAATACTTCTGAGGGAATGGTAGGATGCAGCTGACCCAAGCTGTATAGGTACTCTGCTGTGACCCGCAGTGGATTTGTGCTGGGAGACAACTTGGATAAGGCACAATGTCTATATCCATTTTAAATAAAGGCACCTGATTCTGCATTTCCATCACTTGGTTAGTGGGCTGCATTCAGCTGCCTGAACGGTAAGGGTCTAAGTTGGTGAAATGGCATCTTGCAATATTTCTTTAAGATACTCCCACTACATGTAGGCATTTCCTGCACTGAAAGCAGAGGGCTTGTGTTTCTAGTTTTCTAGTACACCTGTTCTATACTTAATTGCCAATGTTAGTGACAAAATGCTTCTACGTTTTTTTGGTCTGTTACCCTTGAAGAACCAGTATTATAAGGAATGTGATATATTTTACCTTTTTATGGTTTTTGCATCTGCATTATTGTTAAATATTTCTCTTGCTTAGTAAGACATGTAGTTGAAAGGTATTATTGGGAGCCCATTTGGTTTGCAGAGGCTTTGCTCTTTGCAGAGGAAGTCTTTAATGAAATAATCAAACCTCAAGGTTCTTTTTTTCAGGCCAAACAATATGTAGTTCTGACAATGTAAAGAAAAACGTTAAAAATGATGTGTGTTATGGATACTTGCGTATGGCAGGCGTATGTTTAGTTAATCACTTTTCAGAACATTTTAATTTTCTTCTATTCCAGATGTCTGCATTAATTGCAATGTTTAAATATGTAAACTTTTGTCTTAAAGTTCTTAATTTGGGAAGTCATTGTGTTAAACCCTAAAGAGCCCGAGAATGTAAGCTTACTTCAAAGAAAACAATTGCATGCCTATGTAGAAGTCTCATACCACTTGACAGGTTTTTTTTCCCTAAAATATGTGCCCTGGAGCATTGCGCAGGCTAACATTTCAGGTAGTAAAGTGGGTGGTGTTACCATGCCAAGTCTGTCAAATCATGGCTTGCAGCAAGTCAGCACTTCCAGCAGGGACTGAACTCTGTGCATGTGGTAATGATTTCTGACTCATCTTCCAGACATAGAAGAATTCTTAAACCATCCCCTCGATTTCCTTCTGCGTGTATTCTTTTGGTCTTTTATAAATTTTATCATTGATTCTGCTCCTCCCTCAGGAGGGGATCAGTCAGAACAGAGCAAGGTTATAGCACAATCCCAAATCCTACTGCAGGTATTAACCCTTAAAGAAACATTTGTCAAGTATGAAGTGTTCTGTGATGGTGCTCTAGCAGTGCTGGTAGGAATTTCAGTTCTCTCTTTGTAGGATAGTCTTTCTATCTTGTTTTCAACAAGACTAAAAAGATGTGATTTCTTCCAGAGCAGGAGAAGTTGGAGAGGAGGGGAATGGGCTGTGACTCTGAGGCCAGAAGTTGGTAGACTAACTTTAACTGGATGAACTTTCTAAATGAAAATGCTTAGATGTCATGGATGTGGCTTAGTGAAAGCCGTCACTGTTTAGCAGCCTGGGAGAGGTTATATTAGGTTGTTGCAAGCTATTTTATTAAGTGTGTACTAGTGTGGATTCTGTTTTGTCCCTGCCTCTTGACCATAAGATGCTTTTAGATGAATGAACTACAAGAGACAACATCTGTTTTAGGAAATGACCTGCCTCAAAACTAACAAAAAACTCTTGCTGCCTGAATAATCCTTGCTGTTGTTCGAAGTTCTGTGGTCAGTTACTTGAGTGAAAACACCAATGTGTCTACTGTTTTTTATGGAGCAGCCTGCTTCTCCAAGAACAGTATGCTTGATTTTGCTCTCAAATATAGATTTTTCTTAAAATGTTTGACTTAAGTCTTAACTCTGCTAACTTACCAGATAAGTATTCTTCTTGTTGCTGTTGAGTTTGGATGGAGTTAGTGGTAAAGATGCATTCTCCCCTCTGTGCTTTACTTATACAAGTTCTCCCTGTCCCCACAGGATCTCCCAAAAAGTCAAAGGGCAGCTTTTGAAGGAAGATTGTCTTCTACACCATCTCTGCCTGAAAGCTATAGATGCCTCAGTCACTATGAATAAAACTTAGATTACTACAAAATTAGCTTAAATCTATTCCATGTGACTCAGATGAACACAAGGAGTCAAAGGAAAAAAAGCTAGCTGTTGTTTAGATCAAGGTTTTTAATTTGAAATACGAGGCATAAGCAATAAGCCTGCAGGGATTGTCTGTGTCTCAGTCTAAAAATCTGACTGGTTCCACTGGGCATACTGAGACGCCTCCAGCAGGGCAGGCTGGAGGTGTGCATTCATTCAGTGGAAGGGACGCTTGACGGTATGTGTGCTTCAGAGTGCAAAAGTGGCTTGTAGTGCAAAATAAAACCCAACCAATCACCAGAAGTCTAAAATCTGGCTAAGTACTACCCTTGTATATACAGTAGATCTTTAAAATGCTTTAGTTTTCTCTTCAGCATTTTGAACAGCTTTGTACAATATGTCAGGGAATTGTGAGCTTATCAAAAACACAGATTTTATCTAACTTGAATGAACAATAAAAAGAAGCTCACATATGAGGCTTCTGCCCGTATGCATTCAGTTGCAGGTACTTGGAGTATTTACTGGTTGGATGTGAGTGAGGAGGGGGAAAGAACTGGGATCATGGAAGCTCAGCCTGTACAGAGTTACTGTGTCAAAATGTTGCCACTGAGTTTTGTTGAACTGGTTTGCAATTTTCCAAGCAGATTAGATGTGTCTTAAATGCTGCAAATCAAGCATAAAACATTTATCCTCTGTGTCATGAAAGGATTAAAAACTTGTGGTTTTCAGTGGTTTATAGATCTGCTACAGTGGAATACTCTGCTGAAAATGGAAATCTCTTTGCTCTTGCATGTGTTGGGCATGTATATTTACTTATTCCTCTCTTTGAGTATTATTTTTTTTGCAAGAAGACAACAGAAGAGCTGCTGTTGTAGAAGAAAAGCTTAATGTGTTTACACAACCAGCAAGTTCTTTAAAACTTAAATTGTTTAAGTCATAGTGTAAAGAAATGCTATAAGGATTCAGTGCTGTTGGTAGATTTTTCATTTGATCCTCACTTTTTGAGTACTCCAGAACTATATCAAGTTCTCAGTAAAGTGCTGATGCTAGCTTTTCTTTCCAGGAAAAAAGGTAAGAAAGGAAAAAAAAAACAAAATCCCCTTTTTGGTACTCTGCCCGTGGAAATAATGGATATTCTATGGAGGTGTTTTGATTTGTTGATTTTTTTTTTTAAAGGGGTTTCAGCTGCTACTGACAAACTTAAATATCTTCCTGGTTGTTATAGTGTCTACCACCTAGTTATAGTTTTTATAATTGTAATTTTCTTAAATCCTTATATCAACGTGATAATTGTTTTTCCATGATTGTTTTGTATCTTCAGGAATCACTTAAATAAGCATGTGACTGACTGTATGTGTGAGACAAGTATGTTCTTACCCAGCATACTTGTTTATCATTCAGCTCGTGAATATACCTGAAGAGTCTCACTGCCACTGACTTGAATTCACCTGGCAGTACATGCTTCTCTTCAGAAACATAGGTGGCATACTTGAGTTATGCAGAAAGCATACAAAACACCGCTGCCTCTTTTCCCCATTACAGGGTGTAATGACAAGCAGGAGCAACTGCTGCTTATTTGTATTAGTTTGAGCAAAAGTAATTTTGTTCATATTATGAACAATGTTAACCAAATTTGTTGTAGATAGGGAAGTGGTGTAAGAAACATGAGACAGCTAACATAGTGGCCTTCTGACCATTTGAGGCCAAAATGATGGTCTTAGTGAAGTGGTTTTTTTACTTTCAGCTGTAATGTTTCTGGTTTCTATAAACACTGCTAATTATAAAATTGTTACTATTTTAAGGCCGTGTACAGGTGGCTTTAGAAAGCAATGATCAATTTTATAAATACAAGGCAATTTCTGTTGAGAGATTAAAAAAAAAATCTTGGTGTTCATGTAAAGAAAGAATCCAGTTACCTGGCTGGTGTTTGATCAGTCATGTTAGTCATGAAGATGATAGGTGAAACAAAAAAGTCTGGTCAGTCAGTTGCTATACAGTCGTAAGTAATAAATTGCTTTTAAGCAAAACCTATAGACTGATGGAATGTAAACTGCAGGTTGTGTTCATCAAGGAAGGCTGAACGTATATAATAAACTGTTGGTAGTTCTCTGCTGCTCTGCCCATTCTTACTTGAGATTTAATGCATATTCTAAGACTGTGTTTATTAAGGTTTTCTGACTTGGGACCTTGTTGATTTAGGTTGTCTTTTGGAAAGCACTGCCTGTAAACAACATCTAATTTGCCATGAAGGCTTGAGGATAAACAAGATGCAAATAAAGCTCGGATAGAACTGTTACTTTTTTTTAATACTAATTTCATTTACTGATACTAATTGTCTTTTTTAAAAGTATTTCTACCTAGTGGCTTCCATTTGTAAACTCCTACTGAAGTGAAGATTTAGGTGTGGTAACTAATGTTATGAACACAACAACAAAATAAATATCAAGTAAATGAAATGTGTGAAGGCTTTGGTTATAAATTAGCATCTAAACAAAAGCCGGCATGTTAACAAAAATATGTGAATCTAACAAATCAGTGCTAACATTTAATCAATAAATTACAAGTTTTCTTTAACAAATTCAGAAATGTTGTATTACGGACAGTCTTCCTATTGCACGCTTGAATACTAAGGTTGCTTAAGATCCTATATTTAAGAATAGCTGAGCTGAAGTGTTTGTACAAGTATGCTATGCTTGCAGTATTTTCATAGTTGCATAAGCTCAGGACAGGTCAGTGTGCACACAGTCTGGGATGCTTCTCAAGAACAGCCTTGCATCCGTAGTTTCTTATTCATCTTTGAGATGGTATCAGATTTATAGTATCCAGCTTCTCTTTTGTTCTTGGCTTCAGTAGAATTGCACTGTCCTTATCCTTGGCAAATGGAAAGTAGACACAGTAAAAAAAAAAATGTTTTTGTAGAGTGTGTCTGTGTTAGTTTGTAGTGCACAAGATGTAGAAAGCTCTTTCTAATGTTTAAATAGTGGCATAGAGTTTTGTGCCACTCTTCCCATTGATTTATGTTTCTTTGTACAGTTTGTTGCATAATTTAAGGACCCGGATATAAGGCTTGGAAGCCCATCCCTTGTGTTTCTTGGTTTATGACTGTCGGCTTTGTGGAAAACGGCTGAGATGAAAGGATTTCTTGAGGATGCAAATTACTCCATTGGCCTGTTGGATGAAGGAGCAACCCTTGCAGATGTTATTGACAACTGTATTTATGAACATACTCATGTAAGTCTTAAGTTTTCAAGATCTTCCGGTTTAGTTCTCCGTATCTTCAAACTTCAAACTGATGAGCTGACAGAACAGAGGAACAGCCTATTCTAATGCAATTTGTTTGCTCTTTGTTTACCTTGGGCTGAAGGATGTCAGGGAAGTTTGGGCAAAAATTGTTACCTCCCTGAGTGTGGCTAGCAGGAAAGTAGTCTTGCTGGTGTAATTAAATACAGGTTCCAATCTCATTGTCTGAACAGATTCTATTATCGGTGGGGTTTAGACCAGGAATCTGAAATTGGGCAAGTGAATATCGCTGAGTTAGAAGGACTTTTTTCTCTTTCTCTAGAAATATGTAGACAAATATGTGTGCTGAGCCAGTTTAAAGCCGTGTTTAAAATTTCTGTGGTCAGTCACAGTTTTATGTTCATACATCTTCCCAATACCCTTCTCTCCATTGGAAACACAGGTATGAGCATATTTTGAGGTGCTGCCCTTTTTCTTTCAAGAAAATAAACTGGTGTAAAGACTATAAAGGTTGAGCAATCTACCGGAAAGAAATAATTATGTTCATGCAACAAAAGTTATATTGAATAAGGCTTCACTTCCTAGGAGGCAGGAAGATGTTGTAGCCTTTGTTTTATAGACAAGTTTGTACAAAAAGTAAGCTTTTAAAAAAAAAAAGGTTTCATTAAGGAAATCCTGTATCCTTAGTATGCCATACCTACGAGTTGTTCACTTTTCCATTGGTTTATTTGAACTCATGTTGAAATGCAAGTGCTCAGCTATAGCACAACAAATAGCTAAATCCCATGGCCTTCTGAACTCAGGGGTAGGATTCCCAAATCCTGATTCCTAATATTCTTTTTCTGTCTAGCAAATAAATAGGTAAACCACTGGCAACATGTCATGTCTCCAACCACTGGCTGGCTCACAGAGGATAGCTGCCTCCTGCTGCTTTCATTTACTCCTTTAGCTCAAGGGGTAGAGGCCTGTGCCATGGATCTAAAGCTCCAGATCCCATTCCTGCTGGTGACCCATACAGGGGGTCAGTATGCTTCCACCCGATGGAATTTCTATTTGTGTTTTCTTTTAAACAAAAATAAAGACATTGTATACAATAAGCCACAACATAATTTCTATCTGCAAAACGCAAGTGCTAGAATTAACATTTGATGTATTGTCTTAATTCAGATCGATAATATAGTTTGTGGTGGTCTTTAACTCATACACAGTAGGCCATTCATTTACTGAAATCTTACTGAGTGCACATTATTAACAAATATAGAACGGTCTGTTTGGACTTTGATCCACTACATCCACATCATGACTTGATACTGAGAAAGACTATGGTAACAGCTGCACAGGAGGGACTGAACAGCTTCCAGAAAGGTGTGTGTGCATTTTCTTGAAGACTATGTACTTGACTCTGCAAGCGTAACACAAGGACTTTAGTTCTTAAAATTCTGTTTGAACTTTGTACTTCACGAGCTGTGGAGAACAGTCTCAAACTTGACTTCCTGATTTAAAATACTGTCAAGTTTTCAGTTAAATAAGGTATTAGCTAGATGTTAAAAGTGCATTAGATTTATTCCTTGTTTATTAAGCTATCAGTTATATAGAGATTGTGGAAGCTTTCATCCCAGTGATGTTCTTTCTTCATATATTGTAGACTTCTGAAAATACAAATTTGGAAGAGACTTATAACCTATTCTGTATTTTCAGATAAAATCAGTGTTTGGCATTTAAGTAGTACCTCTTGTTTAGGAATCCCAGAACAGTGTCTAAATAGCATTCATAATATCTCTGAAGTGGTAGGTATTCCCTTTGATATTTTTTTCAACTACTTCAGATTGCTAGGTGAAAGTGAAAACAAGGGTTTTCGAGGTCGAACCTAAAAGTTAATAGCAGGATGAAAAAAATGTACATAATTCTTAAAGTCTTTGTTTCATGGATTGGTTTTGTTTTGACCACAAACTGACAATTTCAGATGTGATATTTTCCCATTTTTCCCTTTCTTAGACTGGAAAAAGAGCATTTTTTGTTGGTGATCTTGGAAAGCTTGTAAAGAAGAACATACAATGGCAGAACGTGATGGCACCAATAAAGCCATTTTATCCTGTAAGATGCAATTCTACTCCAGGTGTACTTGAAATTTTGGGAACCCTTGGTGTTGGATTTGCATGTTCCAGTAAAGTAAGTTTTTTGTTTTATATGTATCATATTTTCTTCCATCTGTCTGCTGTTTTAAAGTCAGCTTTTTGGTGTTAAGCACCATGTTTAATATAATTCAAATTGTGAACTTGTGTGTAAATGGCTGTTGTAAATCTATGCTTCCACCGTAGCAGCAGTGAATAGTTTTCTTTTGTGTATTTGACTGTTTAGTCCAGTACTAGAGCACATATAATAAAAATTCAGTAAAGATAGTGCACCTGGCTGTGTCAAACTCTGGTATGCTCCTTTTTCAGTCTGAAATGGCATTGGTACAAGACCTAGGCATTTCTCCTGAAAACATTATATATACAAATCCTTGCAAGCAAGCTTCTCAGATAAAGTATGCAGCAAAAGCTGGGATAAACATCATGATTTGTGACAATGATATTGAGCTGAAGAAAATTGCACGTAACCATCCAAATGCTAAGTAAGTGTCAAAATTCTGGTTTTGCTTTTAATGTGGTGGCATTTTAATTTTGCCTGTATTCTGGGTTGTTTGAGTTGGAAGTAAGGTACATGGTTTCTTTAATGCTATTCACTAGTATCTGTTTTTCTTTCTCTGTCTCTTTTGAAGGTAGCTTTTTTGCAATTTTTTCTTTACTTGGGTCTCATTTCTCTAATACAATAGTAAGGCTCTTATGTGGGAGAAATCTTGCATTTTGATTTCATAGGGCAGTCTTCACCTAAAGGCTTCAGTGATTAAACCTCAAAAGTTTATCACCTTGTCATCTGCAAGTACATCTTTTTCTTGCTCTGTTGTGGTGCTGGTGTTTTCTTTAAGGGTTTTCCTGTTTGGATTTTTAGTGGCTTCAGTTGAAGTCAGGGCTGAGACTGCTAGCATCGGCTCCCATCTAGGGTTTGGGCATGCTCTGTAGGTCTATTAAATATACCCACAGGTATTTCTCCATAATTAAAACAGTGAGAAATTTGACTCCAGTTCTATTTTTGGTCAGTTCAGTATCAGCCCAGATCCTTTCTGTAGAGAAGTGATCAAAACTGATGTCCTGATTGTTAAATATGAGAATTTTATTGCTGCCAGTGTCTAGTATTTCAAGAAGTTCCTGTTTATCAAGGACAAGAAGCTCAGTTTCTACAAAAGAACTGCAATTTGCTATATACATTTTCTAGAATCCTGATCTCCCGTTCTACTGGGTAGTGGTTTGTTTGTGTGGTTTTAATTAGAATCTTCTTATTAAGGCCATTAGAACTTTGATACTGAAGTGACAACTGTAAGTTTTCTTCTCTTTCTTCCTTGGCATAGTTTCAGAGAGTCAGAGCCTTTATATAGCCTTGTTCTTGCTATGTGTGGCTGTCATAGCTAGGTCGTCTCTTTGTAGATGAAGCTAACTACACTTCGCTTGTGGAAATCCTGCTTAGAAAGCTGTAATTCTTATTTTCTGAAATTTCTTGTAACTTTCTGCATTAACCTCAGTAATGGATGGGTCTCTTTTTGTAATTGATATTTCTGCCTTTGGAAGAAAAGAAAAAGGAGTCAAAGGAGTGCTTAGTCTTTCATTTCTGTATTATAAACTTTACCTGGAAAAACCCAAAGTTAACTAAGGTTGCTGGTGTCCTAAGAACTCCAGTAGAGGCATGGTTGTTACAGATATCAATGCTTCCTTAAAAATAAACAAAAGCCCTGAGCACACACATCACCCTCTAGACCTGTAACTGGCTGAGATGCAGGAAGAAGGACCATACTAATTTCTAGGAGGAATTGCGCTTTTTCAGTGATTTGCACTAGAAAAATATCTTGACTAACTTACAATGCAGCCATAACGATTCATCAATAAAATTTAACATTGGGTGTCCTCTTTAAGAAACATCTACGTGTAGTCTTAGTGTGGGGTTACAAACCGTAGTGGGTTTTTTTGTATTTTAAAGAATTTAACTTTTAACACTTTGTTCGTTATGGCTGGTACTCTTTCCAAATGCTTTACAAAACATTGTCTGACAAAAAATTTATTGCACAGAAGTGTGTGCTAGTGGAGCAGCGGGAAGAGAGAGGCCAGTCAGTTTCTCAAGAGAATAAAGTAGGATAAATTATAATTAAAAGATTGCTGGGCAAAGTGTGTGAGAAGTTAGGATTTTTTTTCTCAAAAAAATGCATATTAAGCATGTTTTGAGGTGTTTGGAGAAGACTTTGTTTTGCTTGTTTCATGCCTTTCAAAGAACGATTTCACTTTGAGTGCAGAGCTTTTCTCTCTTGTTTACACCATCAATCTCAGTTAACTGCTACGTGCTCTGTGAAGTCTGAGTGTAATGTCATGACAACTTGTTTAGTTTACTACCTGGCTAATTAATTGACATTTATTGTGGTGAAGGGCCGAGGAAGTGTGTGACTTAGTGGAAAGCATTTTGAATTTGTCAGTTTTGGGGATACACCCCTAGAGGGTTTAATGTGAATGTGCCTTTGCCATTCAAGTGTTAATTTAATATACTAAGCTGCCATCAACCGTCACTGCAGTTTGCCAAACCTGCCCAGAATTAGGCTTTGACAGGAGGGAGGAAGCAGTCTTGCTGTGGGATAAGGCTATAAGAGATGGTACTCACTGCCTCTGTGCTCCACAAGCGCCCTGGAAGAAGGAGCAGGGAACGGACTGATGCTCTCACCCCATCCCTAGTCTGTGTGTGTTCAGCCAAGAGGGGAGATGGAGGGATGTGGCCAAGGGTGCACTTTCAGTGTGTCAGCCTGGTGTTCTCAGGGTGCCAAGTTTAACCAATCTGATACGTGACTGACTGAAGGGGAATCCCATGCTCTCCTCTGGCTAGAAAAGAGGAAGGAGATGGAAAAAGCATGTTGCATTCTTAACAGTTTTATGAGAAAGTATACTTTATTAGAAAGTAACGTTCTCTTTTATTACAGCACTCAACAGACTCTTGCTGCTACAAAAGAGTCTTAGTTGCTGCATTTCGAACCCCCTTGTCCTTGTTGGCTCCATGTTTTAGCCCCTAATTGCTAGTTTTCTCTCTGTACAGGATTGTTTTATTAGGTTCACTTGACTCATCCTTCGATGGAGCTGGAGTACTGACAACATAATCAACACACTTCTGACAGTCTTCAGGCCTCACATGTGCTGATGATGTAAACCAACTGCCCCAATCATCTTCCCCTTCTCTTAGGCTCTTACTGCACATTGCTACAGAAGACATCACTGCTGATGAGGAGATGAATATGAAGTTTGGCACCACTTTGAAGAACTGTAGGCACCTCATGGAATGTGCTAAGGAGTTGGAAGTCCAAATAGTTGGTGTTAAGTGAGTAACTTTATTGTTCTCTGCTGGGTGAGCAGATGTTTATATGATGTACTCAAGATTTAGAATGCAAAGAAATCGCCCTGCTTGGCAACATTTTGCAGCATTTTTTTTCAATCAACAACAAAGCAACCAAACATGTAAAAGAGGGTGGGTCATCAAGAGAGTAAAAGCAATATTTAAAATGGAAGCCAGATTTTGAGGTTTTAAACCACAACTTTTTTGATATAAATCTGTTTGAAATGGATGTTAAATTAAAGCGTAAACACATTATAATCATTGCAAATGAAAAAAATGTATTTAAAAATTAGCTGATACTACTGAGACAAATGTACCTCTTCTATGTCTAAACTAACTTCAACAGAAATCACATGGCTTTTTTGTATCTTTATTAAAAATAACTAAAGAAAAACAAAATGCAGATTTGTGCAAGGAAGTTTAAAAGTGACCTTTGTCTCAGAGTGACATTCCTTAAAGAAGCGAGTAGATCTGGAGCAGAGAACATCACAGCTCAAGGTGGATATGTTGTATGGTCTGTTTGGAACCACCAGACTTGGCGCTTGTTTTACACCTCAGTTACTACCAGTGTTATGGCATTTCTTAAACTGTTTGGACCAGGAACTAGAAGGGGAGGTTGTGGGAGGCATCAGTACTTCTCTGCTTCAGATGACCTGCTCATCCATCTGTTCAGCCTTGCTCTGAAAGCGGGACCTGACCTGGGGTGAAGAGCTTCAGAGCGGGATGGCAGTGGGATGCTCTTCCTACCCTCTGCCAAATGTTGGAGAGAGTAGGGAGTGTGCACAGTACAGCCTTAGCTTTGAGAATAAGATTGGATGGCCCAGGAGGAAGGGTACACAGGCAAGGCAATACAGAGGATAAGAGAGGTCGGACTGTATACAAGCACTGTGTTAGCTAGTGGCACCCACTGAAGAACAAACTTTAGTTACTTTGATAGTTAAGACTGAAAGATTCAGTAAATCTGTTATTTCTTAAAGATAAGAGTATTATAGGACATTATTAGCATTAAGAGCAAGACAGGGCTCAAGTACAAATCCAGTGGAATAGAAAGCAGTTGTCTGAGCTTATTCTTTGCACAGTTACTGTATTAGCATGCAAGCTTATCTTGAGCCACTTGGGAATGGGTTGCTTCCATTGCTGTTCTAGACAGTGAAACAGTTTGCCTAGTCTGAAAGCTGCACAATTCAGTATATTAATTGTGTTTTTATTTCTTTCAGATTTCATGTTTCAGGCTCTTGCAAGGAGCTGCAAACATACATTCATGCTATATCTGATGCTCGGTGTGTGTTTGACATGGCTGTAAGTAGATATACACACACATGTGATTGCTGCATTAGAGGATTCATTCTGTTCTAATCATAAGAACCGGCCAACTACATTATTTCCAAAGTATATCAATGTAGGAAATGGAATTTTTAGTAAGGAACTAAATACTCTATGATCAGACATGTAGTAGCAGCAAAATGGGCTTTACGATACTAATTGCAGACAAAGGTTAATGAATATTTTCCCATTGACAGATAGTAGCCTTCTGTGCTATTTTCAAATAAAAATTAGTTTTCCGCATTTGGTAGAGGTTTTTTTGAATTCAGGTCTCAGTCCTGCAAATACACAGTTGACATTTAAGTTATGTTAAAATATTAAGCATTTGTGTGCTGGCAGTTACAATGATATAACCACTAACTTGGTGTGTGGTTTCTGAGATGAATAACCAAGCATCATAAGAAATAAAGGTGTCATATTGGGGCGGTAATATCCAAATTTGGATGAAGAGGAATGGATTTGTTGGATGCTTCAGGTGACTCATGCGAGTCTTGCATGTTCTCTTGTGTATTTCTCGTATTGCAAAAATCCAAAAATCACTTCTGTAAATATCTGTCTTCCTAAAAATGAGGAACTTATGAACTAAATAAAGAAGGCTGCAAGTCTCTTTACTTATTATTGCAGTTGGTGCATTAGCTGTGACTGGTAACACATGGAGGGCAACAACTGAAGTTTTCACTGATATTTGTGCAAATTCATTGTAGCAGTCTTGTCATGGCAGCGCTATCATAAAGACTTGCATTATACACCTTTGAATTCCTGAAATACTGTTGTCAGAATGTACCACCCTGTTCAGCCGATGTTGTCTGAATGTAACAAATGCCACACCGTGGGAATTGATGCTGCTGTGGGAGTTCTGCTTGAGAATTGTGTAACCAGCCTCTGTTGCCATCTCAGTACTAGGTTTAATGGAGCTGTACTGACTTTTACAATGCTGTTACTCCCTTACCAGACATATTCTGTTAAAAACAGAAAAAGTACATAGAAAACAAACACAGTAGGGAGCAACAAGAAATGTTTTTCCAGTAAGCCTGTGTACTTATATTCTGCCTATTCATTTTAGGAAGAATTTGGCTTTAAGATGAACATATTGGATATTGGTGGGGGCTTCACAGGTTCAGAACTTCAACTGGCAGAGGTAAATGTGTTGGAAGTTTAAACTTTTAATTTTGATTTAGGAAGTTAGTGTTTTACCTTCAGACTGTAGCTAACATTGATAGCTTAAACCTATTCTAAATTCCATGTTTCTAATTTGTAAGATGCAAATAATAGGTTTTATATTCTTTATCATGGGTAGTGTAGTTGGTCCTTGGAGGGAGGTAATCACTGTTTCTTTTTAATCCTGTCCGTATTGAGTGAATGCTGACTTAAGCATGTCACAGATTAAATTACTATCCTAAACCACCATAACAGTAGTAATTCGATTTTTTTTTTGCCATTTACTGTTGTTGTTTAACTGGTTATCTATTGCATGGTTTGAGCCAAATTGTTTAGCATGCTTTGGATCATAAACCATGTTGCTAATGTATGAAAGTTTCTAGTACTTTGCTTTAGAGCTGAAGACTAAAGGTCTTGCTTTTATCTTTGCTTTGGCTAGCCTTAAGTAAAACTCCTAATACTGATTTGGTCCAAGTGGGATCTTTACACAGTAGCACACAAAACAGAATAACCTGTTTGCACTGTTAGATTGTCTTAAACTCCTTGAATGTAGGGCAGTGAAAGTGATTCAACAAAAGCTTACAACCAATAATCGTGGCTTTTCTTCCTTAGTTCTGACTGTTCTGTTACTTGTCCAAAATACGTGCTAATCTGCAAGTATCAAATGCCTTAAGATTTGAAATCCAGTATTAAATAATTCATTCTGTTTCTAATAAAACAGTATTCAAAACTGATCACAAAAAGGCCTTGTCCTTTTTCTCCTGAATTCATATGTAATTCTACATTATCTGTTGTGCTGGACAAGCTTTGAAGTCATTCGTGCGGTCTTGAGTTTACTACAAGCTTGAGCTTGGGCTGGGAGGAGGGACTATGTAGTACTGAGACTCATGGTACTCAGTCTTCAGTGTTTAGCAGAATGTCTTATTTTCTTAAACACTCTTTAACCTCTGGTAAGGGCACTTCTCAGAGAACAGAGGAACAGAGTAAGCCTTTGGTGTGCTTCCAAGAACTGTTACTGACTGAAACAGTGTGTGTGTCTGAGACACAAGCTGAGTCTTACCTCTGACTTCAATTCCCTAGGTTAATCATGTCATCAGGCCATTGCTAGATGTCTACTTTCCTAAGGAATCTGGTGTTAATGTGATTGCAGAGCCTGGATGTTACTACGTCTCATCTGCATTTACACTAGCAGTTAACATCATTGCAAAGAAGACTACTGAGTATGATAAACTTCTTCCTTCTGGAGGTAAATGTCGCATTTCTCTTACATGTTATGAATCAGCACAGATTATTTCCCACTTTTAGTCAGGATGAACTCGTTTGTCTCAGCATATATTTAATTCATTCTCTTATGCTTGTGTTGTAAATATGCCTTTTGGGTTCTGACCATATGTTATCTGTATATTATCAGTTTTGGTGTTGCATTTGTGTGGCACTTCTTGTTTCCTTACTAGGTTTGACTTCTCAGTTGTTAGAACTATATTGGGTACTTTGCAGAAGGTGTACTAGAAGGTTTCATATTGGAAGAAAATAGTAAACAATATCATAGACTGAGCTGCTTCTCTGCTATATTAGAAATTGCATTTATATTCTTAACTGAGTATTACTGAAAGTATTACTTTTATTAAGCCTCACACTTAATGCTACAACTGAATTTATAATCTGGTCTCATACAGATTACTCTGCTCGTAATTCTCCCATTCCAGTATATATGGAACCCCCTTGCCAGGAAAAAGCCATTGACTTAAGTTAGGTTGCAGAAGAACTACTTATGACCAAGAATGCATGCAAGACTACTTCTTTTTTAATTCCAGTGGAGCAAGCCAGGAATGATGATGAACCAGTATTTACATATTACATAAACGATGGTGTTTATGGTTCTTTTGCAAGTAAATTGTCTGAGAAACTGAATACTATCCCAGAGGTTCACAAGGTGAGTCCCCCATGTTCTTCAGAGATAGTCCTTACTATCCTTTTGGTTTTAGATATATATAACGTTACATATATAATTATATATTATTTATAAAATTATCCTTACATGTGTTTGAAAGTTTTCTCATTTAATAAACTAAAGCCTGAATTAACTGAATCGTTTCCATATAGAAATACAAGGATGATGAGCCTCTGTTCACAAGCAGCCTTTGGGGTCCATCCTGTGATGAGCTTGATCGAATTGTGGAAAACTGTCTTCTTCCCGAGTTGAGTGTTGGAGATTGGCTGATCTTTGATAACATGGGTTCTGGTACTTTGGGTGAACAGTCTACCTTTAACGACTATCAGAGGCCACTGATCTACTACATGATGTCTTTCAGTGACTGGTAAGAAAATTCTCCTGATAGTGGCAAGATTGTTTTCATTTCCTTCAAAAGTGTACACTTAGAGCCAAATACAAATTACATCTGATGGCAAATGCAGGAAGATGCAACTGAGCACTAGGGTGAGTCTTTTCAGTTTGTGGTTTTACTATTCTGTCTGACTTTGATAAGACTAAACTCAGAGCTGTGATAAAACACCTACTTTAGAGCATTCTTTAGGGCTGACAAAGGAAAGCAAAATACCTGATGTGGACTGGTGGTGGTGGTAGTTGTTGCTGCATAGTGGCCTTTTACTGCTTGACATCAGCTGTTGAGGTTTCCTGATACTAGTGACTGCATCTTGTGTGCGATGTTAGCACCGTTGTAGGCAGGAAGGGCAGTAATGCCCCTTGTAATGATGAGTGAGGGTTGAGTAACCCATTCCAACTTAAAGGTAGCCAGGGCTCTGCACTTCTGCAAGTGGAGAGTCACAGCCTTTCTGTGTCTGCCAAGCGCTTGCATAGCTGATTCTCCCTTCTGCTGAGGCAGGGGCCAACCTGTCCAGGGGCAGTAGACCTCAAGTGCTTTATTCAAGGCTGGTTTCTGATGTGAAACTGTACGTGAAAACACCCTATTGCAACTCTTATCCTTTTCTACTGCAGGGATGAGATGCAAGATGCTGGAATTGCGTCAGACACATTGATGAAGAACTTCTTCTTTGTGCCTTCTTGCATTCAGCTGAGTCCAGAAGACCGCTTTTCCACTGCAGCTTAAACAGGCATTAACGCTTCATTTAGACCTGCAGTTTCAAGTCTGTAGTTTGTCTGGTCAACATTCCAGTGTGGAAGAAATGGAACAATCTTGAATTCAATTCATTCTCTTCAAAACTTGAAAAAATAGTAATAGCTATTGAGGACCAGGCAAAACAAGCTACAGCTTCAATTCACTGGGGGGTGGGAGGGTTATAGGTAATGGTGTCCAAATTTAAAATCTAGTTCATTTGACCCCTGAGCGTTTAAAATATGCAACAAAATGGATGACTTAGTGGAGATGGAAACCCATCACTTGGGTTCTTCAACAGTTTACATACAAGTACACAGTTTTTATACTAAGGATTCCTGTTAGAAAAGTCTTGTAAAGTTATTGTCTTTCGCCCAGATGTATCAAATGTCAGTGGGAGACCAGTGTGACTTCATTAGATGTTTAGTGTATTTAGAATGTGTAAATTTGTGCTTTGAACTGTAGTTTAATAAATGTAAAATTGCATCACAGTATTTGTATTTGACCCTTGATGTATTCCTTGTATGATTGCAATAAAACTTTGTGTAGATTTTACTGTTTTTCAGGCTAACTTTGGGAGGAGTTAGGCAGAAGAGGTAGCCATAAAATAGAGATGTATACATCATTGTTTTGCAAAGCCTTCTTTTCTGTAGCTCATTATTTCAGCTTTGTGTTAAACCATGAATGATTTAAGCTTTATAAACCTGTGTGACCTGAAAGTCATATAAGCTCCTGGAAGGCTAAAATGCAATTTTAGTGTTTTTTTTAGAGTATGCCCTTAGATTCAGTTGTTAACACCAAGCAGCAAACCTGCAATAGATACAGATGTACAGAAAGAGGTACTCTTTTTGCTAGCATGCCTGTAGTGCCCTTGGGGCAGCATGGGTTAGTGCAGCTCTGAGTTGTCACAGTACCTTTAGTGCTTGTTTTAGTGGTGTTTATTGAAAAGTAGCTTGTGACTTCAGCTGGTTCTGCATAGTGCTGACTCCTAGGCAAAGGGCTACACAAGTCTTCAAAAACTTCAGTGCCCTCTTGCTCTGCACCTAATTTAAATATATCCACACAGTAAAGGTAAAACACATGAGAAATACATCTGCCAACTGCATCAAGTAAGTGGAACTGCTGAAACAATAGAGAGGATTTCTTTATTACATTACGTAGTCTCTTATTTCTTCAAGGCTGATTTCTTACTTTCTCATTTTAACTTCTGCTTCTTGAAAACTGGAGAGGAGAAGAGGTGTTAGGGCTTTGAAACAGTGCAGGAAGTTCTGAGTCCTGCAGTCCAAGGGGACTTTTTAACCCTTTTGTTGGAGGTAAAATACCAAACTTTTGGTTGCAAGTGTTATTTTGCATGAGTGCCAGCTGGTGGGTAATCTTAACTTCTGGCTCTCAAACTTCTAGTTTATTTAATAAATCTTGATGAGCTTTTATTTGAAAGCGAAGGAAATTCTCAATTTGCACTGAACTTGTCAGAGCATTGTACAGACTTGCTAAAAGAGGTACAAAATGGCTTATGCCCCTATACAGTCTAAGAAGTATTTATTACTGAAATTAAATGTGGAAGCACAAAAGGGAGTAAATGATCTTGGGAAAGCTGTTGTTTTTTGATTTTTTCCTTTTTTTGTCTTTAAACCTTAAGTTACTGGCCATCCCCCTTTCAGGAAGTGATAGGCACTTCAGTCTAGCAGTTGAGGTCTTTTCTCTTGACAAAACATAGAAGGCTGCATGAATTCTGACTAAATACAAATTACAACTGAGATAATTTAGCAGGATTCTGTTACACAGGCTTAGGGAAGTTGGTTTATGTTAACTTACAGATCAGTTCTGAAAAATGATTCCTCTACAAATGATACAGTGGTCAGAGCAGAAATATTGTGTACTGCAAGGCAGTTTGTCATTCAAACAACTCAGAGTTTGAACACAGCATGTATTTCAATTTGATTTGCTCAGTGTTACTGTTATATTGTAATTTCAATTTGGATGTTTACTCAAACTATAAAAGCTCTGAGTGGTTCCTGTTTAGTACTTGGAACTGATGTAGCCCTGTCCTACCCAGGCCACATCTGCAACTCCTCTCATTGACCGAGGCCATTGCTCGTGTTGCCCTGCTGGTGCAGCTGGCTGGGGTGGCTGGAATTTCTTTGATGCTGAAATGTGCAAACAGTGTTTTGGTGTATAAAACAATTACTCATTGTGCATGCCTGCTCTGGCCTGAAGAACTTTCCTGCTACAGCCCTCCAGCCTACGCACCATTTCCCAAGGAAGATCCAGGGCTGCAGTCAGAAACAACACTTACTAGTGGTGCCAGTCATTCCTCAGGACTGGGAGAAAACAATTCTGCCTTGTCCTTGTGTGTCTCAGCAGTGGCGCAACTGGCTTGCATTGGCTCACAATAAAAGTTGGTGCCCTGGATCCACCATTGGATGTGTTGCCACTTCGTATCTACTCTTCATTGCTGTTTTGGGGGGGGCAGTGGAGCAGTCTGCTCATGTGTTTTATGGTAATCTGAGACAGGTTTGAACCCTACTTTTAAAAGAAAATAATTTAAAAAGCCAAAATGAAATAGAAGTTTGCTTTAAAACAGGGGTGTCAAACTCGCAGGCTGAATATGTCCCTCCACCTTGTTTTATCCGGCCCTGCACCTTGTTCCTATCCAGCAGCAGCGCAGAGCTCCTTATGCCTGCCAGCACTGGTCATGTGTGGCATGTGACTCATGTTACGCTGCAGGAGCAGGAGAACTGCAGGAGCTGGGAGTTTGACACCCCTTCTTTAAAGATAGAGCATCCAGTGGCAAATCAAGTTTGTATCTCTACTTAACTCTCTTGAAAAACTCTTGCTTTTAATTCCTGATAGCTGTTAAGTGCCATCCTCTGCTGTAGTGCTTGATCTTGATGATCAGCTTTACTCTGACTCCTGCAAAGGCTACGGGGGACCCACACCTTAGGTCCCCTCTTGCCTGAGGAGCGGAGCTGTGGTGGTCTTGGGGCCTTTGCCAAGGCTGTAGGCAGCAGGTGAAAGGTAAATGCACACTTCTAGAGAAGCCCAGTCACTGCTGCAGTGAGGCCCTGGTGCTGCTGCCTAAAGGAGGGGCTCAGTGGGGCTCGGGTCCTCCCCTGTGCCAGCTGTTTGCCAATCACTGTAAGGAACAGAAGAAGAAATGGGGTATGTACCAACAATGGCTTGTCTTTACTGGTCTGACCCTCACTGAAAGAGAAAGTCCTTTCTGTGACTGCTACAGTCCTCCAGTTCATGCACTGAAGGGAAATGTTGGATGATACACATTTATTTTTCTTTACAATGGAAGCACTACACTGACTGAGGGCTTCTGGCTCACTCTCTGAAATCTTATTTCCTCCATTTATTAAAATCCAAAATTTCAAGTAAGCAGTGGCATGTAATTCACCACCACAATTTACTATTTATTGCTTTGATACGTGATGGGAGTTGTGCACTTTGAGTATTTGCCTGCAGGTCAGGGAAAAGCATGCTGCATTCCTTCCTGGCTCTTCTTGCCCCTGCTGAGGGCAGTGCTGGTAAAGAGACCACCAAGGGAAGACAAGTGAAGACCTTTCTGATCCAGACCAGGGCTGTTCCCCAAGAGCCTGGCAAACATGGGAGCCTGTCTGCTCTGCAGAGCTGGGAGATGGGGTGGGAGTGCTAACAGTGCCTGGTGCTGTGCACGCCCCTATTAAAGTGTCTGTCCTTCGAATAACAAGCTTTCTCTCACTTCATATTTTAATCTCTTTGCAACTGCAGTCTTTAATCCGAATTAGGGGCTTTAGTAGGATTACCCTGTCAGCTACATAGGACAAAGCTAATTACAGCTGTCAGCATGAGCTAGAAAAGAGAAGCTTTCAGGGAGAAGTCAGCAGGACCTGATGCCCCTGCCTTCAGTCTGACCAGCTGCTTCTCATTGCCTTTGCACCGACAGCCAGCAGCCTCCTGTTACAGGTAGGTCTTTCTCCAAAGTCTGCATGTTGCTATTCCCCTAAATTCTATTGGATAATTAATGTTCTCTGGCTGAAATACTGCAATCATGCAGCCCGCAGCCTCTGTCTAATGTGCATCATGTAACTACCCATGTCTTACCATAACATCTCAATAAAGGGCAGATACTTAGTCAAAAATGGGAGGGAGAACTATTTCAGGCCCAAGACTTTGCAGTGTGATTTTGCAAGTACCTACATGATTTTAGATCCAGATTGTATATTTTGCTCAACTACACAGTCTCTGACCATGACCCTTCTTTGTACTATTAAGAAAGTCACT
Organism: Dromococcyx pavoninus; assembly: GCA_033558185.1. Lineage (NCBI taxonomy): Eukaryota > Metazoa > Chordata > Aves > Cuculiformes > Neomorphidae > Dromococcyx > Dromococcyx pavoninus. Next base: position 17,949 of record JAUMJL010000401.1, on the reverse strand, counting down.
CAGCTATTTGTGCTACAAGTTTATTACACTTTTGACATGGAAATCCCTGCTGTTAAGGTGGTGACAGCAGAAGGGAGCTGATGCTTCACATCTCAGAAGCAGCAAATCAGCCTGAGGTCGCTCCTGTCAGTTGCTGTGGCCACTTAGGTGCATGCAGAGATGGCAAAGGGATCCACTGCATTTGTTTTAGGCATAAGCAATAAACCTCGGTACTGCAGTCTGACACCTTCCTCACAGTAAATGTCCTTAAAAAAACTCCAAAAGTATCTAGTGAGCCCTGCTGTGGGTATTGCTGCTTGGAAGCAGCATCTGAAACAGTGGCACCGGGGCATCCGGGCCAAGCTGCCTCAGCCTGTACCCAATTTTTAAGGCCCATGATGGAATTTTGGTGTTTGCTCTGTTTTCCAAGGCATCTTGGCCAGTGCTGGGAGCTGTGGGAGGCCGGGCTGGGACAGCTGCAGTGGAGGACGAAGGGAAAGTCTTCCCCTTCCCGCTCCTTTGAACTCTTTTCCAGGCTGCCCTTCCTGCCAGCCCTCCGTGCTGCCTGAGCACCATCCCGCTCCTGCCTGGCGCCTGACCCTGTTATTTGATGCTGATTGTGTGTGTCCTGGCATCCGCCAGTGGCTTTGCAGCTGGGCACGGTGCCATGCAGGGCAGCAGCCAACGAAGCCACGGAGGCAGGAGCTGAGCCTCCAGATCTGTGCTGGATCATCACACCCTCCTGCTCATACAGACTGCAACCTGCACGGAACATTTTAACCTGCTCCTTAAATGCCCCTTGAAATTCAGAGGAGGAAGCAGTCTGGATGTTTTGGGCGTGGCAACCAACTGCTGAGTGAGGTTGCCAGTTTCCATCCCCAGAGACTTTTCCATCCCCGACGGGATGAAGCCCTGAGCAGCCTGTTCTGACCTGGTGGCTGCCCTGCCCAGAATGGGAGGTTGGACTGGAGACCTCTAGGGGCCTCTTCCTCATGGAATTACCCTCTCTCTGATCCCGTAACACTGGATCACAAACTCTCCTGTCAGCTTGAGCTGTGCTGCTGCCCTCCCTGAGTGGTGCTGTGCTAGCAGGCGATGGGAGCAGGGCTGGCCAGAAAAGCCCAATGTCTGAGGGCCCAAAAGCTTCGTGTTCTGCATGGAAGTGAGGACTGACCTACCCATGCTGCCAACAGCTGGAGGGTGGATGTGGGACACAGGACTGAGGAATTGGTCTGCCACATGCACACAGATGTTCCCACTACAAATTTCAATGTCAACAAATTGTTCTTATTTTTCAACAACGAATGCTTCAACGGCAGTTTCCTAGCCAGCCCTAGGTCCTGAAGCAAGACACCCTGGGACACCGGCATTGAGGGGAAGACTGAGGAGCAAAGACATCTTCTCCAGCTGCCCTTGAACTGGTGGCTCTTGCAGTCGCCCACTCCCCGCCATGCTGCAGTCCCTGTCCCATAGGCCACCTGGCACGATTTCAAGGCTGGCACTTAAGGCTTGTGCTGACAGCAGGACCGGGCTGGCAACACCCTCAGTGTGGGCACAGCACTGCTTGCAACATGCTTAATGTTGTCCCTGTGGGATGGGGACTGGGACTCAGCAGCAACCGCATCTGGTGTCCCTGCGTCTACACCTGCTGCAAGCTGCAGCAAGATATGTGACTGCAGCTGGAGGGCAGTGGGGACAAGAAGGAAAGACATCCCTCTGCACCTGGATCAGCCAAGATGTATTTTTTCCAGGCTGGGAGGTGTAACAAAAGTGGTGGCTGCTGTGCCATTTGAAGGCTGTGTTGTCCCTGCATTCCCCTAGATTGAGGTTTCCTTTCTCTCCCCACTGGAGCCGCTGCCAGCCCTGGCTCTGCCCGCGTTGGCAGGCATGGGCGCCCACGCAGAGCCATCCATTCCTGCTGTGCAGAGCCAGCGGCAGCCAGCCCTCACCTCCCTTCACCCCGCCAACCCAAATCAGTTCAGCTGAAGTTTTCCACTTGAGGCGCATGTGAGACCAGAATAGATTTCCAGGATTTTTTTTTTCCTGTTAGCTAGAGGAAGGGCAGGCAGTGTCTTTAGGGAGTCCTCACTGCATAGACAGCCCCACAGGGTAGAGCCCCTGAGGCTGAACTGCACCAGGCTCAGGGTGTGGGCTTGGCTGCTGCTCTCCAGCAGTGCCAGTCCTTCGTCCCACGGAGCCACAATGCAGTTTTTCCAGGGTGCTGCTGCAGCTGCTGTCAGGGCTGGTTCAGGTCCTGTGAGGACTTGGGCAGCCACAGGCAAAGGCAGGAACAGAAGAGGGATTCCCAGCCTCAGCTCAGCTCCCAAAGTAGCGTTTCATTTGGTGGCTTGTGAAAAAAGCAAAGCTGTTTTAGCTTAGCACATTTTGGTGTGCTGTTCTTCTGCTCCTGACAAATCCATTTTGCAGTCTCTCTGCAGCAGGGGCTATCCCTGTGCTGCTGAAGGGCTGGACACTTGCTCCAGTGGTGGCAGGCAGCCTAGAGGCCCAGCCCTGCTGAACCTCGGCTCCACAGCACCCACAGCACATATCCATCTGCACCCACCTCCATGAGCCACTACTGCTCCACCTGCACGGCCAGGGTGCAGCTGCTCTCCCCTGAGCCAAGGCCTTGAAGGATGCCCCTGCTCAAGAACTCTTGTGGGATTAACCCATCTCAAACTTCAAACAAGGCTGTTGGCAAGTTAAGAGGAGTCATCTGCAGCCCAGGCATTAAAGGGCAGACACACAAAACCCAGGCAGCCAGCCCCTGCTGTCTCCAGATTTCCGTGCTCAGACCTCCATCTGCTAGTGCTGCTCACCTGGCTGCAAGCACACAGGCTGCAGCTCTGAGTACCAGCCCTGCACAGCCATCCAAAACTGCTCCTGGCACAAGCAGTCACTGCAACCTTCAACATCACCCCTCCCCCCCTCCCGGGGCAGGGAGTTTCTTGGATGTCAAACCTCAGTTAAATACGCAGAGGTATATTGATATATTGGACACAGCTTGAGCATGAATAAACTCCTGCCCTGTTGCAAAACCCCAGGGAACACAGTTAAGTATGTTTTGGAGGAGAAGACTGTCTCATCTGCCAACTGTCCTAACATGCACTCACACAAGACTAAAGCATCCATGATGAGATGGTGTCTGCAAGCCCCTGCACGCAGGAATGCAGATGTTTGCACACCAAAGCCTGACACCTCAGTCATGGCCAAGCAGCGCCTGGTTGCTGAGGCATGGACATCCTCCACACCCAGCAGCCAGAGCCCTGCACTCACCAGGATGGGGCTCAGCGCTGCAGAAGACAACTCTGGACATGCCACAGGCGATGGGGCAGGGGAGAGAGAGGATGTGGTGCCACCGGTGCTTCCTGCCATGCTGGAGCCTCCCACAGTCAATTACACCACTTTTCCCTTTGCAATGCCAGATCTTCCGGGAGCTGTTGCAGGTTCTCCGTGCTGCAGGTGGAGCCCTTCCACCCCATATGCTGTCCTTGGCGCTGGCAGGGCATGGAGTGAGGGCAGCCAGACTCACTTTAGCTGCCTGTTCCCGTTCGAGCACATTTTCTTTCTGTGTGTGAACCTTTCTGCCTTTCTAGTGACTACTTAAGATCCCCCAGACTCAGACTGACATTGGTCATTTGAGCTTCTTGGCTTGTCTCATACTGTAGCAACTTCACTCTAAAACACGTTGCCTTGCAAGTGCCTTATTTATACCTATGTTTTACACTCACACAGAATGCTGGACTCTGGGACACTTTTGTGTTTTGTCCCTGTGACAAATACTTTATAAACCAGTGCAGTTCCCAGCTTCTCACTGATGATGCACTCAAATGAGATCTAAGGTTATTTGTCTTGTTATTAATTTTTACTGAGGAACTGCAAGTCCCAGGAGCAAGGTTTCAGATAATGCCAGGGTGAAGGTGAGGACATGGCCACAACATGTAAAGCAGACTGGTTTGGAATAAGCTGAGCTCTAACTAGCTGAAGGCTCTGACAGCAAGTCAGAACGTATTGCTGAAACAGTTCTGCTGCTTGCTTTTATCAGTTTGCTCAACCGGCCAAGAGAGCCTCCTGCAGAAGCTGAATATTACCATTTCTTCAGGAGGCTCTCTTGGCCGGTTGAGCAAACTGATAAAAGCAAGCAGCAGAACTGAAATGCTCCAGATGAAAGCCTAATGTTGGTATCTTATTCATAATTCATGTAAGTTTCTATACTGGATAGGATGAGCAGTGATGGGTTTATTGAATGGTTCTTGCTTCTGTGGTTTGGGTTTTTTTTAAATCAGTGATGATTTGCAATAGATTGAAAGGTCCTATTACCGTGGTTCACAGATTGTCCCTTGCCTATGGAGAAACAGCAGAGGAGGAGGGTGACGTGATAGCTTGTTGGTCACCCTGAGGCCTCTTCAAAGATGGCACGAGTTGTGGATGAGTAACTGTGTCTGCAGGCACTCCTGAAGGACAATGGACACAACCACGGAGCTGTCACTCCCTGCATCTACAGCCCACAGCAGAGGCTTCTCCCATCTGGAGCAGAGAGGAGCTGCTGGATGCTGCCCAAGGCCCAGGAGAATACAGGGCTGCTCTTGCGGCAGGCACCAAGGGAGCAGGGCCAGCCCTGGGGAAAGGGCTGATGTCTCCAGCCTGCTCTGTGGCCACTCCTGATCAATTGGAGTTGAACCACTGTGTTTAGGGGCACAAAAAGTGACCACATCCTCAGCCTGGCTGTGCAGGTCCTGCAGAGAGGCCTACCCCAGAGCAGGTATCAGACACATCTGGGACAGCCACAGGCTCCTTTCCCAAGCATCACCAGGGCCACACACCAGGCTACAATTGAAAGAAAAAGAAAGGGGGCTATAGGGTACGAGTATAGGAGAAGATGCTTGTGCTCCAGGCAGGTGGCTGGCACTCCACATGAGCACTCAGCTCTTCTCATTGCAGGGGCAATGGCAGGACGTGTGGTCCTTCCAGGGCTTGGAGTTTGGCTTGTCAGCTTTCCTTCTTGAAGTCAGAGAGAAAAAAAGGAGAAAAAAAGCCTTTGATAAACTACTGGGGACAAACGGTCTGCGAGCATCTTCTTCAACAAAACACCTGTACCATTTCCAGCACTTGCAACCAAAACAAAATCTGAGGTCCAAGGCATTTCAACACTGCAGGGAAGGCAAAGTAATATTTAAAAACCTGTCAAAACCCTTTCATTTGCATCTTCCTTCATGTGTGCCCAAAGCATTGCCAGTACCCTCCTCGCTCTGAGTAAGAGCAAATTCCACAGGTTTCTGTGCATTTTGGTGTGTGACTACCAAGCAAACCCCCTCCTTGTTGGGAGTAAAACAGAAAAATGACCCTAAACCAGAAGTCAAGCCCAGTATTAAATGAGGGGCAACAAGATCCAAGTCAGGTCTGAGGATGGTATTTTTTCATAGAATCATAGAATGGTTTGGATTGGAAGGGATCTTAAAGTGCATCCAGTTCCAATCCCCCTGCCATGGGAAGCGATACCTCCCACTAGACCAGGTTGCTCAAAGCCTAATGCAGCCAGGCCTTGAACACCTCCAGGGCTGGGGCATCCACAACTTCTTTGGGCAATCTGTTCCAGTGCTTCACCATCCTCACAGTAAAAAATTTCTTCCTAATATCTAATGTAAATCTACCCTCCTTCGGCTTAAAACTGTTTCCCTCACTTGGGCTTGCTCCAGCATACCATAATCCATCAGCTTGTCTCCTCCATCACCCAGGCAGCTCAGAAAGGCAATGCTGACCCTGCACAGCCCAAGACCATACCGGGCAGCCAGGCTAACGGGGCAAGGAGGCTGGCATCCACCTGACAACAGCTGCTTCCACATGGAAAACAACAGGGGAGAAGATGTGAAGAGAAGCCCCATGCTTGCCTGCCTCCCCCAAGGTGGGGCCTGGTGGTTGACTTGCAGCAGAGCAGCTGGGACCAGGACTGTGTGCCCTGGGGCTGCAGCCCCTCCAAACTTCAAGGAGCAGTTCCCCAGACACAGGCAGTAGTGGTAAGAAGCTGCCTTGGGAAGCAACACAGAGATAGGCTGTGCTCTCCTCTTCCTGCCCGAACAGAAGTGCCTGTGCAACACCAGCCCTTCCCACTCAGGACCCACCTAAACAGAGCACATGTGGCCCCTGCAGCCTTTCACCTACTAAACTCTGTTTACATATTTCTCTCCTCACCTTCCTCCCCTGCTGCAAACCAACACCTCTGTGTGTGTGTCTGCGTGTATGCGGGTATTGCCTTTGGCAGGGCCATATGGTGTTTTCCTGACATATATTTGAGGCCAGATACGTAATCGTACTGCTGAGAGACTTAAGATGAGAAAACCTTTCTGGGACATTTAAGCTGTATAAACAATCATAATAAAAGGCCTTTATAAATCTGTATGTTTATTTCTGACAGGTTCTTTGTTCTTTTACTCAGTATGAAATATAGACAGACTGTGACTTAATAACTTCCTCAGTAAACAAAACAGCAAATGAGTAGGGACAAATGGCTGTGTCTAGAGAAACAAATGCTTCTTAAAATTCCACTTAAACACATTTTTATTTTTAATTTATAGCAGCAAGAAAGGAGTATTTAGAAATCATTTCAACAGGGAAAAAGGTCTGGCCCCAATGTACTAAAATAAGGAAAGAATTATGGCTGAGATTTTCAAATCTGCCTAAGGGATTCAAACCTCCAACTAAACCAAGCAAAGTGAGAATCCAAATCCTTTAAGTAGCCTTGAAAAATCCTCCTATCAGTGTGCACAGCGCAGTGCATATAAAAGCACATAAAGCTCCATAGGTAAAAGACTTGATATATCTTTCACCAAAGCAACCATTTCAACGTATTCTGAATATATAAATACATAAAAACTAACTGAAATGAGTTGCAGTATTTGAAAGCATGCTTGGTTGGTCTACCATATGATCTAATCAATATTCATTGTTTATTTAATAAGAGTAGACTTGACCCAAAAGCTTCTAAAGCCTCAAGCTCTCCAACATCCAGTGCCAGCAGGATTACTTATGGTCATTCACCCAGAGTTGCCAAATAGCCCTGCAATAACCAAACAGACCCACACACCATTTGATTTTGGGCTGGCCAGACTCCATGCTATTAATAGTCACCCCAAAGAGGGGAGAGGGGTCTGTGCATGTAGGGCCCCACATTGGTCTGCTCTGATAAAACATGGCTTTGCTGTGTCATCTGTGTCATGCTAATTTGGATCCATAAAGCTTCCTTCAGCATAGGCTGGTACACTGTGTTTCTTTAGTTTAATAGATGCTTTCCAGACACAGTCTTACATTACATATACATATGTTAGTGCCTCAGCTTTGCCCTCCATAGCTATGCTGCCAGGACGGTATATTGCCAATTCCACTACAACTGCAAGAATTCACAACACCTCTTGTTGCTCCTACATGAAATCTGAACCTTTAATCCACTGCACATAAGGAAACAGATCCAAACCATAACAGACTGACAATATGTGAAACACTGGGTTGGAGGAGAAAGGGGTGTCATACCACCTTTAGGAGTTCCCGGGACTTCTCTAGAAGCAAGAAGTCCTGGGAACCTGAAGTTCTTTGCCCGACTGAGGAGCAGGCAAAGTTTTCTGGAGAACTGTTATGGACATTACCTGCTCCAGAGAACTATACATTACAGCTTATAATGCATATGGTCTCATGAGGTTGACCTCAATTTGCGGTTAACATCAAAGCTGCCTGAGGACAAAGGAATCCAAAGGACTTCCCTCTTCCTCATTTGTCTGTACCCACGTTTCAGCACTGGTCCCAGCCAGCCACTCACTGGCTGTGAACAGGATGGGATCCACCACCTGTGCATATAGGTTTGTGCAGCGGGAGGCGGAAACACATGCAAAATAAAAGCGTGGAAAATGTGACCCACCTTATGTGTCAAAGACTTTTGTGCGCACAAGAAACCCCCAACCTTCAACTCACTGCTTTCTCTTCCACCCACACTCACATCGATGTTGGAAATGTTCTTTTTTGGAAAGGCTCTGAAGACAGTTCCTTGCATGATCCTGACCACGCACAGCGGGATGTAGCTGTTTTCTGATAGTTAAAACTGTTCAGCTGCAAAACAAACACACGTACACACACAGACCTTACAACATTGATGCCTCTGTTATAACTGGTATCATCAAATAAATGAAGATGGTCTTCAGGAGTGCTTTATCGAAATCAACAACTGGATGCTAGCTTACTTCTGGTAGAAAGATCTGTTTCACATTCTGCCTTTCAGTCCTTGCTCAGTGAAGTGAACTGCATTGAGATCAACAACTGCAGAATCACTTCCTCTTTCTTTCTGCCCAATATCTGCATTTTCAGTGCCTAAACAAAGGGAAATGAAATAGTATTTTGCAAGAATCATTTTGTCCTGCCGCTACTGCAAACCAGACGGTTACTTTTCAACAGCACCTGTGAAAATTCTTCATGGAAGTCAATGCTGAAAATGAAAGCATCGGCCAAACTTCAGCCATTCCTCTCGGTGTAGAAACAGAGCTTACCTGCAAAATTCACCTCAAGTCAACTCAGCAACAGGAAAATACTAGGAAAATTTTGAAAGTGAAAGAAAAAAACATTTCACAAAACCAAACATTTCTGGAAGTAGTGAGAATTTGATGTCAATTCTCTCCTGGGAGAACAGAGCTAGTTATATGCAAGTCTTCTCCTGACTTTTTAAAATACAAGTCAGGCTTCTGAATCAGCTCTAGAAACCACAAAGATCACAAAGCCTTTGACCCCAGTCTTACAGCTACACCGAAAGAGGCAGATCCAGGGGCCTAAGAAAAACTTAATGGTGGACAAGTGCATTTCTGTAAGCCCAGCAGAACAGAGCCACTGCCCTCAGTGGAGCAAACCTCCAAGAGACGGTGACAGTTGGTGGCCATGCTGTGTTTGAGGGGGAATGGGGGACAATGGGAGCTTCTGACACAGATTCGATACAACCAAGCTGTTCCCCAGGGCAGTTGCTCTGGGAGAACCTAGTTCCCTAGAAGGTCTGAAACTGTTCTCCATGTGCCCCATCTCAGTAGCTACAGCATGCCTTCCTCTCCACTTCCTTTGTGCCCTTGCAAGATTCTCAGGTTTTCTCAACTTCTCGTAAATCTGAGTCCCTATCACAGTATCTCCTCTCTCCCCACAGTTTTTACCCAGGTCTCTTGGCAGCTTAGGGCAGTCTATGCTATGTCTGAGTTGCAGCCATGCACATGAATGCCAGCATGCTAAGCAGCCAGCAACAGGCACACCCCAGGCCACTCAGCCCATCCCTCCACAAAACTCTCCTCTGTCCAGTTGATGGTTCTCATTGGCCTTTCAGACACTCATGGTGGGACCCACCTCACTTTGCTCCACCTTCTTTGTAGATTCACCCACCTGTGGTAGCTTCCCAGGCTTCTGTTATCAGCACAGGAGATGGAGTCAACAGAGCTCAGAGTGCAATTCATCCCACATCAGGGAAAAATGAAATGTGTCTGAACCCTGTGGTTTACATTTACTAGCACTTCACTGACTATAAAAAGAGCTATAAAAACAGATGTTCATGTTATAAGCACCTAATCTTAGGTGAACTCTGCCCACAGTGACTCTGGGTACATTTATATTCACTTTCCTATTGGAACCCAGGAACAACCTTGCGCCCAGGGTCAAACAGCGCATACCGGCTTGCTTCCCAGCTGCTTCTCGCAACAAAGGTCCTCTGGAGTAGATGATTTGCACTCACAGAAAAGATGAGAGGGAGCATGCTCTTCCCACCTCTCAGGCTTCCTTGGCTGCCTGTACCAGTGCACTCGCTAGCGCAGGCCATACTCCACAGTGGCTGTTTTGCAACAGTCTTGTGCCTAAGCATCTACACCGTTCCAGGCACTGACCTCATCCACTATCCCTTCTTCCTCTCATGGAGAGTAGACTTTGGACCCAGCAGTCACAGGTGGGTTCAGATTGATGAGGTCTCTGTAAGGCTGCACATCACTCACTGGATCCCCATTGCAATGGACCAGAGAATTGCCACCACCTTTTGGAGGCTGGCAATCGCTGCAGAGTCATGGGGACCATAACCAGCTATATGGGCTCAGTCTGTACCTCAGATCCTATACGTAAAGCATGCTGTCTACTATGGACAAACCAGAGTTCTCGTCTTCTAGAAGAGCTTCCATGAGATCAGGGTGCTGCTTTGCATGTCTTCTCAAATAGGGTCCACACATCTCCTGTCTTTGTTACTGTGCCTCCTGCAGAGTGAACACTTGTGGGACCAAGGTGCAGCACGTCTCCAAGGACGAGATGTGGGACAGAGGTGACTCTCTCCGACAGCGAGCTGCAAGACTAAAGCGCATATCTCCTATGGGGAGTGGAGGGAATGAAGTTCATGTCCCCAAAATTGAGATGCAAGCACAAAGTGAGCTATACAGAAGAGAACTCGGGAATCGGTGAGATGCCAGCACCCTGCTAGCACACAAGTGGTTGGGATGGGTTGCACAGAGATCTGTGAAGTCCAGGGGTTTGGTAGACCTGATGAAAATCTTTAGGCAGGTTTTTCTGGTCATGAGGGCAACCTCACTGATGGGGGTTCCCTCCCTGTGGTCTCTGACAAAGCCAAAAACATCTCTTCATAACTGGAAAGTAAACACGGATCTCCCCTGTAGCCCCTTGCATAGATCTGAGATCACAGTGGAGATATCTGCACTTAGCAGTGCCAAAACTGGCTTCACACAGGCTCTTGTTTTAAAAAATTAAAGTAGTATTGCTCAATATTGCTGCCAAGAGACTTTCTGATCAGTAAAGCTGTGACTTTTATGATGTCTCTTCAAATGAAACACAACCCCTCAATCTCCATGGGCCCCTCAAATGTGCCCTCTGCCCCTAGTTTCTGTGTCTTCTGAAGGAAAAAAAAGAAATCAATTACTAATAGATTGCTTAACAGCATGCCAGTGGCATGATTTGTACCATGATGCCAAAGGCGTGGTACATGCGGCAGGCATTTGGCAAGAGAGCAGCAGGATATGGGAGAGCTCAAGGCTTGATGACACACACGGGAGGAGTGTATTGGGGCAGGGGCCAAACTGGACGCAGTTTAGTCTGTAATATGTGTAGGACATACTACCTGCATTTTTGCATCTGCATTTTCCTATGCAGAGACTATTCACTTTCTTGAATTTAAAAAAAAACAGGTATGCAGTGGGTGTGGGATCAAGTATTATCATCAATAAATTAACATTGCAGGAGCTATTAACATCCCTATCTTGCCTGTCATACAGGTCTGAACCTACTCAACAATTCAAAAATTATTAAAGGTAGGTAGGCTTAAAGAAAAGAAGGACCTTTGTTCACAAGTTTTCTATCAAAATACCTATAATGGGAGGTGTGGAAATGCTGTTATCCGTGTCAAGAGGAAAGACGAAGTTGTCCTTGCTTCCAATACTGTATTGATACATCGCATGAGATATCCTGGCCACACCACCATCTCATTTCCTCATACCTTCAGGATTTAGCCCATCAGAGGATCTTTTCAAATGCAGCAGCCATTAAGTCACTCTGTAACAAGTAAATTCTGTTTTGGCATAAAAAAGCATGCGTTTCTGAGCTTCTATTGGGAAAAAAACATTTATCTGATCACAGCAAAGACAGGTGCTTTTTTAGCTTTACAGTCTCATTCTACAATGCTTAGAGGCTGTCGTCTTCTTGTCTAGCTGGCTGACAGTTCAGCTTCTAAGTGTCTGATTTTGTTAACAGAAATATAGATTGATCAGTTAGGTTTTATACTAAATACTTAAATAAATCATGACACCAGAAAAACTCTGAATATAATACATACATCACTCAAAAGGGTGGAACACACAGAGAAGGTTCCTAGTATTATTTTCCAATGTTTTTCAAGCTCTGTCTGCAAATAAACTATGCCACTTTGCTGTATTATTCCACAGCTCTCCAAAAGTATCCATGTACTCATGGAACGGCAAATCTCCACATCATGCATAGGATTCAACAACGTTGGTCTTTACTGGAGGTATCAGCAAAACCACCAGCATTGTACAAGTAAAGAAACACCAGACAGATACTAAACAAAAATAAAAACATGGCCACTCCGTGTGAAGCAAAATAGGAAGCATGATCTACATGGAAAGAATCAACAAATCCCTCCAATATCAGCTCCTGATTTCCACTATAGAAAATTCCCAGCATTCCCTGGGCCAAGACATGCAGTGAATATGCAACTCGGCTGGTTTGAGATGACCAGATACCCATTCTGGCTGCGCTTCCAAAAAGACAGACGGGAAGCAGGGCTGCAGCCAGTGCCATTGTCTTGTCCAGTGTCCTGAGAAGAAACACAGGTCTTGTGATTGCCACAGGACCTGAGGAAAGTTCTGGTTGGCATACAACCTGATCCTGCACTGAAGGAACTGAATATAAAAACTCTGACTATCTTTAGTGGATACTGAAGCAATCATTTACTCACCTATCTTCTTTCTGCCCTTACTACAACTACTGTCTATCCCACAGTTTTCTGGGAAACAGGTATATCTCTAACATCAGTGGTTAAAAATATCCCTTGATGTTCCATCACAAGAAGGGGAAAATGGCTCTTATTAGTATGTAGAAGCCAAGAGTTTAGGATAAAGGAGCAATTTAAAATACCTCCTTAATTCCGCATGCCAAAGCTGAGATAAGCCACAGATAACAGAGCTGTATTTCTTAAGAGCAGGGTGAAATTCACAAGACAGAGTTTGACCTGACAGCCTCAGTCCCTAGACTGCAGGACAGGACTGCAGTTACACAGCTGGCCAGTGATTTACCAGGTGTGTTGCCAATTCTCTTCCCTAATTTGTCTTTCAGTCCCATGACACTTCAGCTTTCCACACCAGAACAAGATGATCTGCAGGCTGGATAAGTGCTTTTCTGGCAAATATAAACTTAGAGACATAGTGTAACAGGCACCCACAAGTGCTTAAAAGTACAAATCCTAAACATCTTCCCAACAAGAACCCCAGACATATCCATTTTCTCCTGGGTGGCATAAAACCACATCCCCAGCTTCTCTGAGAAACTGAACGGAAAATACAAATACATGTGAACTGGCAGTAATCCTTTAGATGCTTCCAGTGATTATTAGAGAAAATAGTTTCACTGAAAACTGCTCACTGGCCAAAAAGAAGTTTCTCTTACCTGTCCTAAGCTTCATTAGGGGTTTTCAAGGGTTTTTTTCCCCCCTCGCCAGGCTGTCTCCTGCGGCAGCAGTGCAAACATCAGCGCTGCTGACAATCTCTCTGAAGCCATGGAACAGCGCTGAGCAGGCACGGCCGGACTCAAACTGCGGTGACTCAGGAATGGCCACAAATGCTCTGGAGAAAAAGGGCCATGAGTAATACTGTGTAAAATGCACGTACACAGAAACTGGAGTTAGTAATGTGTAGGGCTGGGGAGGAACACAGTGCTGGCAGCCAAACAGGACTTGCTTCATCTGGCTATCAGACCACTAAAGCAAACTCAAATGGATAAACTCAAGTCTTAACTACAAGTAAATTCTGATTTTCACCCGGTATTCTAATAAGCTATTGCAGAACCAGGAAAAAGAAGGTTTTCCCCCAGGCTGGGATGGGTGAGGAAAAACGGGGATGAAGAGGAACGGAAAAGAGCCTCTAAAGGAGACAAAAAAGGGTAACAAGCTGCCTTATTGCTGATTATATGCTCCACCTCCCCAGGTATCTGATGTATAAAGCTCTGCGACTGTTGTCTGTAGCAGCAGAGACACTTTCCCAATTATTAATAAATGGACGTGAGCAATGGTAGGTGTGCCAGGGAAAAGAGAACAGCCCTACACTCTACAACCCTCTTCTGCCCTGAACTCTCTTTCTGCTGCCTCCGGCCCTCCTTCCACCCCCTTTTGCATTCTCAGTTTGCTTCCTTTCTTCTGTCCTTCCTCTCATGTTCCCCAGCTGCCACTTTCCTGCCATTTCAGAGCTCCACTGGCCACCCCCTCAGCCTCAGCTGCTTTCAGACACCCACCACTCTTGCACATGAAAATGAGCTGTCACATTTTCCAGCCTCTGAAGCAGAGATTATTTTTGGGAGAGGTGGTTTTGACAGCTCAGCCCTGCAATTCACAGGCAAAGTACAGAGCAGGCTATGTCTATGCAGGGGGAGAAGAGGAGGGAGGATACAGCTGTTCAACACGCATGTAGGTCTCCTGGCCATGAACTTAGAAGGGACTGAAGATCTGGGGAGGGGGACACAAAGATCCCGTGGGGTACAGGAGTCAAGGAGCAGCTAAATCTCTCCAATTCCAAGGCCTGTTCTTTCCCGGTCCAAGGCCAGCTGCTAGCAATGCTGCTACAGGATGTGCCACTGAGATGGGTCAAGCCTCTGCTCCACAGAGGCACGACAAAACCCCTTTCCACTCCTCTGCACAGAGTCCCTCACCCCTGGTTGCATCCTTATCAGTCCTAGGCCACCAGGCAGCATCCTACAGAGCCCATATCCCCTGCCAAGTACCACAATCTGTAGCCAGACTTCATCCGAAGATCTGACCTGAAGACCCTGAAGAGGGAACGTGTAAGAGGTTTTTGACCTATCAGTCCAGCCGTAGCTATTCTGTGCACTTTGACTGCAGCTGGTCAGTGCCTAATATGAAACTTGCCAGGCTGAAAGGTATTACAGAACCTGGATGGTGGCAGCAGAAGACAAGGACTGACTTGGTGGGAACAAACTGCAGGGATGAGAGGAGACACTAACACGAGAAGGAGAGAGAATGAGTGGGAGGTTTCCTAGGGGACCAAAATAGCAGAGACTGATGAGAGGAGCAGCTGCACAGTGTTGCTCTGGAATTGAAAGCTGAAATGAGCTTGTTAAAAGAAGCAAAGAAATACAACAGTTGGAGAGGCAAAGCTGGGAGCACCCTGGGATGAAGGGGCTGGAGCTGTCAGTGGGGGAGGAACACAGAGGGAGGATCCAGACATGGCCAAGGAGACAGCAAGGTATGAATGACCGCAGGTGGTGCAGAGCAGGCTCCGGCAGATGCACTGGGAACAGCCATGGGGAGAGGCTTTCACCGAGCGAAAGAAGTATAGATGTCATAAGGAAGGTCTATTAAGAAACATTAAAAAGCAGGGTGTGTGCTATGACCACATGCGATTGGTAATCAGGAATTAATGGGGAATTATCACTAGAAGGGCTGCCGCATCTGGCAAGGGCGGTTGTGCAGGACACACGGCAAAAAAGGCCAAGAGCCACGTGGTCTTACTGGGAAGCCAAAGCAAGTACAGACACGGAGGTAAGGCAAGGACAGGAGAAGAGCAGGAAAAGAACAAACCAGAATGGGTTACCCGAAGCAGAGCGGATATTGCAAGTCATTCCTTTACTATTTTCTCATAGTTGGACTGCAGTGGAGTCCAGAAGTACCTGTCGGTGTTGGGTTGCCATCCTATGTCATGTTGCATGAACTGAAAGAGACACAGCCAAATCTCTCAAGTATTTACAACAGCCTCATCCAGTGTCTCTGGAAGCTGCCCTTATGGCAAATCTGGAAGACACACGATCCAGCTCAAACATTGCTATGCTAATTTCTTCATAGTTCCATTTTATATGAAAATAATTCTATTTTCTGCAAAGAACAGTTTATTCTGCTAGAAAATTACTGCTGAATCACCTTAATTTCCACAAATAATCCAGCACATACCTCCAACATCTTGTCACAGCAAACAAACTAAAAATCAAACAAGTATTTCATGTTATGGACCTTTAGTGCATGTTGGCAACTGGATTTTTAACACTGAAGTTCTTGCTATACCAGCAAAACTTTTGAGTATACACATTATACATGTGTAAGGGTAAAGAAAGTGACAAAGATCTGCCCAACTTTCTGCCAAGGTAAAGGAAGAAGCTCTTAAGTTTTTTGAGTGAAGTTATCAGGAAGGGTTAAATTGTAATGCTGGTATAACTTTTACAGGTTTAGTTCTAGGGGCAATAATATGTTTCCAAAAATATTTTTAATTGTTTTAAATAAAAACAATTATAATCACAAAAACCATGACAGAACCTGCCATAACAGAAAACACAGCATTTCACCAAGAACTATTGTGTATTGTCTCACAGTCTCTATTTCATCTGGAGGGAGTGCAGACAGATGCACTTATGAGCCAAGAAGTCTTTCCCCAGCTGTGCCTCGCCTGATGGTAGCGCCTTTTGGCACAGGAGAGCACGTTCTGGGAGTCAAGCAGTTATTTCATCAACATTTTTTCCTGTTGATCTCACTGGGAAACACGCACTTTCTCCTGTTAAGACACCCAGAGATGCGGAATCTAGTGGAGTAATTTGTAAACAACTGCTTGCTACTCCTAGTGAAAAGGATTGGGATCATCCTGAAGTGAATTCTCCTTTGGGAATTCCCTCTAGATAAGGCAGTCAAGTCAATCACTTTCACAGCAGGCACAGCAGGGATCTTACAGACTGGCCAAAAGGAAGGCAGATAACTCTGGTTACACAACAGAAACAGAACGTGGGAGATGTAGATTTCTCCCCATTAAGTGCTAAGATTTTCTCAGACGTGACAATCGTGGAAGCTGTGGGAGTGAGGAGAGAGGGATCCCACGAGCAGCAACCTGGTGCAGGGGGACACAGCAGGAGAACACATCCCACCAGATGTGTACAGGGTACCAGTGTGAGGCCGAGTAACAGAAATTCCAGCTGTACAATGTTATCAATGGAAATGCTGGAATTTAAGCAATACCAAAATGTGTCTTCCTGAGAATGAAATTACCACTCTTCTGTCAATGCACAAGTCTGAGAACTAATTAAGAATTGTTTTATATTCTATTTTACTCTGTGTTTTGTTTTGCATTTGTTATATCCTCATTCTTCCTTCAGGCTAAAGAATCTGCTTGTTTGCTATTATTGCAGCATCTTTTTCACTTTCAGACAGAAATGAACATTCTGGGAGCCTTCCAGGCAAGTTACAGGAGGACATAACCTGCTGTCAGACCCCTTCAGTCAATTGAGATCTGATAAGGGGAAGAATTAAGCAGAATGGGAGAATATTAGACCACAACACCATTGAAATGGGGAAGATGTACCTTAGAAGAAGGAAAAGTAGAAAAATGCTCAGAGAGATCAAGGCTGGACTGCCAAGGAGGAGGAGAAGACATCTCTGAAGTGAAGCTGAATAAATAGGAGCAGAATGGCACTGTGGCAAGAGCAGGACTCGACATCCGTAGCCTGGATGGGGCTCAGAGGGGGATAGGGTTGAAAAAGGCGAGGGTGTCTCAAAGAGGGGGCGAGGCTGCCCCTGGAGCTCCTTTCTCGCGGGACTGGGGCGCAAAGGGGATGGAGCTGCCCTCGGGATTTCTTCCCGTCGGCAGCACTCGGGAGCAGAGCGGGGCCACCCCAGCGCGCAGAATGGGGCTGCCTGGGCCCCCACCCCGCGTGGGCGAGGCCAGCACACACCTACCCACGAGCTCCTCTCTCCGGGGTGGGGACCCAGACGGGGCTGCGGAGCTCTCTGCCGCCCCGCGCGCGGAGGAGCGGGAGCATGAGCGGAGGCGGCGCGCCCTCCGCCACTGCGTGACCTCACACGCGAGGCAGTGCCGGGGCCGCCTCCGCCCGGACGCGGAGGGGGATGGGGGGGGGGGGGGGGGGGGGGGAACTGAGTCAGCGGGCAGAGGCGACCCGCCGCGCGCACGCCGCGCTGACACAGCGGCCACGCCGCGGGGCAGCCGCCGATCACGCGCGAGCGCCGTGCGCCCATTGGCCAGCGCCTCACACACCTTTGCCGGCGATTGGTGGGGCAAGGCCAGGAGCCCCTCCCACCGCCCCCCCCGCGTGCGCCGGGGGCGCCACCACCTGAATGGGGAGCGGCGAACAAAAAGAGGGAAACCCGGGCGGCGCGCGGAGAGCGGCGGCGGCTCCCAACACCGGTGAGAGACAGGCCCTGCCTCGGCGGGTATGGGCGGCCGGGGCGACACC